>OY728140.1:2062525278-2063775278 GCA_963277665.1 Viscum album
CCTGATCTTCTGCCTCATTCCCTACTCAAAGGTCTGGGACTGGAAGAATGGGTCCCGTAGCATGTCTGTCAAGTAGCACGAGAGATTGGTAAATCTCGCTGAGTACTGGGCGACTGTCAAGCTGCCCTGCCGTAGCTGTAGAATCTCCTGGATGCGCACCGCATGGAGGGTGGCTGGAACGAACTATGAGAAGAAGAGGCTCTCAAAGTCTGTCTAGAGGAGAGATGCCTCATCATGAACTTGGGGAATCAAGCTCCACCATTTTGCCTCCTGTCGCGTGCAGTAGGCTCGCTGCGAGGATCACCATGAGGTCTGTTGGTGTCCTTAATAACCTGAAAACTCATACCACTGCCTCCAGCCAATCTTCAGCTTCCTGGGGGTCCGTCTCCCCATGGAACCTCAGCGGTCTCTAGCGCTGAAACACATGTAGTGCGCTAAGGAGACTTGAATCATCAGTGGCTGGGGCTGTTAGCGTCAGTGGCTCGGCGGGTAGAGGTACCGCCAGTGCCTCAGCTGTCAAAGGGCCCTGAACTGAGGCCTCGTCTCTCGGTGGGCTGTCGTCACACACAACTCTCGGAACCCTAGCTGGCTGCCATTGTGGGGCCATACTGAAAAGAAATATTTGTTCCACGGTCAAAAATTATACTTGGTGAGTTGATATTAAGTAATCACAAAGAAAACTTGAAACACACATTCAATCAATGTTTTCGTGCATTAAGTCGGAAATCAGAATTCAGGGTCCTAGGGTACGGATACGTCGGCTACCACACCAACACTGGATTCCCTGGACTGATAACCACACCCAATACTCTTAACACTATTGCTCCACATAGAAAAAGATCAGAGTCTTGAGTTCTGCGGTAGAACTGAACTCCTCTGATACCAATTTGTCACGACCCATCATCAAGGATCGTGTCGTGACTACCCCAAGCCCACCTTCCATAGGCCAGGGGATGGTGACTAGCACCAAGGCGTAAATCTCGGTAAAAAGGGAAGGCATTGCCTTTGTAAAGAAAACAAACACCACAGAGCAAGAAAGCAGTAGAAGTAAACACTAACTAAAAAACTGAGTACAACAGTATGTGCGGAAAAAAAGGTGGGCCAGAATACAAACCCAAACTGAGAGTAAAGTACAACATGAAAGGGAAAACAGTAACTGAAAAGTAAATCCACAGTGTCGAGTCGTCCACTGGAAGTCCCACATGAAGGGTGAGTACAGATAGCCTCCATAGCTCCTCGTGACCAGCAATCTGCTCCGAGTACGTCTCACCCAGTGGTCCACCTCCATGTACTGTCCTGCTCCGCAAGGCTCAACCACAATCAGCGCTGTCCGTCGTCTACAACCAACCCAAAGTAGTGCAGGCATAGCCTGTGAAGGGGTGATTATAAGCTACTAAGTAGGGACCCCGAGACCCCCGAAGGTCTCCTAGAATCCAAAAATGAAAGATACCATCACGAAGTAACATCTGAAACTGCTTAGGTATATCCCCATACATATACCTAAGTCACCAATTCCAGTTCACTCAAACCTCCAAGACCAAGTACAACCTAGTCGACACAGGGAATACACATCCCAATCCACACAGGAAAGTAAAACGTAATCCACACAGGATAGCACAACACAATCCACAAGGAAAGAAAAACAGAATTCAGCTCACACAGGTATAGTTCATCGTATGACGATAGAGATGATCATATGTAGCCACTGATTCATCTAAGCTATCAAACCCACAAAGGATCGATAGGTACTAACCCTAGCAATGATCCACAAAGGATAGATAGGTAACTAACACCCGCAAAGACCCACACAGGATCAGACCCACACAGGATCTGTAGGCGCTGGGTCACACAGAACCGCTGAGTGCTGACCCACATAGGATCAGACCCACACAAGATCAGTAACACTGATCCACATAGGATTGCTGAGTGTTGTAGTCATCGCCGTCGAATCCACTGAGGATCTCTGTACAGTCGTCATTATCGTCACAGTCGCAAACGCAGCCAGCTCTAGGGTTCCCATTCACAGCAAGCTCAATCGGGAGGGTCCGCTCCACGAGCCGAGAGGCTGAAACATCAAATGACACAATTTCTGGATTTTATGTATCCAAAAGTTCCGTATCGTCAACAGGAACTTAGCGTCACAGACGGCGCGTCAATCGGACGCCCGGTCTGGAAGTTATTGGCTTTTTCGTCTGAGGGGCCCAATTGGGTATTAAGTCAAAACCAACCCGACCGTACTCTACATATATCCAAACCACTTGTGGAGTAAATCCAAAATATCTGTCTCACTATGAGGAATCAAACCAAGTTGACGACAATTCAATCAGACTTCCGGAGCTCAAGTTATAAGCGTTTGCGCTCCGAGGGCCCAGTTGGTTTCGTTTATGAACCCGGCCAAAACCAAAGTTTTCTGAAACCTTGAGTGTAATATGTCAAAACAACTTTCTCAATCCAAGGATTTCATCGCTGCTGACGGTGCGTCGATTGGAGGTCTGTAGCCCAAGATATGGGCAAAAGACCGAAGATGGTCCGAAAACGGGGGTTTTGGGCCCGGACCGACCCGGCCCGAGACCCCCTGGGTTAGCCCGAAACGGGTCGAACGGACCCGGGACCGGGTCGGCCCGGATCGGCCTACGCATGGCCCGGCCCGGCACGCTAGCGTGCGACGCTGGGTGGCTCGGCCGAACGGCCAAGCCGTTCGGATAGCGGGGGGGGGGATTCTTTCCCCCCGCGGTTTGTAACCGCGGCCCCCCTTAATGGGGGCTGCTCAGCTGGCCGGTCGGGGGTTTGAAACCCCGGAATTTCCCTTGTCCGGACAGCCTGCCCCGGCCGGCCGCTTTCTGCCGCCACGGGACCAGTGACGGCCGGTCCCCTCCCTGCTCCGATACCGGCGGCCCGTTTCCGACCGCCGGTTCCCACACTCCGCCGCGGCCCAGTACCGGTCGCGGCCTTTATTCATCTGGTGCGGTGCGATGGCGCCGCACCCCTCCGTTGTGGCCCCGCTCTAGCCACGGTGCTTTTGCAGTTCTCTGGCGCGGTGCGACGACACCGCAACTTGGTTCACATTTTTAAAAATTTGGTGCGACGTCATCGTGCATCCTCACCGTTTGATCCCTCGTGATGCGATGGAACCACGTCACATCCCTTCATACCGCAACAACAAGAAAATAAAAAGGGAGTGGGTCGGCTTTGTTTGTGCGGTCTGGACTCCTCCTGTAAATCGATAGCATGCAGTCCAAATAAACGTGGATAATGAACGGGAGTAAATCACGAAAATAAAATCACATGAACCACTACCTCAAGTGTATCTTGAAAGGAGGTTCGTTGAACGAGGATTCATCATGGAATATCCATCGCAGAAAGAGATTTTGTGAAAGAAGGCGTCATGAAAGAAGACGTCGTCGACATCGTGGTATACGGCATCGCGTAGTCAGTTTCCTAGGACTTGGCATTCTTCATCGGAGATCGATGCGTTCTTCGCGTTCATCGTCGAAGACGAAGAAGTTCCTCAAGTTCCTTAGCCTATTCTCCCAAAGACTCCACAACAAGAATCCATCCCGTAATAAAATAATCCCACACTTAATTTATTAACTTGACAGTAGTTTGAAATTCAAACACTCACATTAAACTCACTTCATTAATATCATAAGTTATTAAAACATAAGTTGTCAAATTTAATAGTTAGTTGAGGGAGTTAAGGAATGTGAAGTGGTGGGGTTCATGTGGGACCCACCACCCTCATAACCTCCCATGGGAAGTTGGGTAGTTACCCAACTTCCACCCAAAGCTTAAATCCACTTAGAGAAAATAAAAATTGTAGATAAATTTTTATTTTTACATCCACAATTTTTATCAACCTCTCTTGTGAAAACGCAACTCCGAAAAATGTGTTCCTAAGCAATTACCGGTGCTGCGGTTCCATCTGTGCCCTCGGAATTCGATTCTGAGCACCGTTTCAAAAGATAGGAAATTCTCGCTCGTTCGTTCACTGAACGTACCCGAGCTAAACTTCAGATAGAAATTCTGGTCACACCGGGCCTCGGAATCAAGTGCCGTCAAAAACCGCATTATTGTAAAATCCCAAAGAAAATTAAGAAAAAAAATCATTTAATTTTACGGTTCATTACATTAGAAGTCCTCAAGAGTCAAGAACTACCTTGCCTATGTGCAATGGAAGATCATTCTTGGTTATGGCATAAAAGACTAGGTCACTCTAACCTTAGGAACTTATGTAAACTCTCTAAGAAGAAACCAATTAAGGATATATCAAAACTTATATTTGGTTCTTCTAAAGTATATGATCCTTGTCAATATGGAAATAAAAATAAATATAGTTTTAAATCAATCGGTGAAGTCTCAACAACTGATGCATTACAGTTAGTGCACATGGATCTTTTTGGTCCAACACAAACCGGAAGCATTGGAGGAAAATACTATGTGTTTGTTTTAGTTGATGATTACACCAGATTTACATGGGTCTATTTTCTAGAAAAGAAGTCTGAAGATTTTTCTTATTTTAAAAGTTTTGGAGCACAAGTTAAAAATTAGAAAATCCTTCCACTTAAAATTATTCATTGTGATCATGTAGGAGAATTTCAAAATTCTGATTTTGAAACTTTTTGTAGTAGATAAGGTATTATTCTCAATTTTTCAGCACCTAGAACTCCTCAAAAGAATGGTGTAGTTGAAAGAAGAAATATATTTCTTTAAGAGATAACTATAACCATGTTGAGTGAATATTCTATAGCTAGAAATTTCTGGGCTGAAGTTGTAAGTACTGCTGGCTATACTATAAATCGAGTTATGATTAGATCTTTTCTTAATAAAACTCTTTATGTGTTATTGAATGGTAGAAAACCAAGACTTTCCTACTTCAATGTTTTTTGTTTCAAAGTAATCATTCTGAATAATAAAGATAATTTACATAAATTTGCACCAAAATCTGTTGAAGGAATTTTCGTAGGCTACTTCACAACTTCTAAGACATATAGAGTTTTCAATAAAAATACTTGTACTATTGAAGAAACAGTGCATGTAAAATTTGATGAGCCAGATCCTTTTGTTTTTAAACCATCCCAACCTACATCCTCAGATGTGTTTTCAAAAGCTGATTGTCAACCATTGAGAGAAGATCCTTCTGATAAGGAAAATGATCAAGAAGATACATCTGAATCATTTACCCCAGAAGACTTTCTACCCTATGTTGATGAACAGGTTGTACTAAACCCAAATCAATTGTTTCTTAAGAATCATCCCTATGATAGCATCATTGGTGATGTTAATCAACCTATAAGGACTATGAGTTTCTTGAGAAATGATGTAGAACAACTAGTATTTATTTCCCAATTAGAACCAAAAAGCACTGATGAAGCTCTAGGTGATGATGATGGGATCAAAGCCATGGAAGATTAACTAAATTAATTTTAAAGGAATAAAGTCTGGACTTTGGCTGAATGACCTAAGGAAACTTCTGTTATTGGAGTAAAGTGGGTCTTCAGAAACAAGTGTGATGAAAATGGAGTCATAGTAAGAAATAAAGCTAGACTTGTTGCTAAAGGCTATAGCCAGGAAGAGGGAATAGACTATGAATAAACCTATACCCCAGTAGCTATACTTGAATCTATTCATATTCTACTTTCCTTTACAACATTCTTCAATTTTATACTTTTTCAAATGGATGTGAAATGTTCTTTTCTTAATGGTTATGTTCAATAGGAAGTTTCTATTGAACAAACTCCTGGATTTGATGATACAAAACATCCTGATAATGTCTTTAGACTTACAAAAGATTTGTATGGTCATAAACAAGCCCCACAAGTATGGTATGATAGACTCACAATATTTTGGCATCAAAATAACTATGATGAGGGAAATGAAGATCCAAACCATTTTATAAAGAAAGATAAAAAATGTTTTGATTGTTCAAATTTATGTTGATGAAATCATATTTGGTTCAACTCAACAATCTTTAACTGACTCATTTTCAAGTCTAATGAAATATGAGTTTGAAATGAGTATGATGGGTGAGTTAACATTTTTCCTTGGTTATCAAATTTCATGAAGACCAGAATGAACCTATATATCTCAACATAATTATATTAAATATCTTCTCAAAAAGTATGGTTATGACAACAGTAAGAGTATAAGTACTCCCATTGGTACCTCAAAATCTTTAGATCTTGATGAAGCTAGGAAACCAGTAGATCAAACATCTTTTAGAGGTATGATAGGAAGTTTACTTTACTTAATATCTAGTCGACCATACTTAATGTTCTAAGTATTCTTAAGTTCAAGATATCAAGCAAATCCCAATGAATCTCACTTAAAGGCAGTAAAATGATTTTTTCTCTACATTAAGGGAACCATGGATCTAGGATTATTTTATACTTCTGGAAATGATTTTATTCTAAATAGCTTTTTGGATGATGACTTTGGTGGATGTAGAATGAATAGAAGAGTATATCCAGAACATGTCATTTCTTAGGAGATTCATTAGTTTCTTGGTTCTGCAAGAAGCAACATTCTGTAGAACTTTCCACTGCTGAATCTGAATATGTAGCAGCCGGATGTTGTTGTGCTCAGGTGTTGTGGATGCAAAACACACTCACAGACTATGGCCTGAGTTTTACTAAGACTCAAATTTTGATTGACAACACAAGTGCCATTTCCCTAAGTAAGAACCCTGCACATCACTCTCATGCAATACACATAGATATTAGGCATCACTTTCTTAGGGATCACACACTTAAAGGAGATATCATTCTTCAATTTATTAGAACACAAGATCAACTTGCTGATATTTTCACAAAATCATTACCCTATGATATATTTGAATATATTAAACAAAAGTAAGGAATGATAACCGTAAGGTAATCATTCTTCATTAACTTCTTGTTGAGAAATTCCCTTAATAGTAATAATCTCTTTATCATAGGGGAGTACATTTGATTGTTAGTGTAACTAAAATTTTCGAAATATGTTTTTTTGTGTAACTAAAATTTTTGTAGTTAGTTTTTCAAACTTTTCATAACTGAACTTCCTGAATGGAAATATTCGTTCTGAAATTTTTCTGAATAGAGATTTTCGTACTGAAATTTTCCGTAATGGAGAATTTCATACAGAGAACTTCCAGAATAGAGATTTTCATACTGGTGTTTTCGTAACACGATTTTCGTAATGGAACTTTCGCAATGAGTTTGTTTTTAAATTCATTTCTTCAAGGAGAATATTACCAATTACGAACAATCTTTCTAGATAATCTGAAAGCTATGATTTCCTTACTTATAGTTTCGTTATCATATTTTTCTTGTTGGTATTTTCCTTGTTTTTAAAAGTTCAGATTTTTTTTCTTCAAATCTGAATGTTTTCTTTAAAGAGAAACCTCAAAATATCGGAGTCATGTTTTCCTTGCAGGATTGTTTTCAACCATCAGATCAGATCCACGCTTTTTCTATCGTTAGATGGATTTTGAAAGACCAAAGGTCACATCCATCGCCTATATAAAGGGGACCCCAAGACTCATCCCACATCATTTTTTCAAGCTCTTGCATCTCGAAGCCATGCTTCACTTCTTAAGGCCGGTTCTGAACATTACAAAGCCATTCCAAATCATTCACATTTCTTCACTCCGAATGTTTGTAGAATCTACTTCTCAAGATATGTCAACTGCAAAACCAATCTCTAAGTGGTTAATATTTAGGGAAAGGTTAGTTCATCTAGATTTCTATAAGATTGATTCACTTATAACTAAGAATATAAAGATGAATGGATAAGAAGATGTCTGCATAGCAAAGTCAGATAAACAGGATCCAGTTTATACTGATTTACTGATCGACTTTTACGAGTCTGTTTCCTTCCAGAAGGAAGATGGAAGAGAATGGTTTTCTTTCATGTCTTATGGGAAGACTTATAAGTTATCCTACACCAAGCCCTCTCTCTTGGTTGGTTTATCCAATGAAGGAGAATCTGAATTATTCTCTCACAAACTTCCCGATGTTCAAGGAAGTTTAAACAAGGGGAAGCCACTGAAGTGTCTTTGTATTAAGGATGATTCAACTATCAAGATTACTCGTCTCACTCCGAACAATAGAATCCATCATCTTTGGGTGCAAGGATTTCTGGTTCCAATAAGGGGTGATAAAGATAATTTGAAGAAGAGTGATATCTATGTCTTATATTTTTGGTAAATCTAAGAAAGATAAATCTGATGAGGCATGTATTGGTTACAATCAAGAACATCAAAGGAGGAAATTTGAGAGATCATATTATCATGTTTCCTACCATACTATCTAAGATGATATTTCAGTGCTTATAATCATTCAAGGTTTCTTGAAAATCAAAAGTACAGAATTGAATGCTTATGCTAGTCCGTGATGATCCCCTCAAGAGGATGAAGATGGGTTTTTCCAGTGAATCCGGAGAATATTACCCTCTATCTGTGGAAGAGGTTGAAGCAGCTCAGAAAGAATAACAGAATCTGGAACCATCCAAAAATCAAAGGAGGAAGAGAACGATTAAGGAAGTGGTTGATGATGAAGAAAATCCTTAGGTTAAGGAAAATTAGTCTGCTCCCCCCAAGCCGAAGAAGCAGAAAATATATACATGTGAAGTGGCACCCAAGTGGAGGGAAGACACATGGAAGAGGAAGGAAGGGGATCCATAATTTAGATTAGACCTTGTAGAGGCTAGGGCTTTAAAGGAAAGAGCTGGGGAAGATCTATTGAAACAAGAAAAGGAAATGAAAATGAAAATGAAAATGTCTGAAACTGATGTGGTGCAATCATTGCTAAATGATTCAGAGTTAGCTTCCGAAATGCTTCCCGTTCCAGAAACGTTTGATTTTTAACCTTCTTTACCAGAAACTCCAGCCAAGAATTATGTCACTCTGGAAAAGGCCAAGAGTAATGAAATAGTTGAAGAAGCTGAGAAATAAGTTGCTGAAGAAGTAGATGAAGAAGTTGAAGAATATGAAATAGAAGAAGAGGAAAGTGAATATTTGGATTTCCTGATAAAGAAAGTACATGAGTACAAAGATAAGACTAAATCTGCAAAGTTAGTATCTCTAGGAAAGGCAGATCAGGAAGCTAGTAAGAGTGATGATAAGAAAGATCAAGAAGAAGAAAATTTCTTGTATGATGAGGAAGAATACCATGAGAGGAATTTCCTTGAAGAATGACATGAAAAACAGAAACTAGATAAAGACCAGATTATTCAAGTGTCTGAATCCGAGGAAGTATCCCTTGATAAAGAACCTACTCCAAGAGTTGATAAGGGGAAGAAAACTCTCATGGAGACACCTATAAAAGATGTCATCAAGAGGAAAGAGTTTGGTGGTACATCTAGAAGGAAGCTGGTGCAAGTTGAAGAAGAGCAATCTCAATGAGAAGTTTCTGATTCGGAATCATCATCCCATGGGCATGATTTTGTGGTTCAATCTCGGAGAAAGTTGGTGGACACCATTCCGACTTTTCCAAAAATAGATTCCAGATGCCATATGCTGCAACAACGTATGAATCAGAAGTCAGACTCTTTATCCAGGGTCATGGATATGTTTCTAAAGTTGGAAGCTGAACAAAAAAGTTTTCTTATCGATTATGATGTGCATATAAAGTCCTTCGGTAAGGTAACCATGTGGTCTAAGAGAGGTGATGATGGTTTAGTTCACTTTGATTATTTTTATACTGAATTTCAAAATGCTTTTGAAATGGAGGATAAAAAGGTTAAGAAGATTTATGAAAAGCTGACCCAAGAGAAAAATTCTCAGAATCAACAGGTCAGAGACCTGAATGGGATGATTAACTCGGTATCTCAGAATTGGAAAACTGAAATAGATTTCCGGATTGAGTTTCAGAAGAAGATGGAAAAGAAAGATGAGATAATAAAGTTGCAGAAAGAAGACTTGGAGGCTCAGGCAGAAGCTTTAAAAGTTCATGAAGAAAAGTTAAATGCCTTGGATATGAAACGTGAGGAAGACCAAAGAGACATGAAGAAACTCAAATCCTTGTTAAAGAAGCTCATTCTTAAGGAAAAGGATGACAAATTAACCCACTATGATCTTTTGTTGAATTTTTCTTTCTTTGTAATTTTTTTTCAAACTCTAATGAAATGATTATTTGGTCAGTTGTATCTTGTTATATACTAATGTTTCAGGTACAGTAATTTGTTTTTCCTTTCCCTTCAATTAATTTTGAAAATCACAAAGGGTGGGGGGGGGGGAAGGAAAAATAACTACTCCTAAGGAGGAGAAAGAAAAATTTATATGTAAAATATTCTTAAAGAATGGGGGAGTTTCTCAATTAGAAGTTTTTCATTACCATGTTAATGTGAACTCCACTCTGGAAAGTCAAAATACAATCCTTAGTGTTTCAATGCCTAATGGGGGGTTAGTTGTATTCATTTTCATCCATGAACAATGGGATACAAGTTTTAATTAAAAATTCTAAGGAAATTTTTCAGAGTCCTTATATTGTTTTTCGTAAGATTGTTTGTGCTTTCTAATAAGGGGGATATTGTTGAGTCAATAAGGTTGTCATTATGAATTTTCTATTCTTTGTTGTTTTGAAAATCACAAACACCTTATACTAAAGCAAATATAAATTTTACTTCCATAAGGAAAATTTACATTTAAAAAAAATTTCCCTTACCTAGAGTTTCTTATACATAGAAATATTTTTTCTTAAAGTACAAAACCCGGATTATTAACCAAAATCTCGGAATCATATAATGACAAGTGTGGGAGTATTCTGTTTTTAGGATTCGAATTTTGTATGTGAACTATAATGACGTTTCAATTTGAATTTTGGACTATGAACTTTCATGAGTTCGACTCCGAACTCTTAAGTAGTTATACTCCGAACTCTTAAGTAATTCGACTCCGAACTCTTAAGTAGATTGACTCCGAACTCCTAAGTAGCTCGACTCCGAACTCGTAAGTAGTTCGACTCCAAACTCTTATGTGGCTCGACTCCAAACTTTTACTGGTTCGACTCCAAACTATGCAACTTCAGATTCCAATCTCTGGTGAAATCAGACTCAGAATCCCTATAAAACAGAATCCGAACATTTCTTAACATACACTAAAAATTTTATTTTGGATAGACTCCGAACTTTTAATTTACTTACACTCCAAAATGATTAATATTTTTTTATTACATTTGTTCCATTTCAAAACGATGTCATGAAATCAGTTATACTTGGTTAGTTATTAAACTATGTCGTCTAGTTTGTTTCAAAATAGCTGTCGGTTGAGTCACATGTGTTCAGTTACCTCTGAATTTCATGGAAAATATTATCGTTGGAGGAGGGAGCCGACCGTTGGAAATTTTCCTTTAAATAAGAGCTCATTTGAAAGAACTCAAGGGATGGAAGAAGTTAATAGATCTAGAGACCACACGATGTTAAGGTGATTTCTAGAGAGAGAAAATTTTCATGCATTGTGCATACTGAACCGCTCGTTCAGATTGCTTTGTGTGACTCCGAATGTTGGTGATTATATTCAAGGACTTTCGGGGATAGGAAGACCGAGGTGCTGACTGCCTTGAAGTTTGAGGGCTCCCTTGCTGAGGAAGACTGAGGTTCCGACTAACTTGAAGTAGAGGAATTGCGGGGATAGAAAGATAGAGATTCTGATCATTGTATCGAGGGCTTACTCTGGTGTGGGTAAGACAGACATTCATAAAAGTATAAATCAAGGGACCTTTATCCAACGTTGTTGGATACCCTTCTCTTTGGGTAAAAAGATTCATATCTTGTTACTCGTAGTTTTACTACATGTTTTTCCACTACAGATTGTATTTTAAGGAAAGTATAACCTTATTTTATTTCCTTACACTTGATCCTTGATTAGTTTAGATTCTATACACTTTAAGGTATAATCTTATATTGTAAATCTTGGTTCCAATTCTCTAGTTTATGAATAGAGGTGTTGTGAATTTTCATATTTTAACTTTGTTAAACTTAGTTTTTTTCCTTGTCTAAGGAAATCATAGTTATCCCTAATCAACTTTAAAGGTTCCAAAGGAAATTTTAAAGTATACAATTCACCCCCCCTCTTGTATTTTGATCATCTACATCGTTATTTCGATCCTACACATCCGAGTGAATGTTTATCAATATTTTTTTATTTGATTTCGTTATTCTAAGACTGGTCATGTTGCTCTTATTTGTAAGGATTATTACTAGGATGGAAATGAAAATCCAACGGTAAGATGTTTTAGTTGCAATGAGTTTTGAATTATAATAATATGTTTCCAATGTTGATTACCCAGGGTGGAACCCGATCAGATCAAAAGTAGAAGGGTTTGAAGAAATCTTTTTCAACTAATATGGTTAATGTGGGACCATAAAATGAATTATTATTAGGTAATTTGTTAGTTTTTTTAGATTATACAAATCTGTTGTTTGGTTCATGTTCTACATACTTCTTCATTCTTTAGAAATATTGCAGTATATTTGGAATTCGACCTTAATAAATGAATCTAGAACTTATGGTAATAATAAATTTGGGAAATTTTGAGGCAAAAATAATTTATAAAAATCTTTCAATCCTTATTGGGGAAATAATTTACCTTGAAACGTTATTTTTTCTCTATTGAATAGTTTGATGTTATTTATGGAATGGATTAGATTTCTGTTCACCATGCAAAGATTGATTGCAGAGATAAAGAGGTTTTATTTCAGAAATAATTTATGTTAGTGTAAAATAATGAACCCTTATCACTGATAACATATAAAGAAACAGAGAAAATTGTGAAATATTGATATAAATGTTACCTAGTACTTATTGATCAAAACAATGAAACTTTTCGGATTAGTGATGTGACAATGGTAAATGAGCATCTTGATGTTTTTTCTTGATGATTTGACTGGTATTATACAAACTAGGGACGTTCAATTTACTATATAATTAGTTCCTAATGCATAGACAATTTCAAAACCCACTTATTGAATGGCTCAAATTGAAATTTTAGAGATAAAGCTACAATTTCCCAAATTTTTCCGATAAAGGATTCATTCGCGTTAGCATACCAACATGGGGTTCACTAGTTATGTCTGTTAAAAAAATATTGTAACATGAGGCATTTCATTGATTATATATCCTTGAATAATATCACTATTAAGAAAAAATACCCTTGGCCTCATACTGATTATTTGTTTAGTTGGCTCCAGGGAGCTCAGTATTTTTGAAATATTGACTTGTGATCATGGTACCATAAGTTGAATGTAATGGAAATAGACAATCAGAAGACCGCTTTTCAAACTAGATATGGAAATTATGAATTTGTAGTTATGGATTTTGGGTTAACCAATTCACCTACTATATTCATGGATCTTATGAATATAATTTTCCTTAAGTTCTTGGAAAAGTTTTTGGTTGTGTTTATTGATTACATGTTGGTCTATTCCAAAATTAAATAGGAACATGAAAGTTATTCAAGTGTTGTTTTGAAAAGCATTAATGGAAAAAAAATGTATGGAAAATTCATCAAGTGCGAGTTCTGGTTACAAAATATTTTATTCCAGGGTCACATTCTTTAACAAAATTGATGAACTGGTGATATAGCTAAAACAAAAGTTGTTGAAGAATGGCCAGGACCCAGAAATATAACCGAGATTCATAGTTTCTAATGTTTGGTAGGATATTACCAGAAAATTATTGAAGATTTTTCATTTTTATCTACACTGCATTCATTATTATCACGAAAATGTGTAATGTTCATATGGAAAAATTAATGTGACAATTATATCATGGAATTGAAAAGAATATTGTTGAATTCTCTAGTTTTGGTATTACCTTCCTGAGATAGTGAATTTTTTATTTATAGTGATGATTCGTTTAAAGGACATGGTTGGGTGCTAATGAATAATTATCAAGTAATTTCTTATCCATCACGTCACATGAATCCTCATGAGTTGAATTACCCGACACATGATTTGGAATTAGATTCTATTGTTTTTTCTTTAAAAATTTGGAGGCATCAACTATATGGATTAAAATGTGAAATATATACTGACCAAAAATGTTTGAAGTATATATTCACATAGAATGAATAGAACTTGAGAAAGAGGTGATGGCTGGATTAATCAAGGATTATGATTTCGCAATTCATTACCATTTATGAAAATAAAATAAAGTTGTCTATGATATGAATCGAGAATGTAATGATACATTAACCATGATACATTAGGAACAAGACCATTTGAAAAATTATTTGATTAATTTTTGCATAGAATTTGTTCTTGTAAGAAATTGTACTAATTTTTACATGTTTCGGTGAAATCAACTCTATCAGACTGAATTAAGCAAGCGTAGAAAGAAGATAGTGAGTTAAAGAAAATGGTAGAGTTGGTTCAGAATGTTATGTTTCCATAATTTAACATTTATAAGGATTGCATTTTGACATTTGGGGAGAGATTATTGGTACCTTTTGATTCATAGTTGAAGAAATAGTTTTTATGTGAATCTCCTAGTTCTCTATTTTCAGTTCATCCCAGTAGTACTAAGATGTTCATAGATCTTCGGGAGTATTATTGGTGTGATGGAATGTAACGATTTGTTGATGACATTACTGTGAAGAGTTCTAATTATCAATTTGTTAATGCAGTACACCCGTTACTGAACTGAATGCTTCAACATTTACTGGTTTCATAGTGGAAATGAGAAAATATTTCAATGGACTACATTGTGGGATTACCAAAGTCATCACGAGTTAATAATGCAATCTGTGTTATTATTGATCGATTGAATAAATCGGCTCATTTACTTTGAATTCAAGATAATCTTTCTGTAGATCATATTTCTTGGTAGTATGTTAAAGAGATAGTCATGTTGAATGATGTTCACCTCCCTGTTGTATCAGTTCATGATCCAAATTTTACTTATACCTTTTGGAAAAACCTTCAGATTAAATTGGGTACTGAATTAAATTTTAGTATAGATTTTCATCCTCAATCATATGGGCAGTCATAAATAAAAATTCAAATATTGTAATATATGATATGTGCTTTCTTAATAGGTTACTAGGGAATATGGGATATACTTATTTCATTGGTTGAGTATTATTATAGTAAAATTTTTCATTTAAATATATATATGGCTCCATTTGAGGCATTATATGGGAATCAATGTCAAACTCCAGCTTTTTGGGATGATGTAGGTGAAAGTAAACTAATGGGAATGTAATTGGTAGAAGAGATGGTAGAGAAATATCAGTTGACACAGAAAAACATGAGGGTAGCTCAGAGTAGGTAGAAAATTACATGAATAACCGGAGGAAGGATCATTCTTTTGAGATTGGTGGAATTTTTTTCTTAAAGTTACCCCAGTGAACGGTGTGACTTGTTTTGGTAAGATGTTGATGTTGATTCCACAGATTATTAGACCTTATGAAATTATGGAGATAGTTGCATCAGTTTTATACCGAGTCGCTTTACCAATAAATTTATCCTAGGGGAACCTTTTTTTACTGTGTCAATGTTAAGAAATTATATTCCAAATCAATCTCATGTTTTGAGTCCATAAGAAGTTCATTTGGAAGATAATATTTCATATGAGGAACTTCGAGTCATGATTTATGACTATAGTGCACGTGTTGTGGAAGAATGGGAATTTATAATGCTAATTTTATGTGGAAAACAATATTTTCGAAGAAGAAACATGGGGATCAGAAAATGCTATTAGGGAAAAATTCCTCCAATTAATTGATAAGTAAATAAAATTGCGTTGACGCAATTTCCAAAAGGGGGAATGACGTAACATCCCATGTAATTAAAGAATATGACATTTTCGTATTAATAATATTTTTTAATTAAATATTAATTTTACTTTAAATGGGTATAAATGCTCGATTGAGTTACCAACACTAAACAATGAGTTTTTAGAAATATCATGTTTCACACAAGGCCGAGTCCTGAAAAATAATAATATAATATTATCATTTTAAATTGTAGTTAATGCCTAGCCATTTAATCACGGAAATTAAAATAACTAACCTTATTATTATTAAAAAAGTATGTAAAATGTTTTTATATTTATCCAATCAAATTTAGAGGCATAAATGAGAATGGATCCTATTTTAAGCATAAATATTCTAATATGGTTTAAAATGTTTTTTACCAGCTTTTGATGGAGAAATCTTTTTAACTATAGTATTTTTCAGTTTTATATGTTCCATTTTTTAAAATACACTTCTTCAATAGATTCAATTTACTTTGGGTAATTTTATGGTATTTTTATGATATGTTTTTTTCAATGAATAGTAACAAATACTGAATTTTAATTCAAAAATTCACTTTAATCTAATTTATTTAAATCGTTAGATTGTACTTTGAATTGGGGTTAAAGTGTAATTAGATTATATTTTCATCATTTAATATAATTTTGGTAATTTTATGTAAATTAAATTTGAAATTGAACATAAACACATTCCAATTTTGGGTACTTATTAGTTTTTGAAAACACGTATTTTGATTTTGACCACATTAATTATTTTTAAATTAATTTTGGCAAATAATATATTTTGAATTTATAAAAATGGATTCCATATTTGGAATCATGACGTCCTAATTTCACATTGCATGGTTAATATTAAAATTCATTCAACCAAAATGAAAATTTTGAAACCACGGATCAGCCTTTTCTACTCAAAAGGATCATCAAAAGGAATCCCAATCACATAAAGCCGACTAAAAATTACTTGTACTCTAAAATAGAAAAGGAAAATGGATGTAAATAGATGAAAAATAGAGGAGAACCCACCACAAATCAATGAAGGGAATCTATGAATAAAATTCATTTCAATGGAATCCTAATAACATTATGTGGGGTCCTATAGATCTTCTAGAATAAGATAATGGAGTTCCAACTATATGGAATGAGTAATAAAAATAATAAATATATCATTTTTATATTTTTTCAACATAACATTTATAGAATTTTTAATCCCAAAACAGTAGGTATATGTCGTGCTTTATATTACACCGAATAACATCTCACCTCAATGAATTATTCAAACTTGATTTGTTAACTGTATTGAATACCAATTACAAGATGTGAACCCATTTCATATGATACCACTTAAAGAGGAAAATTACATGAATCACCTAGATAGTCAATCTATAAACCACCATTACATATCATTCAATAAATTGACATGATGTTTATTTCCCTTTATAGCTCTTCTACTACATCGACTCCACAGGAAAATCCTAAAACATCCTCTAAACACCTCCAACCACAAAAAAACCAATTTAATGGTCTAAGAAGGTAGATACGTTTTCATATGATACCTATTAATTTTTTATTTCCCTATATAATATATATCCAATCCTTTTTGGAATTGGGTCTAAACATCCCCCTGTGATATATGTCTCAAGGATCATGTCATTCCTCAAATGAAACCACCATCCAAAACATAACAAACCAAAGGACCAATAAAAATATTTCACAACCTCACCCCCATAATTCCATAAGTTGCATCCACTCACATAAGATCATTATAATCATCCTAACCTCCACACATCCCAAACCAACAACTATCATAACCAACTCACTTCACAACACTAATCAAATGAATCATGGAATTCTATCAACCATGTCAAGATACTATTTATTCATGGTGTCACTAAATAACAGTCACATGTTTAGTGAAATCAAATTTTATGTATCTAATTTAGAAATAAGGTCTCTTTCTTATCATTTGATGGTAAATTATGCTAATTCATACATAAAGTTACTTACAAATATCTCATCTCATAAAAAAGAAATATTGAATCATCACATCCAAATGAAAATCATAGAAAAGGCCATACAAATAAACAAATTCATGTAATGTTAACACACACACACACAGACACACACACATATATATATATATCTCCCATTTAGACTATAATTGGACAACATTCCTCTAAAGAACATGAACAGAATGAATTTCCTGCCCAAACATTACCTTCACAGTGGGACGCTAGAGAAATACTTGTGACTCCATGGATGTGGCATCATTATCGATATCTAATTATCACTTATCGAAAACAAGAGAGATATTTTGATGATACCAATGAAACAAATATTCATGGAGTAAATCCTGGATCCCATATATCCATGAGGGTACTATAAAAACATGATTTTTTTAACTTTTCTTCTGAATTAACTTAATATTCTGATATTTTAAATTTCATGAAATATTGAATATAAATTTTGGTTATAAAAAACATAATTGTTGATTGATTTATGTATAAGAAAAATTCATTATTGTAGAAAATGGGACACGAATATTAGATTGAGGTAAATGAAGCACTATATTGTTATTCAGTTAAAAAAATAGATGGTCCCCTCTATAGATTGTGTTTCACACAATGTTAAGGTTTATCAGAATTAATTATTTTATTAATTATATTATTAATATATTAATATAGCAACCGCAGAGATGTTGGAATGAATGTTAGGAATATTATTTAACTAATTTTGAAAATATAATTTATATATGAATATATAATGAATCATTTTGTTATAAATTTGGATAATTTAATGAATTAACTTTTTGAAAATAATGAAATTACATTTCTAGGAAACTATTTTTCTTCGTACAAACAAAATTTTATATCAATCAATTAAAAAACAACTTTTGATTACCTTTTTAAACAATTATTATATATTGTATGTTAATTTAATATTTTGTATACTCATCTAATAAGTATTATATTTATAATATAAGAAGAAATAAAATTTTTTAGAATAATAATGTGTAATTTTCTAAAATATTATTTAATTCATTTTATTGGAAGCCCAAATTTCAGTCTAATTTTTAATTTTATATAAATTTTATATTAAATAAAAAAATTCCTTATTTTAATTACAATATAAAAATTTATTTTTGGTAAATTTGAGGAGTTTTTCTATGACAATTCATTTTTTGATAAATAATGAAAATACATTACATTTTAATTCAAAAAAAACTTTTCCATATAAATTATTAATATAGTAAAATTATTTTTGAATTTGGTTTTAAATATTAATTACATAAATCATATATGTATTGATCAAATTTATGTCAATGTAACAAATTTCACAATGGGATTTAATATAAAAAAATACCCGAACATTTAATCATTTTTTTCTTGAAAAACTCACTATCGCAACTCGTCTATGAGATTATTTTTAATTCAATTTATTCCACTTCTATGATTTATATTTTAAAAAATGGGTTCCATATACTGATTTATAATATAT
This sequence comes from Viscum album, assembly GCA_963277665.1. Lineage (NCBI taxonomy): Eukaryota > Viridiplantae > Streptophyta > Magnoliopsida > Santalales > Viscaceae > Viscum > Viscum album. Next base: position 2,062,544,507 of record OY728140.1, read on the forward strand.
AATAATTTAAAATATGTTATTTATGAAAATTATTAGTGAAAATAATTAACACTAATTACTACAATAAAGTGAAAGTTAGAGTATCAAAAGAATATGCCATAAAATTAAATCACAAAATGTCCTAGAAAATTATTAAAAACCATTGGATGTTCATATTTATACCCTTTCATAAATTTTATCAGATGGTGAATATTTTTAATCCCCATTTAGTTGTAAAATGGGGGTGGAATTCCCATTTGAAAATTTTATAAGAATGTCACTCCTCCTCCAATATATAGAGGCACTACTACATCCCACTTACTAACAAAAATAAAAACATTTAGATCCCCAGATATCTTCTCTAATATGACACAAATGAATTTACCTTCATCATTTAACCCTCTCTTTTTGAATGAATCCAACTATGTAATCCATTTTTTGCAAACCCTTGGGAATTACCCCAAGATGTGGTAACATCCTTCCTCAAAATACATTTTTATATTTTTATTCAGAAACCCCATCAAATATTATTATTACATGATAAAATAATAAAATTTTTATCTTAAAATTATTTATTATTTTTATCATAAGGGTTCTACCTACATATAGAAACACTTCCATCTAATTGGTAAGGATCATAACATTATTGTGTAGGGAGAACTAGCACCTCACAAAACAATTTTTTTTTGTTTTTCGATTACCACCCGTCATGGTTGGGAATTATGATAGACCCAAATATTTTATTATTATATAAGATATTTATAATTATTTTATGGTTTTTTAATTATTATATACGACATAATTTCATGCTTTTCATTTTTTATAAATAAGATAACTCCTTTTTTGGTTGTGTGGAATACGGACTCCGCAAAGTGATGTGATTCATTCCATCCTTATAGGGAATGTATGAAGGATATTTATATTGAACATAAAATATATATTTGAGATAATAATTATAATGAAATTATATATATATATATATATATATTTCAATTACATTATTTTATTCATTACGATAAGAAACTGAATAGAGTTTCACATAATCATACGACGGACTATCTCCATTAACGGTATAATCCATTTCATATATAAATAATTTATTGACTTATAAATATATAAATAATATATATATATATATATATTATAATTTTTTTATATTCTATAAATGTGTAAATCCAAATCTATGTAAAGAAAATAATAATTATAAGTCAAAACATATATGAAAACTGACATTGATATTACCAAAAACATAAATAAGTGGGTAATATAAAGAGATAAAAAATTAATATATGGTATTTTATATAATTATATAGTTAAATTATAGATATTTAATAATATATATTTATTATATTGGAGGTTTTAACATGTACAAATAAATTCAAGACTAAAGGTAAGAGATTTTTATCAAACTTTTATTTTTCAATAGACACTTGACCTGATCACCTATAATATTTATATATGTGTTATATAATTCATATGAATTTATTAAATTATTCATGTAAATAATTTTATTAGTTTTAAAATAACTATTTCATTATCCTTCTATCATGATTTTTATAGATCAAATGCTGTAAAATTTATAATGTAATTTTTTCAAAATTTTCCTTCTTTGAGATTCATGTCAAGATATTATCATATTTTATTCAATTATGTGTAATTAACATTAAAAAATAATATATATAATATAATTATTTTAATGATATTTTATTCTTCATGTAATTTTATCCTTTCATGTGATTTATAGTTTATCCTTTTTTTGTGAAATGTATGCCTTATTCACCACTTCATTATTTTTGGTGGTGTGTATACATCCCATGAATATATTATGGGATTATTATAAAATAATTTATCATTATTTTCATATCCATTTGATGATATATATATATATATATATATATATATATGTTTCAAATGTTACCATTTTCATAATGAAATTTTGTAATAATTTTCCTTCTTTTTGACACATTCCATGAATTTCAAAAATCATGTATAAAAAATGTATAATTATTTTAAAATAAAATGAAATATGATATTTTATGAAAAAATTATTTCCAATATTTTTATTGGTTACCATGATTACATTATACTGTATTTAAATATATTTAAATGAAAAAGTATTTTGAAAAACTATTCTATTTCAAAATGTATTTTTAAATGTATAAAGGATATTTTCCTCAGGAAATATTTTTGAAAGTACAACCCAAATTTTTTTCCTTATAAGATACCATAAATTATTGTTACTCGTTATTTTATGTGGAAATGATCTAATATTCCCATTCATATTATTTCTTTGATTGATTTATGTAATGGTGTTATTTTAATTATTATTGTTTCTCAATCAAATGTAATATGTTTATCAAATACACTTGATTCATCTAGCTATTTATCGAATAAAAGGTTATGTACCATATTTTTTATATTGGTTATAAATTATTACATTTTTATAAAATTAATTTCATCTAATGTGTTATGATATTAATATTTATGATCATGTGTAAAATATATATATATGATTTCATTTTGAGATGTGTGAGGCATATATATTCCTCCAACGAATTTGGTAGTGATTTATATCTAATGAGATAATTAATAGATTAGTATATATAGTATTTATGAACTATATAAGCTGGGGAGTCATAAAAAAATTATAGATATATGGGGAAATATGATCCACTATGGGAGGAGAAGGAAACCAGATCCCTTTCAATGAATGGACAAGACATGGGGATGATGTGGTGTAATGATATGTAAGAGTTGTCCATGTGATGTTTCTTGTTATGCTTTGGTAGTGCACCATGACATATAGTGATTCATAATACATATTTATGTGTCTTCCACATATTTTATGTCTCATGCATTTGATATAATCACATATTTTATATCCTTTATTTTCGTATAGTTTCATTTCATATGAACAGGAAAAACTTATTATGTGTCTTGTGATTATGATCTTTCTCTAAAGGGTATGATCTTGAAATGTTATAATCATTTCTAAATGATAATATGCATGACGTGATTATGTATTTAATTTATTTAACCTTATTAAAATTATTACATCACCCACTTATTGTGTATTATTTTACCAAGTTATGATTAAAGTATAAATTTTGAAGTACTGAATAGATTTGTCAAAATGGTAATCATTTAGTATCTTTAACCATGTTAGGATATTTTGTTTTATGTATTAAAAGAAACTAACTATTGTATTCCATATGCATAATATTTTTTAATATGTTTAATATTAAAAAAATTGATTTCATATTCCTTTATATTTAGATTGGTTAGTTATAGTTAGTATCAAAGGAAAGGCTTAGTAAACCTCTGTAAACAAGGTTAAGAAACCATTAGTGAAATCAACATGTATATTTATAAGGTAATGTCTATGGATCCCTCTAAATATAATTATAAAGTGGAGTAAATTATTTGGAAAATATACATGAATTTTGTTAAAGGATTGAGTTGGTAGTTTTATAGAAATACATAAATTCATAGATAGTAGGTGTGGTTATGGCTCTAGAATAGATGTACACATGGGTAAAAAAACTGTATTAAGATATATTCAATCTAGAACTACTGAAGGAAATTGAGAATTGATGAACAAAAGGATTCACACTCCGAGGGGATATTACACGGGAATTTACTAAATCATTACAAACCATGATAAAAACAAATAATTAAAGAATGAATGTGAATATCATAGGATAAAAATTTGGATTAATTGGAAAATAATGTAGGTTTCATGATTTCTAAATCCTAGATGTATTTTTTTCATTATTATTTTGTTTTAATCTATTATATGTAATGCTCGTAGTATGCCTTCTACTTTTATCTAAATAATGAAACAAAAAAAGAAATGGATTAATTTTTAATGTATTGGAAAATTTACAAATTATTACTCAAATGGGATGATAACTGGTTTGATGAATATTGTAAGGATTCATAATCCATTTTCATGAAAAATTATTAACATTTTTTACCTTATAAAATTATTGTATTCGCTAGGGAATATATGGAAGGTGTTAATTGAGTGTTTTTGTCATTAAGACCATAGAAGAAATGATATTAAGTTTCCCTTATGTATAAAATGTGGAAATAATAATCTATGTAACTGTATTGGATAAATGATAAGATGTTTTTTTGTAGAAAATATGGAAAAAAATTATGCCACGATAAAGGAAATAGAAAGGTTCAATTAACAAAATGGATATTAATATTTTCCTCCCACAGAGACCATCTACAGATAAAATCATTAATTGTGGAAAGAGTGGTTATTATGAAAATTGATGTTGAAAATGGAAATCTCCATAAGATAATTAATAAGTTATATGAGTAATGATTATATTATTACTAATGTCCAAGGAAAAAAAATTATTAATTGAAATATATTTCTTAATATATTCCATATTTTGAGATAAGGTTGTTTAGATAAACATATATTGGATATTCATAAGTTAATTAGGCATTACTATTCATATGTTTGTTATGAAAAAATTAATTGATACTCTTTGATATATGGGGGATCGATGTAATGATATTTTTGGGAAATGTAGTTATCTTTTTTCTAAAAATATAGACTTATATCATTAAGAAGGTTTATAAGGATAAATATTTATAGAATAATTTATGTTATTGTATTATCTATCAATATAATGATTTAGGTATATTTGATTAGTTGTGATAAAAAAATTGTGATAAATATAGGTGGAATTATATATAATTCAATGTGATGATGTCATAATCTATTAAGGATTTAGAAGTGACAAAATCACCATCATTTCATGGAATATTAGAATAAGAAGAAGTAAACAAAACACAAAAAGGGTATAGTCTCCCTGAAAAAATGTATGTATATCAATTAATTAAAATTCATTATATTTTGGAAAAAATATCTTGAAAACAAAAATGTTACCATTGTATATTTATTTTCAATTAATTATATATCCCGTTAGATCATCAATGATTTACGACTATATGATTGTAAAAATTAACTAAACAATGTTCTTTATCACCATTCATCTGAACATGATCATTTTATTTCACATCAATGTCCATGTATTCTCTTACCAACTATGTTCTCCTAAGTGTAAACATAGTTTTGTTATACTATGAGAAACTATTATGTTTTTATATTTCACTTTTTAAATTATGATTCATTATTAATTACTATGATGTGGATTTATATGAATAGAAAAATCAATTAATAAATCACTGATAAGCAGAATAATTCTAGAATGAAATTAATTTTTCAAGGAGTATAACTTAACCACCCAATATTCTGTGAAATAATTTTTTCATATTAACTTAATGTATTTATATTTTATAATTTTATTTAAAAATTAATATTCATTTTTATATGAAATCACAATATTTTATTGCATTATGTGAAACACCATGAAAAGCCTGTTTTATATGAAACACATTGATTATAATTAAGTACACACAACACTAGGATTTTCTGATATTACAAAAAATAAAATCTCCCTTAAATATCATCTCTTACAGGAAAGGGCATGTTTTCTAGAGAGAAAGATAATATTTATTTTATTATTAAAATACAATTATTTCTCCAACCTATCCATTGGTATGAATGCTAAAAATAGTATTAACTAAAATTTTAAAATATTTTTTTAACACGTGTATATAAAAACAAAAAAGCCTTTATAAATTAATACATAATAATGAATAAACTATTTTAAAATAATGAAAATACTTTTCTAATAAAACTACGTTCCAATGAACAAACAAAATTTTAACCAATAAATTAAAAAAACAACATTTTATTAACTATTTAATAAAATATATATATTATAAAATAAATCAATACTATTAATACTAAATCAATAAATTTTATAACTATAAAATTAGAATTAACGAAAATTTGTGAATTATATGATTTAAGTTTATAAATGGTAATTTTACTACTATCTAATTGAGAACCCATTTAAATATAATTTTTCAAAGAATTATCATTTTTATTCAAAAAAATAATATTCATTTTTTAAATTGAAATATCATAATTTTTTGGGTGAATATTAGTATTTTTCAAAAATTATTCAAATTTTGGGGAATTGAAAAAATTATTCATTTTTCATTCAAAATTGATTTTTAATATAATTTATTAAATTATTAACTTTATTATTTATTTTATATAATATTATAATTAGATAAATTATACATAAATATATCATATTTAAGTCATTTTAACCAATTTGACATTGAAATATGATTAAAAAACATCCACAACATTATAAAATTTTTCATAAAAAAGATTTTTGCGACACATCCCTAGGATTCATTTTGATTTAATTTAATCCAATTATATGATAGGAATTTGGAAAAATAAATAACATATTTATAATAATAAAATTTTATAATGAATAAAAATTCCAACTTATTTTTTATATAAAATATTAGTGAATATGATTAAAATTATTTTCATCAACAAAGAGACGAATTAGCTAAACAAAGGAAAAAACCATAAACAGAATCCCCAAAATGGCCTATAAATTTGTCTAAAATCTATTTTATATTCCTTTGTAGAACCTACCGTAACTTTTAATTTATTGGTACCATTATTGGAGAAACATTTAAATGAAATAACAAGGCATAAATCTAATTTCAAAAAATTAACAAAAATGGAACTCCTCCTCCACTATAAAAAGGAACTCATCCCACCCACATAGTCACACACCTAAACACATTCTATAACCCCAAATATTCTAAAATAATCTCCAAATATCTTTAATATTATCATATAGGACTCTATTTGTCCATAAATCTAACAAATTTAGTCATTTGGTGAATTCCATGTGAAGTTTCTGAAAGAAGAGGTAATATCCTTTCTTGGGCTACATTGTTTTATATTCATTTACCACCCAATAAAATATTGTTATTAAAATATAATATAATAAAAAAATTATCTCAGATATACTTTTATTTTTTTATTCTATGGATTTAATCTACACATACACACAATCTCATCTAATGGGTAACAAACTTACTGTTCTTCTGTATAGTGAACACCGTCCTCATGAAAAGATATTGTTCATTTTTCCATTAATACATTTCATGGTTTTGAATTAGATATGAAATTATTTTATATAAGATATATATTATCTATATTATTTCATTATACTACTTTATTATTTATATAAAACGTACCTTCATTCTTTCTATTTTGTGTGAATACGTTATCTTCGTTTGGGGACATGTGGACTACCGCCTCCTCAAAGCGATGTGGTTCATTAAAAAATTATGAGGAATATATTATGGATGGTTTTAGTGAAAAATATATGATATAAATTAATTTTAACTGATAAAGTAAATATTTCTTATATATACAAATATTTTAATTTTATAATTTTTTTCTATATGATTAGAAAATGGAGACAACATTCTTCTGCACATAAGGCATGCCCTCTCTATTAATGGTTTATTCTATTTACTATGTCTAACCTTTATATATTATTATAAATAAATAAATATATATATATATATATATCTCATGTTAATATATATATATATATGATTTATAAAACATGTTTTAAATACTTTAATAATTATATAATGATATATATAAGAGGATAAAGAATAATAACCTAAAACATATATGATAAATAAAGCTGATATTTCCCGGAACAAAACATTACCATGGATTTATTAATAAATGTGTACTATAAAGTCAAAAAAATAATATATGTATTATAAATATGAATACGGTTCCACGGTAGATTTATAATAAAATTATATTGATTATGCTGAACTCTTTAATGTGTAAACTGAAATTCATGAATAATTATTAGTGTATTCTCATCTCACATCTATTTTCCAAGAGAAAAAATACTTGTTCAACTAATATTTTCATATATTTAGTATAGAGTTCCCATGAATGTATTATTATATATATATAACTAAATTTATGTGTACGTTATTATCCATATCATGATATTTTTTTAATGGAGATTACATCTCAAAAGATATCAAATCAGTAAAGTATTTTTGACACAATATTAGTTGTTTAGGTACATTCCATACTATGCACCTGTATTTTTCAATGTAGAGTGTATAATTTTCATTTTCATAGTATATAATGAATTTAACTGTTTTCATTAAATTTTAAACAACATTGAACTTTATTTTTTCACTATGATTTCTACTCTAACATTAATTTCTATGAAATTTATGCCTTATTCAGCACTCAATTATTTTGTGTGGGGTATATAATTCCCTTGAATATAGTATATTATTTTTATAGATACATTTATTGGTAAGTGCATAAATAATTTATGACATTTATTTCCTTGGGTATATGTCTTAAAGGTTAAAATATTTATAAACTATTGGTTTTTAATATTCATTCTGGAGACTCATGCCATGAATATCATAAATCATGTTATAAAAAATAATTTTAATTTTTTTTTCAAAAATGTCCTGAAAAAAGTATTAAAATTTATAATTTAAGGGAACAATTATTTTAAATATTATTTAGGGTTCTAAGATTTAATTAAATGTCTTCAAATCTACTACAAAAAAAAATGTTCATCAAAAAGGTTTTTTGTTTTAGAAATAATCTTCCAATAAAAAAGTATGTTTTCAAAAATACTTTTTTTAAAGATCTTCTCAATTTATATTCCATAAAATAAAACAATATATGGTTATAGGCATGTATTTATGTGGAAATGATCAAAATGTTCCATTACAATCCTTTCTTAGAAGGGTTTTTGTTTTTATGGCATAATAATTATACAACCCATTTCAATTTCTATGTTAAATGATTTTGAATCCCACATAATTACATGGTTTATTAATTGATGAAATGATTAGAAAAACATTATTTCTATATATGTAATGATATTATTACGTTTTATGACACAAAATTCAATTGAGATGTCATTTTATGACTTTTATTTATTTTTTCCAGATGTATGTTTTATTTCATTACTTGATTGGTGGAACCCATATCTCACTTCAATTAATTTGGTATTGATTTATATATAAGTACATAATCAAGCGAATCATGTTGATGGTCTTGATACAATATGGAATCTGTGTTAAACCAATCCACTAAATATGGTGAAACTAGATCTACGATGAGAAGATTAGGAAACAACATCATGTACAAGGAAAATACTATGATTGTTGATGTTTGTGTGTGCTACTGAGTAGGTTTAGTTCCCATGATGTTCCCCGTAATGTTTTGTATGTTTTACTTGAAGTAGGGAATGATTTTACATGTTTATTTTTTTCAAAAAATTCTATGTCTTAGGCCATTGATATGGTCAAATGGTTCTTGTTCGTCATTATATTAAAACATGGTGTCTTCGGAACCACTAATTGTTACGCCATGTATCATATGTATTTTATTTTTATACATGGTGTGATATTGAAATTTTATACTCATGTTTCATACCCATATGTCAATTTAAGTCATATATATTTATTTTATTAAACCTTATTGATCATTTAACCTCACTTCGTTATTATTATTAAATTCCACAGATTATAAATTAATGTTTTTTTAATATTAGATAAGGGGTGATCTTTATGGGATACATTGAATATATTTTTCCATATTCGAATATTTTGTTCCATGATTCAAATGGAAATAAAATATTTAAATCATGTGTATTATCTTTTTTAATGTTCTTAATATTGATAAAATAATTATGTAATATAAATGTATGTTTAGCCAAGGTGTCTACAATGGAAAATATAGCTAATACACTACCTCACAAACTCACCCCAACACGTCAACGGGATCGATAATATTAATAGAATTCTTAACACTCTTCCAATCCAACACAGACCAAATTGAGGAGTAACCATAAATAACAAGGGGTCTACAAAATCCAACTCTAATGGTTACCCCCTGGCATTTTCATAAGTCTAATTCTTATCTCATGCTGATGTCATCATTTCACAAAGAAGATGAACCATCAATGTTGTGCTCTGCATCACAAGGGTACCATGAACTGTGGCCTCACAAACCACCATCTGGACTAACCAATAACTGAACATCCTCTAGTACAATTGTTCAAAATTATTCATAACAATTGAAGATTGGTAGATATTATTATATGAAAAATAATCTAGGGGATTAGATCATACAAATGATCCACCAATGTCTATGACAGACACACACACACATCATATAATTTTCCATCTATGTAATATTCACTCACTACTATATTCCAAACCTAATCCCACAATTAAAAACCATGTGAATAGTACAGAAACCCTTGGAAATAGGTGACACACACAATTCTATAAAACATGGGTTCTTAAGCTGTCCAGATAGACCTATTCCCACAAATTATATACTATTGGTGTATAAAATTTCATCGTATTGACCTATACACATAGCTTGGTAAAAACTTTCGTACATACCTACACATATGATTTCACACAATCATTGGTATATTTATATTTTTTAAAAATAATGCACCAGTTGAATCTCTGCCCAAAACCATTCATCTATACTCTAATGGATTTACGACTGTAATAAAATTCAATTTGTGCTCCTATATTAGAATATATATATCCATATATTTATTTGAATTTTTAAATTATTATTGTAATTATAAAGAGAAAATTTTTTATACTATACCCTATGTTTTTTAAACATTGGTCATATGTTATTTATTTACAAAATCAACCACTCGTAATAAATCACATCACCTTCCACTTGTAATCAAATGAACTTGCCACGATAATAAAACAAAATTTTTGTTCTCATATTCTAATATATATATATATATATTTATATTTATAATTATAATTTTATTTTCATATTTAGTATTATTGTTTTTATTATAGAATATTATTGGGAAAACCAATACCAGCAGTTCGATAAAACCATGGGCATTGGTGACCTCTACCAACAGTTCTCGCAAACCATTTTTATAGCATCACAAAACATTATCTATACCAATGTTTTTTTCAAAACTTGGGTGTATGTTTTCTAGAAGCCTTCCCTAGAAATGTTTTATTCACCCACGACAATGATTGCCATGGTTTATGAAAAAATGGGTATAGGGGTGTACTGTAACAATTTTTTGGAGATTCATTGGTGTAAATCTTTCTCATGAATTTTTTTCAATGGATATATGGGTGACCTATAACACCAATGTTTTTAAAACCCATTGGTAAGGCCTTATTTTCTAGTTGTGTATGTCTACCCATTTGAATGATGATGGAATGTAGTGCTGAAGTATAATGTATTGGAAAAACCATAACACAATACCTTCCATACCATGAGGTAATCCATGAATCCTAATCAAATAAAATTGACATTTTAACTAAATGATACAACAACACCTCATCCATAAACATATCTTACAATGAACCCACCATTCACAACTCCCTGATTGATAATAAGTGGGCTAAAATTTTTAAACAATTGATGATAACCTAGATAGATTCCTAACCTCCCAGATCTTGCAGTATCCCTTTGATGAAATCCATATATATGTCATCTCATTTCCACTCCATAATATCCATGGGATGTAACAATCACCCTAATACATGAATCATGATATTTACCTATTGGAAATCCTAGCACTTCACCACAAACTATCCCACATGCCACTTCTTCTTGAGCCACAAAAAATACATCATAAAGACACGTACCAAAATGGAAAGGAATGGTTGTACTTCTAATGTAGATATATAAAACATAGAAATAACACTACCATGAATCACCATTAGAAAAAAACCTCATTAGAGAAAATATTCACTTCTGATAATAATAGAATCGTCCATCTAGTGCATCATCAAAGACAACAGAATATCACATAATGTCTTCCTCTTGGTCTACCCAATAAGAATTATTCATCTTAAAAATCATAGAAGAGTACACCATCATAAAAAATAAACATCCTCTACCACCATACACCCATGAATCCATGAGAACAACAATATTCTCTACGTTTGTCTTCTACCAGCAATGTTGTATATCAAGTGCTTCGGTATGACAGTTGGAATAAATTATATCTCATCTACATATTTCATTTTATTGTACAACAATTTTAAATTCTACAAAAAATGGAGGAGTTTTGTCATATTCAATACTATGAAATTTATCATCACATTGTATAGAGTGAATCACCCGATCTATTAGTGGGGAATTTAAATCTATCTCCACCAATACACTTAAATAATGACCAAAAATTACAATATCAGAAACATAGTCCATCCTAATTGGGATGCCAATATCAGATGCTATATCCTATAAGATTTCAACATATTTTTAAACCTAATTTTTCACATGTATTTTGATCCATACGTGTGTGTATGTATCCTTGAAACTGTATAGATAGATGTCCAGCTTCTAGTCATGAATCCATAGACTTCCAATCCAATTATTTTTTGAACAAATACATCATGACCGAATTTTTATCTCTGATGAAGGGAATAATATGTGTAATAAAAAACAACCACATGAGATGCATTTAATGTCCACAAAACTAAAAATCTCTTATAAATTAGATAATAAATTAACAAATTTCAGGGGTTTCATACATTTCATCAATGAAATTAGAGAAATTATTAACTGTCTATAGAGGCCAATCTAAAATGATATAGCATCACCTTTAGTTGAAATTTCCAGTCATTCCTTTCAGAGAGTTGGATTTTTGTACAGATCATTATATGAATAGAGTAACCCACTGAGAAACATGAGATAGAAGAATCCTGCATCAAATAATCATTTCCTCGATCGTTATTTCCTTCTATGGTGGATGAATTCTGTAGAAGCTTGTAGCGACTCCTGACAAATGCACGATGATTTATGCATATAAAATTAAATAGGGTAAGATATTTTTCTTAAAGTAGGAGCCGCGTCTCCCATTTCTCCACCCCTTAATAAATAATAGTTATATATTATATAATGAATAAATAAAAAATAAGTAATTAAAAAAACCTCAATAATTAATTAATAATTTAAAAATTAAATAATTATTGTATAATTAATTAAAATATATGAATAATAAATAATAATAAAATAAATTTGAACTTAACAACAAATGAAAAAGGACACAAAAAGAAATAATAAATAATTACTAAATAAATAATCAAGTAAATAAGTAAAGATAATAATTAATAAATAATAAATATGTAATAATGAATTTCAAATTTCAAATAATAAAAAATAAATAAATGTTTTAAAAAAATTTAATAAAAATTTAATAATTAATTATTAATTAATTAATAATTGTTTTATTTAATTTCTAAATAATGTATACAAAATTACTAAACAATGAATAATAAATAACAAATCAAGTAATATAAAATAAATTATTAATATATAAGTAATAAAATAATAAAATTATGAAATTATAATATTATAATATTATTACATTATTATAATAAATAAATAAATAAATAATAATAAGATATCAATAAATAAAAAATAAATATTAGAAAATATTAAAATAAAAATATTTTAAAAAAATAATAATTTAATAATTAATAAGTAAGTAATAATTAATAAGTAAAAAAATTATAAATAAATAAATAAATAAAATAATAGTAAAATAATATTTGGATATAAGTATAAATATATAAATATATACATATTATTATATATAAAGACACATTTCTGTTTACACCCTTAGAAATATAATTGTATATAAAAATAAATAAATAAATAAAAGTATATGTAAATATAAATATATATGTGTAAAAAAATTTACACATATATACAATGAAAATATATAACCAGAAATAAGTATGAATTTGTATATATAAAAAGTATATATATATTCATATAATTGTACTGTTAATTCATTTAAATGTTAAATTCAATGATAATGACATATTTACATAATATTATATTTATATATTATTTATACCCACTAATATTTACACATATATGTATTTATTTACATATATTTGTATAAACATATAAATATAGAATTTTTATTCACATAAATTTTAAAATATAAACCTTATATTTATAGGTATATATATATAAATTAAATCATTTTTATTACCTAAATAAAGTGTATGATTTTTTATTATAAATTAAAAGAAAAAATATATTTATTTCCATATAGTTTCAATTTTTAAAAATATATTTCAATGTAAATATGTATTTCAAAAATTGATTTATTTTACATAAATATAAATAAATACACATATATTTAATGAAAAATTACAGTATAATGTGAAAAATGATAAAAATTCAAAATCATTATATCAATATGAATCTAATCCCTATGAGTATATTTATTCCCAATAGAAAAAAATAATTAAAACCCCATAAAAGTGACTCACATTCTATCAAATGTAGAAAAATTGGTATAACTCGACTAAGTAGATTAGTTTTGGGGTAATTTAGGGCATATTATCACCTTGAAAAAATAGTTACTGGGTATTCCTTGGTCATGACATTGTAGATCTTGTCACCAGATTCATTTTGATAAGTTGTAGAACCAAAATGAAATCTTTCATCACAATTTTTGGATATTTGAATGTAATGTTCAATTTCCATCTATTCAATAAATTATATTAAATGTTATTATTTTAACTATTAATTTTTTTAATATAATATGGTATATGTTCATTTTACAATAATTTATTAGTTTACATTTTGAGATAAAATGGGTTCCCAAAACAAAAATTATTATCATTTGATGTTGAACTCTTATTTTGAACATTCTTAATGATTCTATTAAGTTTTAAATGATTATTTGTTAATAGTTAAAATATTTATTATATAAAACATTGTAATTTTTTAAAATTATAAATAATAATCTAAATATGATAATATATAATAAAACATACATCATAAATAAGTATAATTTTTTATAAAATATTATTTATTTTAACAGTATTTTTTTTTAAATTTCCACACAAAATAAATTTATTTTTTGAAATTAATATAGGAAAAATAATTTGAAATGAATTTAAAACTCTTTTTTCTATGGTTTATTAAACCATATCTAAAAAACACCATGAAAAAACTCCAATCTATTTTTTTTATTATAGTGAGCCTCCTCGAGACATCTCTCACAAGAATCCAGTTTTGGAAAAAGATATTAGAAAAAATCATAGAAGGTCTATGAATATGATTCCTGTAATTGACACTATAAAACTCCCCCATGGAATTTAATAAAACTCCTACCTCTTTATATCAAGGATAATTATAGGAACTCTTCACAAGACTCTTTTTTAAAGTTTACCAATGAAAAATCTACATCCATTCTCTCTCCCAGATACAGATTCCACCACCGATGTGATGGTCCCCACATATAACTATATTTGAATGGAACCGAGTACTCTATTAGAGCTCAGATCCAATATAAAGTGATGTTTATGTCAACTATCCATCCCTATATCTCAATATATGGTGAAATACCATCATACTTCCTTTATTACCATCCCTCAAAATCGTGCAAATCCCTCTTACATCCATCATCGTCAACTATTGTATAAACCATAAGGTGATTAGGTGGATCGTCATAGTAAACCTCATATTCCAGATCAACATGTGTACGGTGAGTTGGTTCCATTTCTTAAAGGGTAGTCAATGATTACCTAATACCATGTATAATTGAAAATTTATATGACTCATTTTATTTTATTTTATTTATTTTAACCTTCCAGAAACGATTTAAAAAGGGAACACAAGTAATAATAATCCATGAAACTCCCCATTGTATCTAGATTGTTAATTGATCCACCTTTATTAGTCAGTAAATAATCTCAATGTATGATCACTGGATCAAAAGGGGCCTCATAATCCTGTGTCCTAGCCTGTCACGCTAAATCAAGGCCTCCACCATGATCAAATGGTACTATTTCTATACGACCCCATGCCATCATAAATGTTCCAAACACAAAACCCCATCCTATAATTTATCCATATTCTTTATCATCATTATTTCATGAATCACTACCTCCCAAGATAACCAAATTAGGGGAGATAAATTGTTAATCCGCAAGTCCAACATCCAATAGTCCCCTAGTTAGTGACTAACACTAATAGGATTTATGTCATATGCAGTGGGAGACATTTCCCTCTATAATAATATAGGATCACGAGATAATATGAATCAACCACAAACAACTCCATGACATAATATAAAGGAAAAAACAATCTGACAATGAATATATAAATAAAATTTATACAATATGAAGTCCCCCATGAAAATACCCATATGAAAATATAATTTCAAGACATAGAACCTGTCCAAATATCTATGGTATTAATATCCAGCATGGTCAATGGTTCAATCTAGGATACATGCTAATATTTCATATTAGTAGGGTGAAAATACCATTATAATCGAAAATAATTCTAATGTCTCTCATTCACATATGAATGAAGCGTACTAATGCACAAATGATAAATCATTAGAACCAATATCACCTAATGTGATCAATTATCCAGACTTATATCACCAATGAACTTTAACCAAATTACTAATTATATGTAATATAATATATCATGATTAATATAAATATGGGTAACCCTCCCTATATTCCTTCTATAATTCCACTCTTACAACCCATCATTTTATATCATAGACAACCCATATTTTCTATATACCACACCACCCAAAATGTACAGTCAAATCAGATCATGCCTGAGGGCACCTAGTCTCACCTCCCCATAGGCTATATCACATATCATCTCACCCAAAAATACTAAGGCCACAACCCCATAGGCATGGTCCCATCTCCCTCGAAAAAACCATTGGAACACCCCATAATGCATGGTCAAATCTCACCCAATAAAACTGGGTCCATCACAACAATCAACATATGAACTAAATGACCTATAACAATAATTTCAAATGAAATATATAGCTATATAGAAGGTAGAGGGAGGGAAATAGTTGGAACACAATTTTTCTTCCACTAAATTGTATGTCGAAAACAACACCCCCTCATAACAATGCTCATGTTAAAAAATTATGCTCGACAAGCGTGGATTTATATTTAAAAATCAAAGAATAATAAATTATATATGTATATATATATAAATATATTGATAGACAATCCAAAAATATGGGTTCACTACAAAACACTACTCGACTGACAACATTAATTCATTCGCAACAACTTCTAAATAAAGAACACCAAAAAAAACATGCCACATCAAACTACCAACCATCTCTATAATACATCAATTTGACTCACTATTAAGCATTAACCACATTAAACAATATATCTAAATATTTATTTATTCATTAAAAATTTATGTCCAATTATCCAATCAAGACCCATATATTAAATTATTATTAAACCATTATTTATTCAACCCATAACTCAACAAATATCACAACACAACCACTATCACATGTTGCTCAACATCCACATAATACAACCACATTTCAAGCACAATTTTATAGACCAAAATTTTCCATGAATCTAAAAATAATGTCCACACAACAACATTTCATCCCCCAATTCATAGACAAACAAAACACCTCATTCTAATAAAAGAACAAACTCTCCACCCAAATTCATGACCATAAAACAACCTTTCCACAAAAAAATTAATGGGAAACCAACCATAAACCCAAAATTACTCAAGCACAAATATCATCCCCTACAAGAATTGCCACAAAAAAACCACATAATTATCATCGTATATATATATATAATGTGCATTTTAACTATTTCCTCATTATTTTAGGGGTGTTATCACCCAAACAACACTCCTTTGGATAAAAATTTTATTAGATAAATATAATTTGTTAATAATTTCCAATTTAAGGGAGATATCACAATAATGAAATTAGAAAAAATATTCAAATATCATATCATTTAGTACAAAAAAAATCCCATAATAACTAAAATTTTCACCAGGGTAGCAGGCCCGTATGTTCACAGTATCATAATAAAATAAAAGATATATATTCATTCATATCAAAAAAATTTAACCTTAAATTTAAATAATCCACATATTTATCCATTATTAATCTTTAAAAACAATAACCCCATAGATAATAAAAATTAAACCCCCTCTACATGATACACAATATTGTGAAACAAGGTGTTCTATACCATATAGAGTCTTTCTAACCAGTTCCACACTACACGTTGAATATGAATTGACATCAAACCGTATAAACATTATTATAATCTAAAAATAAACCTATAACATGATAATGGATCATACAATCCAATCATAAACACATATCATAAAGAAAATCACACTACCCAAAGGAAACCACAATGAATAATGGAAGGAAACTAATGTGAATGAGAGGAGAACTCACCACATATCAAATATGGGACTGTGGGAAACATATTAATTCAAAATGAATTCCCAAAATTTGATGTTGGATAATATCTATTGATTTTAATGAGATAAGGGAGATCCATCCATATGTTTTAAGAAATCTACCTGAGAAATTCATCCTTTAATAATGGGAGGACCATGGAATTTACATGGAAAATAGCCCGCAAATGATGTGTAAATTTTATGCTACATGTTCTTCTAAAAAAGGTGTCACCAAAAATAAATTTTATTACCATATTTATTAAATTTCATGAATCCCACTATCTTAAAGAGCACCATTTTTATAGGCTTTTCCATAGCCCCGTAGAAGTTGTAAATGATCCTAATAAATAAGACTTGAAACCCTATTACTGATTGTATAATAAATCAATATGGAGTATATTTCATTAAAAAGTTAAAATATAGATTATACTCCATAAAAAACACTCAGAACCCTATTTAAATTCTTCCATCCACCAAACCTAGCTATGTAATAAACTGAGAATGCAAAAACATTTAAAGGAAGAATTTATTGAAAACAATACAACTGAACTAAAATAAATGATTACATATATAATATATAAAAAAAATTTAATGAATAAGAGGAATTGATCAAGAAATATGGATCCTACATTGATAAGTTCATGAATCAAATTATTATAAATTATGAATTAGAAATGAATCTGTTTGACCATAATGAGAAGATACTTGTCTGAAAGGATCATGGTGAGATAAAATATATTTTTATTATAGTATGAAATGATGTGAAAAAGAAAAATATGAATTTATCAATTCCATTGACCTTAATGAAGATCAAACACATGATATTTAGATGAAGGGTCTAATAAGTAATGAATAATATACACCTAATTTTGAAAACATTAAATTTGTTACTTATAAAATATCAGGTTCAAAAAAATAAATTTAATCATACATGAAAAAATTATACCAGTTTTTGAGCTTATATTACATGTAAATCAAAAGGGAAATATTTTAATAAATTACCATTCACTTTCAAAAAATAACATTCTATTTCAAAATTTATAATACACAAAACTATTATGAAAACATAATTATCAAGGTGGATGATCAATTATCATATGTTTAATCTAGTGAAATAAATATTAAAGATATAAATCCTTATAATTATAGTCTAACTTTTTATTTTTTCAAGTATTGTTTGAATCATGTGACTCTACGATGAGGATTTGTGAACATGTTTTTAAAGATAGATAGTTGTGACAAAAAATTTGGATGATGATTCAAACAAAATAGATATATGAATTCATTTTTTATATTTTTAGAAGCTTTCAAGAGGAGGGTTATAGATTAGAAAATTTCAGGATAGGGATTCCATGATATATTACTTATGATGGGTAAGGGAATAGAAATAAAAATTATAAAAATGAGTGGTCATTCATCATTATCCACTTCTAAAGGAACAATCAGAATCACAATACAGCTTAGCTGGTTATGATGTAATGAAATAGAATGCGCGATGTAAAATAGAATGTGGAATTAGTAAATAGATGTTATAACTGAATAAAAATCAAATGGATAATCAATATATTGTGACATAATTAAAAAACAATATATCTTAATTGAGTTTTAACACCCTAATCCAAGAGCCACTCAATCTGTGCACATGGATGGTGCATCAAATAGACATTTCCATGAATCCCCATATTATAATGGTTTATGATTGTTGAAAGGGTATAAAATTTGATATTGAAATAAAATCAACGTTTTTGATTATAGTAATAATTATAATAATTGCGGTTAAAGTAAAACTACAAAATTCATCAACCATGCTCATCCATAGAATTTTTATGTAAAAACAATAATGAACCACATGTAATGCCACTAAAAATAATAGAAAATTTCTATGTGTCCGGAAATCCATATAAAATAATGATATTTTTCAATGTTTCAACCATATAATAAAAAAAATTGATAACCACAAATTAATTCCAGTTCTGGTTTATTGAACCACATAGATAACCATCAAAAAACCTTCCATCAATGATTTTCACCTTTGCAAATCCCTGCTCACTGAGATCTAATCCAATAAAATAATACAATTCCTATACTCAAACACATAAATTCATTACCTATCATGATGGGACCAACGATGGTATGAGTATGAACTGCAAATTCAAATTAAAATGTCTTGCTATATTACTTCAATATATATAAATTTTTATGGAAAACCTAAAATAATAGAAACTCCTAACATATAAAATAAACCAGTTTACTTATGTAAACTAGAGACAATGAATAATTTACATTCATTATAAAACTTATGTGTGCAATTATTGATACAAATTCAATCGAACCAAAAGAACCATTAGTCATCATCGATTTCCATAATAATGGAATCATGTTTTTTCCAAGAACGGATACACAACTAGTCGAGTGAATCTGATATATAATAAATACACCCAATAATACATCACATGTCACATTGAATTTATTATAGTTACACTTGATGGATTGTTATCATGTAACCTTATGAGTGGTAATATTTATACTCATATAGTCCCATCATACCTTCCCTTATATCATGGATATACCCAGACCCCACCTGATTGTATCACTCATAGTGACACATGAATTTCTCTTTTTAGATAATCCTCCAATATGGTGGTCACCCTCATATCATAAGTTGTAATTTCTATAGAGGTATACACCCACATCGTGTGGTCAACACCACCTACCCGTGAATTTTTCCATTGTGAACATTACCCCAATGATTTGCTTTGGGTGGAACGACCACACTCATGTATTGGTCCCTTGAGATGAAATCACTAACAACCTATGCTACACCTTAGTGAACATCCATCACAACAGGAAGCCTACATCTCCCCAACCAGGCTACTGGACATGAACATATACCTCAAACAAATGAACCATGTTGTCCCATATTTGGGAATCCACACCACCTAGAGCCAAATGATCCCGGACGAACACAATCCCATAAAACCAAGATATCCATTAGATCACATTAAATAAAATACATAATTTTCAATTCCTTATTAAACTATATAATACCATATCTAACACATTTTATTCTATATAGTGCATATAATTTTCATATAATTCATAAGAAAACCCTTGTCCATATCTAAGGATAAAAATGAAAAGAAATAAATATTACAACAATCACACATTAACCACTCCACTCATTCAAAATTATCAAAAGTCTCATACAAAATTGATAAATAATTTAGACAAATATTGGAACCACCTATGTCAGGATTAATAAAAATTTATCTAACAATTCTAGAATTTAGATCAAGTGAAATTGAGGGAAAAAATATAATCAGACAATTTACATGGAAATTGGTAATATGAACTCGTATGGAACTAGCAATCCAAATTTACCCAAAAATGATCAAAAGATGATACATTAATTGTAATATTTATAAGGGGTTCCAAGGTGAAAAGTGACAATTTAGTTTGACCTCGAAAAGGGACAAACCTAAAAATGAACCAGAGATACAAAGAGATCTTGGGAATCTTATGGAAATATGATTGGAAAATGAATAATGAATAAGGGGGTAGGGGAAATTTTTCATTCCATAAAATTTATTGTTACATAGTATTTGGATACACTATTTTCCAAACAATACCCACATCGTGTTGATATTCTGTCCCAATGAAAATCCACCTCATATGGTTTCAGTGCATCATTAGAGAATCTATAGACCAAATTTCTTGATCCTTCTACCCTTCATCTCAAAATATCATGATTTACATGGAAAATATCATGTGTTAAACATATTGTTATTTAGTGGGAATTGGTCAAATGGTTAGCAATAAATATATAGCATCCATGAACCCATTTTTTTGTCACCCAAAATAGAGTTTTCTTAGCCCTTCCTTTTTTAATATTAATTAAACCACTAAAAAATCTTATGATCCTCAATACCAATTAAAAAAATAATATTTCCATGTTTTCAAAATAAAAATACAATAGTGATGATTAATATAAAAATTATTACTCCAACCAAATTGATAGTTCAAATTCCCATTCAATTTTGAACTTTAGGAAAATACATGGTATGATAACCTCACCAACATACAATAGGTCACCAAAAATATATTTGGCATCATGAATACCCAATATTTCCCTCATCCCACCTACCCCTATCTTCACTTTCCAATATAATTAGATAATGATGAACAGATTCATTGCATTTCAAGCATATCAAACTACCAAATCTACACAGAAACTGATTATTCATTCTACAAATATTACTACCATATGAATCACATAACTAGTCACTTCCCATCCATCTTCCCAGTATTCCAATAGTCTTTCAATAAAAGTTCTCCAAGACATTTTTTCCCAGATGATATCATAATATTATCTTATAATCTCATTTGACTCCCATATTACACCAATGTCATACATGGCACCCATAACGTCCTATATCACAACTGGTGACAAAAAATACAGCATCACACATGATTACCACAATAAAATGCCTCATATAATTATATATAATTCCATTAAAGTTATCTCTATTCCAAAACGTAGTCTATAATCCATGAGAAATTCCCGATTCCCTCTTATTTACATAAACCTGTTTAACAAAATTTCCTTATATACACCTCATACACATCATTTTTACATGTAAAATATATAATAAAATCCAAATTACAATTGAATAACTCTAACCATATTATAGTCCCCATCATGCTCTAAACCAACCACTTCAACCCCATACAGATAAATGAAATCCAAAATAGTAAACACTGATCCTAAATGGTATAAAGTTCCTACTACTGGACACTACCCCAATTTCATGGTATCTCATTCCATTCCATGACATGTGTATATACTCATATCCTTGATACATCCTCCTAGTACAAAAATTGGTAAATTATTATAATCCTGAGAACTAACTACTCCTTGACTCCCAACATTCTGAGATGTATTCCTACAAAACATCTCTAAACTCACTATATTCCAAACACCCAAATTCTTATATAGTTAAATTTCACTAAGATTGAAAGGGACCTATATATTGTCACTATAGGAATAATGTTCACGATCCACACCTCAATGGAATTCCGAAGTCTCTATCCTAATAACCAAACTAAGTACCTATTCTAAATCACATTAGGTTACCTATATTATCATTGAATATCTCACATGATGCCATCAACAAATAGTAATGTCTTATCAAACAAGATTACAATGGATATCAATACCTGGTTGACTACAACCATGAATTCTGTCATAAAAATAATGTTCAATAAAAATATAACTTCATTCCACAAAACCATCATATAACCACCTCACCATTGTGATTTAAAAATTTACCATAACTTTTGGAATGTAGGAAAAGTAAATGTAAAATATAGAATACTCCATGATTGATGTTTCTCACTTATTCATCTAATAATATTTCCTTCTTGATCATCCCTCAACATCTCAGTTTAGATGTTTTTGAAGAACCTATTCACGATTTTTGTCCAAATCAAACCTTCATGCCTACCATTATGTACATTTACATTCCATCAACACTTCGCTGATTCCATGACCATATAAGTGGATAAATTCTCGTTCCATACAAGGGTTCCTCAATCATATCACATATAGTCATCAATAAATCATTGATAAAATGTTTTTCTTTTGTTAAACCCTCATCCATATATAATGCGGGGTTCTGTGAATGATACATTCTCATTATGTATTCCATATATGGATAAACACCATAATCCGGTTGATCAATGCATTGAAAACCCCACTCCATTATCTCACTAAGACACTTATCAAGTGATGTCCTAAACTCCTCTACTTACTAAAAATTTATTTCCTTTAACGAATCCTCCACATGTGGCGCTTAATCCCCACCACCAATTGGTACCTCATCCATTGCACACTCAAGATACACCACATCAATGCAATCCTAATGCTTTGTTGAAAGTGTTCTCAGATAAATATCATTAATAGTAAAAATCAATGATAAAAAATTTAATAATAGTAAATATATAAAATTACATAATTCTATACAATGAAGCTACGATCAAGAACATTACACTATCCTACCACACTGATATCAAATATCATTTAGTATCATTACCATATCCTTCACATATCAAAGAAATCATTAAAATAAAAATAACATTTAGAAAAAATGTCTATGATAGATGATCATAATTCCACCATGATTTTAATCATGAATACAATACATATAGTTTATTTGGAAAATTTAAATAGAGTAACCTATTCATTAATTATGTTCCACTCAACCATAACAGTATTAGATCTCAATCCTATCATACAATGAGTCACATTATTGGAGTATGTGAGTAGAATTTCACAAAGGATTAATATATAAAAACAATGTTTACATTATTATTGAAACATTAAATAGAAAAATTATAGTTTATAAATTACATGTTCCAATGGAAAATTCAATGAAAAAACATATTCATGCAAATATATGTTACTATTATGATCCAAAAATTCTCTCCTTCCACTTCATATAAATATCTAGGGAAAAATATATTCAATATTTTTGATAACTAAATATAATAGGTCAAATATAATCATTGATTGAATAAAAAATCTTAGTTTCTGCCAAAAAACATGGATTCTAGATCACATTGTTTCTATATAGAAAATAAACAAAACATCCATCCATTGTTCTGAAACATTCATATGATCCACTAAATTATAACCAAAATAAAATTTCAAAAAACATTTAATACCACTAGGATAATAACTGATCTCCATTACCAATATATGACTAAAAAACCTCTTATACAACATGTAGCCTCTTTCCAGGGAGACAACAAACCAGTGCTCCTAGTGAGTGTTCCACCTATACTTAGGCATGCATTTAAATAAAAAAATGCTTCCAACAATTTGTGAGTGTTTATTAGATGATATTGGGGAGAATATACCATATGGATATAACAGTAATAATAATAATAAAGCTCATGTGATCTATAAAATTTAAGTGGTCAACTAAAATTAATAAAATCAATATGATGAAACATAGTTATTGAAAAAATTGTAAACCTACTATAATAACATATAATATCATCATACCATGAAAGTCAAACAAAACAAATAAATATCACATGTGGTTTTATCGTATACATAATTAGTTAAAATCAATTTAATAGACACTAGTTAGATGGAATGGAATTTATTAGTTCACATTCTAGAACCATGACATCCATCCTATGTACCTTGGCACATCCTATATCACTATGGTCTAAATAACATGCATGATCACTTTCCTACACTCAATGACATATATTTTTTAAACATCCTAACGGGACCATGCAATGAGTGAGTATTATCACACTTGTCCATCACAAATATTTTTTTATTATAAAAAATCTTACACTTGTTTAATAAAATCATAAATAAATATTAGATACACCCATATAATATATCTCGCGTCACATTCCCAACAAAAACAAGAAATTTATATACAATATCAGCCTATATATGAGTGGAATAATGCATTAATGACATGAAATTTAAGAATAACCATTAATCTCAACACTTTCCCATACCAAATTAAATAAAATTCTAACCCTTTCCATATATAGAATCTATTGAGAAAATTTTATTCCCCATCAACATTTCCAATAAAACCTCAATACTCTATTGAACACCCATTTATAATACTCTGTAATATTGGTAACCAAAGTCCAATAGTTCAATCACATCAAGCCATATATAATATCAGAATATTGACCCCAATATCATCGAGACCCTCCTCCCCCAAAAGATTTCATTACTCAAGAAACATGTGAATTTCTATGGTGGTCACCTCATCCACATTGATGTTCATCGCCATCCCCTATTCATCTGTGGAGGCATCTGCACACTTCAATTGGTTAACAATACCTATATGGATCCTTAAACATTGTGAAAAACCACGTAATAGGGGTTTTGACCAAAACTAATGACTGTAAATCATTAAAAAATCCATGAAAACATCTAGATCCCTTGTATCATCAAAGTAGAGCTACATCATATCAGATATGGTACTATTCATATCTATACTCATCAAGCTAACTGAAAATGTCTTGTTGTATTTAGTAATAAAAATCACCTAGTGTCTAATCATCCACGAACTACACATTCCCTCGAATCTGTTACTTCAATAATCTCACAATAAATAAATTTCATAAACACCACTTGATGTTAAACCAACAGGAAACCTCATTTCAGACATTCTATGAGGTACAAGACTCAAATTTTCCACATCACACATGATACTTCCCCTCATCATCTCCTAATAATAATAATAAAATTATGTAATATAAAAAATGGTGCCACCTACAAAAATCAACTCATGTCTATTTATCATCCTTCACATAAACACATATATGAAATATTATAACCCTAGAAACCACACATCTCAATCTTAATAATATTATTTCATCTTACACCTGCATTTAGTTAAATCCAAAATGAGAGAAAATTGGGAATTTGAAAAATTATCTACAAATACGTTGTAAAACCTCACATGGATAGTTTTTTCTAAATGTAATGGTAAAATATAACAAGTGTCTATAAAAATACTGCTCATTCTGAGTTTTATCGAACATGAATTATGAATATTGAATCCGATATTAAATACGACTAAAAACACAAATCCATGACGATATTCTAATGAGATCTTTAATTGTTTTTGTGGGTTCAAATGGTTGACGATGAATGGATGAAGGATAGTTATTGGAGGGAGAAAATAAATGGAAATTTAATCTTATTTATAGATCCTAATGGTCTTGTTACACATTTTTTCAACCATATTTTGATTCTTCATAGATGTTATCCCACATACAGTCCACCACGTATGATTAGAATAACCTTGTTCAAACAGTGAGGATCCATCTACCACTCTACAAAAAAATTAATGTCATACATGGAATATTATTTAGATAAAACTATGCATGGACTATTAGAAATGGGATCCATGGTTTGGTTATCATGGTTATCACTAACCACACACCCATCATGCACCAAGTGCAATGTCTCAAAAAAGATGATGTTCAGTGGTTGATGCACCCTAAGGTCAACTAAACCATTTAGACAACAAATGTACCTAAAAATTAAAAAAACCCCACTTAATAGTGGTATCAGTATTTGAAATATATTAAATTTCCTAAAATGTAATTTCACCCTCCAATGAAATTAAATGTTATTTTTCCTAAGGAATTTTAAACATTCACAAAATACTGGATCTTATTGGAGTAGAAAAACATGACATGTGATGAATAATTTTATATTAGAGCTACCATATTTTAAAAGGGATAATGAAATTATTGATGAAGTAATAATGAAATCTAATTTCCAATAATATTTAGGATTAGAATATTAATTAACAAAACATGTAACTCCGTGGGAGGATATGATCTTGAAACCCAATATGATTATTGACAAGAAAAGAACATATGAAAAAAGAATAAAATAGATATCTATATTATAATTTAATTCTTGACCTAAATTTCACTTCTATGGATCCTGATCTATCTATCCATGTTCAATAACTAATAATCACTTTCTCCGTAATCATTTCCAACAAATGAGTAATGTTTTGATCTTTTTTCCATGAGTTTTCAAAGAATGAGTGACATGAGGGATTGTCATATTCACTACAGGGTACTTGAAGTGATTTGTCATGTCATTCTTTGAAAAGATTCTATTAACATAGAAGTCCACCTTTTTGTAATCTCCATTTAGGAATCATTTGCTACTTTGGAATGGATCCTTATCAAATCATGAGCTATGTCACTATTCATGAAAACTTCAGATAGAGATTCTATGTCAAGGCCATTGAGCACAACCTGATGTTCTTCGTAAACAATTGTTCTATGCATATCTTGTCTAAAAATGGGTGAGCTGGTTGTCCAGATGCATTAGAAGTAGTAACAGCAGAAGTCAGGGACTTCAGATGATTTAGAACATTATAGAGACATCATTTATACTCATCAATAAACTTGTTAATAAAATAACAAGTTTTGGCATCTATTGAACAATTTTCTTATTTCGTTCAACTTCCTTGTCCTCTATAGAAATTATGTTAGGTTGAATCAGGGAGGATACATCCTATGGAATCTGAATACAAATATCACCAACAAGATGAGATTTAGATTCTTGCTTTGAGTTCATCACTTTCTACATATTATCAAAATTACCACTAATAATCTCCACTTCATCACATAAATATTTATTTTCAATTCAGGACTCTTGAATCATGTGAAGAATCATGTGATGAATCTACCATATAATCTTTTCCAACAACAGGGTAGTATCCCTTTCACATAAATTTGTCATATGAGAATGTTGATCATTCATAATCATTTCATACTCAGCCAATAGGGTATCTCAAAATGCTTTAACATCATCCTTGTTGACCAAGGAGGAAGATTCTAGTGACAGTTCATGAATTGGAACTAAGACAGGCTTAGGTTCCTTGGTAGATACTTGATTAGAAACTAATTTCAGTTGAAACATAGTAGATATATCAAGACCATTGATTGAGACTTCCTGAGTATCATTCACCTTAAAATAACTATGAAATTTATACCATGTATTAGTTGATCTTGGATCAACAGGATTTGGAACATCAATACTTTCCTGAGTTGGGTGATGCTCCCCCTCAACAGGTTCATCTTCCACAGGTCTAAGTGATTTTGATCATTGATCTACTTCCAATATTTTGTCCCTAATTTCCTCATCCATTTCCTTTGAAGAAAAAATAAAGTCTTTCTCCATTATCTCTTCCACTAAAGGGATAATATCAGGAATATCATGTTCCTATGGGTGTTCCTCAAGAGCAGCTTCTTACACAATAGAATGGTCTTCTTCTATATGTTCTTCTTGAAAATTTTTAGGAACATGTATTTCGTTCTCAAATAAAACATTAGTAGTAGATTCACTTTATGGAATCTTCATAACAGTTTCCCTTGTAAGTGAAACAAAATATTCTTCTTAGTCCTATTCAGAATACAAAAAAATCTCATCTACTTCGAAACAAGGATCAGGAATGCCTCTAAGTGTACAAGTGTTCTCAATAGGATTGAAATTTTTATATATCCTATTATTGTCTTCCACCCATGTTATCCTCCTTGGATCCCAACCGATTTTCATTATCTTTACTGTTACGTTTGAAGGAAAAAACTCATAATACTTAATAACTTCTTCATTCTATCCAACCAACCCTTTTGTATGATTCATAGTTGAGATAATCCTATAATAGAACATGAAGGATGACTTGGAGGTCTTTTGGATAAACTCACACATATAAAGTATGACATACTTACAAATATTGATCTTAGGTTGATTCATCATAATTTGTTTCAAAAATAAATCCTGATACTTGAGTACAACAAAATCAACTTTCTAGTGCTAATCAAATTCTAATCAAATATAAAAAAGAGTGTTTATTCTCAATCCATATGAACAGTTATAGATCATTTAATTTCATTATATCTAGTTAAACTTCTGAAGATATTTTTGAAAACAAAAATTTCACTTGGAGTTGGAGTACCTCTCTGATAGTCCTCACAAATACACTCATGAGGTATCCTAAGGCATGAATCCCATATCCTCAAAGAAAACATGCATCTCTGATCATTCATCCATCTTCTCACAACATATCCATTTTCTGAATCAAAAAAGAATTTAACATAGTAGTAAAATAATGAAACCAATTTCGTGTAAATTGGCTTATCCTATTTTGTAAACAAAACCAACCATCCATCCTCGTTTAGCACATTAAGTAATATATACATACTTGATAGAAGCCACTCTGGGAATATCTTCTTTATGGGTACAACTTTTCTATTCCACGTATTTGGATACAAGGTACCATTGGGGTCTAAGTTTTAATCTCCTTTCTTCATTTTCTTTGAACTACACTTCTCAGGAGTTGATGACGATGTGCATTTCATCATAGGAAATCACTAAAGGTTCAAAAGAGAGAAATGTTGAAATAGGATTAGAGTTTGATAGAATAAATCTCAGGAGAAGAATGATGGGACCTAATATAGTTTTTATCATTTAGGGGTACAAAACGTCGTGGAAACAAAAGTGCGGGAAAGATAAAAAAATCAATTAATTTCCACAATAGAGGATATAATTTGTAAATGAAATAATAGGGGAGCTTCACGGTGAGACATTAACCAAATTTCTCGGTGAAACCAAAACTGTATTTCACGGTGAGACTATAACATGTGTTCTTGGGGAGACCATAAATATGAAAAATCAATTCATAAGACCATAAAGTTATAGAAATGTTAAATTTAAACAGTATTATTAATATAGTGACTTGTGAAACTATAAAATTTGAATCAATAAGACGTGAAACAGTAAGATTTGAAATAGTAAGATGTGAAATAGTAAGATTACTTCTTAAGATTTATCATTCCTAATTCATTCATGATGTAATTTATTCTATTATAATTTAATTTTTTGGTGAATGTATCAACATTCTGATATATAGTAACAAATAATTCTAATGTGATATCAACATTCTGAACATTATCTCTAAAAAGTGATGTCTTACATCAATATGTTTTGTACTAGATTGTGAAAGATGATTTATTGAGATTTTAATACAAATTGTAAAGTCAAAATTTAATATTACATTCCTGAATTGATATCCATAATATAGTAATGTGTGTTTCATCCCCAAAATATTGGCACAATAACTACAAGCAGCTATGTATTCTACTTCTACATTAAATAATGCAACAGTGTTTTGTTTCTTACTATAACATGATACTAGTGACTTGCCTAATAAGTGACATGTTCCAGAGGTTCTTTTTCTATCTAACTTACAACCACTGAAGTTAGCATCAAAATAAATCACTAACTCAAATGGAATTCCTCCGTGATATAAGAGTCCTAGATTGGGTGCATGCTTGAGGTAGTTGTATATTCTCTTTACAAGAAGTAAATGATATTCCTTATAATTTTCCAGAAAACAAGCACACATAAACACACTAAACATAATATCAGGTCAACAAGTAGTTTGGTAGAGTATACTTCAAACCATTCTTCTGTAAGTGGATTGATGAACATATTCTCTATATTCATCAAGATTCCACATTCAAGTAGTACTCATTGGAGTGTTAATACATTTAGTTATATCTAAGACTTGTAATTTTAGAAAATACTTAGTATATTTTCTTAGATTTATAATAATACCATCATCATTTTGAATGATTTTAAAACCATGAAAGAATATTAGTTTACCCATTAAACTCATTGCAAATTCATATTGCATATTTCAGAAAATTCAATACATAATGAATTATTTGAAAATCCAACAATAATGTCATTTAAATAGATGTGAACTACTTGAAAATTATTGGAATTTTTTTATAAAAAGGGTGGGATAAACTATTTCTTTTGTAAAACCTTTTGAAATAAGAAAAGTTCATAATCTATCATACTAAGATCTTAAATATTATTTTAAACAATATAATGCTTTGCATAATTTGAAAATATGATTTGAAAAATGAGGAATTGAAATCACATGGGGTTGTTAAAAAAAGGCATACTCAGCTATATACACATTTAGGAATGTACTTTTAGAAAAGATCTGACATTGTTTTAAATTCAGATATGCAGTATAAGCAAGCAATGTTATGATGGTTACACGTCTAGATACTGGAAAAAAGGTTTTTGTCACAGTCTATTTCTTCTTCTTGACCTTATCATGGTGAAACCAATCTTTCCTTGTTTTAAACTATGTTACCACCTTCATCTACCATATTTCTAAACACCCAATTAGTTCATATGATGAATGTGTCTTTGGGTCATCCAAAAAATTTCCAAATTTGTTCCATTCAACCCGGTTTCTTCTTCTTGCATATCCATCACTCAAAATTCATTATTAATAGCATCATTAATGTTTTTTGGTTCAACAAGTGACAAGAATTCTTTATGTATAGATTTACTTCTAATAGAATCTCTCGTTTGAGTTACTTTATCAAAGTCTCCTGTCACATCATAGAATGGATTGTTCTTAAGAGTTCTTACAGCTCTAGAAAAAGAAGGATTAGTGATTTTTGGTTCGTGATCAGGTTTATTGTGACATGAATCTGATGAATTTTTAGACATGGATGTTTTCAAAGATTCCTTCATAGTATGGTTAGTGGAATTTTAATTAAGTTCAATATTTGATACGTCGACCTTGAGGCTCTCTTCAAAGGTTTTAGGATCATGTGGATATGTTTAATCAAATTTGAGATGAATAGATTATTCCACACATTAATTTATTTTATTAAACACTCTATCAGATTTCCAAGAGATGTGATATCCTAGTTTGATTTCATCATCACTATTGGATGAATATTTTTCAATATTGTCCATTGCATTAAGGATATAGGATTTGAAACCCATAACATTTAAGTAGTTTACTTTTTTTAAATATTGTTCCATAAAACATATAGAATTATTTTCTGAATCGGCCTAATCAATACTCTATTGATAATATAGCATGTTGTATTAACAGATTCAATCCAAAAATAAATAGGTAAGTTAGATTCACAAAGCATGGATCTAGAAATCTCTTGTAGGGTTCTATTTCATCTTTTTCATGACTCCAATCTATTGAGGAGTTCTAGGGCAGACAAATTATGATGACAACCATTTTTGAGCAAAAGGATTCAATCACATTATTTTAAAACTCACCGCCATGATCACTTCATTAGGCATTAATTTTAATTCCCTTATGATTTTCTTTAGATTTGGCATATTTTTCAAAAATAGATCATTCTCTACATGTGTGAGTAAAAAAATTTCCATGTATACCATGATAAGTCATCTACAAGAAACTAAATATAGTTCTTCCCATTTAATCTAGAAACATTATATGGTCCAAACAAATTCATGTGAACTAGATTGAAAAGTTGAGAAATTGACACTTCATTCTTTGGTTTGAAGGAAATTTATTGTTTCTTTCCCTTTTGAAAAGGATTGGACACTTTATCATTTGGACACTAATTATTAGGAAGGTATTTCACTAAGATATTTCTAGTTATCTTTCTATGGGAATGATTATTATAGTGTCATAGTCTTTTATGCCAAATCCAAGACTCTTTATGAAAAAAACATAAACATTAATCATTTTTATAGACTAAGGAATCTATGTTAATAGAGTAAACATATTAATTTAACAATTCAAAAAACCCTAAATCGTTTTTGGAATTAAAAACATTGCATGCTTCATTTTCAAATTTAATATGAAATAAATCATCACATAGTTGTAAAATACTAATTAGATTATATTTCAATCCATCAACAAAAAATTACACTAACAATTAAAATTGAGTTCGAGTTACCAATTTTGCAAAGGCCATTGTTATTTCCATTGGCATTGTCACCAACGTTAATATGTCCAACATCAATTTATATTAAATTTTTGAACCATAAATAGTCTTTTGTCATGTGTCTTGAACACCCACTATCCAATTAACATAAGCTTTTATAGGATCCCTACAAGATACATTCCAACAAAATATAGAAATAAAAACAAATTTTGGTTCCCATAAATGTTTGGGTTCATTAATATTAGCAACTAATGCTTTAAAAACCCACATTTTCCTCATAGGTTTCCTATATGAATTATGTAATGTAGATGAAAAATAAACTCTATTTGGTCCAAAAAATATTGAAATAATAGAGAGTGTATAATTAAGTGAACAAGTTGAATTTCTTCCAGAACGGGGAGTTTAGTGGGAAGTCCTAGACATAGAAACTAAATTATTTCTTCTGAAATTTCATTTACCAGGTTAATATCCAATATTGGTATTATATTTAGGGAAAACTATTTACCTAGAATTTTATCCAAGGCTTATTTACCATTTTAAAAAATTTCAATATCATTTTTCAATTCTCAATATATTGCATTATTTCCTTGTTCTCATTCAGTGATTGAACATTTTTCTCCCTGTCTACAATAAGTTCAGTTTTAATAGGTGTCGTAAGAGCGTGTTGTTTGTTGAATGACATGTATTTATATTTTATTTCATTGCATGTATCTTCAAAAATATTACACTATTCAATCATTTCTTCATTAGACATATTTTTTGAGTCACTCTCATCTATTTCATAGTATGAATTTTGTATAGGAGATTCCAGTGTTATCTCAGATGTGTTTTTCATAAAACAAATATTGGATTTTCTATCTTGTTCATAATGTGATGATTCTGAGTAACTTGAACTGTCCTCAAAATCACTCCTTGTTTATTTAATTTCCTTTATATATGTTCTATCATTATCCTCATACTTATATTTGAACATGATCTTGGGATAGTCAGACTTTATATGTCCCTTTCATTTACACTCAAAGCAGACAGTCTCATCAACCTTGTCATTCCATTTCGAGTCTCTCTTGCAACATTATTTTTTATCATACCTTCCCATAATGTAAATCTTTTTGAAAAAGTTCTTTTTATGGTAACTTTTCATAAACCTTCAATAAAATTGAGCCACCATGTCAACTCTATGAGATCATGATTGATATCTACTGGAACATTCTATATATGCTTTTAATTTTATTTTCTCTTTGTGTTTTGAAGTGGTGTTCATAAAGGCAACTAATTATCTTTTGGTTTTATTCTCTTCTCTGTTGTTGACATTCTGATCCCTTGATACAAGATTAGATTCCCAATGAGTTCTTTGATAGGTAAATTACTTATATGAAATGATTCTCTAATAGAGAAAGAGGTTCCTCATCATCTGTTAGGTAAGCCTTTGAGAAGTCACATGATCTATTCTTTGGTAGTGACTTCTCTTCCTAGAGAAATCATTATGTTGACTATTTCGCTGAACCTAAGATACATGTCATAATTTGGCACAAAAGAATTCATTTTAATGTTATCATATTTAATACTATTGTTATTATGTCTTATTTCTTTAAAAATAGAAGTTCTTCCATGTGAGATTGAAAAATAATCACAAATTTCATGGGCTGTTATAAATGCAAAAATTCTATTCAAATCCACATCCCCTAAAGGGAAATATAAATCATTCATGGATTTTCAATTGTAATTATATATAGTCTTGGTAGGATCATCCCATGTAATTATATCTGTAGCAAGGATCTTATACTCATCTATAATTGATGACCAGATTTCAAAACCCAAACTTTCTAAATGCATTTTTCTTTTCGATTTTCTGTTGAGCTAGATTGTTTCCATTAAGGAATGATGGTATTTTTGTTTCAAAACCTTCCAATCTATTAGGCACAAAATAGAAATGTTATGAAAATTCTATAAATTCAGAATTAACATAAATTAATAGATCTTTAAATTACAGCTATAGTCACTATTGAAAAGGGTCGAAAAACAAATTCCTAAAATAGACTCTGGTACCAAATGTTGGTCTGAGTTGATTACTCAAGAGTGGCGGGTTAAATTGAGTATCTTTAATTTTTTATCAAAATGTAATCTTAAAAGAATAACCTAATAAATTTAAATATCTCCCACATTTAACCTTATAATATAATGAAATTTTGAATTTTAAAATAACTTCTCAGAAGATTGATTAATTCTCAGTAATATATTAATAAGTTATTAACAATTCGTTTGAAGATATTCTAATATGTCAAAATAGTTATAATTATTTTGAAAGATTAACTATCAAAGTAAATTCAGTAATTTCAGAATTATACAGTAAAATATAGAAATCTAAATTAAACAAAATAGAAGATATAAAACAAGTGGTTCAGTCTCAAGATGATATCTAATGCACCCCACTTGAAGATCACCTTCCACCAAGTAGTTTATGTAAATAAAAATGATCCCCACCATTTATCGGGGTTATCAATAGTACACAAGACTATCCAGGTCACACAACCTCTTCCACAGTTCATTGTGGGTGTGAACTAACAAGTCACACAAAGAACTATTCCTCACTTATCCATGGGAATACACTAGTGTAAAAAGATGTATGAGAAATGATATCTTGTAACATTTAGTTTAATACAAGAGAGTGTGAATGTTTTTATACATATTTAAACACACTGCTCAAAAGCAAAAAATATTACATAAGAGAGAAAAGATAATTCGATAGGGTTAGAATTGATCTGAGTGTTAATCTTTTCTATTCTGGACTTCAAGGATAAAGCAAATGTAGAAATCGAGTCCATGTGGGGAAAATAGAGTATCACAAGTCAGTTGGATGTGGTTTTGGTTCTCCTTGAAATTTGATATTGTGAAGATTTTATCAGCTATAATCTATGATGTTCCATCTCTTGTATTCAATATTGTATTTTGAGTTTTTTTGGAATGTTGGGATGCATGTGTCTGTTATTTTCTCATGAAAGCTTGTGTGTTAATCGTTGTCACACTACATGTATTTGTTTTTGGGAAATAGTTTTTTTATTCATCGAGTGAATGTGTTTGATGAAATAGATTTCATGTATTCCGCACCTCATACCTCGTACTATAAAGTGACATGTCTACAAATAAATATTAATTATGGTAGTCGATTTAAAAGACTCAAATATGACCATTAGAAATTAAATAGAAAAATATATTATGAAATAGTGTCACAGCTTGTCTGGAAACATTGTCTCAATGAAGTGTTGTCTTTTTCAGACCCATGAGTGATGAGATAATCAAGATAGGAAAATTTAATGGAGCTCTAGAACTGGTAGCACATATTTGGTTCTAGGATCATAGTGGCTGGTTATGGTGTCTGGATGGTCACAGTGTCCAGATGGTCAAAATGTCGGGATGGTCACCGTTTCTAGATTATTCCAGTGTCAGGATGGTCATAGTGTCTTCATGGTCACCATGTCCGGATGGTCACTGTTTCTATATGGTCAATGTGTTTTCAAGGTCACATTGTCTTGATTGTCAAAGTGTCTGAATAGTCACGGTGTCTAAAAGGTCACGGTGTCTGGATGCATTGCCAAAAAAAACATAACTACTGACAGGCTCACAGTTTCGCAAACTTAGCAAAATATCCGTATAAAGACATCAACATTTATATTCATAAAATGGTTTAGACTTAATAATTTATCAATGAAATCATTATAAAGTAAATAAAACATAGTGTATAATTATAAAACATAATATATATCAATTAAGATCACAAATATATTTAATTGAAGAATAATTGTCACGACCCTCTCCCAACAATGTGTACCCCTCCTAGGCCAGCAATGTGAGAAGGGAGATAAAGACCCCCGAGTCCCGCCTCCAGAAGGCCTCGGGTTGGCGACTAGCACTGATGGTATAGTAGCACACAAATGGGAGGCATTACCCTCTAAGAGAACACATGTATGAGAGATAGATAAGATAGACACCAATAAACTCCAACTCAGAACTGGAAATATAAAAGAAACCCAAGTTCACAAATATAATGTCAAGAAAAATTACTACAAACAAAAAGGGTAAAAACTAAATGTACCTAAATGAAATTAAAACTGCTACAACCACAAGCCCAAATAGCTCCTGCAACCCCAAGCTAGTAGAAATTATCTTGATCTCCAACCTGCTCCAAGTGCCCTGAAAAATAGTATAAATATATATACGTAGGGTGAGTATAACAGTATACTCAGTAGGATCCTCCTTGAAGCCTATCCTGAAAAAATAAAGAAAGCATGCTAAAGCATAGTGAACAATAAGTGAAACTAACTCATCACCTAACAGGTATACTAAGTTCACAACCTCACCATGGCTACTCTCACCAAGTAATGCATACAAGAATATATCATATAATAAAGAATATCATGGGTACCCCCCCCCAACTACTTCCCCACTGGTTTGCTGCTTTTCCCTAATGTCGCAGGTCCTAAGCATCTCTCTCCAAAAATGATTTCCCACAGTCTCCTGGGTGAAGCACCACAATCTGCACCTCATTAAACACAAAGGATTTCCCACAGGCATCTGGGCGATGCACCACACCATCCTCACAACCAAAAGTAACTAGGTAGTTTCCATGAGCCACCACACCTCGCATAACATGTATCAAACATCGGATACTATGCCTCAAGCCATTACAGCCTATACACAAAGTAAGGATCTTCAAGCCAACACAGCCTATACACATTACACCTATAGTAGTCCATACGATACTATATATAGAATATATGTGTGTGAATAAACACAAGCCATTACAGTCCTCTACGCACATATAGGGGGAAACATAAATGATGTGCCTAACGACACAAGTATCTACCAAGAGAAGAGACCGGGGCCAAAGGGTGTAGTCAGCCATTCATTACCCCATCAAAATGTTAGAAAAAACACCCCCCAGGGCTCAGAATCCCCGTGGTGTCAGTTTCCCTTACTAACAGGGAGGAGTAGAGTATTGAAACAAAAAAAGTACCAAATACACTATATCTGACATTCCAACTATGGGCATAACCTAGTAATTGACACAAGTATAGCTAACATCTCTCAAAATCCAGGTTGGCACTTCTATGACTAGGTATCCTATAATCTCAAATCCATTTAAAGATATTTATTATATTACTTTATTCCATTTTAATTGATTCCACTGTACGTTAATTAATTCTTTATACATTAAGTTACTGTGAACAAATCTATATTAAATTTCATTAGAATCACACCCAAAGTCAACAATTTCCTTCAACAGTTTCCAACCTCATCATTAAGTTCTAGAAACTCCAACCCCATGGGTTGACATCATTTATTCAATTATTCATTACAGAATTACTTTCCCATATTCCCATGTATTATAGAAAAAAATTCTATACTAGTAAACACAAGGGGGATCAAAATCGTGAGTAGATGTACTACCCATGAAGTCTTTTCCACATATAGCAAGAGCGTTGTCCCATCTTCCCTTGAGAATCTAGACATAGAAAGCACATGGAATACCCCATGTGTCTTTGCCTCTTTCGGGAGAAGGGTAAGAAAGACCAGCTTCCCTGAGCAGTGGGAAAAAGTAAATAAAATAAAAAACCAATGAACCGGCAAGTAACCAAAAATCACATCCATCCCATTCCATCAACCCCAGTGTACTCATAGACAACACATGCATAAACGGATGCATATCGCCACTCTAGGCGTATTCTGCTGCCACAACCCAAAAGGTCTTTATGCCCCCACATATCACAAAAACCATCGAGGATCACATCACATCACAAGCAGTAGGAAAGCAACCATAACATAAATTGGTCTCTTGGACCATTATTAATTAATAGGGTAACTCAGAACCCTTAAAGTAATTATCAAACAGTCAAATATTTTAACCATATTGAATTTACAGGTTTATAATTCGTTGGTTAAATCATCGGGAAACATAACCAGTAAACTATCACAATGATTATACATGCTTACTTCACACATTTGATTATCATCAAATTGAAACAAGAACCATATTCATTTTTGTGCCTCTTTATCTTAGCCAAACAATTATCAATTAATCCCAATTTACGTTCTTTACTAATTTCCATCAAGAACGAAAAGCAAATCAATGCAAGTTTAGATATCACACTATCTAGCAAAACATGAGGCAATAATATACAATCAATATCAATTTCTTTACCCGGTTAAAATATTTATTATGTCAATTCATTTTTTCATCCAGGTTGATTAAACATGCTAAAAATAAAATTTCATGTAAAAGATAGAAATGTACAGAATCCCCTACCTCATGGTTTTTGATGAAAACCCCAACAACGAAGAACGCACAAGAAAGCCTGGTTGATTCTCCAAAAACTAGCCTTAGGTCTCTCCTCCTAGCAAGATCAAGACCAAAGCTCAACATTTTTTTTCATCCACACACTTATATTTACCCATAACAGTCGTAGAACATAGAAACCGAGAGAAGAGGAGGAGTAGATCAATGAAAACAACCATGAACAATCACATACCTAAGAAAACGGGTTCGATTCCCCAGAGAAGCCTTCAGATCACCGCCAAAACACTTGGAAGTGCTTATCCTACCTTTATGTAAGGGTATTCCCAAGTTATGGCCACTTAGTACCATAAATGATCCTTTTAGGGGCAATATGAGTTAGATCCACAATTTTATGCTCTATGATTAAGTGCCCGCATGGTTAGTCCGCATGGTTTGACAAACCCTGCACTAACCGTGCGTTAGCTACTGCCTCACCAAAAATTCCTCACATGGTTAGTCGGCATAGTGAGCCAAACAATGTGCTAACTGTGCATTAGCCACTGCCTCTAAAACCAACCTCTCATGGTTTGGCCGCACGGTTTAGACAAACTGTGCGTAGCTAGTACAAAATCTGCTGCCCATTAGTCTTCCTTAAATGT
Organism: Viscum album; assembly: GCA_963277665.1. Lineage (NCBI taxonomy): Eukaryota > Viridiplantae > Streptophyta > Magnoliopsida > Santalales > Viscaceae > Viscum > Viscum album. The sequence goes on from OY728140.1 coordinate 2,062,584,972, forward strand.
CCACCCAAACTCATCCCCTAGTAACCTTGACCTTCTAGAACACCTCTAAAACTGCATTTTCACAATGTAATGGACTGGAGAGGTCTGTTCCATTACATCAGATACCTATAAAAACATTCTCATCCTCGAGAATCCAGAACCCACCTAATGTGAAAACGAAACAGGGTCTGAACAACCACCCCTTGAGATAACTCTCAAAAGAGAGCAATCCACAAAAGCAACAAAGGGATCCATCACATACACATGAATGTTTCATAACCAAAAAAGTAATAACGTTAAAATAATAGAGTCAAACATCAAACTACTCTAGGTACTGGACACGAATCTTTGACTCACATACCCAGGTACTCTCTTCTGTGCCATTGTGTCACCACAAGACACGAACTAAGGGGATAGAACACCCACACAAAACCTGGTCCTTACGGTCTTGGATCTCCAAAGGTCTCTCATCAATGGTTGCATCATCATCAACATCAATCTCTCCCCAATTGATGATGTGAGAGTAATCGTGAAGATAACGATGGAGCTGTGATACATGGAAAACACCATGTATGTGAATCATATGAGAGGGAAGTAATACACGATACGCTACAACTCCGACACAAGATAACACCTTGAAAGGCCCAACAAACCGGGGAGAAAGCTTACTTCCACGATCAAACATTCACTGCCCATGACGGGGAGTCACATTCAAAAACACATGATCCCCAACATTAAACTCTAAGGACCCCCTTCATTGATCGAAATATGATTTCTGGCGATCTTGTGCTATCCTCATCTGCTCAAGAATCACCTGAACCATCTCTTTTGTATTCTGCTCTAGTTCTGGTCCAGTAATTGCTGACTCTCCGACCCTAGTCTAGCACAATGGAGAAAGGCAAGGCCGGCCATACAAGGCTTCAAATGATGCCATGCTGATGGTGGAGTGAAAAATATTATTGTAAGCGAACTCCACCAAGGGTATGTTCATTATCCATGAGCCTCGAAAATCAATAACACAAGAGCGTAACATGTCTTCATGAGTCTGGATGGTTCACTCTATTTGACCATCCATTTGAGGATGAAAAACAGTGCTAAGGCATAGTTGTGAACCGAAAGCATGTTGAAGACCTCTCCACACTCTGGAGGAAAAAACAAGAATCTTTATCAGAAATGATCATCATAGGGAATCCAGGAAGTCTCACTACCTCCTCTAGATACAACCTCGACAAAACATCAACTATGCATGACTCCTTGATTTCTATAAGGTGGGATGATTTTGTAAAACGATCCACCACCACCAAAATAGAATAATGTCCTCCCGTAGATCGAGGTAAACTAGTAATAAAGTACATCTAGATGTCGTCCCACTTTCTATGAAGAATCTCTATTGGCTAGAGAATACCACCAGGATCATGGTGTTCGGACTTCACCTTCTGGCAGACTAAACATCGAGACACAAACTCCACAACCACACACTTCAGCCTAGTCCACCAAAACATACTCCTCAAGGATCGGTACATCTTTGTCACGCCAGGATGTACTGCTAAAGGTGAACTATGGAAGTCTTTGAGAACCATATCACACATAGACAAAGGGAAAAAAGGAATTCTATGATACCACACTCGGGGTTGTTCATCTTCAGTCCAACCATTAAGGGAATCACTATAGACAACACGGTCTATCCAGACTTCCACCTTTAGATCTCCCAACCGGGACGCTTCCGCATTCTACATCAAGGATGATAGTACCGTCATCTGAAAATGACAGCCTCTACCCCAAATATATCCCATATCAAGATTTAAGGCTGAATGTTCTTCCATTACTCTCCAGGAATCACCAGATTTATGCAGAGCATCACTACGTGACTCTCGACTCAGCGCGTCAGCTACAACATTCCCCTTTTCAGGTGTATAATATATTTCAAAGTCGTATTCCTATAAGAACTCCATCCATTTATGTTGTCACACTTTCATGTCATGCTGGGAGATGAAATACCAAAAACTCTTATAATCAGTGAAAACCAAGAATTGCTCACCAATGAGTTAATGTCTCCACAACTTCAGAGAAAACACCACGGCTTACAACTCAAGATCATGGGTGGTGTAGCTGCATTCGTGGGGACGTAACTACCAAGACCCATAAGAAACAACTGAACTCTACTGCATGAGAACATAGACTTTACCCAGATGTGAAGCATCGTAGAAAACATCAAATTGAACTCCTTCAGCTGGAAGACAAAGGACATGAGCACTTACTAACTTCTCCTTTAGATAATTGACAGCTGCCTCACACTGATCAGTCCATATGAATGCTTGATATTTCTTTGTCAAAGTTGTTATAGGAGTCTCAACATGTGAGAAATTGAATACGATCCTCCTGTAGAAGAATGTGAGGCTAATGAATCTTTTCATCTATGACACTGTCTTGGGGGAAGCCGAAGACACAACTGCTTCTATCTTTTATGGATCCACAGATACTCCCTGATAGGACACAACATGCCCCACAAAACGGACTTCTCAAGCCCAAAACATACAATTCGACAACTTCCCGAATAACTGATGTTGGTGAAGAACTCCCAAAATGACTCATAGATGCTCTGAATAATCCTCTTCATATGTGGACTACAAAAAGATGTCGTCAATGAAAACTACCACGAACCATTCCAGGAACTCATTGAACACATAATTCATCAAACCCATGAATACCGCTAGAGCAATCATCATGCCAAATGGCATTACAATGAACTCATAATGCCCACGACGACAACAGAAAGAAGTCTTCAGAATATCCTCATCTTTCACACGCATATGATGATATCCTAACTGCAAGTCAATAATTGAGAACCAACATGCACCATTTAGTTGATCGAATAAGTCATCAATACACAGAAGTGGATAGCGATTATTTATAGTCACTTTGTTCAAGCGACGATAATCGACACATAAATGCAAGCTTATGTCGGCCTTGTTCACAAAAAAACTGGCTCACCTTTTGGTGAAAAACATGGCCGAACAAAACTAAACTGTAATATAACGTCAAGCTGCATACGTAGCTCTCACAACTCAAAAGGGTCCATCCTATATGAAGTCATAGAGATAGGAGATACCCCATGCTGTAGATCGATCCCAAATTCAATCTCTCGTCGAGGGGGTAAGGTTACGACCACTTATAGAAAGACATCAGGGTACATCTCTATGACCTGAGGAAATGCCAACTGTTGAACATCTGAAGAACTCAACATCATCTCTGCCATCATGTATGGTAAGGATGATAGACGCCTATGACCCATCCAAGGATCTCTCTCACTAACAAACACCATTTTCTCTCCATATGCAACAAAGAAAATGACCTTCTTCCTAAAGAAATCCACGATACCCTACACCAAATAAAACCAATACATGTTGAGGATGACATCATATGGTCATATTTGTAAACACATGAAATCTCCCCAAGAGCGATGTTTCCCGAACACTAGCTCCCAGTCACTACATACATCAAATAAGTCAGCTCGACATCCAACTGGAAAAGTCAATGCCAAGGGCACTGGAAGCCTCTCTATCTCATGTCCCAAATCATGGACAAGGGTATGTGATATGAAGGATTGTGTCGCTCATAAATAAAACAAGGCATTAACCAAAGTAGAAAACAAACAAAGGGTTCCTTGAATGACATCGGGCTCATCTGGTGCTGGCAATGCTAGAGCATGAAGCTGACCATTACATCCTTAACGACTTATCTAACCCTAATGATGAGCACCACCATGGCTGTGGTCTACTCTTTGAGGACAGAGAGCGTCATGGGGTTGTCCCCTACCTGCTCCATCCACCCTTTGCTGATCTAAAGCTGGTGCAACTGGCTGTTGCTTCCTCGACTGGAACTTCCTCAACAGAGGAACCAGGAGCGCAACACCTGGTGCACAATGACCACTCTGAAAGGCTGGGCACTCCCACTACTGATGGCCACGTCCACCACAAAAAAACAAGTGCATGATTTCTTGCAATAGGCCTGAGAGTTGTTGCCTCTAGAGAAATGATATGTGAAGGTCTGGGATCTACCCCCGGGTGAACAGAAACTCTTCTGCCCTAAAAATTAGGAACCCCAGACCACTTCCTTTCTTCATGAGGTATCATGATGATCCCCTTCTCATTATGATACTGTCATGGACAATGTCCTCTCGTCCACCTCTTCCCTTGATAGAACATCATGATATGTCTTCAGCATAAATGGTGTGACCTGGTGCTGAATCTCTAAATGCAAAGCCTCTTTGAAATGCCTCGACTTGGACTCCTCATATGGTAACAGGTCCGAAGAATATCGGAAAATGTTGCTAAAATGGATTCCAAACTCTCGATTAGTAGAGCTCCCATGTCTAAGGGTAATAAGGTCCTACTGACAGGATGCCTTCATAGTCAAGGAAAGGAACATGAGTCTAAACTTGTCCTAGAACTCCTCCAAAGAGATCGCTGACTCCTCATGATCCCTGAGGAATAGGAACCACCACTACCTTGCTGCTCCACACAGAATCGTCACTACTAAGGACTGCCAGTGATCCTTCTGAGCATGGATCTAACTGAAGCCTATCCTGACCTCCTCCAACTAGTCTTCTGTGACAGCATCTGAAATGGAGCCCTCGTACTTCTTCAAACTCTGGTGTTGAAATTATCAGAGTGTCTTCCTCTAATATTCTTCATCGTCAACCACTACCCAACGATGATCTGTTGGAACATCCTACTGGACATTTTCTACACAAACCAGACGAGGACGTCGACCTAGAGCCATACTTGTAAAATAAAAAACCGTTAGAGCTCCATAACCTGGAATATGGATGACTCAACATTAATTAATATATTGTTTTCTTTCATTCATTTTAGTTTAACTATTCCCAAGGTCTACCCATTAATAAATAGGCATAAAGAAGAATGATGCATGATCCTTTCCAAGGTATCTACCCTGAAACTAGTATCACCTTGTTTAGTAGACATTGTAAACATAAAGGACCATACATCAGATCATAGGGGGCCCTAAACGAATATTTCTCGGCTTTTCTCCAGTGTTTACCTCAATTTATATACATGAATGTCACCATTTCCCTACCAACCCATGCAACCACACATGCGCCTAACTCCAAACATCATCCTATCCCTCAACCAAACCTATGATACCACTATGTCACGACCCCCTCCCCACAAAGTGTTCCCCTCCTAGGCTAAAAATGTGGGAAGGGAGATAATGACCACCAAGTCCCACCTCCAGTCTGCCCCAGGATGGCGACAAGAAACGAGGGTATAGTAACACACAAATGGGAGGAATTACCCTCTAAGAGAAAACATGTGAAAGATAGAGATAAAATATATACCAATCAACTTCAACTCAGAACAGGAAAATAAAAGAAAACCAAGTGAAAAAATGGAATTTCTAGAAAAATTTCTACAACCAAAAAGGTAAAAAACTACATGTACCAAAAATAAAGTAAAACAGCTTCATGCACAAGCCCAAATAACTCCTGCAACCCCTAGATAGTAGAAACCAGCTTGATCTCCAACCTACTCCAAGTTCCCTGAAAAACAGTTTATATAAACGTTGGTGAGTATAATAGTATAATCTGTAGGATCCTCCCCGAAGCCAATCATTCAAAAATAAATAAATCTTGCTAAAGCACAGTGAACAACAAGTGAAACTAACTCATCACCTAACAGGTATGCTATGTTCCCAACCTCACCATGGCTACTCTCACCATGTAACACATACAAAAATATATCATATAATAAATAATATCCAGGGTACCCCGCTAATACTTCCCCACTAGTTTCCCACTTTTACCCAACATCACACGTCCTAAGCAGCTCTCTCCCAAAAGGCGTGCCCACAAAGACCTGGGCGAAGCACAAAAATCCACACCTCGTGGACCACAAATTCTTGCTCTCAGACAGCTGGGCGAAGCACCACACAATCCTTATAACCAAAAGCAACCACGTGATTTCCGGGAGCCACCACAGCTCGAATAATGTGTATCATATGTTGAGTATTATACCTCAAGAAATTACTGCCCATACACCGAGTAATGATCCTCAAGACATCACAACCTATACATATTACACCAATAGTAGTTGATAGGATACTATATCGAGAATATATTTGTGTGAATAACCACAATCCATTACATCCCTCTATACACATATATGCGTAAAACTAACCATTGTGCATAATGGCACAAGTATCTACCAAGGGAAGAGAGAGGGGAATAAAGGGGTAGTCATCCATTCATCCTCCCACCAGAATTCTGAGGAAAACAACCCCCAGGGCTTAGAATCCCTGGGGTGTTAGTTGTCCTTACTGACAGGGTGGAGTAGCATATAGAAACACTAAAAGTAAAAAAATATTCTATATCTCACAACCACACTATGGGCATAACCTAATCTTAGACACAATTGTAGCTAATGTCTCTCAGACTCCAGGCTGCCACTTCTTAGACTAGGTATCCTATAAGCACAAAACCATTTAAAGTGCTTTATTAGATTACTTCATTCCCGTTTTATCGATTCCATTGTATGTTAATTAATTCTTTAAACATTAATTTTCCATGAACCAATCGACATTATATTTCATTAGCAACACACCCAATGTCAAAAATTTCATTCACTAGTTTTCAACCTCATCATTAGGTTCCGGCAACTCCAACCCCATGGGTTAACATCATTTATTCAATTATTCACATCAGAATTACATTCCCATATTCCAAGACATTCTAGAAAAACATTCAATGATGCTAAACATGAGGGGGGTCAACATGGTGAGTAGATGTACTACCCATCGAGTCTTTTCCACCTATAGCCATAGCGTAGACCCATCCTCCCTTGAGAATATAGACACGGAAAGCACGTGGTATACCCCGCACATCTTTTCCTCATTCAGAATAAGGGTAAGCAAGACCATCTACCTTGAGTAGCGGGGAAAAGTAAAAGAAAATAAGCAATCGATGAACCAGGAAGCAACCAACAATCACATCCATCTCATTCCATCAACCCCGGTGTCCTCTCCGACACCACATGAATAAATAGATTTATCTCACCACTCTAGGTGTCATCTACTGCCACAACCCAAAAGGCCTCTAGGCCCCCACATATCACAACAACCATCCAGGATCACATCACAACACAAGCAGCAGGATAGAAACCCTCACATCAATTGGGATCTTGGTCGTTTAACAATCAAGATGGTAACACAAAACCCTTCATGGAATTATCAAACAATCAAATATTTAAACCATCTTGAATTAACATGTTTTTAAATAACTGGTTCCAACATCGGTAAACCTAACCAGTATGCTATCACAAATATTAAACATGCTTACTATGCCAATTTGAATTACATCAAATTATAACAAGAGCTGGATTCATTTTCGTGCATCTTTATCTTAGGCAAACAATTATCAATTCATCCCAATTTACGTTCTTTACCAATTTCCATCAAGAACGAATAGTAATTCAATGAAAGCATAGATACCACTCTATATAGAAAACACAGGTCAATAACATACAATCGATATCAATTTCTTTATCATGTTAAAATATTTATTATATTAATTCTGTTTTTTATCTAGGGGGATTAATGATTCTAACAATACAATTACATATAATAGAAAGAGAAGCAACGAATCCCATATCTCTAGGTTTTTGATGAAAAACCCAACAATAAAGAACGCACAAGAAAGCCGAGTTGATTCTCCAAAAACCCGCATTAGATATCTCCTCCTAGAAATATGATGACCAAAGCTCATCATATTTGGAATCCTCACATATAGATATACCCATAACTGGTGTAGATCTATGAAACTGATAGAATAGGAGGAGTAGATCTAATTAGGTCTATGAAACTAACCAAAAACGATCACTTACCTCAAGAATCCGGCTTCGATTCTCCAAGAGAAGAATTGAAATCACTCCTAAACATTAGGGAGATGTTCTCCTACCATCAAGTAAGGGTAATACCGAGTTATGGCCACTTAAGATCTTAAAATAACCATTCAGAGGCAAAAACGAGTTATATCCACATTTTTCGGATATTAGATTGAGTGCTCATAGGTTTAGTCCACACGGTAGAACAAACCGTGCGCTAGCCGTGCGTTAGATACTACCTCGCCAAACAATCCTCACATTGTTAGTCTACACGGTTAGCCAAACCATGAACTAACCATGTATTGTCCACTGACTCAAACACCAAACTTGCACGGTTTGGCTGCACGGTTTAGACAAACCGTGCACAACCCCTGCGAAAGCTACTGCCCTTTAATCTTCCTTAAAAGTCCACCCAAACACACCCCCCAAGTCACCTTGATCTTCCATAACACCTCTTACACTGTATTTTAACAAAGTAATGGACTGGAGAGGTCTGTGCCATTACAATAATGATACTAATCATCTGTACACAATATTTCAGAAAGAATAGACATTATTAAAAAGTTTCATTGAAGGTGTAAGATTTTGGATCATTAAAACATTATTTACAAATGAGGATTCCAATAATATGTAATGAATAACCAAAAAGGAATCATAAAATGGTTGATAATATATTAAAATTGATAATTTTTACTCCACAATCCTAAGAAATATGTCTCTAGATACAAAAACAATATCCAATGTTATGAACATCTATATAATTATTGGCTCACTCGACCCTTTGATATTGTGTACATGCATAATATTTCAATATAGATCATTAAATATTTAATCAAAATTAATCCCAGGATTAAGGACTTAAAATTACATACATAGAAGACCCTAATAACTTTTCTATAGATACATCTTGATAATATCTGATTTTTGGAAATGGAGAAGGTATTCACAATGAAATGGTATCTTTTGGATAAAAATCAAGCTAATTTGGCCGGCACATTAGGGGTACATAATGATTTAATGGATGTGTTAATTTGAATTAAATTGTTCTCCCATAATTTGGGATGAAAATTTATATGTTATGGGTTTTATGAAACATACCACAACTTGATGAAATGGAATACAAAAGGTGAAACACAAAAGAGTTTCATGAATAAATAGGATAGGGAGGGGACCCCAACATTTTTCTTATTGGGGAATAAAGTAAAGGTCATAATGTGATGGGATAAATGATATCTAGTTCGTGTATCATACATTTGATTTTAATGGTAAATTTATAATAGAATTAGATATTAATTAATTGGATTCAATATGATTACTTCAAATAAGTCCTTGAATGGAATAGAAGTGAGGGACACCCCTCACCTTGAGAGAGTGTTTCCCAAACATTGGGAGGAGAATCTTGAAAGAGTGTGGTTACCATTGGATGAATATAGAGTGAAAAGGCTAGATTATAGGCATGAATTAATTTTTTTTCTACAAAGTAATAAAATTTTGGGTGGATTTATATAGGAAAAGAGATTTGACTTATTTATTATTTTAAAAACATAGGTTATGTACTCTATAAACTAATGTAATCAGAAAAATAATTTCAATTTTTTTTCACATGACATCTATCATGGGGAATGTTGTTTTATTATACTATAAATCAATTCAATGAAAAATTTGAAATATTATTATAGGTGATGTGGATGTGAGTCGTGTTAATAAATAAATGATTTTAAAATCATATCATTTAATATAGGTTTTTGAGGATTCTTAAATTGATTATAAAATTCTTTAAATAGACATGGAAAATTATTTTATAGGTAATGTATATATTTTTTCATATATATATTCAAAATAACATATTTTATCAATTTGGGGAGATAATAATTTCAAAACACATACCATATATTTACATCATATTTATTTATTACATTTTTTTTCACTAACTCCGATCATTGTAGAAAATTCACTACTATATAATTTTAACATTTTGGTTCAGAAAATAATATTTTTATTATCAAAATATTATTATTAATAAGATAAATTACCATTTTTTTGTATAATCCCAATTTATTGAAAATCATATGTTTTTTATAAGTACACTTTTATAACCCTTATAAAAACTATTTTTAACCTCATAATTTATTATTATAATTTATGTTATTTTTTCAGAATTAATATTTTCTTAAAAAATATTATATTTTATAAATTCATGAATTCATCAAAAGGGGTTTCTTAATTAAATTTATATATTATAAAAAATACAATTCGTGTTTTGTCATCTTAAAATTAAATTTTTATCTTACTCATTACATAATAATATATAAAGTAACGAACATAAGGGATAATTCTAAAGAAAATTGTGTTGAAAATAAAATAGAAAAAATCATATTTTTATATTCGTGATTCATAACTTTTTATTACACCAGAGTTTACCTTAAGGTTGTGGTTCATGATACAAAAATTTTCTTGGGGTGGTTTGTCAAACATGTTTTGTGCTTTGATCTCAATGATCATTTATATCTAATATAAATGGGATAAAATGTTCTTTAATTATTGGATCATATCTTGGGATTGTCCATGGAACCATCTGAGTGATGTAGTCTCTTTGGGATGATCTAAATAATGGACTTTATAGGGTCTTCTCCCATTGGTTGAGGCCTATTTAATCTTTTTTTGTGTGTCAATTATATTAATCATAACAGATATTATACACTTTTAATGTGATAAATATTTAACTGTTATATTATAAAGGATCATGATTCCTAATAGCCTTTTAAATCACATCGAATATAACCAAATAATTGATTTTGTTTCTATATCCACATTAAATATTATGGAATGTAACACATTCATAAATGGAGTTTTATTTATAAATAATGTGGTCATCACCTTATTACCCCTTTAAAAATTTCTTCCTCAAAATTTTAATATAATAAAAAAATAGATGAGGGTTATTTTGTTTAATTGGCTATCTCTGTTCCCATATTTATTCCTCAATATTTTGGTTCCACAAAAAAAATTAACATAAAAATTTTATTGTCTCATAAAAAATTGTCTCTAAGATCAAATATAATTAAAAATTTCCCCACATATGATTGATCGTTCTCAAATGGTTAAAAAAAATTATTTATTAAACGTGTGATGTCTGGTATATAATTTTTGAATGGGGAGATCTGTAATAAATTATATACTTCTGATAGGTATGGTGGGTCTTCTTTTTAATAATAAACTACTCTTATGTGACCAAGAATTTCAAATGGGAAGAGGTACCTTGGACTAATATTTCTCTTAATCCAAAATATGATTACTTTATTCCTTGTATATATATGTAGTAACACATTATATTCAACCCTAGACTTTATATCTCATTGATGATTTTCTTTTTATCTATTTCTTCATATTAGTGGGAATTTCATGTGTCCCAAAATAGTTTGATAATTATATGTCATCAAATTCATAATACAAGGTTTCATTAGTTGTTATTATATATTAACTTACAACCTTGTTAGATTCTAGCACCACATATCATATAGAGCCACATAATGTTCCATTTTAATTCAGTAATGGATTCTATTATTGTATGGAAACTCTGCTATGGGATGTGTTGATCCCAGTAATATTGGAAATCTATTGAACATATAATCATCAGAACATCATATATTTGAAACATCATTTCATAGTGAGCATAAATTGGAAGGTTATAAAAAATGTGGAAGATCAATTCAATATCAATTGATATTGATGGATTCCCCAAAACTATGAGACACACCTTGTTTCACAGTATGATATAATAGATAGTGGAACACCATTCTATATGATTTTTTTTTTAGTACCATGTTGATTTGTTTAAGAGATTAATATTCCGTGATGAATATGAATTCTGATGACATGGTATTGTGATAGAATACTATCTAAATTGTGTTATTATATTTAAGTGTAATGGGGTACCCTATTGAAAAATATGTGGTTATGTTTCTCCATTTATATACATGAATGTTAAAGGGTTTCATCATACATTCATACATCTCTCATTCAACCATTAATTTCATGAATACTATAAATGTTGATTCAAATTATGCAATATCTATCTTCTTGTCATGCTATTACATTTTTTTCATATACCGATATGTATTCATACTTTTTAGATGCATATATATTTATAAGATATTAAAATAATATATATGTTTCCACATAATTTAGGGGTTTTATAGGACCCATATCTATGTTCTAAACGTTACAACACCATCTTAATCCATGATGAACTCAGAAATATTTGGTACATTCATCATCAATGATTCATCATCATTATGATCCTATTTTATTTTCTCAGTAATAGATGGATGATAAGTTTATTTAGCTTGATAGGATAAAGATTCATTAATTTTTCCTATATTTGAACCCTAAAATGTCAAATAATATTTGATCCCTTAAAGTCCCCATCCTAGATAATGTTGTGATATCAATCCAACCAAGGGCATATGCCACTATGAATTGTTTCCCTATAATGGTAATTGACTGAGCAGTCGTAATCCATGATCATATCTAACCACCACATTTAGTTCATAAAAAGTTGTTTTAATATATACTAGAGGATTTTGGGATCCATATATATATATATATATATATATCACACTACTTCTGATAGAGATACTCTCACTAAATAATTAATGCGATGATTGGAGTATTGAATTCTTGATCATGATGGGTGCAGTTATTCTCAATGATTTTTAATTCGTGGTAGGAATATGATATTAAATTGTTATTTGTTATGAGTAAACTATATAATCCCATTTTATGTATATCTCTGTATATCAGAAATCCTTCACCATCAATGGGCAATGTTATCATAGGTGAAGTTATAAGTCTATTCCACAGATTCATGAATCATTCCATGAATTTTTTTTTCTATAAATATATGTATCCATACAAATTTTTCTTTTTTGATGTGGAATATTAATTTTGATATGGTTCACAAAAATTTAATACACGAAAACATTGGATTTCTATCAAATAAGTTGGTCAAGATCACGCTTCAAAAATATATATTTTTAATCAATCCTCATATATCCCTTTGATGGTGATTAGTTGTCCCATGAATGATATATTCATCAGTAAGAACAAACATTTAATATAATTTTCATACATATATTCATTAAATGTGGTACACATTATAGTATACAAATGGTAATCATTTTCCTCATTTCTTTTGTAGTATACAAGAATATCCTCAACAATGACCACCACAATTTGGATGAGGTAATCATTAAAAACTCAATTCAATAAATCAATAATGATTTTTAGTGCATTGTTTAATCCAAATGGAATCTCTAGTATCTCATAGTTCTAGTAAATCTTGTGATAATAAATCATTGGAATATCCAAATTATTTACATTAACTTAATGTTAGCACAACTAAAGGCCTGTAATGTGGAAATAATCACCTCCACATAGATGATCTAACAAGTCATTGATATATTATAACTGACACCAGTTCAATATCATGATCTTTTTTCTATCCATATAAAAATTCCTAGGTTAATTGAACCACCCATCTCCATGATTATATGGTGTTTTCCACCCCACTATGAAGCACAAAGACGTATAAACCCTTTATCAAGATTCTCATATTATAGTTACTTCACCTCCACAATTTCCTCAAAGGACATTATATATATAGTCTGTGAGATTATAAATCCCCTAGCTATATTCATGATTTAAAATCATTCCTCCTGGATAAGAGGAATAATGTGAAATTATTTAGAATACACATTTTTTCTTCCCTAAAATTAATAATGGCTTCATGGAAGATATTTTCCACAGTTGTAATCATTATATATATATACATATATAAACTCTTTGGAAAATAATATCTATTATTGAGATGGTAGTAATAAGGAAAATGAATACGCTTCTATGAACTGGAATAGAATCTCAAGATTATTCTTGATATAGAGGGTAATTTATTATGCTTATGAGTTTATGTCAGACCAATATAATGAAATTGAATGTAGGCCTAGAATCACACCAAATTCCAATAAAGGAAGCATGAAAAAGATTTCTTGGATGTTCATACTAAACAATTTTATAGTGGAGTAGTAATATAATTGGGATTCAATATTATCTCAATTTTTTTTAACCAAACAATTTTCTCAGTTGATTTTGGTTGTGTTTGAATAGTTCTAATAAATATATAAGATAAAAAATAATGCATGGTCCCTAAATATATATTTATATTTGGAAATGTTAATTATTATCTACTGTACCTATCACCACTTAATTTTTTTGGATCCCCATATGTAGTTATTTTGTAAGAAGCGTAACCTTTTCCTATAGGCCTTCAGGGATTCTATCATCTTTTGTCATCGACAACCCAAGGCTTAGTGAATTGCCTCTAATAGTTTACATGATCCTTATATATTGATCATTTTACAATGATTCACATTTTTATTAGAGCATTTCTTTCTTCCATCACATTGGTGGGATTCTCTCATCAACAATAACTATCCAGGTGTTGTTACTTCCCACACCTAAATAATTTTCCACACCATCATGTAATTTATTTAGGGATACTTCCAACACCATAGATAATTAGAAAACTGAAATTTGAACCCACTATTATAATTTATAGCCACACTTTCCTTTTAAACAAATCATTACATGGAATTAATAATAATTAATCTTCAAATTACAATCCAAGGATTGGTATATAAATTATATTAAAATACATGTTAAATAAAACTAAAAGAAGGGGAACAAATAAAATTTTTCATAATTTATCATCCATTATGTGCTCCTGAATTCCATTCAATCTTTACATATTCAGAGCATAACTCAGGGATATCCTTAAAAATGATGATATAATAAATCCTTGTAAGGGAATAAAAATTAATATAAATCATAGAACATGATATTGAAGTCCAAACGTATTGATATAAAAAGTAATGGAATATGATTAAACATATTGAATTGTAACATATAGAATAAGGGATAATATAATCATATAGTCATAGTAATGTGGATGAAACATACAATATTACATTATCCCGATTCAAGGATTAATTAACATATACATGCTTGATAGAAGGCTTTCTTCCCATAAAGGATCATTATTCAAGGGTAATTGCATATAAAAGACAACAAATCTAGGCCACCCACCAATATCATTGCACATGATGTCTCCATAGAAAAAAAATTACCCAATATGTTGGACCTCTATTTTGTCACTCCCATCATAACATGTTCCTGAATAGTATTTCCACATAATGAATAACACATATGTAGTCAAACATAAACATAATTGTTACCCATTGAATGAATAAGTTTTCATAATAATTTCAAAAAGCATAATTAATGGGTGTATCATTAATTTTCTCTAGAATGAATGGAAATAAATCATACATTGATGTTCACAAATTAATATAGGCATATATCATTAATGTTGAGGTCAAACTAATGTGAAAAGTGTTTATATGAAATATTAGAAATAAAACATTTTAGTATTATCTAAGGGAAAAAATTCAAGATTCATTTAAATGTAAAATAAATCATTTATCTTACAAAACCAAAATTTATCCAAGATAATTTTTAATGATTAAATGATTGATTTAATGAAAATATTTTTTGCTTAAAATAGATTATGGAGCACACCAGAAAATGGGTATGAACATAGGATGTTCATTTTAATTGGGCTTATTTATCGGTAAAATTGAGTAGGTGTCATATAAAAGACATATTTTAAATGTATTTTTAATTTAATTTCCATTATTTTGTTGTTTTAGGGGTTTCCCATGCATTTTTTGAAGAATGGGTGACTTTTGATGAATTGGGAGAAACTGTGAGCCCAATTCTAAATTTATAAATAAATTTGGTTTTATTTATAAATCCTTCAATTTTTAAAATTCTTCAACCATTCTAATTTCTAAATTACCTCCCCTGGTATAGTAAAACCACCATATCCATTTTAGCCTCATATAAATCCATAATAATGATGGATTTGGGTTTTTTATTATGATTTTGGGAATGCCTGAAATCCCATTTATAGCTTTAAATATAAGTTTTTAATTCTTTAATATCTCATTCAATGTTTATGTTTTTTTGGTCATTCAAACTCTCACCTGAGACCACATAGCCAAGTCACGTCCCCATTCTATCTTCCCCCAATTTGGAATCATTTGTATCAAGAAGATGGGAAAAAAATCTAGGTATTTCACAAATCCCCTAGATTTTTTGATGTAAATTGATCCTCTAAATAAATTATTCTATTTTTAATATTTCCCCTCTACCATTGTTCCTATATGACCTACTCAAATATATTCAAACATATTGTTCATTTATGGTTGTTTTAAAATTCAGAAACTGCTGTATTTATGACATTTTCTTCATGATTTATTTGGGTAAGTGTTTCTCTCTTGATTTTCTTCATTCTACTTAATGTTTACTCATTATTTCATGAATTTATAGAGTGTCCAGATGTTAGGGTTAATCAATTGGGTTTTATTTGGGGTATTGTTAGTGAAATAATTTTGTTTGGGGTTTGTTTTCACTTCCTTGTGGTGTGGTGGAGGTGCGGTTGAGGTTTGAAACCAAGATTCAAGGGTTTTGACTAAAAATGTAGGTGGTTCCATGTGTATGAAATTGTTGATGAGTTAGATTGCTTGATTTACTGGTTTTAATTTTCCCCATATTCTTCATGTGGGTAGAAAACTGTTTATGATGTATTTGATTAGGCATTTAATTTTATAGTTGCGTTATGGATGGAAATTGGGTGCTTTTCATTCGTGACTCTTGGGTTAATGTTTGGGTGTATTTTATAACACATGAAAGTGAATTATTGTTTTTAAAAGAGGATGGAAATTATGTTTTTTTAATTCCTTATTGTCAAGTGTGCCTTGAATTGGGGGTTATAAATGGGTTCAATGTTTAAAACAATGTTCTACTTCTTGAATGTGATTTATAAAAACATGTGTTTTTTCATGTGTGTCTTTTGTGGTGTGAATTGATGAGTTTTTATAACACCTGGTGGGTAGTTTAATAAATGATTTTAGGGATGTGAATTCTATAATGGATTGGAATTTTTTGGATTTTGGAATTGAATGAGGGATTCAAAATTGGATTTGTGTGTGATGCATAGTTACACCCCTTGGGTTTCTATTATGAAAATTGTGAATGTTTTGTTTGGTTAAACAATGTGGTAAAAAGATAAAATATGTCCTGTTGGGTGGGTGTGTTTACCTAATATAGGGTTTTTAATTGTATGGTGGTTATTTTTGATGTTAAATAATTTTATTTAATGTTTTAGAAAGTGTTGAAAGGTTTTGGATAATGGAAAGGGAGCTGTGAAACCTGGTTGGGGGCTATTTTGTGGTACTATGTTGTGAAAAATGAATGTTGTTTATGATAGATGTATTATATGATATTGTAGTAGGATTTTATGTGATCTATAATTACATTTTATGGTTTTCTAAATTTTTTTAAAGGATTGGGGGAAGTGTTAGTGAAATGTGAAAGGTGTTGGGGCCTATTTTTGGTTTGAGTATGATTTCCAAAATCATTTGAAAGAGAAATTGGATTTTGTGACTTTTGTGATGTACATGTAGGCTGTTTGGTGAACATGTGATTTGGAAATTATATTTTAATTTGCATAGTAGATTTCATAACTTGTTTAACTTGTTTGAGAAGAAGGTGAATCCCGAGTTTCGAGTTTGGTGGACGTGTACTAGTTTGCTAGTGAATCTATGGGGTTTGGCCTCGGTTTCCTATAGAAAGATTGGTGTTTACAATACTAACTGAAATATTATAATGATTATTGAGGACCACTAGGTTATGGGTATTTTCCATACTAGTGTATCATGCATAAGAACCGATATTGTAAGGCTTAATCTCACCGAGATAAAAGGTACCAGGGACCCCAACGAGTTAGTTCCTAGGGGTTATTTATTATTACTTTTTCTCATTAGTTAATTTGATATTACCATAGGCATACATTATAGTGGGATAGACAATTTAGTAGTTTTTAAATTAGTTTTAAATTATTTTATTCATAATGATATTTCACTTGAAAACTATTTTAATTTTTAAATTGCATCTTCTAGGAATTGTAACTAGCGTTTACTGTTTCTAAAATCATAGAAGATTTTCATCATTGAATGTTATCACCTGGAATGTCATAGTGGTAGTATGCTACTAGCCTTTGGATTAAACCCTAATTATCCCCTTGGGTGCAATTAGACTTTGTAATTTCTGTTGTTGTAGGTTTGGTACAACTTTTAGTGCTAGTGGTTCGTATTTCTATTAGGTCCTTTATGGGGAAGACTTGAAGAGATGGATTGAAAGTGGTTCAAATTGATATGAGTGTTCTTGGGATGTTTCCATTTTGTTTTATACCTCTTTTATAGTCATGCTGAGTTGTTTTAAGCTATGTAATTCAGTTATGAGTTTTTTAAGAGATAGTTTGGTTTGACAAATCCAGATTCATTTTATAGGATTCCTTTGTTGTTTTATGTTTATAAACTCAGGTAAATCATTCCAATTTCTAATTTTATGACACTTGGGCACTTGTGTCAGTCCATGGAGAATGTGAATGCCCTTCGTACCTTTTCAAGGGATAGGTTTGGTGACAGTTTCAGTGGTGACCAGATTTGGTGCATGACAAAATTTTATCATAGGAGGTTCAAGTTAAATCTTTGGGTCTTGTTATTTAGGGGAGAGTTTGGATAGTCTGGGCTTAGCATTTTCAAGACATAGTATTCCAATTAATAGTAATGTGCTAGATCACCACACCTCAGGAAGGGATTCATGTTTCTAGGGGGTAGTGAGGATTTATCTGTCCTTTGGTTTTCTTTTTTTGATGATTATTAGGGAAAATGAAAAGTGAGTGGGGTTAATGGTCTCAGTGAGCTCATAGGGCCTGGCATGCCATGTGGATCCGGGGATATTCCCTTGAGCACTCTTTATGATGGTGAAGCGATTAGAATATGATCTCCAATCATATGTCTAAGTCACACATAGAAACTAGTTTCCTCTCCCATTGCCTTTGGTTCATTAGTTTTAAAAGCATGGAACTTTTGTTTTAAAGTGATTTGGTTTTATGAATCGCAATGTTTTTGTTATATGATTAGAAAATAATTAGGGAATGGAATGATTTATAAAATGGTGGAACTGAATTTTCAGAATTGTTTTGAAATGGAAAATCATGTTCTTACACATCTTTTGAAAGAAGGAACTATATTGAAGTTGGTTATTAAAAAGTTTTTCCAATAGAGTTTTGTAAAAAATCAATGGGTTTTTAATGGGATGAGATGTTTAGAAATTGAAGTGAATGACATGATTGTGAGATATTATCTAAATTATTTTGTCTTTATGAAATTTTTTGTACGTTGTGAATTGTAATTTTGATCTCATGGTTAGCAATTTTGATAAAAAGGATTTGTTGGCTGACTGTTTCGGTTTTGAAAATTGTATGAATTATTGTTTTAACATTCAGTATTTATGTGAGAGTCCAAATTCATGGGGTTTTATGGGATGATGGATGGTTGATCGAATTACTAGATGAGTTCTGGTATGGATATGAGGAGGGTTCATTTTGGGGCAAAGAAACATGCATGTGTGAGGCTCATGGGGTAACATTAGAGGATATGATAACTGTTGAAACATTTTTTTTCAATGAAATTATTTTAATGAAAAACATGATATCTTGATGAATTGTTTGGGATGGTGTATATTATGTGTTTTTGGAAGATACTGATGTGGTGGGATGTTTTGAGTCCCAGAACCCCCTATATTTGAACATTGTTTTGGGACTATGTTTGGTATATTAACTGGGTAGAAGGAGCGGTTAGTAGTCTATCATGATAAATGTTTCAGGATGACTTTGTGGTGTCTCCCTTCATGTGTTTGGATATAGTTTATGCCACATTATGACCAATGTACCATATCCATTGGGTCCTTGGGTTTTTTCATTGGATAAAGTATTCCCCCAATAAGGGTTAGTGCACCACTGAAGTGCAGACAAAGTTGTTTTGTCGTTGGAAGATCCTCTAGTTGAACAATATATGGAATAATTTTATTAAGGATTGTATATTGGGTTTAACCTTTTCCTATCATTGTTTGGTAATACCAATTGGATTAGGATAATTCTCATGGAAGGTTGATATGGACCTTAGTTTCTTATGTTACCAAATTAATTGATGGTGAATGTAGGTTGGGGTTGCTAGTATGGATGGTGTCTCTGATGCACTCTACGTCCATCGTAGTCTCTTAGAAGTAAGGGATTATGTTAAACCACTAGTGTGGTATATATGGTCATGAGAGTATATTAAATACACTTTCTAGTATTGTGTGTTGTTTTGGCACATCATATAATGTATGTTTCCATGTATTGTTTCTATCGGATGCAATGGCCATGTTCTGTGACTCCTTGTGATGTCATGTGCTCGTTTATCTGTAAAGGTGTAGGTTGTGAAATCCTTTGAGAGTATCTATTATTATATGAGTATGTCTCCCATGGAAAAAAATTGAAAAAATTTATTTTAGACGAATGTGTTTATATATTTTCTTTCTTACTGTTATTTCTTACATGATGAAACAATGTGTGATGTGTGTCAATATTCTAATCCATTGTTTCTTGTGAAATGCTAGTTTAGGGTAACGTGATTTTGGATTATGTCATGTCATCGTAAACATATTGCGGATTACGGTGTAGCTGTTTGATGAAACGGAATAAGATGTTCTGTTCGGGGGATTCAAGATCATAACTGTGAGGCCGAAGATGCTTTAATAAATTGAGCTCCCACAATAGGTCCTTGAGAGAGGCTAGTGCATAGTCAGGGGAAATCCCAGGGTTATTATTCCCCTATATGATTAATTATCCTCAGTATGAAATATTAGAATATTTTAATCTTCTATTATTGCTATCTTGTTTCTGATGTCCCGCATCTGTGGAAGGAGGCGGAGGCCTTGTTCCCTTGTTAACGACCAATGACATCCTTTTCCCCATTATTTTCATTTGATTGTTTTGATTATGTTTGGGAATTTTTATGGAAAGTTTGAGAACATGGTTTTTGAATTATTAGTGGTGAAAGTGTTCCTAGGTGCCATGAAATCAAAATGATTCCAATGGTTAGTGCACGGTTTCTCAAATCGTGATGACTAACTATGCGGTTGTGCCAACTCTTTAATTTTGGGGTCTTTCCATGTGGGCATGTGATAGTCGGTTAAGATGGTTGGTACTCATAGTGGGGTGGCCCACTATGAATCTCTTGTAAGATATTTTATTGAGGTCTAATGGAATCCTACCCCTTGTACTGGAGATTACGTTCGGGCATCCCCCTATTAGTGTCTTGATTCTATCTGAGGGAAAAAAGTTTGGTTTTCTCTTATGGTGTAGAGCATGTCTTTGCTTCCCCATACTAGTGAATCATTTTGGCCCATGGTCTTGTCTTAGCAGTAGGTAGTATAATTTGGAGATATCTATCTACCCCCAACTTCCTCAGGTAAATGTTGGAAATGGAGAACTCCCAAGAGTTTGGTTAATACAAGGTAAGTGTAACCTTTTTCATTGTTGTTGTTTGTTTGGGTAAAGTTTTGAAATATTTTTCAGATGGAGACTGTGGAGTTTTCTTTTGGGATAAAGACTGAAAACTCATAATTATTTATATAATTGTGGTTTATTTTTTGGTTTGTGAAAGTATTCCTTCCCTACTTGATCACTATAAGTGTTTTGGCATATTGGGGCGAAGCTTGGCAAAGGTGTCCATTTTGGCCTTTCAGTTGGTGTTGGTTTTTACTTTTTTCCTTGTTGTGGCTTCCTATGTGTAGAATGTTTTAGTGTGGGGATAATTTTCATATAATGACATATTTTAAAGGTACTATAAAATTAATTTCCATTATTTTATTGTTTTGGGGGATTCCCATCCATTTCTGGAAGAATTGGTGAGTTTTCATGAATTGGGCCAAAATGTGAGCCTAATTCCAATCACAAAAGTAATGTTTCATTACATTATGAATCCATCGTTTTTCATCAGTTTTCACCCATTCTAATTCCTACTTGTCCTCCTCTTTATTATTAAAACATCCATATCCATTTGGACCTCATATAAATCCATAATAATGATGGATTTGGGGTTTTTATTAAAGAGTTAGGACAACCTGAAAGCCCATTTCCTGCAATAATTTTATTAAGTATTTCACATACCAAATAATATATTTTGGTTTTGGTTTGATTCTAACTCTCACATGAGACCACTTACCCAAGTCATGTCCCCATTCTCTCCTCCCTAAATTTGGAGCTCAATTGAATCTAGATTTTGGACGAATCCTCTATGGATTTCACAAATCACCCAAATTTGAAGAGGTAAATTGTTCCATTAATAAATCCTTCTATTTTTAGTCTATTTTCCCATTATAGTTATTAAATGACCTACTCATCCTTATTCAAACCTGAAATTCATTTATGGTTGTATTGAAATTCAGATACTTGTGTATTTAGGCCGTTTTTTAATGATTTATATGGGTAAGTGTTTCTCTATTCACTTCCTTCCTTCTACTTAGGGTTTCCTCCCACTTTCAAGAATTTATGGAGTGTACATAAGATAGGGATAATAACTAGTGTTTTACATGGGTGGTTTTTGGAGAAATATTATTGTTTAGGGTTTGTTTTCTATTCCTTTTGGTGCATCAGATGTTAAATTGTGGTTTCACACAAAGATTCAAGGGTTTTGACTCAAATGGTGGGTGGTTCCATGTGTATGATGTTTTTTATGAGTAATCATGCTAGATTTACTAGTTTCAATGTTTCTAATATTCTTCTTGAGATACAAAAACCATTATTGATGGATTTGATTAAGATTTTCTTTTTATAGTTGTATTATGGTTTGAAATTTGGTGCTTTTAATGGGTGACTCTTGGGAAAATGTTTGGGTGAATTTCATAAAAAATAAAAGTTACTTATTGGTTTTAAAAGGGTTTAAAATTCTTTTCTTAACGCCTTAGTTTTATACGGGCTATAAAATGGGGTTTTTGAATGGGTTCAATGTGAAAAACCTTGTTCTACTTCTTGGAAGTGATTTATAAAAACATGTGTGTTTCATGTGTGTCTTTTGTGGGGTTAATTGATGTATTTTTATAACACTTGGGGGTAGTTTAATAAATATATTTAGGGATGAAAATTATCTTATGGATTGGTATTTTTATGATTTTGGAATTGAATAATGGATTTCAAATGGGTTTTCTGTGTGAAGCATCGTTACACCCCTTGGGTTTTTATTAGAAAAATTGTGAATGTTTAGTTTAGTTATACAAAGTGGGAAAATGATGAATATGTACTTTTTTGTGGGATTGTTCACCTAATATGGGTTTTTTAATGTTAAGGTGGTTATTTAAGATGTAAAATATTTTCTTATAATGTTCTATAATGTGATGAAATGTTTTAGCAAATGGAAAGAATGCCGCGAAACATGGTTGTGGGTTGTTTTGTTTGATTGTGTCATGAAAAATGAATTTTGATGATGAAAGAAGTAATATATGATATTTGAGTGGTCTGTAATGTGAGTTATAATTTCGTGGAATGGTTTTATAATTTTTTTTTAAAGGATTGGTGGAACTTTCAATGAAATGTGAAAAGATTTGTGGGTTATTTTTGGTATGGGTATGATTTCTAAATGCATTGGAATGAAAAAGTTGATTTTGTGACTTTTCTGATGTACATGTGGGTTGTTTGGTAATTTTATGATGTGGAAATTATATTTTAACGTGCATATTAGATTTCTTAACTTGTTAAACTTGTTTGATCACAACGGGATTCCCGAGTATCTAGGTGGGTGGACGTGTACAAGTATTCTAGTGAATATGTGGGGTTTGGCCTCAATTTCACTTAGTAAAATTGACTCTTACAATTCTAACTGAACTATTATGATGATGATTAGAGACAACTAGATTATGGGTATGTACCCTACTAGTGGATCGTGCATGAGAACAGATATTGTGATTCTTACTCTCACAGAGATACGAGGTACCTGGGACCCACAACAAGCTAGTGACTATGGGTTATTTCCCATTTCTTGTGCTCATTTGTTACTTTTTAATTTCCACTGGTATAATGTTGGATTCGATAAAAAATTCAGAAGTGCTTAAATTATTTTTAAAAGTTTTGATTATTAATGATATCCCACTTGAATACTGTTTTAATTCTTATGTTTCATCTTTTGGAAATTGAAAATATCATTTCCAATTTTTAAAAACGTGTATTATTTTCAACTTTGAATGTTTATCACATGAAATATCATAGTAGTGGTTTCCTACTAGGATTTATATCACACCCCACTAACACCCTTGGGTGTATTTAGACATGATTATTTTTGTTGTTGCAGGTTGCATACAAGTTTTAGTTCTAGTGGTTCAGGTTTCTAGTAGGTCCTTGGTGGTGAAGTCTTGTAGAGACGACTTTAGTGTGGTTACCCTTTTCATGATGGATATTGTGGTGTTTCCTTTTGTTTATTTTATAGTTTTTATAGTGTCAGTGAGTTCTTTTAAACAATTTAATTAATTTCTGAATTTTTTTCAAAACTGTTTGTTTTGAGACGTCCATATTCGATTTATTGGATTCATTTGTGGTTTTAAGTTTATAAACTTGGGTAAATTGCTCCTTATTCTCATTTTATGATACTCATTAAATTTTTACATCCCGTGGGGATCAATAACTCCCTTTGGGACTTGTCACGGGCTTTGTTTGGCGCCAGTTTCTATGGTTAACGAATTTAGTTAATGATAGTACGCAACCATTTAAAAACATGAATTTAAATGAAATAATGGATGAATGGATCTTGATACATTAGTTTGGAACATTTAAACAATAATTATAATATGAAATTAAAATTAATATAGAGTTACACATCGGTAATAAGAATGAATGAGTAACCCAAAAGAATAATGGTAGTTCGAGTAGAATCCCTTACATTATGCCCAAAATGATTCTTCACACCTGATTAACGACTCAAATAACCAAATTAAATTAATTAATTAATAATTCCATAACCATTTATACCATTATTTGTTTCTTGAACATTTTATTATGTTATTTTATGTCCCTTTTTATGGGTTATGAAATTCATTTTTGTCCCTCAAAAGCAAACAATTCCTTCATTTTCATTATCGATTTACTAGTATATGTGTTTGAAAAAACATTTAGAATTTGGATAGATGTCTGAAACAGAATGTATATTTCATTAATGATGACATATAATATTAAAACACAATTTTTACCATATGCAAGGATGATTAATTAGATAAATCATTAATGATATTCATTTTGAATAATTTTTACTTTTTTATCATCACAAACTAGTTTTGGTATATTATAAAGTATAAAGTATAAATACTACATCCAAAACATTAAATAGGTTATAATAAATATAATATAATAGGTTTTAACCAAAAAAATGGGTTCATGACCATATTTTATATTGTATTTGAAAAAAGTAATCATGTTTCCCATGAAGGTGGTAAATCAATACCTCAAATACATTGTATTCATTCTTGAAATAAATGAGATATAATGAGAGCATGATGAAAAATTATTCCAAAAATACTCTAAAATTACTGTATATGTATGATAATAGAGTATTCATTACATTTTTTTATGGGAAGTGATGATTGATAAATTAAAGAAAAGAACGTGAAAAAAAATTGAAGGAAATTGGAAGAGGGTTTTACCTCTTGATCCATTATACTTATCATCAGCCTTAGTGAATTAGTTTTGGTCTTATAGTAAAAAAGAAAATATCTAGGATGTTATGGAGAGGTTTTCCAATAGTATTGGTATGAATATATACATTGTTCATGGAATTTGAGGTGTGAGGAGAAGTGTTGGTGAGTG
Source organism: Viscum album (assembly GCA_963277665.1). Lineage (NCBI taxonomy): Eukaryota > Viridiplantae > Streptophyta > Magnoliopsida > Santalales > Viscaceae > Viscum > Viscum album. The sequence continues at coordinate 2,062,610,706 of OY728140.1, forward strand.
GTGGTATTTATAGGTGTTAGAGGGGTGTTTTTTATTATTTAAGTCATTAGTTTTTTTTTCTAATGTTATGATATATTGTTGATTTTAGAGAATAAATATTGTAATTTTATAATTTGAAGTCAAACCAATTGTTATTACTTAATCCTTTACTCAATGAATGTTTTTTAATTCTAATAATTTATATATAATGTAAATTCCCATGTTTTACTATTTACCAAAAAATCATGTTTTTTTGAAATATAGAAAAATTAATCCCTAACTATTTTTCAATTTCAATAATAAAAAAATGGACAACATTTAATGAAAATAATTTTATAAATTTGCGATATTTATTTTTTAATTGAAATTTCATTCTATTCAAAAAAATACATATTTTAAAATTGAAATCAATTTTATATCGCTCTGAAAAATTAACTACGGTCTCATAACATTATCTTATAATCAAAAGAAAAAACAACATTCATATATGAATTCATTATATGAAAATATATTTAATTTTAAATTATTAAATTGTTCAACATATATTAAATAAATATTTCTGAGTTTCATAAATAACAAACCCTCATTAATAGTTTCAATATATATTGATGGACATATAGCATGATAAAATCATATAATATTTTCACTTCTAAGATGGATAAAATTTATTTATACATTCATTGGTGAGTTTTCTATTCAATTTTTCCATTAACTATTAATAATTGTAATATTACTATTCCAATGGTCTAGATACTATTTCCTCGGTATATGTTCCGTAACTTTTATAAAAACTTATTATTTCATTAATAAATAATTGATAGATCCTTAATTTTCCCCTTATGTGTTTATACTATATATCATAATTATAAGAAATTTGATTCTATTTATAAATAATTGGGCCATTATATAACTCACCCATATCAATTTTCATCCTTAAAATTTTTACATACTTAGATGAAAACAAGAGTGGGTATTTTTCATTTATCACTTTCTATTGCTTCCAAATTCACTCTTTGTACTTACAGTTCCACCATAGTACACTTAACAAGTCAGTTGAATTTTATTATAAAATGTTATCTCAACAACCCGAGATCATCACATTCTACTCCACCTAAGAAAGATCATTTTCCAAATGTACCACATCAGAATACAACACATGTGATGGATCTGGTTTGTACTCCCTGAAGATAGATACAGGAATACAACTTCTAACTGAGAGATGGTTGGAGAAGGATCTAGTTAATAGTCCATGACTCCGACATGATCAAGTATATCTAAGGGGTTGATGTACATGAGATTATCTTTCCTTTATTACCGAATCCCATGATCCTTTACCATGGATATATGCAGAGGAATAACATACCTCCAACCATAACCTCCAGAACCCATGAATGATTATCTGCAAATCACATTTTTCAATTATAAGCTTCCATGACGTTCTTATGAAATTATTTCACTGTCTCTCTTATTTATTTGACCATTTATAGTCCTAGAAGCATAATTTCACTAATATCATTGCACCATGTTAGTGTTCTACATCTTTTCCTACAAAGGGTTTCATATGGATCCATTTGGATGCTAGATTAGAAACAATTGTTGTAAGAGAATTCGACCAGTTTATGATGATGGTCTCATCATTCTTTGAAGTCCAAATAACATGCTCTCAACATGTCAACGAGTGTATGAATAGTAAACATAGATTTGTTATTAGTTTGACGATGATAGACCATAATGAAATTTAGCTTAGCACATAGATAATGTTAATGAATTTTCTAGAGCATGGAGGTGAATATCAGATCTCAGTATGATACACTAGAAAATGGAAATCCATGAAGTCATACCACTTAATTGATTTATAAAACTGAATTATGGTCTAGTGAGAATTCATCTCAAATTATTATAAAGGGAGCATTATTTGAAATATGATAAATAATTACCCATATATCATTATTTCGTATAGATGTATTTGGATGTTCGGTGAAAAATTCTATGGTGATGTTCCCCCACATACATTTTGGGATAGATAATGGTTTAATCAACCCTTTAAACATTTATCTTTTGATATTAAATTATTGAAATAAAATTAATATTGATATATATTTGGTGATCTCCTTTTCATAATGTCCCACAAAAAGTTCTCCCAAAGATATTGATATATATTTTTGATCCCTCTGTGAATAGATAAGGTTGATCAATATATATTATTCAAACTATTATTCAATATATCTATATTATATGGTAAATATTTTCATGGCCTGTGTCTTATGAATCCATCCTCACCAATCTTGAACTCTAAAGATTTACCATTATTGATAGTTTTTAATATTTTTTAAATTTCCACATCATTTCACTGAGAATAATTTATTTCCACCACTAGGGATGGTAGTGTAATCATTTGAGAAAGGATTGATGTTGTCCCAATGTAAATTATTCCCATATTAATCCATCGTATATCTAAGAAAGTTAGATGCATCTCAATTCCAATCATTTATAAAGAAGTTGGATCCTTATTCATAGTGAATCCACCATCATTTTCCATACATTTATATATGGGGATTATGAATTCATTAGTCATAACAAATGTTTTCTAGTGCATATTAAGATTCTTCGGTGTGAATATATATTTGAGACTCTTTTGATTAGTATATATATCAAAATTCTTCCAATATAAATAATTCCACCATATCCTCATAATAATGAAAACAGGTCACAAATCCAAATCATGGGTTGGAGAGTTTTTCTCATGAATGTTCAAATTCGATGAGTCATAGTATATCACATTATTTGTCATCATCAGTACCCATCCTAAGACATTATTTGAAGCATCATTGTTTACCATATAGTATTATTCACCTATCCCGAGTGTGAGTACTAGATATACTATAATCCTAATTATGAGCTCATAGAATCATTTCTCACATTCTTATATCCAAAATTCATAAATAACATATATTTCATCAGGGTTATTGGGTTTCAAAATCAGGATAATTTCATAAAAAATCCTATATATTACCCAATTAGACAAATAATTATGTGGACTTGGATTACATATGTTGGACTTCTCCACTATAAGATTTACATTGCCTTAGAAGGCTCCATTGATATTCCACTTCAAGTGATAACTTTCCCCAAAATATTACTTTGCCAATATAGAACTCACATGTACTATAATTTTCATAATTTTCATCCTTTACAATGTCGAAAAAATAGTATTCAAATGCTCCTCATTATCCTTAATTCTCATGGAGAATATTATATTATCATCAATAAAGAAAAAAAATTATTTGGGGTAATTTCTAATGATTATTCATTATGTCCACAAACATTATTGGATCATTAGGGAGTCCAAATGGTATCACTATGAACTCATTGTGTCCATACCACATTTGAAATGTAGTATTGGCAATATCATCCTTCCTCACCATTAATTTGCGATATCCTTACTGAAGGTCAACTGCAGAGATATAACTATCCATACATAGTTGATAAAACAATTCATCTAGCCATAGTAAGGGATACTTGTACTATATCACTATTTTATTGAACTCGTGATAATAAATGTGGATATACATTGATTTATATGTCTTAATGTTGAATAGTACTGGTACAACCCATCATGAAGCACTCATCCATATAAAACCCTTATCCAGATTCTCCTATAATTGATTCATCATTTTTTCTAGAACAATAGTGGACATTTAATACGGTGTTATTGATCATGGAAAAGATCCAAGAATATGTTAAATTTAGAACTCAAAATCTTTATTAGGAGGAAGATCAGGGAATTATTCAGGGAATACATCATTGTAATCCCACACGATTGGAATAGATTCAAACATAATAGTATCCTTAGTTTCATTCATTTGACAAGGATTAGTTTTCTCATAAGGTATTAATATCAACACATTAGGTGATTACTCTAAAGTAGATTCATTATCATCCTTACACATATAATGAAATGTAGGATGCATTTGGATGTGATGAGTGGCCTCCCTTTCCAAATAGTTGATATTATTTTATTATAAAGATATCCAATACATGATGAACACTAAATTTACCTAGGAAAAAAGATGCATGATATGATTAGTTGGGAGGTTCAGTCGATATAAATTAACTGGGGAGGAGTCATGTACTTTGGATAAAATAATTTCCCCATATTAAATTATCATATATAACTCATCCTCCATCTTTTGATATGGTGTTTTAATATATATACTAAAAAATAATGATTTGAATGAATGCGTAGAGCTGAAATCAAATCATATGTTCTCTATCATTGAATGAATAACCAAAAAAATGTAACCACATAAATTATTATCTCCAAATCATAATTAGTGATAGAATAATCTCTTCCATTTTACCTTGGGGGATGTTGTTGATTACCACAAAAAATCCTTATCCCAGGGCATTGGTTTGTAAAATGACCACGTTCTTGTTGTTTAAACACATAACTACTAGCTAACCATCGATATTAACATTACATTAGTATTACATGTTAGTGGAATTCTTCATATCCCATTGGTAGTTCTTATCCGGTTACCCCATTCCTCATCATTTGAATAATTCTGTTGTTTCATTTAGGTTGGTCCCAAGATGCATCTTCCATCAATTTTGACACATGGGACATTCAGTGTTATTTCTATCTTGGGATTTATATGATGATCTACCAACATTATACTCAACTTTCCTTTTTTTCACTAGTCATACGATACCATTGAGGGTCTGTGATCTCCATGCGAAACTCTAGGGGATAACAGAAACTCTCCCCATAATATTAAAATCTCAAATCCCTAATGATTTTTGTAGACTCATATTTAGATCCCTAATGAAATGATTCACCTAGCAGTCAATGTTCAGGAAAAAACCAACAAAATTTCTTGAATACCAGGTAATATATGCATGATACACAACAATAGACTCATATTCCATGTTATTATGTATTGAGGAACTGTCTTTGCATCTTGATATAGAGGGTTTGGGGAAAATAATTATTGAAAAAAAATTGTGAATTCATCCATATCAATAAAATACATTTATACATTGGAAATCATATTTTTTATTAGTTTTCACCACTGATCAGCTTCCCTGTCAAAACTACGGACAATTGGGACACCTTTTTCTTCTAATAACCACTAATGTACCCAAAATATATTTTTAATGGAGTTAATATACTATTACACAAGGACGATATCAGATGATCAACTAAACATGGGAGGCATTTTCAACATTAATAATTCAATTTCAATTTATCTTTCCATAGATATGGAGGGATTTCCTCATGATTCAATTTAATATTCATATATTGATCATGTTGAGAAATTACAATCATAATGTTTTGAGCACCCATTCCAAACTTATTTATTATATCATTACAAAAATCATCTTATTCCCTATAACATTGATTTTTTTTTAAAAAAGTTCACAAATTTACCTATATATTCTAAGATGTATAATTTGCCACTTAGGGGGAATGAATAAATACATAATAAGTATAAGAATAAAACTACAATAAAAAATTATAAAATATTAATGTAAAGTATATCATAACATTTTATTCACTCTGATTCAATATAGGTTTTCCATGATCTCATTCTTGACATATATTCTTATGGAAATTTTATTTGTTCCCATAATAATGGAGTTTAATGAGATTATTAATTTACTAAAGCATGTCTGTCGGGAGTGTCAAACTAGGTGTGTAATAAGGCCCATTGACATGTAGCTTGTTTCTGAAATTCTGTCTAGGAACACCTTGTCCGTGTTTTCACTCCTAGGTACATCTATGAATGTACCACAACAACTTTTAGTATCCAAACTGAGATGTATATTCCCCATAAAACACATACTCCATTATTTCAAAAATTTACTAATGTTTTATCATACTTGGTCTTATCACGATAGCTCTTACTAATGTAATATTTTACTAGTCTCCAAAAATAAATAATAGATTTGTATAATTCCAACTATATCAACCCTATCATTTTACACAAATCATTACATGATTTTAATAATATTAAAAAATTATATTACAATCCAAGGTTCATGAAGTTTTGTGTAATGGAAGTCTAGATAATAAAACTGAAAGTATGTGTCAAAATAAAACATTCCTTTATTTAGCTTACATTATTTTCCAATTACATCCTTTGAGAACTTATATCATCAATGGATAATCTGGGAATAACTTGAACAAAGGGACGAGCTAAAAATCCTAGTAAGGGAATAAACATTAACATAATTCTCAGAACATTGTTTAGAATACATAACATAATGATATAAAAAGGTATGGATCATTATTAATCATATGAAATCATAACATATAAAATATGGGATCATATAATCATGGATTAACTTTAATGTATAATTATAATAAAACATTAATTTAGAATGACTCAAGTCTCATTGCATATAGAGGATCACGAGTAAGGGCACATTGCACATAAATGAATACAATTCAAGGCTCATTTCACATAAAGGAGAATGATCGAAGGCTAACAACCAAACTATTTCACATAACTTATTAGGAGAATAATATTAACCAAATGAATTGGATATTTATATAGGTTCTCCCATCATAAAATTTTCATAAATATTCATCCGGAATAAAGAATCATACAATGTTAGTCAATCATAAACATAAGGGTTACCCATGGAATGAATTGGATATCCTAGTTATGTCAAAATCATAATAAATGGTTATGTCCTAAAATATTACACGAATTATGGAATTAAATATTAAATTGAAATTCATAATTTAATATATGAATATATCATGATAATTGTTGTCAAAATTAAGTTAAAATAGTATTTAAGAAACAATAAAAATTAATCATTTTCGTATGGTTTATGGGAAAACATTCAAGAATCTGTAAAATGGAAAATGAAAAATTATATTCAGAAAATAGAATGAATAGATGATAGCTTTAAAAAATAAAATGTGAGATTTTATAGAAATAATGGTGGAATAAAATATATTATAGGTCATAGTTTAAAATGAGTAAGATGCCATCAAGTATTCTTAAATCAAAGGTTCCTTATCAGGAATAATTGTGTTGGAAACCTTTTAAACCCATGTATATCCCCCAACAGAAAAATGAATGGATCATGATACATGATTTTAGAACATATAAATAGTACTTAAAAGTATTAAATATTATGTAAATATATTTTCATTTGAGTAAAATGAGAGAATGATTACCCTGAATGAACAATGGAGGTTTGGGTACAATCCATTACCTTATGCCCAAAATAATTCTTCACATGACCATAATGTCCTAAATAAAAAAAATAGATTAATTAATTAGTAGTTACATAACAATTTATTCGGGTATTTTATTTTTTAAAATTTTATTATGTTCATTACGTCCATTTTGATTGGTAGTGAAATCCAATTTCAGTGCTAGGAAGCGTCAGTTTTCTTGGTTTTCATTATCAACTTACTTGTGTTTGTGTATGGAAAAAATGAGTAGAATAAGGGTAGTTTTCTAAAATAGAAATTATTTTTAATAATTATAATATAATATATTAATATTTTATTTTATTTCCATATGTTAGGAATATTAATTAGAAAAATTAATACTAATAACAATTTATATTAATTTAGCATTATTTTTTATCAGAATCATTTCTTTTATATTATTTAATATCGTGTATATATACTAGTTCCAGCACATTATATAGGTTATAATAAATATATTATAATATTTTTCAAATAGAGAAATGGTTTAATGAGTAGAAATGAATGTGTATTTGAATCATGAATGCACGTCACCCATGAAGGTGGTAAAGACACCTCATGGACAATGTTTTAATTCTTAAAATAAAAGAGAGAGGTTAAGACCATGATGATGAATTATTCCACAAATAAGAAAAAATTAATGAATATGTATGATATTTGAGTTATCAGGCCATTATGATGTGGGGAGTTGGGAAGAGAAAAACAAATTAAAGGAATATTAAAAAAAATCAATGAAAACAGAAGAGGATTTGACCTCTTGATCCCTTCAACTTGAGAAACTCCATATGAAATTGTTTTTTGCCTTTTGTTATGTACAAAATCACATGTATATGGGGGGGTGGGTTTGGGAAGATTATTTGAAAAAATTTGGACAAGGAACAAGGATTTAGAGTTCTAGGGAGAAGAAGTGTAACACCCCATGCTTCCACGGTATGCTTCTTTTTTAAAAATACAATAGCGTGTGTTGTACGCAACTTCAAGTTATAACACACACCGCAACCAATCAAACAAATTTTTTAATCAAAATAATTCATAGTGATAAATTAGGAATTTGAGTGGTTTTAAAGTATATTTAGAATATATTTTTACCATTTAATACAATTTTGGTCATTGGACATAAATTCACAATTAAACCGGACATAAACAAGTGTCAATATTTTAGTAGTTATTATCGCTTAAAAAACGCCTTTTGTTTTAACAACGGGAATTAATTTTAAATTAATTTCTGCCACTTCATTGTTTTGAATTTGGAAAAATGGATTCCATATTTGGAATCAGGATGTCTAAATTTTTTAAATAGGTAAATTATATTTTTAGACATTTTGAATAATTACTTCGGCAAATATTTTATTAACCATGGTCAAAGCGTAAATCTGGTAAATAAAGGTAATCAAATAATAATATAATAATACTAAATTACCCAAAAACGTGTCCTAATTTTAATTTATGATACATGTTTGACTATTATCATCTTTGGGTAAATTTTGGGACCCCCTAGAGTCACTTCTAAGTGATAATGACACTTTATATTAATTAAGTTAATGTAAATACAAAAATGACATAAGCATATATCTTTTAGAAAAACAATTTTTACGTAGGGTTATATATTTTGGATTTTTGACTATAAATATTAATTAGAATTATAAATTGGTTTCCAAAATTATTGTATTTTATTTATAATTTTTAGACATTTAATAATTAATATTATTTATGACACAATAATGATGCATTATTTTCCTTAATAATGAACGAATCAAATAATTGGTATTAGAAATGTTAAAATAAATATAATTTTAAATTTTTGATGACATAAATGAATTTTATTGGTTAATATGAAATTATAGGATAACTTAAATGAATTTTCTTTGAATTAATAATGATTTTGAATAATTAACAAAAATAAATTATTGAATAGTGTCAAAATTGACGTAAAAGAGTTTTTAAAAGAAATATTTTATTATTAATTGATATTAAATTCCTAAAAATATAATGTTTTGAAAAAAATAATTATATCATGATAGTTGTATTATTAATGGACAACTTGGGGGGTGTCTTGGATGTATATAGTATGTTTATTAACTATATAATATAAAAATACAAAGTGACATGGTAAATGTTAAACTAATTAACTAATAGTTAAAACTAAATGATAAGGTTAATATAGTGACCCAAACCTATCTAAAACCAATTTGTTGAGTGTTTTTCGACCTATCCCCACTTTAACTTTTAAATACACCACTTTTTATCCATTAGGAACCGAATACGAATTTTTTATAAAATGGTATTTCTAGCTTTTTCAAAGGTGTCCCTCACCCCTGTTATAAAATGGCACTTCCCCTTCTAAAAAATTCATAAATTATAATCCTTTTGGAGCGGCAAAAACCTGACCAAATACTCTCTCAACTTCCCTAAATTCAACATAGAGGACATAGTTTGATCATAAAACCAACTTAAGGCGCCCTTTTTATCAAATCAAAAGGATGAAGTCGAAGAAGAGATAATGTTTTCACCACCCTTTTTCAAGTTCCTTTCTTCTTCAACTTCTTATTTCTTTGTTATTACTGTTCTAAAATTATAACTCCCGTATGTTATATATACTATGATGTTATTATCAATATTGTTCAACCACATTTAGTATTTTATCCATCCTTTGAATGACATGTCACCATATGTGTGTACGTTCGGCTTACCGTCTCCACATCGTGGTGTAATTTTTATACAATAAATTATTATTTGGATGAGTATAATAATGATGTATAATTCATGTAAATAATAAATATAACATGATAATGATTCTGTATATATGATATACCATCCAATTATATATTATTTTAATAACAAAAAATTGATATAGTCGCTCATGCTTACATACGGACTACCGTCTCCATTAATGCGATGAGATTCATTCTCCATCGTATCCATTCAAGTATAATTATCATTTTATGATTAAAAATAATATTTAAGTACTTGATATCATTTAGGATATTAATAAGATACAACCTATCTATAACAAACATTTCTTATGTATCAAAACATTTACGAGTAATTTAACACCCGAAATAATGATAATATTAAGATATTATTAACAAAGGAGTGTTAAAAGATCATATATGATATCATACTAATGTATATGATTATTGTAAAATTTAATAACAATTATTTCACCATTATACAGGAGGTTAAACTACCCCCAACCAAGGAAATTTACAAGGTAAGAGTTTATTTAGCAATCTCTTCATTATCTGAGGTTGTTTATACGTAATAATCTACTGGGAATTATTTATCATCCACATCCATGTTTCTTCAAAATGTATTTCAAAACATTTTTAATATTTACTATAATTTGTGTTAAAGTCATTTATAACCCTGTTTGACTTTTTATAAGAGGTTTATAAATGAATCTTTCCGTCGTTTTCCAAACAAAGTCCTTTTTAACCTTTTCGACTGAATTAAGGTTAGAATGTCTTTTTTATCTTATGCGGTGGGTGCAACTATTTTCCTCCATTATAAAATCTTTGATTCTTCCCTTACAAGCTTATAAGAAAATTTTCCAAGTAAAAGTTTTATTTTATAATTATGTGACTTTTAAATGATTTCAAAAAAAGATATATTTCTCTCAAATACTTTTGATTTCATCTATGTCAACATCCTTTGATGTATTTTAAGCTTATTTGAAGTTTATTTATTATGATACAAAAAATCCATATTGTATTACAGGTTTTGTGATATGTTTGACTGTGGATGTGTTATTTTTATACCATTCATGGTATATGGAGAAATCATTGACATTTCATATGCTAGTTTTAATAAGAATGTTTATGTTATGTTTAAAGCTGTTCATATAAGGAATGCATTGGATTATATTAGTGCTGTGTGGAGCCCGCTTTAGCACCTCGATGCATCGGTAGGTCTCATTAAACAAACTAGTGTCTTGGAACAAGGCCTTGACAAAATATTATTTGTAGTCTTGGCACGTGGCCTTGACTATGTGGTTATGATAGTCTGGAATTATGCAAGCCATAATTATGAAAGTGGTTATTGATATTGCATGTGATTTTTCAACTAGTAGAATATCCATGTGAATAATTAAATGGAATTATTTCATTTTATTTCTGACATATTATGTTGAAGTTCATGTTTTAAAAGCCTTTTGTTTTAGTTATACATTTCCTTAAATGTTTATGCTTATTTATGAAAGTTTCCGCTATATTGTTATCTTTACTGGGCATTTGAGCTCACCTCTTTCTATGTTTTATTTTTCCCAGGATGTGAAGAAGTGTTTTATGAATGACCTGCAGGGATAGTATGAGGGGATAAGATTGTGGAATATGCAGACTATATTGTTGTAGTTTTCATTTTATGATGTAATGTAAAAATTATGAATGTTTTTAGTTATTCCAAGGCTACTAAACTAATCGGTCATTTGAGACATGATCTTTCTTGTGATAAATCATATGTTATGTAATAAGGCACTGACTCTGGGTAACTGGGGTTGGGGCGTTACATTTGTTATCAGAAAATTTTTTGTACAAACCTAGGATGCTAGATTTAGATAAACTATGATTAGAGCACATAGAACTAAGTTTGACTTTTAGGATTAGTATAGAAGAACATTATATAATTTTGGTATTGTAGAGATTTTGTGAGTTTTCCAAGCAATACATCCCTATCTGGATACGAGCAGGTAGAGGCGGATCTGGCACAAATTTACCTAGGGGTAAAACCCGAAAAGACCGCTTTGAACTAGACTTGAATGGGAACTGGTGCACGACAACGGGCCTTGCTGCACACTTGGTAACGACACTCCCGGGGGATATGCATAAGATAACTCTAATTTTCATTACAAATCGTTATTAAGGGTTTATGAATATATACTTCCTCAAAGAAAACATTTTTTTGATTATGATTATATCCATAAATAGTTCAATTTATGTTAAGTGTTTTATAAGTATGGAATTATGTATTTTTAATCATAAACTGATCTAGTTTATGCCATTGTTTATAAATGGTGCCTAGTAGAAGAAATGGAAACCATATCAATGCATGCACTCCATGTAGAGATTTCCCTCCTCCTCAAGATAATTATAGTGGAGATGGTGATGCAACTGGTGCGGATCAGCTAATCACCATACTGGGACAACTCACTCAGGTTATGAATAATAACCTTACCCGTATGGAGCACCCTGATCCGTAGCATGGAGGATCAATGATAGATTGTTTCACAAGGCAACAACCATAACATTCAATTGGAGTAAAAATCCCTTTGTAGCTGAGAAATGGATAAATTTCCTATAGAAAATATTTCAGGCTTTGGGGAGTGGTAAAAGGGAAAACGTTATCATGACAGGTTACCACCTCACTGGAGATGTTGATAAATGGTGGTCACTGATTCAAAACACGAAGGAAGATTATGAAGTATCAAATATGGAATAGGGGGAGTTCAAATATCTGTTTTTAGAAAAATACATTCCATGTGACCATCGAGCAGATATGGAAAGAAAATTTCAAAGTCTGAGACAAAAGGAGGATGAGAATATCGCAAAGTATGAGGCTAACTTTACAAGATTAGCAAGGTATTCTAGAGATTATATACGTAACCCAAGAAGAAATATTGATCATTTATTTGATGGGTTAAACCTATTTCTCCATCAAGCATTAGTCTCACAATCATTCTCGTCGTATGAAGACATTGTCTCATGTGCTATCAAGATAGAAAAGGAATTCTCTATGTCTTATGACTTTAAAGAAAATCAAGAGAAGAAGAGATCTACTGACCAATTTGGGAATGTAAATAAGGAGAAGAAAGGAAATGTCTAATATCAATCATGCTATAAATGTGGGAAGAAAACCCCTGGTACTTGCTTAAAACAAAGGAGAGTTTGTTACATGTGTGGTGAAAAAGGCCACCAAGCTAGTGATTGTAAGGGGATGAAATAAGCTAGCGATGTCCAATGCTAAAATTGTAGGGAGATGGGAAATTATTCAAATGAATGTCTTAAGCATCCTGGGAAATTACCTCAAAAATGTCCAAGGGATCAAGGCCAAGCTTATGCTATCACTACTGCTGAGGTAGAAGCTCCGAAAGGCGTGGTGGCAAGTAATTTAATGGTTTCCTCAAGTTTTGCAAATGCATTATTTGATTATGGATCATCGCTTTGTTTCATATCTTCCCAGTTTGGTATGAAAATTAGATATTTCCAATTTGATTTAACAAGGGATTTGTCAGTTAAAACTCATAAGGGAATTATCATTGCAACAATGTTTTGTGAATCAGTACCCATTAGATCACATAAATATTCTTTATCTGCTGATCTCATAATCATAGTAATGGATGAGGTTTATTTAATCCTCGTTATGTGTTGGATTTCGGACCATGATGTGATGATTTATTATAATAAGAAGGAGGTTACGATTTTTGATGATGATGATAAGAAACACCTTATCTTTAGAGCAGAATCATCACCACCTAATTAATAACTAGATCCACCCCCAGTAGCTCAACTAAATTCAATTATTAGGAAGGATGAGAATGAAATGACTATGGGTGAGGAATGGAATGTTCAAATATAAGATGTACCTATTGTGAAAGAATATGTAGATTTGTTTCCGTATGATTTACCTGGATATCCTCCAGAATGAGAAGTTGTGTTTTCCATTGATTTAATTCTTGGTTCAAGGCCTATATCAAAGACCCCTTATAGAATGGCCACTGTAGAATTAGTTGAACTAAGGAAACAACTAAAGGAATTGTGTAATAAGGGATTTATTCACCCTAGTGTTTCTCCATGAGGATCCCATGTTCTTTTTGTTAAAAAGAAAGGTGGATCTATGAGGTTATGTATCTACTACAGGGAGATCAATGCTATAACAATAAAGAAAAATTATCCCCTCCCCCGCATTGATGATTTATTTGACCAACTACATGGAGCTCAATACATTTCAATGATTGACTTTCGAGCTGGATACCATCAGTTGTGTGTGAAGAGGAAGGGAATTATGAATATAGTATTTCGAACATGGTATGAGCATTACGAGTTTATGGTAATGCCTTTTGGGCTGAATAATCCACCCTCTGTATTCATGGATCTAATGAATAGAGTTTTCAAGGAATATCTAGATGAATTTTTGGTGGTATTTATTGATGATATCTTGTTATACTCCAAAATATATGAAGATCATGAAAATCACTTGCACATTATCCTAAAGACTTTGATAATACATGAATTATTTGGGAAGTTTAAAAATTGTGAATTATGTATTTAGGAGATTTCTTTTCTTGGCCATATTGTCTCTAAAGATGTAATCTCTGTTGATCATTATAAGACAAAGGCAATCCAAGAATGGCTTGCACTGACAAGTAAAACTGAGGTACACAGTTTTATTGGTTTAGCAGGTTATTATCGACATTTCGTCAATAATTTTTCCCGGTTGGCTAACCCATTAACAAAGATCACACGTAAACGGGTTAAATTTGTTTGGACAAAAGAGTGTGAAGAATGTTTCGAAGAACTGAATAGAAGATTAGTCAATGATCATATCTTGACTCTACCATCGTGGAATGATGGTTTTGTAATTTATAGTGATTTTTCAATGAAAGGACTTGGTTGTTTCCTTATGCTGAATGATAGGGTTATTGCATGTGCATCACGACAGTTGAAAATTCATGAACAAAACTATCCTACTCATGATATCATGTTAGCATCTATGATATTTACTTTGAAGATATAGAGACCCTAACTATATGGTTAAAAATGTGAGATATATATTGATCACAAGAGTATGAAGTATATTTTCTCACAAGAAGAACTCAACGTGAGGCAAAGGTGATGGATTGAACTACAAAAGGATTATCATTGCACGATACTGTACCACCAAGGGAAAGAAAAATAAGGTGGCATATGCTTTGAGAATAAAATATCATGGTGTTTTGAACATGATGAGAATTGAAAGGGATCCTATTTTTATGGATCTAGTAGAGTTAGATATGTGAATCACCATTGAAGGTGAAACATCAATGATTTTTCAAATGGTTTCCAAACCATATTTACTAGAAAGGATAAAGAGTTCTCGGACCGATGATGAAGAGTTTCAAAAGAAAATTAATGATGTGAATGATAGGATATTAGGAGACTTTGTGTATGAAGAAGGAATATTAAAATTTGGGAAGAGACATTGTGTTCTCAATATACCTGATCTAAAAAGGTAATTGTTGGATGATGCTCATAGTACCAATTTCTCTATACACCATGGGAGTACCAAAATGTTTAGAGATTTTAAGGAACATTTTTGGTGGGACAACAAGAAGATGGAGATTGCTGATTTTGTGTCAAGATGTATAGTTTGTCAAAATGTGAAAGCTGGAATGCAACACCCTGGAGGATTCATGCAACCTTATCCCATACTTGAGTGAAAATGGGATAATTTCATGATGGACATTGTCATGGGACTACCAGAGACTCCTAGAAGGAACGATGCAATATGGGTTATTGTTGATCATCTTACCATGTCATCACATTTTATTTCTATAAGTGAAGATCTACCACTAGAACGTCTAGAAAGACTATATATTAATGAAGTTGTGAGACTTCATGGAGAACCCATATCAAATGTTTTTTATCGTGATCCCCGTATTACTTCAAGATTCTGGAAAAGTCTTCAGAAATCCCTGGATACTGAACTTTGTTTGAGAACTGTTTACCACCCTCAAACAGGTGGACATTTATAATATACTATTAAATACTTAGAAGACATGTTGAGGTCATGCTCACTTGACTTTCAGGGTATGTGGGATCAATATTTACCTATGGTAGAATTTTCCTTTAACAATAGCTTCCATTAGAGTATTCATAAGGCAGTATATGAAGTGTTATATGGAAAGAGATGCCGCACACTAACCTGTTGGGATGACGTTGGTTAAAGAAAACTTGTAGGCCCAGAATAGGTGGAGGAAATGATGGAAAAGATAAAGGTAATCCAAAACCACATCATTATAGCTCAACGTAGGCATAAGATCTATGCCGATAATCGAAGGAAGGATTTGGAATTTTAGGTAGGAGAACATGTTTTCTTGAAATTATATTCATGAAAGGGAGTTATATGTTCCAGTAAGAAGGGTAAATTGAGTCCCAGGTACATCAGACCTTTCGAAATTCTAGAACTAATTGGGGATGTAGTTTACCGTTTGGAAATGCTGCCAAGTCTCTCCAATGTTCTCGATGTGTTTCACGTATCACTGTTGAGGAAATACATGCCTGACCCAACACATATACTCACCTATGAGAATTAGAACTTGAACCCGATCTGTCTTATTGCGAAAAGCACATCAGGAATCTTGATACAAGATAACATGTTCTATGAAAGTGGACGACTCGTCTGGTAAAATTTCTATGCAGAAACCAGAAGATAGAAGAGGCAACGTGGGAACCCGAAGAACTTATGATGAAGAACCACTCGAGTATTTTTATGAAATAATATTTTATAAATTTCAAGGATGAAATTACATGAAGGAGGGTAGAATGTGACACCCCAAGCATCTATAGAACGCTTCTCTCTGAAAAATACAATAGTGTGTGTTGTACGCAACTTCGAGTTCTAACAAACACCACAACCAATCAAACCATCCCTTATGGATAGGAATACCCACTTTTTAAAATTTTATATATTTTATCTCTCAAAATTTACTTCATTTTTGTATTCGGAATATAAAAATTATCCTATGGAAATATTTTGGAACGTTTCGGATAACATTTATATTTTAATGAATAGTGAAAATTACTAAATTTTAATTAAAAACTACGTTTTTAATCAAAATAATTAATAGTGATAAATTATGAATTTGAGTGGTGTTAAAGTATATTTAGAATATATTTTTACCATTTAATACAATGTTGGTCATTGGACATAATTTCACAATTAAACCGGACATAAACAAGTGTCAATATTTTGGTAGTTATTATTGTTTAAAAACCTGCCTTTTGTTTTAACAACGGAAATTAATTTTAAATTAATTTCTGCCACTTCATTGTTTTGAATTTGGAAAAATGGATTCCATATTTTGAATTATTATTTCTAAATTGTGTAAATATGTAACTTTTATTTTTAGACATTTTGAATAATTAATTCTGTAAATATTTTATTTACCATGGTTAAAGGGTAAATCCGTTAAATAAGGGTAAAAAAATAATATTATAATAATAATAAATTACCCAAAATCGAGTCCCAAATTTATTTTTTGATAAATGGTCGACCATGGGCATCTTTGGGTCGATTTTGGGACCCTAGGGAGCCACTTGTAAGTGATAATAACACTTTATATTAATTAAGTTAAAGTAAATACAAAAATGACATTAGCATATATCTTTAATCATAACAATTTTTACATAGGGTTATATATGTCAGATTTTCGACTATAAATATTCATTAAAAATTTAAAATGATTTCCAACATAATGGTATTTTATTTATAATTTTTAGACCTTTAATAATTAATATTATTTATGACACAATAATGATTCAGGATTTTCCTTATTAATGAAAGAATCAAATATTTGGTATTATAAATATTAAAATAAATATATTTTGAATGTTTTGATGACATACATGAATTTTATTGGTTAATATGACATTATTGGATTGATTAAATTAATTTGGTTGGAATTAATTACGTTTTTAAGACTTTATCAAAAATTAATTATTCAATAGTGTCAAAATTGACATAAAATAGTTTTTAAAACAAATATTATATTATTAATTGTTATTAAATACCTGAAAATATAAGGTTTAGCCAAGAGACTTATATCATGATTTTTGTATCATTAATGGACCACTTGGGGTCGCTTGGATGTATACAGTACGTTTATTGACAATATAATATAAAAATACAAAGTTACATGGTAAATCTTAAACTAAATAAATAAGAGTTAAAACTAAAAGATAAGGTTAATATAGTGACCCAAACCGGTCTATAACTTATTGGTTGAGTGGTTTTAGACCTATTACCACCTTAAAATTTAAATATTCCACTTTGTATCCATTTTAAACTGAATATGAATTTATTATAAAATAATATTTCTAGCTTTTCCAATGGTTCCCCTCACCCCTCTTATAAAAGGGCACATCCCCTTCTCACTAATTCACACATTCAAATCATTTTGGATCCACCAGACCCTGACCATATACTCTCTCAACTTCCCTCACCTCAACCTAGAGCCTTATTGTGGTGAGAAATCTAACCTAAGGGTCCCTTTTGATCAAATCAAAAGGAAGAACCCGAAGAAGAGGTAAAGTTTTCACCACCCTCTTTCAAGTTCCTTTCTTCTTCAAATTCTTCTTTCTTTGTTATTCCCATTATATAATAATAACCCCGGTATTTTATATATAATGTTATATTATTATAAATATGTTACTACCATATTCATTATTCTATCCATCCTTTGAATGACATGTCACCATACGTGCTTACATACGACTTAATGTCTCCACGTCGTGGTGTAATTGTTATTCAATAAATTATTATTTGGATGGGTATAATAATGATGTTTAATTACTGTAAATAATAAATATAACATTATAATTATTCTTTATATATGATTTAAAATCCAATTATATATTATTTTAAAATCAAAAAAATGATATTGGCGCTCGTCCATACGTATGGACTACCGTATCCATGAACGCGATGAAATTCATTACCCCTCGTATCCATTCACGTATAATTATCATTTGGTGATTAAAAATAACGTTTAAGGACTTGATATCATTCTGGATATGAATAAGATACAATCTATCCATAATAAACACGGCTTATGTATCAAAACATATACGATTAAGTTAACACCCGAAACGACGATAATACTATGATATTATTAACAAAACAATGTTAAAAGATCATATATAATATTATATTAATGTATATGATTATTTTATAATTTAATAAAAATTAATTCACAATTATACAGGATTTTAACTTACCCTAAAACAATTAAAAGTAAAAGGTAAGGGTTTATTTCGCAATCTCTTCATTATCCCAGGTTGTTTATACGTAATAATCTAATGGGACTTCTTTATCATCCACATCTATGATTCTTAGAAATGTATTTCAAAATTTTTTTACTATTTACTAGAATATGGGTTAAAGCCATTTATACCCCTGTATGACTTTTTATAAGAGGTTTATAAAGGAATAATTCCATCATTTTCCAAACAAGGTCCTTTTTAACCTTTTCGACAGAATTACGGTAAGAATGTATTTTTTATCTTATGCAGCGGGTGTAGCTATTTTCCACCATTATGAAATTTTTGAAGCTTCCCTTACAAGCATATAAGAAAAATATCAATGTAAATGTCTTATTTAATAATTAAGTGACTTTTAAATGAATTCAACGAGAATAGATATTTCTATCAAATAGTTTTGATTTCATCTATGTCAACATCCTTTGATGGATTTTAAGCTTATTTGAAGTTGATTTATTATGATAAAAAAACATCCATATTTATTAATGGTTTTGTGATATGTTTGACTGTGGATGTGTTAATTTAATACCATTCATGGTTTGTGGAGAAAGTATTGACATTTCCTATGCTAGTTTCAATACAAATGTTTATGTTATGTTTAAACCTGTTCATATGAGGAATGAATAGGACATTATAAGTGACGGGTGGAGCCCTCTATAGCTCCTCGATGCATCAGTAGGTCTCATGAGAAAAACTAGTGTCTCAGAACAAGGCCTTGAAAAAGTCATATTTGTAGTCATGGCACGAGGCCTTGACTATGTGGTTATGATAGTCTGGATTTATGCATTCCATCATTATGAAAGTGGTTATTGATATTACATGTGATTATTCTACTAGTAGAATATCCATGTGAATAATTAAATGGAATTATTTCATTTTATTTCTTCCATATTATATTGAAGTTAATGTTTTAAAAGAATTTTGTTTTAGTTATACATTTATTTAAATGTTTATTCTTATTTATAAAAGTTTCTGCTATATTTTTATCCTTATTGGGAATTTCAGCCCACCCCTTTTTATGTTTTATTTTTCCTAGGATGTGAAGATGTATTTTATGAATGACCTGCAGGAATAGTATGAGGGGATAAGAGTGTGGACTATGGAGACTATATTGTTGTAGTTTTCATTTAATGATGTAATGTAAACATTATGAATGTGACTAGTTATTCCAAGGCCACTAAACTAATCTGTCTTTTGAGACATGATCTTTATTGTGATCATGCCAATGTTATGTAATAATGCACCGACTCTAGGTAACTGGGGTTTGGGAGTTACAAGAAGTGGTGATGGGTTGTATTTATAGTGAAGGATGGGGTGTTTTCTCATTATTGTATTCATTAGATTGTTATTATTCTCAAGATATTAAATAATGATGATTTATAAGACCAAATAATGTAATATGATAATGTGATTTCATACAAATTGTTTAATGGTTTATCTAATGATGTCACATTTGCCTTCATTATAAAATTGTAAACCATAATTAAATAATTTTTTAAATAAGAAAACAATAAAAAAAGTGATTTTGAAGAATGTGATTCCATTTTTTTATTATATGTAATGAACACAATTAGTTCATAGGTAAAGGTGAATTTTTTTAGTTGGGAAAATTATATAATTCAATATTTATGGAATTATGTACAAAACTATTTTCATGAGATCGTAGAAACTAATCCCAATGAATTATCAAGAGGAAAGAGAAGTCATTCTTGTTGTATGGGATAAATTTAGGGACATTATTAGGATGTTTCTCCATCCCATTCTACCACATCAACTTATTATAGATAATTTTTATGATTTATTTTTCTCCTCTTGATTGAATTTTGTTAGATACTCTTCTATTTGAAATTATAATTAGAATACACATCCGGGGTTAATAGAAATTTTCAACAATCTTGAATTAAGATCAAAATAAAAAAATCTAAAAGGTAATAAATAAATTTATAAGGGAAAACACTAGTTCTGATATGGATATAAATTCTCAATTATATTATTTTAAGGAAAAAATTTTATCATCAAATGACTTGATAACTCTCAATATCAAATACAAACATTTAAAAAATAATCAATACATGAGTCTTCTGATTATTATTGTTTTTGTAGATAAAATTACATTCTAGGATGGATTTAATAACGAGTAATGTAGACTAGAAATCAAATAAAAATAAAACTAGTGTTAAAAATCAACCAAATAATTACTATTAAATTTATAGATTCATTGTTTCTTGGGAAAGGGGAGATTCTAAGTACAACTAAAATGAACCCCTAGTAGAGTTCTATTGTCTTAGGGACTCAAAGTGGTTAAAAAACTAATTTTGAGTTTGGAGATTACCTGAGGAATACTCCAAAAAATAGGGAAGATTTTTTCCTCCTAATAATATGAAACACTAGATATTTAAATATGGATTGTATTTTTAGAATTAAATTAAATAAAACTACCCCATCTAAAAATAAAGTGAAAATTTACACATAAATAGAAAAATATAGGTAAATAAAAGAGTGTAGAATTAATAGTCTATATTCATTATATTTTGATGAAATTATTCAATATATATTTATTACCCTCAATTGTTGGAACCTATTTAATGAAAAAATTAATTTCATAAATTCCATAGGGATTTAAACAAGTTCAATGAGAATATTACCTTCATCAAAAATTTAATTCATATTCCATAATATTTAATATCTCTCAAGAATATTATTGAATGTAATATGTATTTGGATATGGTCATAACATATAGACTATCTAAGTTGTGTAGTGATGTTCTTCAAGAAACAATACCTCATAATCATTATGATTTAAAGGGTATGGTAATTTTGATTACCTTTTTGAAAAATGGTCAATTTAAGTGTCTTTATGACATTGGTGAAAGAAAAATTATTCCCCCGTTTTTACTATTTCAACTATTGGGATTTAGACAATTACAATCCACAATAGTTGAAAAATAATTAATTAACCAATCTTATTAAAATAACATAGAAATAATTTATGTCATATTAGTAGGATTTGGAAAAATAGTCAGAAATTTTGAAATCATTATTCTAAAAATAGAGTGTGAAAAATTAGTACATAACATTATTGGTAGGATCTTCTTAGAAAGCTGTGGAGTTTTTGTCAATATTGGAATGAAAATTTTTATTATTATGCTTAGTTTGATTCATGAATTTTTTCTTGTGTTTAATAATTAGAAGAAACCAATGATTTGTGGGAAATATGATAGAGTTGAATTTTTAGAATATAATGTGTAATTAAAGATAAATAAGAGGATCTTAAAAATATATTTAGATAAAAATAATCAAGGTTATGATGAGAAGAAAATTAACATCATTTTTGAGATGTTAAAAATGATTTAAAAAATTATGATCTGTATAAAAACATGTTACATACATTATAGAGTAATTAAGAAGATGATTTTTTGCACATTAAAAATTTATATGAGAGCATGAGTTTTTCTTTAACACATTAAAGAGTGATGAGGATAATTTTGATGCTTGTCATAAAGTCCTTTTTTACACTTTTCATGTAGTTTATTTGAAATATTTTTAAAATAAAATCTTCAAATTCAGTTTACTGAGCTATCAAAATTAATATAATTTTGGGAATTCTTTTTAGGAACATATAATATAGAATTTGGTAAATTTTTATTATATATTTAATAACAATATTTATTAAACTCGAACTTCAATTCCTATGATTTTGCTGTCTTGTGTAGAGGCACAACAACATCAGCATAATTCTAAATCATAAGTCATAAAATACTCATTTAATGGTGAGATCTATTCATCAGTCATCATTATTATTTAGAACATGATAAAATAAAAGAGTTAAGAATATTATAAAAATTTAAAATGTAATATATTTCAAATACTGGACTATTTTCAACATCAACTTTTTTTGTCTTTTATGTTGTATTCACATGGTACAATAAATCTTATTTATAAACCATGTTTTGTGGAACATATAAAGTTAAATCAGATCATAAAAAAATATTTTATTGAGGATGTAATCAAGAAGATAAATTTCATAAATATGTATCTCATTTAATATTTTTCTCAGGTCATTCATGTCTATATAGTATCAATTGAAGGAAGCTTCCCTATTGTGACAAATGAGGAAAATTGACAAATAAATGTATAAAAAAATACGAAATGGAGAGGATATAGAGATTATTAACATTTTAATATTAATATATGAAAGTATTAGTTTGAAATTTCATTTTATATCAAATGGTTAACTGGTATCCTAGAAATAATTAGTTTTTATCTAGATTAAATTTATAGTTAGAAACATATTACGATATAAATAGATTATTAGGATAAAAAAATTATTGTTCTTATTGGGGACATTATACTTATAGAAACATCATGTTGTATTATATTGTGTGATTTATAACATTCACATGTTATTGATCGAAATAATCTTATAATTGTTTAAATGATTAATTATGGTTTTTATGGTTGAATATTCAATTATTTGGATAACATTTGACAGGTTTTTGGAAAATATTGTACTTTTTATATATAAATTCATAGTGACTAATCTACTACATGATTTGATGAAATGTTAGTTCATGGTTACCAATGGAATTTGACATAGTCATAAGGGTTAAACATAAAGAATATAATTTTACAATGCAATGATTGAAGCCATCCAAAAATTTCCCCATCCTGATAATTTTAGGGTCGTTAGACACATTCTTAGACATTCAAGTTTTTATTAGATATTCTTAAAAATTATTACAAAATTCATTCACCAATTTTCTCAATTATAAATAATGATACAAAAATCTTGTTTATATAATAATATCCAGAATATTTTAATATTATTAGTAGGAGTATTTATTCTTTACACATTATCACTCAGCGTTATTGGAAATAGGAATTTGAAATTATGTGTGATGCTATATATATGAATGTATGAACAAAAATTATGATAGATAAAAAAGAAGTTATTGAAAATATTGTAATATATAATATTTTTAGTTTATAATGCTTAATAACAATAAACAAAAACTCAAGAGTAGTTATAAGATGTTATTTATTCTTGGGGAATGTTCTTGTGTTACCTAATATGATGAAAAGTGATAGTATTAACATAAAACATATCCCATAAATAAATAATGTCCAAAAAATATGATAAATTATGAATAATTAGATTAATAATTTTGATGAATATATTTAATTTATTCACTAAATATATGAATAGTGATGAAAATATACCAGATTATTATTTTTCTATGCTATTTAAAACACAATTTTGTAATCCTAGATAGATATACTCAACTAATCATGATAAAACATTGGTAGATATTTCAAAGAAACAGTTTTTATGATATGTATATATTTTGATTATTTCATTACAACTTGGATATTTCATATGATTTTGAATGTTAATTTTTTTATGTGGTATTTTTTGGGAATTTTCTTTTGTTGAATTATTTGGATATTTTTACCAAAGTAGAGATGAATTACATTCACGAGTCTGTTAATTCCTCTCATTTTTTGAGACCATCATCAAGGTGAAATTACATGAAAAATTAGATATATATATATATATATATATATATATCTGTGTGTGTTTTTGTGTGTTGTTATACATAAACATTAAATGATGCTAAATCTTTTGATCTTTCTTGTGATGAGATTCAATGAATAGGAAATACAGGTAGAAAATAAGAGTTTTATCGAATCATATTTTTCAAATATAAAAATTCTATGGTGTGGGGATTTGATTTTATGTGATTATTCCCATATTACAATGGTAATGAATATATATTGGTTTCTATATATTGTATTTTATTGTGTTTGAGGGAGTTTAATTACCCAATAATCAAGAAAACAAACTTATAAAATTCGTCAACAAGTACATTTCTATGAGATTTCTGTTGCCAATTTAATTGTAATAAATAATAAATCCATTTTTAGGTAATTATAAATTAAATTTTTTTCTGACCAATGTGTATTAATTAAATAAAGAAGACTTTTTATAATTCCAAATATAGTTAAAATGATGAAATTTAAAATAGGGTGCTTTTGTAGATTTTATATAAAACTGTATCAAATTATCATAAGGAATTTTTCTTCAAGCATGATGAAGAATTATGATATTAAAAAACTGAATTAGAAGAAGAAATTTTTATGTATAAATATTGATTTTAAAATGTTAATTTATTTCATTTAAAATTTAATACTAAATAATTCATATTTATATATATATATATATGCATTTAAAATTAATTTTTAAACTCATAGAGAGTGGAGGTTGCATAGATGAGTGAGTTAGATGATACTAAGGAAGAGTATTGTGATTATTAAATGATCTATAAATATGGGAATATGTTTTTTAGGTTAATTACATACAAAATAGTTTATTAGTGGTTGGTCATATTGTTCTTCTCATTAATTCATGTTTTACTCTCCTTTCAAGAAAATTAAAATGCAAGACCTATAGTGCTTTATCATTTATTCTTCTTCTAAAAAATGTAGGTTTATAAATTATTAGAGAAAAAAATATAACTATTTACGATATATTAAATAGAAAAAATAATAATTTTGACGATATCCAAAGATCAGGTATTTCTTATTAGGAATTGAAAATAGAGAAACAATTTGGTCAACTAGAAGACATTATATTTTGAACATCATGGGATTTATTCCATGGTTTTACATTTTTTGTTTCTTTTTAAATTATAATATGTCATATTGACTATAGGATTAGGTATTCTTATACTCTACAACTATCATGATGGATAACATTGATGTGAAATACCTCTTGGATAGGCCATTCGAACACTTAGATAGGAATTCAAATAATCTTCATTGCCAGAAAGAGATTCCTATTAAACCAGTTAGGACTAAACATCCCTAATATATTTCGATAGTTTTTATCTATTTTAGACTCATAATTCTAGATTCATATATTCATTATTTCATTATATATTATTTAAAATTTACTGATAACTATAGATGATTACCCAATGGAAGATGTGGTGAGTTAGAATTTTCTTTGGTCATTAAAGCTTCATTAAATGTGTGTATTATTTTTTATGAATTTATATAAATATATATATATCTGTGTGTGTCTATTTATAAATTATTTTAAATTATATTTAATACAAACTTGATATTTATATATTTTATAAGTCTATTCACCTATTGAAATCAAGTATCAGGTAAATTGACCTCTTTTTTGAACATATCATTGAATGTATTAGGGATACAATTTATTTGTACAAATTTTAAATATATTATTTTTTATTATAAATCCTTATAAACATGGCTTTTATCTCTGTTTTAAAAACCTAATATTTTTTTTGTTTCATAGATTAATTTTTTAACATTCTATTCTATAATGTTAAAAAAATTATTTGGTTTTATTAAAATAAAATCCATGTACATTTTAAAATAAGTTTCTGAAAAAGTGGTAGAGATTGTGTTTGTATATGTTATAACTAAATTTTACTCCTTAAAAAGGAATTTGAACTGTTGAAGTTATAAAATCAGATTGAACATTAGTTATTTTAATTCATTATATAACATTATATTCATTATTATAGGGAAAGATGGGTTTATATTATGGGAGAGTGGGTATCATTTATTTAAAGATGTATTTAATACTACACATCTCAAAAAACCATAAATTTTATTAAAATTGGTCGTCATTATAGATTTTACCTTCTCATTTAGTGGGTAATGTTTTTTATTAGGTTTTATAATTGTGAATCGACTTAGAGGTAGTTAATCTATATTATTACTTGGATTTAAATTTTAAAATATATTTTATATCCCCCTTGGAAACAATTAGTTTGTGGTAAAATTTTGTCAGAATTTTATATAGATATTAGTGGAATTGAACATTTTTTTGAAAATATTATATGATATGCATCCACATGGGCCATGATATTGTAAGATTAATCCAATTCTTGAAATTTAATTATTTTTTAATTCCTATATATTTTAGGTGATTATTTATTTTTACTTGTAAATTGTATGCTTGTTCATCCAAATTGAGGGTCTAGTTATTATTCCATTTAATTACGTGTGTCATCTCACCTTTAAGAAAATATATGATTTGATGTTAGATCTTTTTTAAAAACCAATTCTATAACATTATTATAAAAATATTCAAATTCAAACATTCTTCTAAAATAGTGATATGATTTTTCACTAGAAAATAAAATTTTAAGGGGGTAAACACATTTTTATCTTATGATAATAAATGGGTGAATATTTTTTAATGACCAATTAATTATGTTATTCCAACATTTCAATCATTTGATTTATTTTTTCACCCAAACTAAATTAACTGATATATTGGGTATACTATATATTATTTTTTGGGCAATTTAATGTTCATCATTGTCATAACATGTTAGAAAAACCATTTTTATGAATTAAATATATATATGATAATAAAAATTTCATATTACGATTTACTGGTTACATTTTATAATTTCAGACATGAATTACAATTATATGAATATTATACATAATATGATTCATTTCGTGTTTAAAAGAGGGTTTGATCAAGGTTTTTTAATATAAATTTATTTCTTTAAATGATTTAGAAAATAATTTTCATAATTAAAATGAATAACTTATTTAAAATTTGTAACGTGTTTTTATACACAATATATTATTTAAATGTGTCAATTATACTAATTTGTATATATTAATAGATATTTATTTTTATCATTTTTTGATTATTTATTTTAATAATATTTTAATAATATCTATATATTAAATCACTCAATTTTATTGAAACGTCATGTTAAATAAAAAAATTGGGATTTTTTTTGTTTTATTGTAATTTAATAATTTTGGAATTGATTTAAATATCTATATAAAAGTTTCTTATATCATTGTTATTTTTAATTATTTCACTTTGTGGAATATTTGTTGTTTATTTTATTATTTCATGAATAAATGTTTATTTAATCTTATATTTAATATTTATTTTGTTTCCCCACTTTTGTATTGTGTTTGATAATCCATCTTAGGGAATTTAGGTTGTGATATATCCAAATTCCATAAAGACAAATGTAGGCTAATTTTAAAGAATTTCATATATCATAATCAAGAGGAGAAACACATATTGAAAACATATATTAAACACATTTCTTATTTTATAGTGCTTCATGTAATTGAATATAACTCTACACCATATAGTTGATTATCTAGTTATAAGAGATACTAAAGAGATATCATGTTCTCATCTATGAGCTCAAATAAAAATGAGTATTTAGAATTATTAGGATTGAAAATATTTAACATAGATCTGGAGCTGATGATGGAAGAATTTATTGATTAAGATTTCAATGACTTCATATTGCATTTGAGGATGCCATATATGACATGATGTGATGGCCGCATGTGATAAATTTTCAGGAATGAGTTTTTCTGTTCATTAACTAAAGAATAATACTCTTCACCTCCACTGAATCCCTTTTTCATGACCCACATTAGTATAATGTGATGAAAAAACTGAGATTTCATAATTCATTTTGGATATTTAGTATTTTGATGTCGAAGTCATAGATGATTCCTCTTGGTGAAAATTTTATTCATAAAAATTCATTATCTTTAAAGGATATGATATGAGAATATTCCAATAAAAGAATAATTTGGAATAACTTTCTAAAATGAATATACTGGTTCCCAATATAGTGGAATATTCAAATTGTTTCATGAAGGTTAATCACTACGTTTTATGTTTATGGTGACCATCAGACCTTGTAAGAGTATTTAATATGCTATGAATATGTTTTTCAAAAACAAATTTAATTTATTTCAAGATATTATGTACAGTACTATAAGTATATTCATGTTTATTGTGATTATTTTCTATTAAGGTCTTATTTTTTTGAAGGGGCATTGAAATCACATAATTTTATGGTTGAATGGATTGCTGCACTTTTTCATATGTGGTTTAGTGTAAATTTATAGTCAAACCCCACAAAATCTTTGATGCATCCAAAAATCAGTAGATCCAAGATAATCAGGTGATCATAATTTTTTATGATGAGAATAAATGTATTTTCTCTTTAATATAGGATTTGGCATCATGATTTGATATTCGATTAGTTAATTGCTGGTTTCTATTTATGTTTTTAGACAGTCAATCAATTTAATAATTTTAGTTCCTATAATTAAAGTTAAACAATTCTATTTCATATCAGTATAATTAGGTGTGGTATTGAATTCGATTTCATTTCCCAAATTTAATGAAATTAATAATAATAGTTAATTAAAATGAGAAATTGTGTTGAGGGAATTACTAGGGGATGATCTAGTAAATTTACATGGGTAGTGTTAGAGACCAATAATGATAATACTTTTATTGGGAATCCACCAATTTAATCATTGGTTCTCTCGTTGATTTTTATCTATAATAAATGAATAATCCATTGTTATTCTAGAACAAAAAATTTTTAGAATACATTTCGAGGCTATATTATATCGGACTTAGAGTAATGGAATTCACTTAAAAGTAGAAGGTTACATTATATTGCATTTCAGAAAAAAAAAATTAAGGGAACATTCATAGTTTTTCCTTATATCATTAATTCTATAATTATTATATGTTTTTTAAATACTGATAAAAAATACGTTAGTTGGGGAAAATTAATTATTTGTTCAATAATTTCACATCATCAACTCAATTTTTTTCTAAACCAGATTCACTACTCATATTCATTTTGAAAATGACATTATAATTCAATGATATTGTTTTTTTTGACCAAATTGCATAAAATCATTAGGATTAGATTATTAATAATAATTAAAAACCTTAAAAGTAATATTTTATTTGGTTGATCAATTTGAAAAAACATATTGCACACAATATGTTTTAGAACATGAAATCAATTTTCCTCAAAGAAAAGGTAAATATTTGTAATCAAAAAAATTAAATTCCACATGCACATTATTATTTATATTTTCAATTTTCAATTATATCTATTAATATTATTCATGATTTATATAACTTCATAAAACTACATATTTTTTTATATAGTTTTACAAATCAAAATTTATTTAAATATATAAATCATTGTGAATAACTTTTTATCTTTGTTTTTCTTTTGATATTATTTAGTAAGCACCAACTCAAATACAATTTATATGGATTTGGTATTTTAACCTGCTAATTTTCCTTATATTATAGTATATATTTTCTTTCAAGTAGATGACATAGAAATATGATATCCTCTAGGTAATTAGTGATTCTGGATATGTGAAACAAAGAAAAGACTAGGGGAATGTTATTTATTTGACCACTAATGAACAAGAGGAAGATAGTGAATGTAAATAAAATATTAGTTGGCATGAACTGATGTTAAGTATCTATATTTCTTGAAATAATGTTTATTGAATGAAGTCACATATAATTAAAACACTATATTTAATAATTAATTAATAAAATCAAACATAGGAGAACTAATATTATAAATAACCCTAGTTTCATTGGGATATTTTTTACATATCACATCAACTATATACATGGATAAAATGACACTAGTTAAAAAATATGTGACATGATTCTAAAATACCAATTCAAATTTAATGAATAATATAATATCTTATGGGAATAGATAATATTCTAGTGAGCTCAATATACCATTATGCAAATAATAAAATCATAACCAGAAGAAAGTATTACATTTTAATTAATAAGGATTATAATTGTATATTAAATTTTTGAAAATCATAATTAGGAACATCAATGAAGGATATGTGATGATTACATAATTGTAGCTTGGTAATGTAAAAAAACCTTTGAACGTGTAAATATTAAACTATGTAATGGATAACAACCATGGAATCATAGAATTGCTGAAAAGAACTTCTAATTGAATATTTTAACTATATATTACAATGCTTGAAGACTCATGAGATTAAAAATTACCCAATAAAAAGATTTTCTATATAATTTTGGGCTCCCAGGTCCCTTCCTATCATGTACATGCATATGTTTTCGATATCGATACATCAATATTTTATCACATTTTATCCCATGATTAAGGATTTTTTAATACATAAAAAAATCCCACAATAATTAATGGATATGATATCTTGGTAAATACCAATGAGTTGAAATGTAGATGGTATTCACAATATAATGGTTTCTCATGGATAAAACAAAATCTAATTTTTGTGGCATAACGGGGATAAATAATTAATTGAGGGATGTATTAATGAGAATGAAATGAGATTCTCATAATTTCTGAATCAGGATGCTAAGTTAAGTTATTTGTGAATCCTACCCTAACATGAAGAAAATTTAAATAGAACTCATAACACAAAGGAGGTTCTTGAATAAATAAGTTAATGAGGGGACCCCTAACATTTGGCTTTATGGAGGCAAAAGTGAACATCATATTGAGAAGGAATAAATGATATCTACATCATGGAACATAAATAATACTATAAGAGGATGTTTATAATTTAATTAGAGAATAAAAAAATATTATTAAAATATTAATTTCCAAGAAAGTCCATTAATGTAAAAGATGAGAGATATATTTGTTACAATGAATGATTGTTTCCAAAATATTGGTATGAGAATCTTCAGAGTGTGTGGTAACCACTAGAGGGTTATAGAGTAAAGGGTAGATTATATGAATGCACCAATTTTTTTACTATAGGGTAAGTGGATCATGGGTGTGTCTATATTTGAAAATTGAGTTGACAACTTTATTATTTTTTAAATGGACTTTATGTACACTATCCAATAAAGAAATCAGAAAAAATAATTTCAATTTTTTTCATTTTATTTCTTTCAAATGTTGTGGTATCTATTTTTTTGTAAAACAATTAAATAATATAATTAAAATTATACCATAGGATATTATTACATGAGTCATGTTTAAAAATAATTTATTTTAGAACTATATCATATAATATAGGTTTTATATGATTTATAAATAGTTTATAAAATTATTCAAATAGAATTCGAAAATTATTTTAATGGAAAAAGTATTTATATATATAGTTCATTTTTTTATTCTATGAAACATATTTAATCAATTGTGGTATATTACGATTTCACGCCACTTAATGTATATTTAAAACATATTAAATTTTTACAAATCAAATTTACACTCTCTAAAAATTTTAAAATATTTAAAATTGGATAATTTTGGCATTTTGATTAGAAAAATATATTATTAAAATAATTATAGTAATATGATAAATTAACCATTTTTTTATAATTCTTATTTATTGAATATCATAGGTTTTTAATAAGAAAACTTTTCTAACAATTATAAAAACATATTTTCAACTCCAAAATATTATTATAATTTACATTTTACATCAAAAAAATATTTTATTAAAATATAATATATTTCATAAATTCATGAATTCCTTAATGGGATTTTTTTAATTAAATGTATATATTATCAAAAAATTCAATTTGAGTTTTTTCATCATAAAATGAAAATTTTATCAAACTCATTACATAATAATATATGATGTAACAACCATAAGGAATAAATATAACCACTCTTTCATTAAAAATAATATAAAATGACACATATTTCAATTAGTGTGATTTATAAAACCTTATTACACTAGAGAACATATTAATTATAAAGTTATCAATATTTATATTTTATTGTTGTGGTTTGTCCAATAATTTTGTGGTTTAGATCTCAAAGATCTAGTATATCTCCCATAAATGGGATTAGATGTTCATTAATTGTTGGATCCTAGCTTGGGAATGTTCATGGGAAAATCCCAGTGATGATATCCCCATTGGATGATCTAGAAAATGGACATTATAGGGCATGTTCG
Source organism: Viscum album (assembly GCA_963277665.1). Lineage (NCBI taxonomy): Eukaryota > Viridiplantae > Streptophyta > Magnoliopsida > Santalales > Viscaceae > Viscum > Viscum album. Next base: position 2,062,643,724 of record OY728140.1, read on the forward strand.
GATAGGTCTAGGGTTATTTGTTCTTATTTATATATCAATTATATTAATTTTTAAATGTAATGTATACAAATAATCAGATCAATTTTTAATGGACATAGTATCAATGATCATGATTCCTAAGGGTCTTCTATATTAGATATTATTTAAACAATTAAATTCTTATTCTTATACAACAACATTACATAATATAAAATTTAATGCAATCAATTTTTTTATAAATACTTTTTTCATTACCTTATTCCCCCTTCATAAATTATGTCATCAAAATTTAGATATAATAAAACAAAATAGATGACGTATATTCTATTTCATTATCTCTATTTGTTCTATTTTTTATTCCCAAATCTTTTTTTCTACTAAAACACATTAAACAGATAATTTGTAATGTTTCACAAAATATTATCTTTAATATCAATGATTATTACCAGTTTCTATCTGTATGTATGATCATTCTAAAATTATTCCAAATTTTGATTAACTAAATGTGTGGATTCTGGTATATAATTTTATAAGGGGTTATATGTAATAATTTATTTACTTGTGATAGGTTCGGTGGGTGTTCTAGTCAATAGGACACTTCTCCAATGCGATCAATACTATAAATGGGAGATCTATCTTGCAGTAAGATTTCCCTTATTCACAAATATCATTAATTTCATCCTTAGATAGGTACTAAGGAACACATTATATCCTTCCATAGAATTAAGATATCATTTATGATTTTATTTATAGATATTCTTTCAACTTAGTGGGTATTTCATGTTTCCCAAAATAGTATAAATTTTTATTTGATCTCTTTACTATATAAGGTACCATAATATTTTGTTAAGGAACATCATTCAAATATGTTAGAGTCTAGAACCTCTTCTCCAATAGAGCCTCATAAAGGTCCATTTGAATTTAGGAATATAAAATATTATTTTATGTTAAATCCACTAAGTGAAGTGTAGATCACAACACAATTGGAAGATCCATTTAACAAATTATCAGTATATCTTTCATAGTTTTAATTGTCATTTAAAACTGACCATTAATATTATGGTGATAATAAGTGAGTAATCTTAATTAAATTTTCAATGCATGATCATAGATATTCCAAAACCATGTCAAAAACCATTTATCATGATCCAAAAAAATAATGAGTGGAACATAATTCCGTCTAACTAATTTCTTTTTAATAACATGTTGTTTTTGTTATGAGTGAAATATTCATTGATGGAAATTAAATGTTCTAACTTTTTAAGGTGATAAACTACCATTACAACTGTGATATTATATTTATGTTTAATAGGGATCCCTAAAAAAAATCAGTTGTTATATTTTCCCATTTACATTCTGAAATGTTAAATGGTTTCATCATACCCATACACACCTCTCAATCATCCTTTAATTTTAGGAATACCATAAATCTAGATTCAAAATCTCTAATATATCTCTCCATGTCATGTTATTATAAAGGTTTCATCAAATAATGATATGTAATTATGTTTACTCTGTGAATATATATTGATATGTTTTAAAATAAATATGCAGTTTTCCCCTAAATTTATGGTATTTATGGGACACATTTAAATGATTTAAAATGTATAAATCCATCTTCATCAAAGTGGAAGTCCAAAATATTTTCATCCTTTATCATCAATTTTTCATCATCATTATGATCCACCATTATTTTCACGAGAATAGATAGTTGACAAGTTATCTAACCATGGTAGGATAATGAACCTTTTATTTTTCCTATATACATCACTCAAATGTCATGGAATCTTGGATCCATTATAGTACCCATCATAGATATAGTTTTGAGAGAATTTCAACCAAGAGAAACTAGCACAATGTTTTCTTTCCCCTAATGGTAATTGATCGAATAGTCATAATTCATTATCTTCTGTACCCACCACTTTTGTTGCATGAAAAGTAGTGTTAGTGTATAATTGTGGATTTTATAGTCTATATATGTGTATATGTATCATACATCACACTCTAGAGATTCACTCACAAAATTATTATTGCAGAAATATGTATATCAAAATATTAATCATGATTGCTGTAGTGATTCAAATTGATCATTATATGGTGGGAGGCAAAGGATATTATAGTGTTATTTGTTACAAGTAACAAATAAAATCTATTTTTATATGTACCACTTTAGTTAATATGTTCTTCCCTATCATGGGTAATGTGATCAATGTTGATTTTCATAACTTATTCATCGGATCTTAGAAATAATTCTTACAATTATCAATCTATAAAAACTAGACTCCATTAAAATTTATATAGGTTAAGTGGAATGATAATTTTGTTATGTTTCTAAAAAATTTACAATAATACCCATTTGATTAATGTGAAATTTGGATTTCCATCACATATGTTGGTCTAGTTTACACTTCAATAGTCTCTACTTTTAAAAAAATCCACATTTATTTCTTTGATAGGGATTGGATGTCCCGAAAATAATTAATTCTTCATCTAGAAGTCACATTTACTCTAACATTCATATAACTATTCCCTAAATAAAGTAGACATAATTTTATTCAAATTACCATTATTTTAGTCCATTACTTCATAGTATATAAGAATATCCTCAATAATGATGAACACAATTTGGTTTAGATGATCCCTAAGAACACAATTCAATAAATCCATGATAATTTCGAGAAAATTAATGAATCCAAAATGCATCTATGGAATCTCAAAGTTCAATAAAATCATATGAAATTAAATCATTAGGATATCCACATTAGTTTGATTTACATGATATAATCTTAACTGAAGAGATATTATAGTAAAATAATGCGCTCCAAATAAAAGATTTGACAAGTCATCAATCTATGGGAAATGATACATGTTCATTATCATGATCTTTATTATGTTAGGATAATAATTTATAGCATCATTGAACCACCATTCTTAATTATTATCTGGAATAGTTCACCACATGGTGAAGCACCAATGTGTATAAATCCTTTAACCAGATTCTCATATACCTATTTCATAAACTCCATAATAAGATCAATGGAAATTATATATGGTTCCTTGGATATTATAAAGGCCCTAGTTACATATTTAATTGAAAATTTTACCTCTTGTATAAGAGGAATGTTGTGAAATTATTCATAAAAAATCAATGCATCCCTCAAAATGGAAATGTCTACATGGATGATATTTATTAGAGACTTAATAATTTGTTCTACATACACTTAATCATTGGAAAATAATATCCAATCCTGAGATAATGGTACTAATGATAAATAATCCTCCTCTTTTACCATTTATTTAATCTAAGAATTGAATATTTTAAAGAGGTAAATTTATGTCTCATATCAATTTATGTCAACTTTATACAAAAAAAATGTTTGTAGACATATATATAAATCATATTTCACTAAAGGGGGCATGGAAATGTTTTCAAGGAAGTTCATCCAACTATTTTGGATTACAGAAGAGATATATACATAAGATTCAATAGTATTCCCATTTTATTTTCTTCTCCATAATATGTACATCCACATAATATGGGTGTATTTGAAAAGTTATACTAAACATATGAGGAACAAAATAATGCATAAAACCAGAATCCAAATATATATTTAAAATTCATTAAATGTAAAATAATATACCTATAACCAATTCATTTTATTGGATCCCCCTATGTAGTTGTGTTTTCATAATCTCAACCATTCTCTCTAAGCCTTGGGGGTTTATTTCGTAGGTTGTTATCGATAACCCATGGCTTAATAAATTAACTATAATAGTGTAGTTGATCATTTAAGATAATTTATTTCACCAAGAGTCAATGCATTACAAGAATATTAAATTATTCCATTAATTTGATTGGGTTCTCTCATTATAAATCACTATCTCGGTTCCCTTCTTTCTGATACATAAATCATTTCATCACCCTTTTTATGAAATTTATGTGGGTCTTCTTCCAATTTCTTTTATAAGTGAGAAATTGATATATGTTTCCACTATTAGATTTTATATAAATGATATCCTTTAAAACATTTAATTAAATGATTTTAAGTATAATTAAAATCAAATTATAGGCCAAGGATTGAGATGTCTAGTGTGTTTGATTACTAGGTACATAAAACAGAAACAATGGGAATAAAAAATCATTTATTTATTTATCATCCATTATGGGATCCTAAATTCCATTATGCCCTTACTTATTTTTAATATAACCCAGGGATGACATTGATGAAGGGAGGTGCCTAATGTTAATCTTAAGTGAATAAAAATTAAATTAATTCATAAAACATTGGATTTAAGTCATGTTATTATTATATAAAAATGAACATATCAGGATTAAACATGGTCAATTGTAACATATAAAACATGGGAGCACATAATAATGAATTCATTGTAATGTGGATGAACCAAATAGTATGAATCCACCATGAATTCATGGCTTGTTTCACATATAAGTGCATGAGTTAAGGATATTTTCAAATAACGGTGCATGAGTTAAAGCTTGTAGCACATAAAGGACCAAAAATAAAGTCTAACCACTATGACCATTGAACATAATGTCTCATGAGAAAAAAACAATTCCCAAGGAATTATAGTGGTGTCTTGGTGCACTCATCATAACATGTTCTGGAATATTATTTTGACATTAATAATCACACATATGTAGTCAAACATAAACATAATGGTTACACAAGTAATGAATTGGGTATCATAATCATGTCAAAAGCATAATTGATGAGAGTATAATAAATTATTATATGAAAGAACGGAATTAAACCATTCATGGATGTTTATAATGAAATATAGGTATATATAATGATAATTTTGGAAAACATATGTGAATAGATTATTTAAGAGATTTTTGAAAAAAAACATTATAGTACTGTTAAAGAAAAAACATTAAGGATTCATTTAAACGGAAAAGGAATAATAATTCAAATAAAACCCCAATTGAACCCATTTATTCTTTAATGATAAAATGAGTGATTTTATAATAATAAATGTGTTTGAAAATAAATTATGGCGCACACATGAAAATTTTTATGAACTCGGGATGTTCTGTTAAATTGAGCATACTTATCCGGAAGAATTTAGTAGGGAACCTTTTAAAAGATGTACATAACTATAATAATGGATGAGTGGATTATGATAAATAAGTTTTAAAGATATAATAAACATTTATAATATGTATATAAAATTAAAAGATAGTTTAACTTGGGTAAAAATAATGAAAGAGTTACCTGAAGGAATAATGGATGTTGGGGTAGAATCCCTTACATTATTTATAAAATAATTCTACACTTGATCTTAATGGTTCAAATTACAAAATTAATTTTGTTAATTAATTATTCCGGAACCATTTATTCATTTATTTGATCTGGAAATTTTTTTATGTTATTTTATGTCCCTTTTAATGAGTTATAAAATTCAATTTCATTTCATAGAAGTGTGAGTCTCCTTGGTTTTGATGTTCAGTTTACATGAATATGTATACAGAAAAACATGTTGAATGATGATAGTTTTATAGAACAGAATATATCTATTGTAAATGCACTTATATCATATTATAATTTCATTTCATCCACATGATATGTTTATTAATTAGATAAATCATTAATGATAATCATTTTGATTATTTTTAGAATTTTAAGATCATCCAAAACTAGTTTTGTCATATAATTAAATATAATGTATATATACAGATTCCAATGAACTAAATAGAATATAATAAATATTATACAACATGTTTCAGTAAAAAATGGTTTAATAACCATAAATTAAATTGGAATTGAAATATTAAAGCATGTTCTCCATGAAGATCTAAAATAAGCACCTTAGATACTTGGTTTTCATTCGTAAAATATTAGGGATATGAAAAGATAATTATGATGAATTATTTTTTCAACATGATAAAATAATTATATATGTAATATAATATAGTTTTAATTTATTTTTTAATAGATGAGGTGAGGATAGAAAAATAATATTAATGAACATTAAAATTTATTGAATGCATATGGAAGATGATTTTTTTCCTTTATCCCTTCATCTTGAGAAAATATTTAAGGAATTATTTATTATATTTTGTTAAGAAGAAAATAGTCAGGCTTTAGAGGGATAGGCTTTTAAATTGTATTGATAAGAATATAGAAAAGGATCAAGTCTTTAGTGGTGTGAGGAGACAAGTTGGCGAGGGTGATATTTATTGTGGAGGAGGGGTTGTTTTCTAATTATTTTGTTCAATAATTTATTATTATTCTCATGAAAAGAAATTTTATTGATTATTAAGAATAAAAACAATAATTTGATCATGTGATATTGAACTAATTATTATTACGTCATACATGAAACTACTAACATTTTATTCATGTTATAATTTATATATAATGTAAATAATCATATTTTACTAATCACCAAAAATTTCTATTTTTCAGAAAAATCCAAAAAAAAATTAAAAAATTAATTTTCAATGTGTATTATACTAAAACAGACTGAATTTATTGAATATAATTTTATAATTATTAGAAATATAATTTTTTAATTAAAATTATCCTTTAGTCAAAGAAAATATTGAAATAAAAATTTATTATTATTCTATATCACATTGAAAAACTAACTACGGTCTAAGGAAACTATATTATAATCATATGACCTAAGAAATAACCATATTTTAAATCATTATAATAAATTAAATTTTATTTTAAATTATTAAATTATTAATCAAATTTTATTTATATAATTATGAGATCAAAAATACCAACACTTAATTAATAATTTTTATAAATATTTATTTACTTATACAATTATAAAATCATATCATATTTTTACTTATTGGATTAATAAAGTTTATTTATACATTCATTAGTGAGGTTACTATTCAATTTTTTAATTAACTATTCATAAGGGTAATATTACTATTCCAAAGGTCATGTTAATAATTTATCAGTAAAGGTTCAATAACATTTATAAATGCTTATTATTTCATTCATTAATCATTTATAAATCATTAACTCTGTTATATTTTGTGCTTACACCATAATGAATATTTATTCAAATGTAATTTCTATATATAATTCTTTGGGACATTACATCCACCCCTAATATTCAAATTTCTCCCTCAAAATTTCATTCTATATATTATGATGAAATCTTTAGTTGGTAATTTTCCAAAATCTATTCATCTTGTTACCATATTGCCTCTTCGTACTTATAGTTCAACCATTATACTTTTACTAGTGGAGTAGTCTTGTTGTGTATAACTTTATATCTATGCTCATATATCTTGACTCCATAATCCTCATAAGAAAATTTATTTTACAACTATGCCACCTCATAAGATATTATATGAGAAGGATCTGGTATATACTTCCTTAAGATGGATATAAGGAATAAATCATGTACATGTGACATGGAAGGAGGATGTTCTCATCATTAGGCAAAAAAAATATAACGCAGTCAAGGGTTTATAAGATGTTGATGTTCCTTGGATGTAGAATTTTATTCATCAAAATCTCAATATTCTATTCTGTGGAGATATGAGAAGGAATACCTTTCCTCTAATCATAAATTCCAAGTCTTTAATATGATTGTATGGATTGATTTATTTTGATATTGTGATTCCTTGATGTGATTTTGAATGGGTTTTACCTTATCCAACATTTATTCAACCATTTAAGGTCCAACATGCTTACATTTACTGAAATTATCTTGGATGCTGGTCTTCTACAACTTTTCCTATAATGATTTTCAAATGAATCCACATGGATGCTAGAGTGGAAAATTTTTTTGTAAAAGAAATAGACCAGTGGAAGATGGTTGTCCCATCCACATTTGATGTCTATAGAACATGATTTTAACATGTCTTCTAGTATCTGAATAGTCAGATCAAATGGATTATTAGTATACAGATGATTGAACATACTGATATTCATCTCAACAAATAGATTATGTTTAATAATTGTACATAACATGGAGGAAAATTTCGGATCTTGGTTGGATACAATAGATTATGGTACTCCCTACAGCCATACAATTTCATTGATGTATATCTATTCTAGTTGGTGTAGTTAAATTTCCTATATAATTATGATAAACTGGGATTTCATTGTAATATGTTCCACTATATCAAATATAGAATTATTATCTTTGGATTTCATTGGATGTCTAGTGAAAGATTAGGTGGTGGTATTATCCAACATCCATGTTTGTTTGAATCATGGATACATCATCCATTTAAAAAAATAACTTTCAACCTTCACATGTTGACATACCAGGCACATTAATGTATATTCGGTGATCAATTTTTTCCTAATGTTCCACCAAATGTACTGACAAAGATATCGATACATCTTGGAGATCCTTGGGTGAATAGGGAAGTTTGAGATATGTATGTTATTCAAATGGTTTTTCATTATATCTTTATTGGGTGGTAAAAATATTCATGATCTAAGTATTATGAATCCATCCTCACTAATCTTGAACCCAGAGGGATTCCTATTATTGTTAGATTCCACCTTTTTTGGAATTCACAAATCATTTGAGAGGGTATTCATTATTTCTTCCATAGGGTATGGTTATGTAATCCATTGATAATGTATTGATGATGTTCCTACTTTAATTATTCCCATGTCATTACATTGTAATTTTATGAAGATTGGATCCTTATCAATTCACATCATTGATAAAAATGAAGTATCCTTACTACATAGAGTATCATCCATATTAATTTTCTTACCAAGATGGTAGTGGGTTATGTAATAATTATCCATGATGAGCTCGAACAATATTTAGTATAACATAATAATCTTCGTCTATGTTAATATATATTTGAGACTATTGTGATTGGAATATATGTCACACTTCTCCCCAAAGAGATAATGAATCTATATTTTAAACACAAATATCAGAGCTCGTAAATCTAGATCATTAGTTTTATTTTTTTGATCATGATTGTTCAACTTCAATCAGGAATAAGCTACCACTTTACCATTTTTCATTATTACAGATCCTAATAAATTCATTGAATCATCATTTAATACCACAAAAGGATCACTACTTGTCGGCAGTTTGAGTACTGTTGTAGTGATAAGCCTCATTTTTATCTCCTAAAAGCCATCCTCACATTCTTATGTCAAGAACGCATCACTCCATTTTATTTTACATAGGTTATGGGGTTTGAAAATCATCATATGGTCATTAAAAATGATAAATAATATCTTGTTAGACAATTAAAGCAATATATCTCCTTTAAAAATGTTATTATGGGACACTATTTGATTGAATTTGTCTTAGAAGGGTCCATAGATATTCATTTCATGTGATAATATTCCCCAAGAATGACTCTTCCTTTATAGAAAACAATCATTTAAAGTACATTTCATAATTTTCATCATTCAATATGTCATCAACACAGTATTCAAATCCTCCCCATGTTCCTCTATTCACTTGGAGTATATTAGAATATAGGGATTAAAAGAAACCAAAAAATTGTAGAGGTAATCTCTAACGACACTTTTCATTATGTCCATAAACATTTTAATAGAATTAGTGAGTCCAAAGGGAAACTCTATGAAATCATATTGTCCATACATCATTCAATGATAGTATTTTGAATATCATAATTCCTTTCCTTTAATTGGTGATATCATGACCAATGTTCTACCTTATAGATATTACATTCCCCACAAAGTTTATTAAACAAGTAATCTATCCATTCTATGGGATAGGTGGTCTTTATCATGCTTTTATTGAGCTCTTGATAATCAATGCTGATATGCATTGATCCAACTTTAATCTTGACGAAGTGGACTGGGATGCCCCATGGTGAAGAACTCAGTTGTATAAAACCCTTATCCAGATTATCCCATAATATTTTCTTCATTACTTCCATAAAAATAGTGGAAATAATATAATGTTTCATTGATCTAAATGGAGATAATTTAATATGTTAAATTGAGATATAAACATCGTGATCAGTAGTTAGAACAATCAATTCATCATGGAAAACGTCTGTGTAATCCCTCATGATAATAATAACATTGAGCAAGATAATATCCTTTGTTTAGATCATTAGATAGAGAGATATTTGTTCATAAGATAGTAATATCCACACTTGAGAAGATGATGCTGGTGGAGATTCAGCTTCCTCCTTATAGTTGAAATGAATTGGAGGATGCTTTGGGATATGAAGTGTGATCAATATTCCCCAATAGTTGATCTTGGTTTTCTATAAAGATATCCAGTCTATTCTAAAAAATATATTTCAAATCCCCAAAAGATGTATGAAAAGATTTCTTGGTAGGTTTATTCTAAAAACATTAATTGAGAAGGAGTCAATTACTTTTTATGCAATAATTTCCCCATTATCTATTTTAATTGAAAACTGAACCTACAACTTGTGAGATGGGAATTGAATATCTATACTAATATTTTAGGATATGAAAGAATTCATAGAACAATAATAAAATATTTTTGTTTCTCTATTCATGAATGAATAACCAATGTACATGCAACCACACCATGTTTTAGCTTCAAATTAGTAGTAGAGATAGAATAATATCTTCCTTATTACCGAGGAGGATGTTGTTGACATCCTCAAAAAACCCTTTTCATAGGGAATAAGATTTGAAAATAAACATGTTTATTTCATTTGAAACTTTACAGTACTAGATGACCATTTATATGAACCTTTCTATTTTCTTCCTTGTTAGTGGTGTTATTTATATACCTTGGGTAGTTCATTAAAGATACCTCATTCTTTGACATTTTAATCATTTACTAGTTTCAATTATAATGGTCCTAGGATACTTCTTCCAACAAGTTTGACACATCAGATATTCAGTCTTATTTATATCATGTGATTTATTTTTCGATCCCCCAATATTAGACACAATATTCAAGATTTTTTACATGTCCGATTATACAATTAAGAATATCTGATCATTTTTTGAACCTTGAGGGTAACTAAAAATCTCCTCATAACTTTCGCTGTTTGGAATCAAATTTGTTTGTAGACTAGTATTTAGTCTACTAAAGAAGTTATCCACCTTATATTTAGTGTTCATGAAAAACCTATATGCATATCTTGAAAACCATGTATGGATTGATTCATTCACCCTGATAGACTCAACTTCCTTCTTATTAGGATTCTGGAACTCTATTTCCATTTTGATTTGGATGATTCAGGGAAAATATTTTTTAAATATAATTATTGAATTCATACCAATCCATGGAGTCTATTTCGTCCTGGAACATCTTATTTTTTATCAGTTTCTATCATTGATCATCTTCTCCATAAAAACATTGACCTCCATCCAAATGTTCTCTTCCCTTATGCACCTTTGTATAATGAATATCATTTCAATGTAGATAATCCATTATTCTATGAGGAGGATATCAGAAGATCTACTATACATGGGAGTCCATTTCCACATTAATTATTCAATGGAAACATTATCTTTACTTTGATTAAAAGGGTGTTCCACATGATTATAGATATTTTTAATAACTAGAGGTAGTTGAGAAAGTACTTTCATAATGTTTTGAGCACCCATTCTCATCAACTTTGGAAAATCATTTTGGAAATCATCATATTCTTATTTCACATTTATTTTAGGAACATGTTCTTTTATTTCCCTCCATTGGTTGTGATAATAAATCTTCAATTATTCATTCTTGAATACATATATAAGAAGTACAAAAGGATTAATTAAATATAAAAGGATAAACTATTAATTGTAATGTATATCCTAAATTGTGAATCCATAGGTTTTAATATAGATTATCCATGATATGTTTCCTAAAATATAATATTATGGGAATTCTATTTGTTCCCTTAATAATGGTATGTAATGAGATTTTGTATTTACAAAATAATATAGCCAAGTACTATAAAAAAAGTTCTAAATAAGGTTTATTTTCATATACCTGGTTACGAGTCATGATTTGTTGCACATAAAGGAGAATGAGTCGAGTATAATAACCATGACATTATACATAATATTCCAGGAGACTCCTCATTTCCAAATTAATTGGAATGAAATCTAGGAGAACCCATGATAATATTTTAATGAATATTATTTCCAAATAAGGAATCATACATTATAAGTCCAACTAAAACATTATTGTTACCCATGGAATGAATTGGGTATCATAAATTTGTCAAAAGCATTATAATATGTTTTGTCATAATGGATTATAAGAATGAAATGAATTTAATCATACATGGAAATTAATAATGGAATATATGAATATATCATGAAAATTTATGTCAAAATGAAGTGAATGTAGTGTTTAAAAAACTTAAGAAATTATACATATTAGTATGGCTTAAGGTAAAACATTTAATATTATTATAAATAGAAAAGGAATAATTTATCGTGTGAAACCTTATTTGAACCAAAATATTTTTAAGGTCAAATTATTTATTTTATAAAAATTGTGGTGGGATGAAAAAGATTTTGGGGCACAATGTAAAATGGGTAAGATCTCAAGAAGTTCCCCTAAATCGAGATTGCTTTATTAAAATGAATTGAGTAGGGAACCATTTAAAAACATGTATAACCCAGAAAGGAAGGACGAATGGATCTTGATATATGAGTTTATATAATAAAAAATATATGTATAAGATGTAAATAAAATGTAAATATATTTTAATCTATGAAAAATGAAAGAATGATTAACTAGAAGAAAAAATGGTGGTTCGGGTAGAATCCCTTAGCATATACCCAAAATGATTCTGCACATGATTTTAATGTATGAAATAAGAAAATTAGATTAACTAAATAATAATTAAAAATTCAATCATACATGTATTTTATTTGGAAAAACATTATTATGTAATTTTAAATCCCTTTTTATGGGTTATGAAATTCAATTTAATCACTCAGAAGTAATAGTTTCCTGGGTTTTTATGACAGGTTTTCATGTACAAGTGTATAATAAAAATGTAGAGTATGGATAGTTCTTGAACAATGAAATTATTTTTTATTAATGATATTATATAATATGAAAATACAATTTTCCCCCTAATAAACGATGATTCATTAGATAAATAATCAATGATAATTTTTTAGAATAATTTTTCATTTTTATCATCACAAACATGTTTTTTTATATTATTAAAAATCATCTATATATATAACGCCCCAGCCTTAAACCTTACTTAATATTGAGATATTTCAAGAATACACCTTGAGGATCTTTTCAGGTTTAGAGTTTTAGGGAATTAGATCATAAAACATGAGTTACATTCCACATATAAACAAAGTGGTTACATAAAATATAATACTCATTTTCCCATAAATGGAAACATATTTAAAATAAAAAAAGGATTATTTCTTATCACTTCCTTGACATTATCATGACATCATGTACCTTTACCTTGACATGTGAAAAACATTTCAAAAACGTCGGATGAGCATAAAAAGCTCAGTAATGGATCTAAAAATATGGAAGGGAAACATGTTTACATGTATACATAAGAATCAATGAAATCATACTATACTCATAAAACATAAGCACATTAACATACCTCATCAAATCATGAATAAATCATAGAAATCATAATACATAAAGGTAACTTGAAGCATTTATAACATTCTTACGTAGGGAGTAACCCTCTTGGTTACGTTTGGAATACCCATCATAGTATATTCCCTAAATAACTTCAGAGAAACCTTAATGTTTAACTCCTTCGCGTTACCTAATGAATTGGAGATCTATATTGGGCTCACCCGCCCTTAGTTTATCACAGAACCGCCCGTCTTCATAACAATGCCCAAGAACTATAACATAATCGTATCATATAAAACATGCGTAAAGGAAACATAACATTTCCACTTTTCAATCACAAGATATCAATACAACACATTTATATAAAAACCTTATGAAAACCATTTCCAATACCAAAATAAATGAAAAGTAAAACGTGGTATTTATATTTCTTTTAAAAAAAGTATGACTTGTAGAGGAAGCCGAAACTCAAATAATAGTCACAGCGGCGGAGAAGTCGTTGTCGCCACATACGTACGACAAAAACATTCCCTTTTTTAATTTAGTAAAATTATTTGTATAAAAAAGATTCCTTTTGGATAAACATAAATTTCAAATGGGTTTATACACTGTATAAAATAAGTTTGTGTATAAAAAAAATATGCCTCAATGAAAGGAGATTGAGAAGAAGTCCCATTCCTCGGGTCCGACATGACTCGATCGTTCATTAATGTCCTGAATAATAAACATGAGTTAATTTCTACTTGATTAAGAACTATTTTCAATTTCATTATTCCTTTTATATCACTTATTACCATGTTATGAACATTATGTAATTATTTAAGTTAATAACAGTCGTTTTAACGATCACTGGTACTTGAGTCAAAAATATGCTCTTAATAATAACAAGTGGTTCAGGTATCCATTATATCCAGAGTTATACCCATAATGTATATATCATATATATCATATATATCCAGTATATAAATTCATTTATAATATTAAATAACGTTTAGAGGTAAGAAATGAAATGCACCGTTCATGGAGACGGTAAGCCGTATGTACGCATAAACACTACTTTAATTTTTATTTCGTATTTTATGGAATGGAATCATAATGATAAAAAGGTATATTATAATTCAAGTATAATATAATATATAATACCATTAATTAAATCCTTTATACGTCCCACATATGGCATTAACAAAATCAAATCACTTTGAGGGGGCGATAGTCCGCACTTCCTAAAATGAAGATATCGCGTATACCCATAATGGAAGCCATAAAGGTATTACATAAATGAAAAATACAGAAGCTTAAGGAAAACATAAACATATTATATATCATATATAAATATAGTGTCATCTTAATTCCCACCTTTGAAGGTGTTAAAATAATGTTGAATAATCATCATTTCGAGAGGCAGAAATTCGCTATCCATGGAAACAATATGGTCATTAACCATTAGAAGTAGGTGTGTGTAAGTGTAGCTAGAATCCTTATTATAAAAACATCCTATTATGTGGATGATACTGGTTTTGTTACAAAATAAATAAATAAAATGAGTTTAGGGGGTTGGAGAAGAAAAATAAAACATAATAACACAAGAGAAGACACTACCTTTAAATCGGGTAACTATTTATGATTAGAGCTCAAAGGCTCCCTTGGGAAGACTTATTCCTAAAGTGAGGCTTCTAAGAGTTAGATAGGGATGTTTAGAGACAAAATGGGAAGGTGTTGTCTGATCCAAAGGATTTGAATGTGTGGGTATGGTGGTAGAGGTGGGGCCCTTTTATAAGAGGAGAGGAGGGGCACTCTTGGAATGTAAAGAAATGTTACTTTATTTAAAAATGTGTTTCAGATTTAAAAGGTTCCACATTGATATAATTAGAGGATAAGGTGATACAAGTTCGAAATATACACATCCAATAGGTTTTTGACATGTTTAGGTCTTAGATTTTACATTATGTTTTAATTTTATTTAAATCGTTAAATAATGAGGTAATCACTGCATCATCATGATGTCATAAATAATTTAATTTATATAATGTCTAAAAATTATAAAAAAATACTATGATGTAGGAAATATTTTTATCTTTCCAATTACTATTTATAGTCAAAAATATGACTTTTATAACCCCATTTAAAAATTGTTTTATTAAAACAACTCATGTTTGTGTCATTTTAATTTTAACATTAAATAAAAAGATATTAATGTCATTTTCCATCCCAAGTGGCTCCATGGGGTCCCCAAGTTGACCCATGGATTTTCTTGGTCTTCCATGACACATCCAATAAGGGTAGGACATGTGTCAAGCTCATATCATATTATTAAAACATTATTTTTACCTTAAATTACACTAATTACCTCTAATCGCGATTAAAAACATAAAAGTTACTATTCACAAAAAAAATTATTTTAATCCCATTGAACAACATTTAACTTTTTAATTACAACCATGTATGTCGGATTTTTTGAATTCAAAACACATAAGTGGTAAAATTTCATTTAAATGCAAAAAATCAGTTTTTAAGTACCACTTAGTGGTTTCATTATTCATCAAAAATTGATGTTTTTCAGAAAAATACCAAAAATTCACCCTAAGATATATCTGATATTCCGAATTAAAAAATGATGTCTATTTTACAAAAATTCAAAACATATATGTTTAATTAATTATTTTAATAATTAATTCCCGCGGTCAAAACAAATGGCGTGTTTTTATGAAAAAATAAGTATCAAAAGATTGACACTAGTTTACGTCCAATTCCAAAGTGAAATTAATTACAACGACCACTATTGGATTAAATGGTAAAAATACATTCTGATTTCACTTTAAAACCAATTAAAATATAATCTAATCATATAAATAAATTATATTAAAAAGAGGTTTTGAATTAAAATACAACATTTTTCACTATTTATAAAAAAATTAAATTTATCGGAAAAATACCAAAAATTCACACAAAGTAAATTTTGATGTCCTGATTCTAATGAAGAGTTTTATTTGGTCCAATAGAAGGTATAAGAGTGACCAAAACTATATTTAATGATGGTTCTCTATCAAAAGGTGATATGTGACCTTTAGTGAATATTAGAGTATATATGCCTAAAATTGAATTCTTTTCATATTTTACGCCGTTATCCTTTATTGGATAATTGTAAAAACATTTAACAAACATATATAATCATATTTTAGTTATTTCCATTCATTCCTACCAAAACCATAGCTACGTGTTACCTACCATTTAAAATAATATTATTTTATTACTAGTGTGCAAGGTAAGATTTCGAAGAAACTCTTTGTTGCATATCAGGTATGCTATCGAACATAAAAACCCCTTTAAAGTAAAATTAATATTCAATTCTCAAATATTAATAAATATGAAAATGTATTATTCTTTATTTACCTGGGATGTTACATCTTTCCCCCCTTCTAGGAATTGCATCCTCGCAATTTTATTCACATGTCAAAATAAGTGGGGGTATTTATCCCTCATAGAATTTTCAGATTTCCATGTTGCCTCTTCAACCATTTGGTTTTTCCACAAAACCTTGACATGGAGAATTACCTTATTTCGCAACACTTTCTCTCTTCAGTCAAGAATATGGACTGGTTGTTATTCATACGAGATATTCTCTTCCAACTGAACTACCTATGGGCTCAAAACATGAGATGGATCTGGCATGTACTTCCTCAACATTGAAACATGAAAAACATTGTGTACCTGAGATAAACACAGAGGTAAAGCCACTCGGTATGCAGATGATCAAACTCTCTCTAGAATTTTATATGGTCCAATGAACCTTGGACTCAGGTTTCCTTTCTTACCAAATCAAATCACACTTTTCCATGGTTATACTTTGAGAAAAACAAGATCACCTACCTCAAAAGAGAGATCCTTCCTCTTATTGTCCGCATAACTCTTCTGCCTGCTCTGAGCTATTCTCATGTGTTTCTATATCAACTGAACTTTTTCTACCAACTCTTCTACCAATTCCAGTCCCATCAACTTCCTTTCACCCACTTCATCCGAGAATGCTGGACTTCAACACTGATTCACATATAATTCCTTAAATGGTGTCATCTGTATATTGGAATGAAAACTGTTATTATAAGAAAATTCAACCAAAGAAAGATGTTGGTCCCAACTTCCCTGATAATCCATCGAACAAGCACGTAGCATATCCTCAAAAGTATGTATCATTCGTTCTAACTGCCCATATAATTGAGGATGAAAATATGTACTAAAATTTAATTCAGTACCCAATGACTTTTGAAGGCCCTTCCAAAAGTTAGAAGTAAAACTGGGATCACGATCAGATACAATGCATAGAGGAACTCCATGCAACCTGACTATCCCATTAAGGTACAATCGAAAAAGTTGATCTAGAGATAAAGTATCTCGAATAGGAAGGAAATGAGTAGATTTAGTAAAGCGATCAACAATAACCCAGATTTCATTATTACCTCTAGATGTCTTCGGTAATCCCACAACAATGTCCATGGATATATTCTCTCATTTCCACTCTAGCACTGGTAAAGGCTGAAGCATCCCTTTCAGTAGCGATCGCTCTGCTTTAACCTACAGACAAGTCAAACACTTCATAGTAAAATCAGAAATATCTCTTTTCATTCCATCCCACTAGTAAAACTCTTGAATATATCTATACATCTTAGGACTACCAGGATGAACTGAAAACGGAGAACTATGAGCTTTACATAACAACTCTTTCTTCAACTGTGAATCACAAGGCACACATAATCTCTTCCCAAATCTCAAAACACAATCATTAACAATGTTGAATTCAGGCAACTTACCCTTCTGAACCAGCTCTACCTTTTTCTGCAACTCACTGTCTTACTTATATGCTTGATTAATTCTTTCTAATAGAGAAGATTTCACTGATACTTGAAATAAAACAGAAGGTCATCCTGCACCAACAACTTCTATTCCAAATTTAATGAAATCCTTAACCAAAATATTACATTCCAACGCAACATTGTTAATTAAGCATTACTTTTTCGACTCAAAGCATCAGCCCCTTTATTTGCTTTTCCCGGATGGTAATGAATTGTACAATCATAATCCTTGATTAACTCTAGCCATCTCCTCTGTCTCATGTTCAATTCTTTCTGAGTGAATATATACTCTATGCTTTTGTGATCGGTATATATTTCACACATTACTCCATACAAATGATGCCTCCAAATTTTTAAAGCGAAAACAATAGCAGCTAATTCCAAATCATGTGTAGTGTAATTTACCTCATGAGTTTTCAACTGTCGTGAAGCAAAAGAAATTACCTGATCATTATTCATTAGGACACAACCAAGTCCTTTCAATGAAGAATCATTGTACATAATAAACTCACCATTCCTGGAAGGAAGTACCAAAACTGGAGCATTCACCAATCTTCTTTTCAACTCTTGAAAACAATCATCACATTCTTTTGTACAGATAAAATTAACACCCTTCCAAGTTAGCTTAGTCATTAGACTAGATAACCATGAAAAATTTTCAACAAACCTTCAGTAGTAACATGCCAAACCAAGAAAAATACGGATCACAGTTACATTTGTTGGTCTTGACCATTCTTCAACAACCTTTGTTTTTGTAGGATCAACAGTTATCCCATCTTTAGAAACAATGTGACCAAGGAAAGAAATTTTTTCATCCAAAACTCACACTTGCTGAATTTTTCATAAAATTTCATTTCTTTTAAGGTTTTCAAAATAACCCATAAATTTCTTTCATGCTCCTGTTTACTTTTAGAAAACACCAAAATATCATCAGTAAACACAACCACGATTTATCACCTGAGTCAACTGAGCCATCACTGCAACAAACTGTTTAGTTCAGATTCTGACCATCTCAGGATACTGATTTGAAATGTCTTTTCCCAATGTGTGACTTCCCAGAAAATATGTTCTGTTTCCTCTAAGAAAAAGCATGCATAACACAAAAATATGATAGGAGAAGAAACATGATAATCTTCAAATACTATAGCATTTCAAAAAAATATTTTTGGATAATCATTTAATAGAATTATAACTCCTAAATTTATCTAAACCGACCTTTGATACCAACTATAAGGCCCCATCCTTAAACCTTACTTAATCTTGAGATATTTCAAGAATACACCTTGAGGATCTTTTCAGGTTTAGTGTTTTATAGAATTAGATCATAAAACATGCGTTACATTCCACATTTAAACAAAGAGGTTACATAAAAGATAGTACTCATTTTTTCCATCAACGAAAAAATATTTAAAATAAAACAAGGATTCTTTCTTGACACTTCCTTGACATTATCATCACATCATGTACCTCTCCCTTGACATGTGAAAAACATTTCAAAAACTTGGGATGAGCATAAAAATCTTATTAAGGGATCTAAAAATATTGAAAGGAAACATGTGTACATGTATACATAATAATCATTGAAATCATACTCTACTCATAAAACAGAAGCACATTAACATAACTCATCAAATCATGAATAAATCATAGAAATCATAATACATAAAGGTAACTTGAGGCTTTCATAACATTCTTACTTAGGTTGTAACCCTCTTGGTAACGTTTGGAATACCCATCACAGTATATTCGCTAAATCTCTTCGGAGAAACCTTAACGTTTAACTCCTTCGCATTACCCAATGAATTGGAGAGCTATATCTGGCTCACCCACCCTTAGTTAATCACGGAACCACCCATCTTCATAACAATGCCCAAGAACCATAACATAATCATATCACATTAAACATGGATAAAGGAAACATAACATTTCCACTTTTCAATCACAAGATATAAATACAACACATTGATATAAAAAATTATGAAAACCATTTCCAATACCAAAATAAATGAAAATTAAAACATTGTATTTATTTTTCTTTTAAAAAAAATTATGGCTTGTAGAGGAAGCCGAAACTCAAATAATAGTCACGGTAGTGGAGATGTCGTTGTCACCGCATACGTATGACAAAAACATTCCCTTTTGTCGTTTAGTAAAATGCTTCATATAAAAAAGATTCCTTTTGTATAAATTTAAAATTCAAAGGGGTTTATACACCGTATAAAAATATTTTGTGTATAAAACAAAATATGCCTCAATGAAAGGAGATTGAGAGGAAGTCACATTCCCCGTGTCCGACTTGACTCGATCGTTCATTAATGCCCTGAATAATAATCTTGAGTTGATGTCTAATTTCTTAAGAACATTTTTCAAATTCATTATTCCTTTTATATCACTTATTACCATGTTCTGAACATTATGAAATTATTTACGTTAATAACGGTCGTTTTAACGATCATTGGTACTTGAGTAAAAAATATGCTCTTTATAATTACAAGTTGTTCATTTATCCATTATATCCAGAGTTATACTCATGATGAATATATCATATATATCATATATATCCAGTATATACATGCATTTATAATATTACATAACATTTAGAGGTATGAAATGAAATGCACCGTTCATGGAGACGGTAAGACGTACGTACGCATGAACGCTACTTTCATTTTTATTTCGTATTTTATGGAATAGAATCATAATGATACAAATGTATATTATAATTCAATTATAATATCATATATAATACCATTAATTAAATCCTTTATACTTCCCACATATGGCATTAACGAAATCAAATCACTTTGAGGGGGCGGTAGTCCGCACTTCCTAAAATAAAGATATCATGTATACCAATAATGGAAGCCATAAAGGTATGCCATAAATGAAAAATAAATAATCTTAAGGAAAACATAAACATATTATATATCATATATAAATATAGTTACATATTAATGGCCTTCTTTGGAGGTGTTAAACAAATGTTGAACAATAATCATTTCGGGAGGTAGAAATTCGCCATCCACGGAAACAGTATGTTCTTTAACTATTAGATGTAGCTGTGTGTATGTGTAGCTATATTACTTATTATAACAACATACAAGTATATGGAAGATTCTGGTGTTTTTACAAAAGAAATAAATAAAAATAGTTTAGTGGCTGGAGAAGAAAAATAAATCATAAGAACACAAGAGAAGACACTACCTTTAAATCAGGTGACTCTTTTTGATTTGAGCTCAAAGGATTACTTGGGAAGACATCTGCCCAAATTGAGGCTTCTAAGAGTTAGAGAGGGATGTGGAGAGACAAAGTGGGCTGGGTTCGGCCGAGCCAAAGGCTTTGGTTTTGTGGGTAAGGTTGTAGAGGTGGGGGCCTTTTATAAGAGCAGAGGAGGGGCACTCTTGGAAAGTAAAGAAATGTTGATTTATTTTAAAATGAGTTTCGGATTTAAAAGGTACCACATTGATATAATTCAAGGATAAGGTGATAATGTTTCGAACTATACCCATCCAATATTTTTTTGACAAGTGTAGGTCTTAGATTTTACATTATCTTTTCATTTGATTTAAATCGTTAAATAATGAGGTAATCGCTGTACCATCATGATGTCATAAATAATTTAATTTATATAATGTCTAAAAATTATAAAAAAAATACTATGATGTAGGAAATATTTTTATATTTACAATGACTATTTTTAGTCAAAATATGTCTTTTATAACCTCAATTTCGAATTGTATTAGTAAAACAACTCATGTTTGTGTCATTTTAATTTTAACATTAAATAAAAAGATATTAATGTCATTTTCCTTCCAAAGTGGCTCCATGGGGTCCCCTAGTCGACCCATGGATTATCTTGGTCCGCCATGTCACATCCAATAAGGGTAGGACATGTTTCAAGCTCATCTCTTATTATTAAAACATTATTTTTACCTTAAACTACACTAATTACCTCTAATCGCGATTAGAAACAGAAAAGTTACTATTCACCAAAAAATTATTTTGATCCCATTGAACAACATTTTACATATAAATGACAACCATATTTATCTGATTTTTGATATTTAAAACACAGAAGTGGTAATGTTTCATTTAAATGCAAAAATCAATTTTTTACGTACCACTAAGTGGTTTCACTATTCAACAAAAATTGATGTTTTTCAGAAAAATATAAAAAATTCACCCTAAGCTATATTTGATATTCCGAATACAAAAATGATGTCTATTTTACAAAATTAAAAACATATAAGTTTCATTAATTATTTTAATAATTAATTCCCACTGTCAAAACAAATAGCGTGTTTTTATGAAATAATAAGTATCAAAAGATTGACACTAGCTTATGTCCAATTAGAATGTGAAATTAATTGAAATGACCTCTATTAGATTAAATGGTAAAATTATATTCTAATTTCACTTTAAAAACAATTCTAAATATAATCTAATCATATAAATAAATTAGATTAAAAAGGGGTTTTGAATTAAAATACAACATTTTTCACTATTCATAAAAAAATAAATTTATAGGAAAAGTACCAAAAATTCACACAAAGTAAATTTTGATGTCCCGATTCTAAAGAAGAGTTTCATTTGGTCCAATAGAATGTATAAGTGTGACCAAAACTATATTTAATGACGGTTCTCCATCAAAAGGTGATCAGTGGACCTTTAGTGAATATTAGAGTATATATGCCTAAAATTGAATTCTTTTCATATTTTAAGCCTTTATCCTTTATTGAATAAATGTAAAAACATTTAACAAACACATATAATCATATTTTAGTTATTTCCATTCATTCTCGCCAAAATAATGGTTACGTGTTAACTACCATTTAAAATAATATTATTTTATTACTAGTGTGCAACGTAATATTTCAAAGAAACTCTTTGTTGCGTATCGTGTACTCTATCGAACATAACAACCCTTTTAAAGTAAAATTAATATTCAATTCTCAAATATTAATAAATATGAAAATGTATTATTCTTTATTTACCTGGGATGTTACAATATATACCTATAATATAACATAAAATGGATTGTAATACACATATTATAATATTTTTAAACTAATAAATTGGTTTCATCACTATATATGAATGTGGAGTTGTAATATGAAAGAACTCTGTCCACGAAGGTTGTAAATCAGCACCATAAGTTGGATGTTTTCATTCATAAAATAAAATATATATAAGAAAATAATGATCAATAATTATACCATCGATATGAGAAAAATTATATTATTAGTATGATAATGTAGTTATCATTCAATTTAGATGTAGATAGGAGTGAAGAGAAAAATAAACGAAAAGAATGTGAAATGAAATTGAATGAAAAGAGATAAGGATTTTATCATTTGATACCTTCTTCTTGAGAACCTCCATAGGGAATTTGTTTTTGTATTTTATTTTCCACAAAATTTCATGAAGATGTAGTAGAGGATTGTGGGTATTATTTGTAAGAATATTGACAAGGAAAAAGGCTCTAGAGAAGTTATGATAAGAGGCAGTGAGGGGTGGTATTTATAGTGGAGTAGGGTGTGTTCTCTCATTGATTCAATAATTGGTTTATTATTCATCTAAATAAAATATATATTGTTTATTATCGAGACTAAATATAGTAATTTTATCATTTGAGTTCAAAAAAATTGGGTTTTTTTCATCCCTTACTAAATGAATAGTTTATTTAACAAATAATGTAAATATAATGTAAATTGTCGTATTTTACTATTCACCAAATACTATTGTTTTAAAAAAAACCCAAATAATCACCATAAAAATTACATGTAACACCTCGAGCTTCCACGATATGCTTCTCATTCAATAATGCAATAGCTTGTATTATACGCAACTTCGAGTTCTAAAACACTACGACTAATTAAAGTAGCCGTTATGAATAGTAATAACCACTTTTTAAAATTATTGAAACTTTATATTTCAAAATGGACTTCATTTTTGGATTCGGAATATCGAAATTAGCCTATGTTGATTTTTTGGTATTTTTCTGAGAACTTCTAATTTTTTATGAATAGTGAAAATACTTAAAAACAACTTTTTTGATCAAAATAATTTATAGTGATAAATTATACTATTTAGTGGTTTTAATGTATAATTAGAATATATTTTTACCATTTTATCCAATGGTGGTCATTAGAATTAATTTAACATTGAAATTGGACATAAACAATTACCAATCTTTTGATATCAATTGTTTCTTAAAAACACGCTATTTGTTGTGACAGTAAGAATTAATTATAAAATTAATTAATGCAACTTATATGTTTAGAATTTTGTAAAATAGAAATCAATTTTGAATTCAAAATATCAATTATAGCTTAGGGTGAAATTTTGTCCTTGTTCTGAAAAACTTCAATTTTTGATGAATAGTGAAACCACTAAGTGGTAGTTAAATAACTGATTTTTCTTTTAAATGAAATATTACCACTTCTGTTATTTGATTTTCAAAAATCCGACATACATGGTTGTTATTAATAAGTAAAATGTGTTTCAATGAGATTAAAATAATTTTTTGGTGAATAGTAACTTTTAAGTTCTTAATCGCGATTAGAGGTAATTAGTGTAGTTTAAGGTAAAAACAATGTTTTAATAAAATGATATGAGCTTGACACTTGTCCTACTCCTATTGGATGAATCATGGACGACCAAGACAACCCATGGGTCAACTTGGGGACCCCATGGAGCCACATTGGTTGGAAAATGACATTAATATATATTTATTTAATGATAAAATTAAATTGACACAAACATGAGTTATTTTACTAAAACAGTTTTTAAGTGGGGTTAAAGAAGTCCATATTTTGACTATAAATATTCATTTGAAAGCTAAAACGATTTCCTACATCATAGTATTTTTTTTATAATTTTTAGAAATTATATAAATTAAATTATTTATAACATCATTATGATGCAGCGATGACCTCATTATTTAACGATTTAAATAAAATAAGAAGATAATGCAAAATCCAAGGCTTACACTTGTCCAATGCCTATTGGATGAGAAGATTTATAAACCTTATCACCTTAGCCTCAAATTATATAAGTGTGGGACCTTTAGAATCCGAAAACCATTGTGAAATAATGTAACATTTCAATATTTCCAAAAGTGCCCCTCCTCTCCACTTATAAAAGGCCCCCACCTCTCCCACATCATTTACACTTTCAAGCCATTTGGCTCGGCCAAACTCTGCCCAAATACTCTCCAAACTTCCCCCTCTTACTCATAGAAGCCTCAATTTGGTCAGAACTCTTCCCAAGGAATCCTTTGGCTCAAATCAAAAAGAGTTACCCGATTTTGAGGTAATGTCCTTTCTAATGTTGTTTTGTTTTATTTTTCTTCTCCAACCCCCTAATCTCTTTTTATTCATTTCTTTTGTAACAACAACAGTATCCTAAATATACTAGGATGTTTTTATAAGAAGTGTTCGAGCTGCACTTACACACACCTACATCTAATGGTTAAAGAACATACGGTTTCTGTGGATGGAGAATTTCTGCCTCACGAAACGATGATTGTTCAACACTCATATAACACCTTCAAAGGTGGCCGTTAAGATGTCAGTATTTTTAAATATGATATATAATATGTTTATGTTTTACTTATGCTTCTTTATTTATCATTTATGTCATACTTTATGATTTCCATTATGGGTAAAACGCGATAATTTCATTTTAGGAAGTGCGGACTACCGCCCCCTCAAAGTGATTTGAATCGTTAATGCCATATGTGGGATGTATAAAGGATGGAGTAAATGGTATTATACACTATGTTATACTGGAGTTATATTATACATTTATATCATTATGATTTAGTTCCATTAAATATGAAATTGAAATGAAATTAGCGTTCATGCGTACGTACGGCTTACCGTCTCCATGAACGGTGCATTTCATTTCTTACCTCTAAATGTTACGTGAAATTATGAATGAATGTATATTCTGTATATATATGATATATATGATATCTACATCATGAATATAATTCTTGATATAATGGATATTTGACCACATGAACAACTTGTAATTATAAGAAGTTTATTTTTGACTCAAGTACCAATGATCGACAAAACGACCGTTATTAACTTAAATAATTAAATAATGTTCAAAACATTGTAATAAGTGATATAAAAAGGATAATGAAATTGAAAATGGTTCTTAATAAGGTAGATATTATGTCTAGTTTATTATTCAGGAGGTTAAAGAACGGTTGAGTCAAGACGGACACAAGGTAAGGGAACTTCTCAACCCAATTTCTATTCTTTGGGTTAATCTGCTACTTTCAAATTATGTCATGATATTATTATGTCATATTCTTTATTTTTACTTTCTTTATGTGTACCTATAGTGAATACACATAATAGATCTATTTTAATTTTAAAAATGATCTTTTATGGACTTCTTCTCAATCCCCTTTCATTGAGGCATACTTGGTTTTATACACAACTTTCTTTTATACGGTGTATAAACCCCTTTGACTTTTACGTTTATTCAAAAGGAATCTTTTTATATGAAGCGTTTTGATAGATGACAAAAGGGAATGTTTTTATTTTCGTACATATGCGGCGACAACGACTTCTCCGCCGTCGTGACCATTATTTGAGTTTCGTCTTCCTCTACAAGCCATCATTTTTGTTTAATGAAAAATAAATACAACGTTTTAACTTTCATTTATTTTGGTATTGAAAATGGTTTTGAAAGCGTTTTTATTATATCAATGTGTTGTATTGATATCTTGTGATTGAAATGTGGAAATGTTATGTTTCCTTTATGCATGTTTTATGTGATACGATTATGTTATGGTTTATGATATGTTTGAACCTATTCATATTAGGAATGTATTGGACTTAATAAGTGACGGGTGGAGCCCGCTATAGCTCCTCGATGCATCGGTAGGTCTCATGAGACAACTAGACGTGGAATTGTCCGAGGCCCTTTCCCAATTTGATTTATGGTTTTGGCCGAGGCCTTAATCATTTTAGACGTCTTGGCCGAGGCCTTGACAAAATGTTTCAGAATGTCTGGCATTATACATTCCCTCATTATGAAAGTGGTTATTGATATTGCATTTGATTATTCGACCAGTAGAATATCCATGTGAAGAAGTGAATGGAATTATCTCATTTTACTTTTGCCATATTATGTTGATGTTCAAGTTTAAAAGGCTTTTGTTTTAGTTATACACTGCCTTAAATGTTTATGTTTATTTATGAAAGCTTCCGCTATATTGTTATCCTTACTGAGCATCTGAGCTCACCCCTTTCAATGTTTTAATATTTTCCAGGATGTGAAGAAGTATTTTATGAATGAACTACAGGGGTAGTCAGAAAGGGATATGATTTTCGACTATGAAGACCATGTTATTGTAGTTTGTTTACTTTTTGATGAAATGAAAGACTTATGAATGTATCTAGTGTTTCCAAGGCTACTAAACTAATCCGTATTTCGAGACTTGATCTTTTGTGATCATGCCAATGTTACGAAGTAATGCACCGGCTCTGGGTAGCTGGGGTCGGGGCGTTACAGTTGGTATCAGAGGCAGTTTAGTACTAACCTTGGAAGCTAGATTTAGATAAACTCTGATTAGATCACATAGCCCAAAGATAGACTTTGAGGATTAGTATAGAAGAACTTCCTAGAATTTTGTTATTGTAGAGATTTTGTGAGTTTTCCGAGCAATACATCCCTGTCTGGATACAAGCAAGTAGAGGCGGCTCTGGCACAGATGTACCTAGGGGTAAAACCCGAAAACACCGCTTTGAGCTAGACTCGAACAAGAACTGGTGCACGACAACGGGCCTTGCTGCACTCTTGGTTACGACACTCCCGGGGGATATGCTTAGGATAATTCTCATTTTCTTTACAAACCACTATGAAGGGTTATGAGTATATACTTTCTCAAAGGAAACATTTCTTTTTATGATTATGGATTATATCCATAAATAGTTCAATTTATGTTAAGTATTTTGTAAGTATGGAATTATGTATTTTGATTCATAAACTAATCTAGTTTATGCCATTGTATAGAAATGTCGCCCAGTAGAAGGAATGTGAACTCCAACAGTACGTATGATCCAAAGAGTAAGAAGGATCATATCTTTCACGGTATTAAGCCAACATTTCGAAGGAAAATTGTCTCCCATGTTTTCTCAACATATGAAGAAATAGTATCATGTGTTAATAAGATAAGTAAATAATTCTCTGAGTCCTATGGGTTTGAAGCAAAGCAAGATACGAAAGGGATGGAAGAGAGAATGATGGATAAAGGGATGAGGGGAAAGAAGAATTTTCCAATATGTGGTAATTGTGGGAAGAAACATCATGGAACTTGCCTAAAGGGAATGGGAGTTTGTTATAAGTGTAGAGAAAAAGGACACAAAGTGCGTGACTGTAAGGGTAAGAAAATGGTTTCAAATGTACAATGCTTCTTCTGCAAGGATTGGGGACACTACGCAAACCAATGTCCAAATCATCAGAGTGTGCCCTAAATGATGTTATTGGATAATAATCAAGTTATGATACTACCACAGATGAGGGGTAATGATTAGAGTTCTTATGTTGTTATTAAATAATTTTTTAATTTGAGTGTTGTATCAATGATGTATTGGTTATACTGATTATGGAGTATATAAGGATTGTACTGCAGTACTATTTCATCAAGGACTTGAGATTGTGTGGAACCAAGAAAAGTGACTCCATAGTAGGATTAAATTTTTGGAAAATATATGGTTGAGAGAAAGATAGACCATAATATGGTTCTGATACTGAGATTGTGATTTTGGAATAAGACGTGATTGATTTGGATAAATTATATTGGATATACTTAACTTCCTTGAAACTGATTGATGTTTTGTATACATTTTTGGATAGAAGGAGTATATCGAGTATTCTATAAGGAATAAGGGATCATGGTAATTCAGTATGTTTAAAAAGAATACATGATGACGGCATTCACATGTTGTTACGTGGGAAAAAGGATCTTCATTATGTTTACCTTCCTTATAAAATTTGGACTGTGAGTTGGACAGAAGTATTTTGGATAACTATTAAGGTTGGAATGGATTAAGTTTATATTTGGATAGTATTTTTTAAGGTTAAAGAATTTCTGAAGATTATTTTTGGAATATTATAATACTATAGTTTTAGGAAAAGGACAACCTGCAGGGTGGGGAATAGCTCGTCGCGTCGGACAAAGCTGCAGGAATCGAACCCACAATCATAGTGCGACATGCCTTTATTTCCTACCACTAGCCTACAGGAAGTCCCTGGTTATTACAAAATAATTTTACTAATCTAAATGGTATGAGTTATCATTTGGAACCTTATACAATTAGGATAAGTATAATATTTTTGGGTTCTATTAGATTTTTGAGTGAAAGGTGAGTTGAAGGTTAAAACTCTAATTGTCAGGCATAAATATATATATACCTATCTGTTATTCAATGAATAAATTAATTCTTAAACTTTAGTAAAGGGATATTAAAACAAAAAATGTTTTATCCTAATACCTTATGTCTTGTTGAACTAATGATATTTTAAATCAACAAAGATTGAAGGCTTTGAGGCCCTCAATTTGACAGTTGATTGTGATTGATGATCTCAATCACTCCCTACGAATATTTACGTTTTTCCTCCAATTATATGTCTCTAATTTCCACAAATTTTCTCCTAATCGAGATCATAATTGGGTGGTGACTTTTTCATTTCCCTTTCCCTCTTATTAAAGCTAAATTTTATTAATCTTATTTCCGATGTGGGTTTTCCTCAAAGGTATTTTCTCTTTTCAACCATTTATTTTCAAAGAAAAATTTCAAATTGCGAGGACGCAATTTATTTAAGGAGGGTAGAATGTAACACCCCGAGCTTCCACGATACGCTTCTCATTCAGTAATGCAATAGCTTGTATTATACGTAACTTCGAGTTCTAAAACACTGCGACTAATTAAAATAGCCGTTATGAATAGTAATAACCACTTTTTAAAATTATTTAAACTTTATATTTCAAAATGGACTTCATTTTTGGATTCGGAATATCAAAATTAGCCTATGTTGAATTTTTGGTATTTTTCTGAGAACTTCTAATTTTTTATGAATAGTGAAAAATACTTAAAAACAACTTTTTTGATCAATATAATTTATAGTGATAAATTATACTATTTATTGGTTTTAAAGTATAATTAGAATATATTTTTACCATTTTATCCAATGGTGGTCATTAGAAGTAATTTAACATTGAAATTGGACATAAACAATTGCCAATCTTTTGATATAAATTGTTTCATAAAAACACGCTATTTGTTGTGAAAGCGGGAATTAATTATAAAATTAATTAATTCAACTTATATGTTTATAATTTTGTAAAATATAAATCATTTTTGAATTCGAAATATCAATTATAGCTTAGGGTGAAATTTTGGCCTTGTTCTGAAAAACTTCAATTTTTGATGAATAGTGAAACCACTAAGTGGTAGTTAAATAACTGATTTTTCGTTTAAATGAAATATTACCACTTCTGTGATTTGATTTTCAAAAATCCGACATACATGGTTGTTATTAAGAAGTAAAATGTGGTTCAATGAGATTAAAATAATTTTTTGGTGAATAGTACCTTTTAAGTTCTTAATCGCGATTAGAGGTAATTAGTGTAGTTTAAGGTAAAAACAATGTTTTAATAATATGATATGAGCTTGAAACTTGTCATACTTCTACTGGATGAGTCATGGCCGACCAAGACAACCCATGGGTCAACTTGGGGACCCCATGGAGCCACTTTGGTTGGAAAATGACATTAATATATATTTATTTAATGTAAAAATTAAATTGACACAAACATGAGTTATTTTACTAAAACAGTCTTTAAGTGGGGTTACACAAGTCCATATTTTGACTATAAATATTCATTAGAAAGATAAAAAGATTTCCTACATCATAGTATTTTTTTATAATTTTTAGACATTAAATAAATTAAATTATTTATGACATCATTATGATGCAGTGATGACCTCATTATTTAACGATTTAAATAAAATGAGAAGATAATGCAAAATCCAAGGCTTACACTTGTCCAAATCCTATTGGATGAGAAGATTTATAAACCTTATCACCTTAGACTCTAATTATATAAGTGTGGGACCTTTATAATCAGAACAGCATTGTGAAATAATGTAACATTTCAATCATTCCAAAAGTGCCCCTCCTCTCCACTTATAAAAGGCCCCCAACTCTCCCACCTCATTTACACTTTCAAGCCATTTGGCTCGGCCAACCTCTGACAAGATACTCTCCCAACTTCCCCCTCTTACTCATAGAAGCCTCACTTTGGGCACAACTCTTCCCAAGGAAGCCTTTGGCTCAAATCAAAAAGAGTTACCCGATTTTGAGGTAATGTCTTTTGTAATGTTGTTTTGTTTTATTTTTCTTATCCAACCCCCTAAACTCTTTTTATTCATTTCTTTTGTAACAACACCAGTATCCTAAATTTACTAGGATGTTGTTATAAGAAGTGTTCTAGCTACACTTACACACACCTACATCTAATGGTTAAAGAACATACGGTTTCTGTGGATGGCGAATTTCTGCCTCACGAAACGATGATTGTTCAACACTCATATAACACCTTCAAAGGTGGCCATTAAGATGTCACTATTTTTATATATGATATATAATATGTTTATGTTTTACTTATTCTTCTGTATTTCTCATTTATGGCATACTTTATGATTTCCATTATGGGTAAAACGCGATAATTTCATTTTAGGAAGTGCGGACTACCGCCCCCTCAAAGTGATTTGAATCGTTAATGCCATATGTGGGATTTATAAAGTATGGAGTAAATAGTATTATACACTATATTATACTGGAATTATATTATACATTTATATCATTATTATTTAGTTCCATTAAATATGAAATTGAAATGAAAGTAGCGTTCATGCGTACGTACGGCTTACCGTCTCCATGAACGGTGCATTTCATTTCTTACCTCTAAATGTTACGTGACATTATGAATGAATGTATATACTGTATATATATGATATATATGATATCTACATCATGAATATAATTCTGGATATAATGGATATTTCACCACATGAACAACTTGTAATTATAAGAAGTTTATTTTTGACTCAAGTACCAAAGATCGACAAAACGATCGTTATTAACATAAATAATTAAATAATGTTCATAACATTGTAATAAGTGATATAAAAAGGATAATGAAATTGAAAATGGTTCTTAATAAGGTAGATATTAACTCTAGTTTATTATTCAGGAGGTTAATGAACGGTTGAGTCAAGACGGACACAAGGTAAGGGAACTTCTCAACCCAATTTCTATTCTTTGGGTTAATCTCCTACATTCAAATTATGTCATGATATTATTATGTCCTATTCTGTATTTTTACTTTCTTTATGTGTACCTATAGTGAATACACATAATAGATCTATTTTATTTTTAAAAATGACCTTTTATGGACTTCTTCTCAATCCCCTTTCATTGAGGCATACTTGGTTTTATACACAACTTTCTTTTATACGGTGTATAAACCCCTTTGACTTTTACGTTTATTCAAAAAGAATCTTTTTATATGAAGCGTTTTGCTAAACGACAAAAGGGAATGTTTTTATTTCCGTACATATGCGGCGACAACGACTTCTCCACCGTCGTGACCATTATTTGAGTTTCGTCTTCCTCTACAAGCCATCATTTTTTTAATGAAAAATAAATACAAAGTTTTAACTTTCATTTATTTTGGTATTGAAAATGGTTTTGAAAGCGTTTTTATTATATCAATGTGTTGTATTGATATCTTGTGATTGAAATGTGGAAATTTTATGTTTCCTTTATGCATGTTTTATGTGATACGATTATGTTATGGTTTATGATATGTTTGAACCTATTCATATGAGGAATGTATTGGACTTAATAAGTGACGGGTGGAGCCCGCTATAGCTCCTCGATGCATCGGTAGGTCTCATGAGACAACTAGACATGGAATTGGCCGAGGCCCTTTCCCAATTTGATTTATGGTTTTGCCCGAATCCTTAATCATTTTAGACGTCTTGGCCGAGGCCTTGACAAAATCTTTCAGAATGTCTGGCATTATACATTCCCTCATTATGAAAGTGGTTATTGATATTGCGTGTGATTATTCGACCAGTAGAATATCCATGTGAAGAAGTGAATGGCATTATCTCATTTTACTTTTGCCATATTATGTTGATGTTCAAGTTTAAAAGGCTTTTGTTTTAGTTATACACTGCCTTAAATGTTTATGTTTATTTATGAAAGCTTCCGCTATATTGTTATCCTTACTGAGCATCTGAGCTCACCCCTTTCAATGTTTTAATATTTTCCAGGACGTGAAGAAGTATTTTATGAATGACCTGCAGGGGTAGTCAGAAAGGGATATGATTGTGGACTATGAAGACCATGTTATTGTAGTTTGTTTACTTTTTGATGTAATGAAAGACTTATGAATGTATCTAGTGTTTCCAAGGCTACTAAACTAATCGGTCTTTCGAGACATGATCTTTTGTGATCATGCCAATGTTAGATGAAATTCACCAGCTCTGGGTAGCTGGGGTCGGGGCGTTACATTACGTGACATTATCAAAATATGTACTCATTTTTATGAAAATAAATGTTCAATATGAGAAATTTATTTTCTTATTTAAAATTACAATATACTCCAAAATATAGATTTTCAAATTATAACTAATTTTATATCATATTGTAACATTATTTAAGGTATCATAAAATTAGCATATAACCATAATTCCTCTAAAATATTAATATATGATGATATTTTATTAAAATGGATATTAATTATAATTGTTATATTATTCATAAAATTGTAATTAAATATTTATTATATAGAAAAAAATCAACACTTAATTAATTATTTAAAAATATTTATTTTCTTATTTTATAATATAATTATATCATATTTTCACTTATAATATTGATAAATTTTATTTATATTTCATTGGTGGGGTTACTATTCTATGGGCCGATTTACTAATCATAATTGTCACATTACTATTCCAAATGTCAAGTTACTATTTTATCGATATAAATTCGTTAACTTATTGAAATAGTCTTTATTTCATTCACTCATTATTTATAATGATATTATTATGTCACCATATTTTATTATACCATATAAAATAATTATAAGAATTGAATTTCAAAAGATAATAATTTTTGTTGTTAAATATATATCCATCACATCGTACAAATAATTATCCACTCTCCACTAATTATCCCCATAATTCCCATGTTGTTCACAAATATCCATTTTAGCATTGACGGATCACTAGAAAATAACCTTATAACTATAAATTTCACTCTTGGATATGAATTTTAATAGACTGAACATTGTTATAAAAAATTAATGTTCAACATTAAAATTCGTGTTAATGAAAATTTTGTAGGTATATAATGAAAATAATGGGAAGTTTTCCTCATAATCCCCATGATTTTAATCATCCTTTTGTTTGAGTCTATGGAAGTCACTCTCCATTTTCAGTTGGAAACTGTGATGAAAATATATATATCGAATTTTTTTTTCTCGAGTTCATTTTACATAAATAAATATTCTAGTCATTGTGTTTTTTATTCAAGACAAATTTACACCAATTACGATATTCTCCTTCGATATGATAAAAAACCAACATGAAATTATCTTACTTGCATTATTAAAGGTTGGAGAAGATCAATTCAATGGAGTTTATCCATTATTACAAAATTAGTGGATTGTAAATCCACTGAATGTGGAATCCAATTTTCACATAAATACTTCTATTGAATCATTATCTTTCATTGGGGGTTGGATAATAATCGTGGTGTTTGATTAAATTTAGAACATGAGTCTATTAAGAATTTATAATGATGATTTTTGGGACTCCTTCCCAAAATTATGTTGGGAATCTCATTGGGTAATTCATCACATTTACCCACACATTTTATTTGTGTCTAGATTTCTCCTACTTCTGGTCATTGAATAAAATAAATAGAAAAGTAGAGATGATAGATTTCAAATTGCTAAACAAAAAAAATGGGAAATATTATAACTAAAGGATAAAAACAAGATAACATATTTTCATTGACCCATGAATTTTAGGGATTCATTAGATTTCATCCATGATCTATTTCCTCATATATAATCTTATTAGAATTTTTTTTCACATAATAATGGTTTGTAATGATATTTTTACCGTACCATATGATATCCCTTGAGAGTGTTA
The DNA here is from genome assembly GCA_963277665.1 of Viscum album. Taxonomy (NCBI): domain Eukaryota; kingdom Viridiplantae; phylum Streptophyta; class Magnoliopsida; order Santalales; family Viscaceae; genus Viscum; species Viscum album. Next base: position 2,062,679,317 of record OY728140.1, read on the forward strand.
AACAATGGGTTTAAAAATGAACATTTTTGCGCACCTCTTTAAGATTAAATCAAGCTCAATATGATATTTTTTGTGTTGGTAACCCAATGTATATCTATTCCAGATACACATCCTCTTGATGTATCTAGAGAAAAATCTATTTCTTTAGAAACCACAAAATATATACTTTACCAAAATTTTGTTTCACCCTCATATGTTTAGAATTACAATTATGAAGATCGCTATTATATATCTAATCCTAATCACAAAAATAAAACGGATTAAGTTTGATACCAATAATGAAATCCCATATCTATAAAACATATTATTTCATTATTTATTAAATTACATCATTATTAGTACCAATAATTTGACTGATAATCCATATTTGTTCATTATATTTTTTTCATAGAACATTAACTCGAAACATATATACACCAAAATTATTGAAAACATCCATAACAGGATTCTCAAATTCTTATTATCTTTTAAAACATCATGAAATATCTTAGAGATATACATAAGAAATGGGTGAGAAATAAATCTTAAAATTGAATAATAAAAAAATAGTTAAATTATTTAATTTTAGTAATTATGGTTTAAAATGGGAAATAAAAGTGAAGTGAATCATAAAAATGAACGTCCAAGAATGCAATATGATAATAATATAATGGAAAAATTGGAATTTGGAAACAACAATAAATATGTATCATGAATATAGGTCATTTATAAAATTATAGAAATAATAAAGGGGAAAAATTACCATAACATACTACGATTACTCTTTAATCACATACATCATGTCTCTTGATGTTAAAACTTTACCAAATACATTAGAGTTTTGTATAGTTCTGGGCCCCACATATCACTTTCATATCACGTATATGTATATTAGTTTGTATAATAGATCAATCATTATATGAAAATATTTCTTAAAATTCAATCACTTTATAAATTAATATGTAATACATACATTGATGTACCCAATAAAATAATTATTTCTATGTCTATTTTCATAACCATGAGTTGAAATGATGATTGTATTCACATTACATATATTTGGAATTCTAAAATCACAGGATAATTTCAACTTCATAATTTGGATAAATAATAAATAATTAGGGGGATTAATGTTTATGATATAGATATCAATTCACTTTTTTTCAGAAGGGTAGTATGATAGATTTTTTATACCATACTATAATATTAAATAATTGAAAAAGGGTATAACACAAAGAAGGATCCTGATTTACGTAGGGAAGGAGAGGATCCCTTGGTTTCACCATATAAATTTCTAAGATAATGGTAATTATGATGGGTTATAGTTTATCTATCATTCATAAAACATCAATTGGATAGTAAATGAATGTTTATAAAGACATTAAAAATTATACAAATGGTTATTTAAAAGGCTTATTAAAAATAATGCTTTTAAACGAGAAAAAGGGAAGGGGATCTGTTTTATTCAGTGGGTGTTTCCCACAGACTGGGTGGTATTCATGATGGACATGATACCCCCTGATATAAATATTGAGTTTGAAGGGAATAATATTTTATTTCTCTAATTATTTTGACTGAATATGAATAAGATATTTGGTTTGTTTATATTGTATAAGAGACTATAGTACATTATTGTAACATCCCAGGTAAATAAAGAATAAATAATTTTCATATTTATTAATATTTACGAATTAAATATTAATTTTAATTAAAAGGGGTTTCTACGTTCAATAGAGTACTTCGTACGCAACGATGAGTTTCTTTGAAAACTTACGTTGCACACAAGTAATAAAATAATATTATTTTAAATGTTAGTTAACGAGTAGTCGTTGTACTGGCGGTAATAGATAGAAATAACTAAAATATGATTATATATGTTTTTAAAGGTTTTTACATTTACCCAATAAAAGATAAAGGCTTAAAATACGGAAAGAGTTCAATTTTAGGCATTTATACCCTAATTTTCACGAAAGGTCCACTTATCACCTTTTGACGGAGAACCGTCATTAAATATAGTTTTTATCACTCTTATACATTCTTTTGGACCAAATAAAACTCTTCTTTAGAATCGGGACATCAAAATTTACTTTGTGTAAATTTTTGGTACCTTTCTGATAAAGTTCATTTTTTTAATGAATAGTGTAAAATGTTGTCTTTTAATTCAAAACCTCTTTTTAATCTAATTTATTTATATGATTAGATTATCTTTTGAATTGGTTATAAAGTGAAATTATAAAATATTTTTACCATTAAATCCAATAGTGGTCGTTGGAATTAATTTCACTTTGAAAACGGACTTAAAATAGTGTCAATCTTTTGATACTTATTGTTTCATAAAAACACGCTATTTGCTATGACAGCAGGAATTAATTATTAAATTAATTAATGTGACTTATATGTATTGAATTTTTTAAAATAGACTTCATTTTTTAATTCAGAATATCAAATATAGCTTCGGGTGATTTTTTGGTAATTTTCTGAAAAACTTCAATTTATGATGAATAGTGAAACCACTAAGTGGTACTTATAAAAATTGATTTTCCGTTTAAATGAAATTTTTCCATCATTGTGTTTTTAATTTCAAAAATCCGACATACATGGTTGTCATTAAGAAGTAAAATGTGGTTCAATGAGATTATAATAATTTTTTGGTGAATAGTAACTTATTAAGTTCTTAATCGCGATTAGAGGTAATTAGTGTAATTTAAGGTAAAAATGATATTATAAGAATGTGAAAACACCATGACACTTGTCTTACACCTATTTGGTGAGTCATGGACGACCAAGACAAGCCATGGGCCAACTTGGGGACCCCATGGAGACACTTTGGTTGGGAAATGACATAAATAACTTTTTATTTAATGTTAAAATTAAATTGACACAAACATGAGTTGTTTTACTAAACCAATTTTTAAGTAGGGTTACACAGGTACAAATTTTGATTATAAATAGTCATTGTAAAGCTAAAAAGATTTCCTACATCATAGTAGTTTTTTAATAATTTTTAGACATTAAATAAATTAAATTATTTATGACATAATAATGATGCAGCGATGACATCATTATTTGACGATTTAAATAAAATAGAAAGATAATGGAAAATATAAAACCTACACATGGCCAAAACCAATTGGATTAGTGGATTTCTAACCCTTATCACCTTATCCACGAATTATATCAATGTGGGACCTTTTAAAACCGAAACACATTTTCAAATAAAGTAATATTTCTTTACTTTCCAAAAGTGCCTCTCCTCTCCTCTTATAAAAGGCCCCCACCTCTACCTCATTTCACACACTACTAAAGCCTTTGGCTCGGCCAACCCCAGCCCATTTACTCTCTCCACATCCCTCTCCTCATCCTAGAGGATTCCCTTTGGGCAGAATCCTTTCAAAGGAAGCCTTTAGGCTCAAATCAAAAGGAGTGACACTTTTAAAGGTAATTCATTCTCTCTTGTTCATTTGTTTTTTTTGCTTCTACAACCCACTAAACTCTTTTTATTTACTTCTTTTGTAACAACACAAGTATATTAAATATACTAGGATGTTTTTATAAGATTTATTTGAGCTAAACTCTCACACAACTACATCAAATGGTTAAAGAACATACGGTTTCCGTGGATGGAAAATTCTGCCTCCCGAAACAATGATTGTTCAATACTCATTTAACACCTTCAAAGGTGGCCATTATGATGACACTATTTTTATATATGATATATAATATGTTTATTTTTTCCTTAAGCTTCTGTTTTTTTCATTTTGGGCATACCTTTATGGTTTCCATTGTGTGTAGACACGATATCTTCATTTAAGGAAGTGCGGACTACCGCCCCCTCAAAGTGATGTGATTCGTTAATGCCATATGTGGGACGTGTAAAGGATGGATTTAAAGTTATTATATATGATGTTATACTGGAATTATAATATACCTATATATCATTATTATTTCTTTCCATTAAAGTATGAGATAGAAATGAAAGTAGCGTTCATGCGTACGTACTGCTTACCGTCTCCATGAACGGTGCATTTCATTTCTTATCCCCAATGAAATGTACTATTAAAATTATATGTATATAATGTATATATATAATTAATGATATATATAAATGATGAATATAATTCTGGAATTAAAATATACATACCTCTCATTTAGTTTTACTTCCATTAATATGACAAAGAAATGAAAGTAGCGTTCATGCGTATGTACGGCTTACCGTCTCCATGAACGGTGCATTTCATTTCTTACCTCTAAATGATTATGTAATATTATAAATACATGTATATGCTGGATATATATGATATATATTATATCCAAATCGGTAATTTTATTCTGGATATGAAGAACCTTTGACCACACGAACAACATGTAACTGTAAGAAGTCCACTTTCGACTTAAGAACCAAATATTGACAAAACAAACATTATTAACTTAAATGGTTACATAATGTTTATAAAATGGAAGTAAGTGATATAAAAGGAATAATAAACTTTAAAAAGGTTCTTAATTAATTATAAATTAACTCAAGTTTATTATTCAGGACGTTAAAGAACGATCGAGTCAAGTCGGACCCGAGGTAAGGGACTTTGTCTCAATCTCCTTTCATTGAGGCATATTTCGTTTTATACACAACTTTCTTTTATACAGTGTATAAACTCCTTTGACTTTTACTTTTATACAAAAGGAATCTTTTTCTATGAAGCATTTTACTAAATGACAAAAAGGAATGTTTTTTTAACGTACACGGTGACAACGACCTTTTCCGCCATCGCGAGTATTATTTGGTCTTTGGCCTCCTCAACAAGCCGTAATGTTTTTAAAATAAAATAAATACCATATACTCTTTTATGTATTTTGGTATTGAAAATGGTTTTGATAAATGATTCTATTATGTCAATATATTTATGATATATTGTGATTGAAATGTGGAAATGTTATCATTCGTTTATATTGGTTTTATGTTTTATGATTTTATATTGGTACTTGGACATTTTAACGGGTGGTTACGTTATAAACAATATGACGGGTGGTGCCGTGAATACCAGGACGGGTGGTTACGTTATAACCTCCAATGCATTGGGTATGGAAGTCGGCCGTATGGCTATTCCATTAAGTATGTATGGAAATTGTCCGTATGGCTATTCCATTAAGTGATATGTGTGGAAGTCGACCGTATGGTTATTCCACTTACGTATGTTTATGTCCCAAGTTACCTTTATATATGTTATGTGTTCTTTTTATGGGTTTTATGGTAATCCTTTGGTTACAAAAAGGTATGTAATGATACTTTATTAAATGAAGGGTTTTCTTACTACTTCATGAAGGTGAAGGTATTACTTTGATAGAGTATATATGTTTTACTTGATGTTTGAAAAACTAACAGTTTTAATTCTTTCTGTATCCCTTACTGAGCTTTTTATGCTGACCCCAAGTTTTTTTTGAAATGTTTTCACAGGACATAATGTGGAATAAGGTCAAGGATGGGATCAAGGGAATGTCATGCTATATAAAACATGGAAGTAGACATGTTTCTTCAAGAGTTTTTTTTATTATGGAAACTTAGTACAAGTGACTACTTTGTAATCTTTTGAGATGAAATAGTTATGTTCTAATTCTCTAAAACTCTAAACCTGAAAATATCCTCAACGTGAATTATTCATTTATTTCAATATTAAGTAAGGTTTAAGGCTGGGGCCTTATAGTTGGTATCAGAGGTCGGTTTAGACAACTTTAGGAGTTAGAAAAGTGTTAAATTATAATATGATTGAAATGATATAGCATTTACGGATTACCATGTTGCTTCGCCTAAGATATTTCTGTGTTCAGAATGGTTTTCCGCAGAGGAAACAAATCAGCTATGTTGGGACGACATCAGGAGGAAGATAACCTTCCAAATCAGCAACCTGAGATGGTCAGAATCGGAACTGGACCGTTTTTTGCAGTGATGGAACAGTTGACTCAGGCTATAAATGGTGGTGGTATCCATGCACGAGATCAGCCAGATCAACCGCAGAGGAACATCTCAGTGGTGGAACATTTCATGAGGCAACATCCCCCATCATTCAGAGGATCATCTGACCCTGTGCAAGCTGAAGGGTGGATTAAAGAACTGGAGAAGATTTTTGATGTCATGGGGTGTTCAGAACATCAAAAGGTTAGTCTTGTTGTTTACCGTTTTGAAGGTGAAGCTGATCAGTGGTGGTCGATGGTGAAAAATATAAGGGATAGTGATGAGATTGAGGATCTTCACTGGGACGAATTCAAAGGTATGTTTTTTGAGAAATATTTTCCTAAGGTGGTTCGTCTTAGGATGGAAAAGCAGTTCCTAGAATTGAGGCAGGAGGATGATTCAGTGGCTTCTTAAGAAGAAGATTTCACTCGATTGGAATGGTATGCTCCAAACTTCATACGAGATCTTGATAGTAAAATAAACCATTTTTACTCAGGGTTAAAGCCAAAGTATCGAAGGGCTTTAGCTTCTCGTGAGTTCAAAAGTTATGAAAAACTTGTTTGATGTGCGGAGAAGGTGGAAATGGAGTTTGCCGATGATCAGGTGTTCTATGACAAACAACAGAATAAGAGGTCTAGTTGGCAGGCAAAGGGGAAGGATTCATTAAAGAAGCAAGGAGGTAAGAAAACCAAATATCCATCCTGTGAGAAGTGTGGTAAAATGCATCCTGGAGAATGTTTATCCAAGTCTGGCAAGTGCTTTCGGTGTGGTACGTCTGGTCATATTGCTCGTAACTGTAAGGAAGATGATCAAGCAGGAAATGAAAAGCCAACGGTAAGATGTTTTAAGTGTAATGAAATGGGTCATTATGCAAACGAGTGTCCAACGAAGAACTCAACCGGGAGAATGCAGCCAGAATACAAGCAGAAAGGGGTGGTAAAATCCTTTGCAACAACTTCAGCAGATGTTGGGCCATCGAATGAAGTGGTATCAGCTCCAGGGAGCTCAGTATTTTTCAAAGATTGACTTGAGGTCGGGGTACCATCAGTTGAAAGTAAAAGAAGCAGACGTTCCGAAGACTACGTTCCGTACTAGATATGGCCATTATGAATTTGTAGTTATGCATTTTGGGATAAACAATGCACCTACTGTATTCATGGACCTTATGAATAAAAATTTCCATTAGTTCTTGGATAAGTTTGTGTTTGTGTTCTGAGGTTTGGGAAGAGATTATGTGTGCCTTGTGATTCACAGTTGAAGAATGAGTTGTTATGTGAGGCTCATAGTTCTCCGTTTTCAGTTCATCCTGGTAGTAATAAGATGTATAATGATCTGCGGGAGTATTACTGGTGGGATGGAATGAAAAGGGATATTTCTGATTTTACTGTGAACTGTTTAACATGTCAACATTTTAAAGCAGAGTGGCAGTTACCTAAAGGGATGCTTCAGCATTTACCAGTGCCAGAGTGGAAATGGGAAAACATATCCATGGACTTTGTTGTGGGATTACCGAGGACATCTCGAGGTAATAATGAAATCTGGGTTATTGTTGATTGCTTGACCAAATCTGCTCATTTAATTTCTATACGAGATACTTTCTCTCTTGATCAACATTCCTGTTTGTATCTTAAAGAGATAGTCAGGTTACATTGAGTTCCTCTCTCCATTGTATCGGATCGTGATCCCAGGTTTACTTCTAACTTTTGGAAAGGCCTTCAGAAGTCGTTGGGTACTGAATTAAATTTTAGTACAGCTTTTCATCCTCAATCAGATGGGTAGTCAGAACGAAAAATTCAAACCTTGGAGGATATGCTACGAGCTTGTTCGATGGATTATCAGGGAAGTTGGGACCAACATCTTTCTTTGGTTGAGTTTTCTTATAATAACAGCTTTCATTCTAGAATACAGATGGCACCATTTCAGGCATTATATGGGAAGCGGTGTTGAACTCTAGCTTTCTGGGATGAAGTGGGTGAATGGAAGTTGATGGGACCAGAATTGGTAGAAGAGATGGCAGAAAAAGTTCAGTTGATTCAGAAGCACATGAGAACAGCTCAGAGCAGGCAGAAGAGTTATGCGGATAACCGGAGGAAGGATCTATCTTTAAAGGTAGGTGATCATGTTTTTCTCAAGGTTTCTCATTGGAAAAGTGTGATGAGATTTGGTAAGAAAGGAAAGATGAGTCCAAGGTTTATTAGACCATATGAAATTCTGGAGAGAGTTTGATCAGTTGCATACCGGGTGGCTTTACCTCCGAGTTTATCTCAGGTACACAATGTTTTTCACGTTTCGATGTTGAGAAAGTATATGCCAGATCCATTCCATGTTTTGAGTCCAGAGGTAGTTCAGCTGGAAGAGAACCTATCCTATGAGGAACAATCGGTCCAGATTCTTGACCACAGGGAGCAGGTGTTACGGAATAAGGTGATTCATCAGGTTAAGGTTTTGTGGAAAAACCATGTGATTGAAGAGGAAACATGGGAATATGAAAATTCTATGAGGGATAAATACCCCCACTTATTTTGATAAGTGAATAAAATTGCGAGGACGCAATTTCCAAAAGGGGGGAAGGATGTAACATCCCAGGTAAATAAAGAATAAAGAATTTTCATATTTATTAATATTTACGAATTAAATATTAATTTTAATTAAAAGGGGTTTCTACGTTCAATAGCGTACTTCGTATGCAACGATGAGTTTCTTTGAAAACATACGTTGCACACAAGTAATAAAATAATATTATTTTAAATGTTAGTTAACGAGTAGCTGTTGTACTGGCGGGAATGGATAGAAATAACTAAAATATGATTATATATGTTTTTAAATGTTTTTACATTTACCCAATAAAAGATAATGGCTTAAAATACGGAAAGAGTTCAATTTTAGGCATTTATACCCTAATTTTCACGAAAGGTCCACTTATCACCTTTTGACGGAGAACCATCATTAAATATAGTTTTGATCACTCTTATAAATTCTTTTGGACCAAATATAACTCTTCTTTAGAATCGGGACATCAAAATTTACTTTGTGTAAATTTTTGGTACCTTTCTGATAAAGTTCAATTTTTTAATGAATAGTGTAAAATGTTGTATTTTAATTCAATACCTATTTTTAATCTAATTTATTTATATGATTAGATTATCTTTTCAATTGGTTTTAAAGTGAAATTAGAAAATATTTTTACCATTAAATCCAATAGTGGTCGTTGGAATTAATTTCACATTGAAAACGGACTTAAAATAGTGTCAATCTTTTGATACTTATTGTTTCATAAAAACACGCTATTTTCTATGACATCGGGAATTAATTATTAAATTAATTATTGTGACTTATATGTATTGAATTTTGTAAGATATACTTCATTTTTTATTTCGGAATATCAAATATAGCTTCGGGTGAATTTTTGGTAATTTTCTGAAAAACTTCAATTTTTGATGAAAAGTGAAACCACTAAGTGGTACTTATAAAAATTGATTTTCCGTTTAAATGAAATTTTGCCATAATTGTGTTTTGAATTTCAAAAATCCGACATACATGGTTGTCATTAATAAGTAAAATGTTGTTCAATGAGATTATAATAATTTTTTGGTGAATAGTAACTTATTAAGTTCTTAATCACGATTAGAGGTAATTAGTGTAATTTAAGGTAAAAATGATATTATAAGAATGTGAAAACACCATGACACTTGTCCTACACCTATTGGGTGAGTCATGGCCGACCAAGACAGGCCATGGGCCAACTTGGGGACCCCATGGAGACACTTTGGTTGGGAAATGACATAAATAACTTTTTATTTAATGTTAAAATTAAATTGACACAAACATGAGTTGTTTTACTAAAACAATTATTAAATAGGGTTACACAGGTCCAAATTTTGATTATAAATAGTCATTGTAAAGCTAAAAAGATTTCCTACATCATAGTATTTTTTTATAATTTTTAGACATTAAATAAATTAAATTATTTATGACATAATAATGATGCAGCGATGACATCATTATTTGACGATTTAAATAAAATGGAAAGATAATGAAAAATCTAAAACCTAAACATGGAAAAAACCAATTGGATTAGTGTATTTCGAACCCTTATCACCGTATCCACGAATTATATCAATGTGGGACCTTTTAAAACCGAAACACATTTTCAAATAAAGTAATATTTCTTTACTTTCCAAAAGTGCCTCTCCTCTCCTCTTATAAAAGGCCCCCAGCTCTACCTCATTTCACACACTACTCAAGCCTTTGGCTCGGCCGTCCCCTGCCCATTTACTCTCTCCACATCCCTCTCCTCATCCTAGAGGATTCCCTTTGGGAATAATCCTTTCAAAGGAAGCCTTTAGGCTCAAATCAAAAGGAGTTACACTTTTAAAGGTAATTCATTCTCTTTTGTTCATTTGTTTTTTTTTTGCTTCTACAACCCTATAAACTCTTTTTATTTACTTCTTTTGTAACAACAACAGTATCTTCAATATAATAGGATGTTGTTATAATATTTAGTTGAGCTAAACTCTCACAAAACTACATCAAATGGTTAAAGAACATACGGTTTCCGTGGATGGCGAAATTCTGCTTCCCGAAACGATGATTGTTCAATACTCATTTAACACCTTCAAAGGTGGCCATTATGATGTCACTATTTTTATATATGATATATAATATGATTATGTTTTCCTTAAGTTTCTGTTTTTTTCATTTTGGGCATAACTTTATGGTTTCCATTGTGGGTAAACATGATATCTTCATTTAAGGAAGTGCGGACTACCGCCCCCTCAAAGTGATGTGATTCGTTAATGCCATATGTGGGACATGTAAAGGATGGATTTAAAGTTATTATATATGATGTTATACTGGAATTATAATATACCTCTATATAATTATTATTTCTTTCCATTAAGGTATGAGATAGAAATGAAAGTAGCGTTCATGCGTACATACGGCTTACCGTCTCCATGAACGGTGCATTTCATTTCTTATCCCCAAATGTAATGTACTATTAAAATTACATGTATATAATGTATATATATAATTAATGATATATCTAAATGATGAATATAATTCTGGAATTAAAATATACATACCTCTCATTTAGTTTTAATTCCATTAATATGACAAAGAAATGAAAGTAGCGTTCATGCGTACGTACGGCTTACCATCTCCATGAACGGTGCATTTCATTTCTTACCTCTAAATGATTATGTAATATTATAAATACATGTATATGCTGGATATATATGATACATATTATATCCAAATCGGTAATTTTATTCTGGATATGAAGAACCTTTGACCACACGAACAACATGTAACTGTAAGAAGTCCACTTTCGACTTAAGAACCAAATATTGACAAAACAAACATTATTAACTTAAATGGTTACATAATGTTTATAACAAGGTAGTAAGTGATATAAAAGGAATTATAAACTTTAAAAAGGTTCTTAATCAATTATAAATTAACTCAAGTTTATTATTCAGGACGTTAAAGAACGATCGAGTCAAGTCGGACCCGAGGTAAGGGACTTCGTCTCAATCTCCTTTCATTGAGGCATATTTCGTTTTATACACAACTTTCTTTTATACGGTGTATAAACTCCATTGACTTTTACTTTTATACAAAAGGAATCTTTTTCTACGAAGCATTTTACTAAACGACAAGAAGAAATGTTTTTTAACGTACACGGTGACAACGACCTTTTCCGCCACCGCGAGTATTATTTGGTCTTTGGCTTCCTCAACAAGTCGTAATGTTTTTAAAATAAAATAAATACCATATACTCTTTTATGTATTTTGGTATTGAAAATGGTTTTGATAAATTATTCTATTATGTCAATATATTTATGATATATTGTGATTGAAATGTGGAAATGTTATCATTCCTTTAAATTGGTTTTATGTTTTATGATTTTATATTGGTACTTGGACATTTTAACGGGTGGTTACGTTATAAACCATATGACGAGTGGTGCCGTGAATACCAGGACGGGTGGTTACGTTATAACCTCCAATGCATTGGGTATGGAAGTCGGCCGTATGGCTATTCCATTAAGTATGTATGGAAATTGGCCGTATGGCTATTCCATTAAGTGATATGTGTGGTAGTCGACCGTATGGTTATTCTACTTAAGTATGTTTATGTCCCAAGTTACCTTATATATGTTATGTGTTCTTTTTATGGGTTTTATGGTAATCCTTTGGTTACAAAAAGGTAAGTAATGATACTTTATTTAGTGAAGAGTTTTTTTTACTACTTCATGAAGGTGAAGGTATTACTTTGATAGAGTATATATGTTTTACTTGATGTTTGAAAAACTAACAGTTTTCATTCTTTCTGTATCCCTTACTGAGCTTTTTATACTCACCCCAAGTTTTTTTTGAAATGATTTCACATGACTTAATGTGGAATAAGGTCAAGGATGGGATCAAGGGAATGTCATGCTATATAAAACATGGAACTAGACATGTTTCTTTCAAGAGTTTTTTTTATTATGGAAACTTAGTACAAGTGACTACTTTGTAATATTTTGAGATGAAATAGTTATGCTCTAATTCTCTAAAACTCTAAACCTGAAAAGATCCTCAACGTGAATTATTCATTTAATTCAATATTAAGTAAGGTTTAAGGCTGGGGCCTTATAATTATTATTTTATAGACTTTTATTTTGGAATCTATAAAATAGTGTAATTAAACCCAAATACCATCAAACTTTTTACCCATGGATTTATAAATAGGTGATTGGTTTTAAATATATAATAATTTCATGAATCAATAAAAACAAAATAAAAAAACTATCGATGTGTGAGTGGGTTATGTTTATGAATAATTGACTTCAAAGTAGTAAAATTTAATATACATTTTTAATGATTCATAAATGGTTTATAGAATTAATAAAATAACCTATAAAATATATTATTTGAAGGGGAAATATATATTATATTATGTATAATTATTTTTCAATATAATTAATCAATCCTGGGTCATTATGATGTCCTAATATATTCTGTATATTTATATCATATTTAAATTTATCCTGAAACTTTTTCAATATATAGAAATAATAAAAAATCCACTATTGGATAATTTGGAAATTATGAATTTGAAATTAATAATTATTTTTAAAAAATATTTTTCTAAATAATATAATTTATACATTTAAATTTAAATTCTTATTCATTGAAAAAATTCTATTTTTTTAAAAATAAATCATTTCAAACACTTCTAGAAATTAAATTTTCACATTATAAAATTGCTTCCAAAATTATACAAGATTCAGTAATAATAAATTAATAAAATTTTAATAATTGAAAAAAATCATGAATTCATTATATGCAATGCATTTATTGAAATTTCATATTATCTAAAAATATAATTTCAACTTTTTCTTATTAAATTATATTTGTTATCAACCCCATTATGTAATTATTTATAAAGTGAAAACAATAATGAACAAATTTAATAATTTTTTTTCTTGATGAAAAATATACATATTCACACTATTATGTTTGATATACATAACCCTTATTAAATTAGTGATAACATTAAGATAAGGGTGTAAGATGGTCAGATTCTCTTAGGGTGGTTTTGTGGATATAGTTTGGGTTGGGATATCGATGTCTATAATAATTACCCATAAATGGGGTTTCCCATGATTTATATTTCAAATATAGAATTAATCATGGTATAGGTAATATCCTAGAGATACTATCTACCTTGAAAGCATCGATTAATAGGATTCAACGAGTAATATACTATTTGTTTAGGCCATCGAATACTTTTTCTGTTTCTATTGGATTAGTCATATCACATAATACATATTGTTATTATGTTCCAAATTCAATATATATATTATCAAAATTTATAATTAATAGTGATCATTTAAATTTGATTGGAAATTACCATGTAAATCAATGTGTTTCTTAAAACTATACTACATAATAGGGAATTTAATTCAATCAAAACGTTAACTTTAATCATAAATGTATGCACTGTTACAAAGTGAGATAAATCCACCTTGTGAGTGAAAAATACAAAATTTATCATGATTATCAATCATTGGGATATCCTATTTATTCCACCTCTTGGATGAATATGAAATTTTTATAAGAATAAAAGTTCAAAAGAAAAATAATTTTAGTCACCAACTTTATTGGATGCATCTCTGGATGATTTATTTCCCTCAGTTTATGAAGTAGTAGTGTCACCCCCACCAAAAGGGTTCATTATTTGTTCTATTGAAATTATATAATATAAAAAATAGTTCCCTAATGATAAAGATAGCTAGGAATAATATGCCCATCAAGATAAATAGGGATCCAAAGTGTTATGATCTGGTCCAGGTAACCTATTAAATAGATTACCAAACCGATCCAAAAATATCCCAAAAATAATTCCTTATCCCCATGGGTTAGAAATTATCACCACACGTCGTATAAAATAAAAGTCGGAACAAATTTTCCAAAAACCAAAAGGATGAAATAGAACATATCAGTATGTATAAAAATGAAACTCCACTATGATTAGTGTAATATAATTCAAATAGAATCGAAAACCCAATGTTGTAAAACAATGTATTATTAAATCATTATAGTTAAATATCCCATTTCCTAATGGAAGATACACTCTTAGTCCAAAAATCGATATCTAGAACCACCACTATATAGTGCTTTACCCCTAATTGAACCAATAAGAAGGAAATTTTCTAACACTGGATGGCGCAAATAGGGTGTGAGATAGAAGCCCATTAGGGTCTCACTAGGGATTCCATAATAATATTTCAATATAAAATTTACCAAAAAATTCATTAAATTTTTAAATAAAATGTTTTTTATTTAAAAATAATTTTTTGTCAAATAATGATTAAAAATTAAAATGATGGAATTTGATTAAAAAATAATGCATAAAAATTTGAAATGAGGGAAATACATTTAAAAAATTTGATACTGAACACATTTATATAAAATAGTCTATATAAATTCCCAAGTTACATTAAAATTATTAGTCATTGGATTATAATTATATATTATATATAAACAATAGATATTCATTGTCTTCTTCTAAGATGTACGAAATTTCCATGTTATGGAATCCTCAAACAATCGAGTGATTAATTGAAATCAATAAACTCATCCCTCATCAATGGAGTGAGAGGAAATATCAATGTACCTATGAAAAAGAAAGATGTGTAAAATAATATTTTCATACTGTTCAAAAGAAACAGTTTATTTATAGTTCAATTCTAATCAAGTGTGTTTGTCCTAATAATTCACAGACAACATATCATTGGATGTTCTCAAGTACATGTCAATGATGGAAATTTTTTCATATGAAACAATTAAATTCAACTATTTTCAATTCATCCATTTCAAAAATTACAATTTCAAATTATAAACAAAAATTAGTTTTATTAATAAAAAATCCATTTTCCTTGTATTATTCCCCATGCTTTCAATCAAGCCGAATGGAATCAATTTTTTAGAAATATGAATTTGAAATAAATTTAAAATTCAATTAAAAAATTTATATTAACTATTAAATAATTAAATTTAATTTCAAAAAAATTCCATAAATTTCAACAAAACCCCATATTTAATGGAATTGATGGGTTTTAAAAAAATTCAATCAAATCCAGTCAACAATTTAAATATAATTTTTTTTAAATGATCCACATATAAATGGAATTGATGGATTTATAATTTTAGGCCTAAATCCATATCAAGAAACACAATTCAATGAAATTGGTTTTTAAAATAAATACAATAGAAAGAAAACCAATTAAAATTTTTGAAATTAAATTTATTTTAAAAAATTGAAATTAAATTAATTGATTTATGGTTAAAAAATTGGACCTCATGATGGTACTAGATACCTCAGGATCAACTGATCTTCTAACTCCAAACAGTAATTGGGATTTTTCAATGAAGAATGACGATCAAGGAATTTGTAAAAATTGATAAAACCATGGATTATGAATACAACGATGATGGTATTAGATTCATAAGGTAACATGGTTATCCATGGAACCCTATAGAGGATATGATAGATAGCTAAAGACCATGATTGGGAAGAGGAAACTAACCAGGTAGTGATCGAATGATCTTCCTCAATCGTCTAATTGGGACTGAGAGTTTTATAAGGTGACATGAACATCTCTTGGATGCTCTTAAAGAATAATAAATTACATGGAGGTCTTCCAATAACATCATTGGTCTAAATAGTGGTTTTAGATATTTAAAAATTATAATCGATTTTAAAAATTCTCATATGCACTATTTTTTGGGAAAAGTTGCACAGTTAGACCAAAATGTTCAGCCCATCCATGACCCACTTTAATTAGGATAGATAGATTCCCAATATAGGGTGAAATATGCATCAAACAATGTAGTAATCCTGAAAAACCAACAATTGATATTCAATATTTTTTCTGGATTTGGTGTATCATTTGGGGAAAATGCGCACCAACCATCCAGTAGCCCAAAATATTTTTTTTAACTTGAGAAAATCCTTAAAAACAACAAAATAATTTTGATAAATTGAGCATGATTACGAATACCATAAAACTATAACACGATTTTACATCCTCTCAACTATAGAATATTGTTTACCAGAACACCCATGAAGATTCTCCCATTCCCAAAAGATGAATACACTACCCTCTCATATATCCCACCTAATACCACATTTTATGATTATCAAATACTTGAAACCATAGTGCACAAACTAGTGTTATTATCCAAATAATTTACCATGGTTTTGAAATCAACTAACCAGACTTGA
This sequence comes from Viscum album, assembly GCA_963277665.1. Lineage (NCBI taxonomy): Eukaryota > Viridiplantae > Streptophyta > Magnoliopsida > Santalales > Viscaceae > Viscum > Viscum album. The sequence goes on from OY728140.1 coordinate 2,062,696,020, forward strand.
TGTTCAACCATGAGTAAATAAGGTTCAACTTCATGATCACGTAAGAAGAGAATATAAAAATTTATATGGAAGTGAAAAATAGAATGAAATTTTACCAATTTTATAAAAAGACTTAAAATTTCTAAAAAACAAGGATCATGTTTAACTTACTTCCTAATCTATCGATGAACCAAATGGGGCCTAACTCTCAAGAGAACCTGATCACCAAATGCAATCTCTAATGGTCTGTGATGAAGATTAGTAGAAGACATTTATCAGCTTTGGGACATCAATATTATCTATATAATCAATGGAAATATTTTTATCACTATTTTAACTAATATGGTCTAACCTGGGAAGATTCACCAATCTCTGAAAAATATAATAGATATCTGCCTGGATATTTATAAAATGAAACTAAATAATCCATTTTGATTGAGAATGGATAACTATAGTCATATATAAACATAAACTTCCCACAAAGATCTTCCCAAGCCATACAAAAGTAAAGAATAGAAGTATGAATAATTTCTCAAATAGTTGACATTGATATTTCTACCCATCCATTCATATTTATATAACAATCCTTACTCATAATAATTGGATATCCCAATGCATCCTAGAGGCCTCTCCAAAAAATGTGATGTGAAGCAGGTATCTCAATCTGAGTCAGTAGTAGATGGATCTCAATGAAAATGAAAAATATCTTTCACGTAGAGATTTCCTAGCTCTTTTACTTTGGTTTCATCATGAATGTGTAAAATGTGATCTGACTTCATCTGATGATTGATCAATACATAAATATATCCATTATTCCTTTTGTATGAATAATCACCACCAAATTTTCCTTAAAGATATCATCCCAATTTCAAGAAGGGACATGAATTTATTGAAAAAAATACAATGTTTTATGGTGCCCGATCATAGCTCATGACCACACACAACTACAAGAGAAAAAATCAGCAATGTATCTTTTCATACCTATCCACCAAAACAGACATTGTATTTCATATAACATTGTCATGGTGCTTGGGTGCACTTCCCAATTGGAATTTTATTTATCCCACAACATAGCTTTTGTTTATCGCTAATTCACAAGAAGGTGATTATGTTAGGATATATTTACATCCATAGCGAATTACCAATCAGTAACTATCTTCACAACATAATTATATTTTCTAATGATACAAAACTCATCAAAAATATTATGTTGTTAAGGATACTATTTTATAATAGAATAATTCAACTAAACAATTGAAAATTACTCTTTTGCCCTTGATTCTAAGAAACCAATATGAAATTATGAAGAGATATCCATCATGTACCACTATTACAATGATTCTTTCACTTCATAAGATAGAAATTTCCTTATCAATGAATATATGATGGCAATCCCTTTCCTAAGTGTATTGAAAATCCCAATATTGAATGATTTTAGGAATTCCATCAAAAACCTCTCTTGAAGATTCAAATTAATTAGATAGAAGATAACATGCATGCTATTGTAGGGTAGAAACATAGTAGAACATTTTCCATAAAGGTAATGCATCCAACTCTTAAATGCGTGCACCAAAAATGCATGATCATGGTTATATGATGTAAAGTTCAACTCATGAGGCCTACGATGATGATATCCATATGAAAAAAAGATCACAATGCATAATAACTCATTCCAAACCTAAACCTGATGCATCATAGAATTCCACATAGCATTGTCTAGCCTCTATAAGATTCAACAACAATAAATAATTAAGAAGGAGATTTATCTCAACAACAGAACAAATTTTTTTTCATCCCATAATAAAATTACTCCCTTCTTAGTGAGAGAAATTATTAATTAATAAAACATTGAGAAGTACCTATTTAACTGAATATAATACCCATCTAAACCCAAGAATCACTGAATCATTTTGAAATTTCATGGTTTCTCCAATGTTCTAATACCTTACATTTTAATGGAAAAATAAAATAAAATTTATTGACACCATTTGTAATAAGAATTTTTCTTCTCAAATATAAAAATTACATTTAGAAAGTTCAAAATAAATTCACTGATTTCACAGAAAAGACAGAACAATTATTAGATGATGCACGTGTTCTTCCAGGGATTTAGATAAAACAAGGATGTCATCCACAAAGAACACCATGATATTTTTAGATAATCATGGAATAATACATTCCACTAAATTCATAATGATTTTAAGTGAATTGGTTTCACCGAAGGGTAAAATATGGTAGTCATAATGGTCTTACCTACTTAGAAAGGCATTTTTATGAATGTAGGATTATATTTCACTTAACTGGTGGTACCATGATATATTTTTAATAATTGATAATCATATTACAGATTAAATTTGTCAGAGAATTTTATAGTTTATGGAAACAGAAAAATTTTCATTACCAACAATCAACTGATCTTCTAGTAATCAATGCAAAGGTGCAGTGAAACATTTTCCTTCATAAAAATAGAAATGACACTACCCAAGGTGTCACACTAATGCCTACATCATCTATCTTGAGAATATAATCCAACATAGTTATTATGTATTTAATTTCTGATGGTTCCATGTGGTTATAAGGAATAGAAACTATATGAGTACCATGAAATGTGTAATTAGAAAAATATACCTCCATTAAAGATGTAAAACATGAGAAGTCAAAAGGAAAATTGTTTGAAAACATGAATACTACATGAAGGAGATCACCACTCAATGATTTTCTCTCTCTGATAAAAATAAAATAATGATATTACAATCCAAAACTCTAGATATGATGTTTGGGATGTACTCGGCCTCTAGAACCTTTCCCCTTGAATGAAAAGTAAGGCACCATCGAGTGTAGTGAATATGACACATAGAATACAATAATAAATCAAGGTTTTACTCAAAATGGACTTATACATCTAGATTATCATGCCATGTGGCTTAATTTTGGGAAAAAACTCCATGAATGCTCGAAATATGATAGAGTGAAAATAGATGAGGGACTAGGAATACCCCACTATATTTTTTGTAATAAGGGGAGTAGTAATATCAATTAAAAAAGATAAATTCTCTATATAAATTTTGTAACATTAACAAAGTGTATTGAAATAAATGATTGAGATGCACCATTACCCAAATAAATGTGTTTATTAATGATTTAAATATATATAAGGTACCTATACTGTTCTCTAGATGAATATCCCCTTCCTCTTAAGGCTCTTCCACAATGTGAAGATATTGTCTTCCTTATGCTAAATGATTATGACATTTTATCCATGAAACATATGATCTACTTTTAGTCTTTGTAGGATTTAATTATCCCATTCTACTACCCTATGTGGTATAAAAAATGAATAATTTTATTATGTAACCACAATATAAACAAGAAGAACAAAAGCATAGTGCCATAGTGCAAAACCTCATTGAATGTATTGTCTTCCCACACTGGTAAAAAAAATATAAAAATACCTGGAACTATAGGTGGCCTATAATGATCCATATTATTAATAACTAAAAGGAGAATCATTATGATTCGTCTTTCCATTAGAAGAATCAATTCTTCCATAAGGATAAAAATAATTTGTAGACAACACTAGCTTACCATTTGGGTACATCTTGACCATCCACTCTCTATCAAACACATCTCCAGAAGAAAGCAGATTCTATAAGAAAATAGAAGAATGAATAAATTATCAATATCACAAATACAAACTCCAATCAATAATAGTTTCATTAAATACAATATCATATAAGAAATTCATGAGTTCAAAAAAATAGTTTTCACATTCTATCATGGTCATATTAGTATACTCATGTTTGAAACACTCGGTATCCTTGGTAACAAAAATTTTCTCTAGATAAAAATTGTGACTAAAATGAACATTTAGGTCTTTCCACTATAATAACTCATGTTTATTCATCGATACAATAATTTTAAACTATCTCCTTCTTATTTTATTCAAATAGATAGTGTGACATGACACCTTCATTTCATCAGGTGTCTCCATGAACCTAGAAAAACAATCCATCTTGAAAAATCACTTCGTGAACCAATGATTATCATATGATCCATTGAATTCTGTTGGCTTTAAATGAAATAATTCCTATGAATTTTCTTAGAGAACATATATATGACACTCCAAAACTAGATCCTGAACGGGAGTTTGTGGTAGTGTATGTCACATAGAAATGACAATATGTTATATCACTTGTACTAGATTCTGGCCCATAAGGGGTTGACTCGATGAGGATCTACAACATCTTACTCCTAGTTCATATTGACATTAATTATTGAAGACATGAATCTTTACAGTATTATAATAAACAAAAATACATCAAATTAATAATCATTAAGAGAAATGATGGAATTTAATCCTAAAAAATATAACTACAACATGTGGATTTCAATTCCATCCAAATCAAATGTAGGGAAAATACTCAAACTAAACATCAATAATTATTTCCCTCACCACCCCTTGTGACTTATGGTTTCACTACCATGATATCTGTTTAAGAACTCAATAACAATAATGACATAAGACCCGATAAGAATACAATAATTTATATATAGATCAATAATAGATGAAAATAATACAACCCTGATACCACTTTTCACTAACTGACCCATGTACCATAGTATCCCCATAAATGAGATGATTACAACCTTTCCCAAAGGAAATTACTAATCCCAATTGATATCTGACTACAACCTAATATCATAAAAAGCACGAAATTAGATTTTTTAAATATAATATAGATGAAATATAAAAAATCATTTTGAATACAAATAAAAATTCATTATGATAAGTTTATTATATGTCAAATATTTAAGAAAATAAAAATTACTACATAAATGAACAAAATAAAAGTACAAGTAAAACATGATAAATAAACTACTCATGTCTTAAAAAAATTCAACAACCCATCTCAATTGATCAACAGATTTATCAATCTCTAGGTGGTGGTTTAACCTTAATAAAACATGGAAGGAAACAAAATATAAAATCACATTAAGACACATGTATGGTGTGAGATAAAATCCCAGTAGGCTCTAAACAAGGATTCTATAATAATATTTAAAAATTAAATTATCAACATATTGTTCATTCAATTAACAAAAAAACATCATTTGAAATTGAAATTTAATAAATCCATTCATTAAAATTAGAATAATTTATTTTTATTCCCACATCATGCTTCATATTTCAAAATAATGGAAATAATTTTAAAGAAATTGATTATCAATCGTTCTATATAAAACAGTCTAAATAAATCCAAAAAAATGTAAAATAGTTTGCAAATTTTTAATCCATTTATAACTCATAATAAAAAAAATAGAGCAAAATGTTCATATTCCAAGAGTTATTATATTTCTAGATTAATAAATCCTTACTCACACATTTGATAAACCGCTATATGTACACACATCCCTCAATAATGGAATGATTGAACTCATCCATGTCACAGTAGAGATGTAAGAAGTCCTAACTAATATTTGGTTTTCTTTTTAATGATGTAATCCATTGTGTAACACCCCATGTTTCCACGGTACACTTCTCTTGAATAATACAATATCGTGTGTTGTACGCAACTTCGAGTTCTAACACACACCACAACCAATAAAACTAACCGTTATGAATAGTAATACCCACTTTTTCAAATTTTATAAATTCTATCGTTCAAAATTGACGTCATTTTTGTATTTGGAATACCGAAATTAGCTTAGAATGAATTTTTGGTATTTTTCTGAAAACATTCAATTTTTTATGAATAGTGAAAAAACATTGAGTTATAGTTTTGATCCGAATTTTTATTTAAATAATTATATATTTTATTTAAATTTAATTAAGGTCAAAATATATAAATAATACCTATAAAAGTTCAATGTAATTAAAAGGAGTTATTTTATAATAATTTTAGATATATAAAAATTTTATTGAACTTTTCACCGTCTTTTACTCACCTCTTAGGAGAATTTGGAAATTCACTTAAAACATAATTTTACAACTTCTTTGATTGGAATTTTGAAATTCCAAGATACATCATTAATATCAAGGGGTAGAATGTGTATTTCAATAAGATTAAAAAAATTTGGGTGAAAAGTAAATTTTTACTTTTATTTACCACGGTTAAAAGTAAATAGGGTAATTATGGGTAGAAATGATATTAATATTACACTAACACATGTTGAAATTCTATTTTAAAACTTTATATTGACCAAAAACAACCTTAGGAATAATATATTACAATTTAGGTCCACTTGGATTAAATTAGGACATTTATCATTATTTACTTCAAAGAAGAGATAAAAGAGTAAAAATAAAAGTTTAATAACTAAATTTTTTTATTATAGGGTAATACATAAGATAAATTCGATTATAAATTTTCACTATAAAGATAAAAATATTTAATAAATAATGGTATTTTATTTATTATTTTTATACTTTATAAAATTTAATTTATTTATGACAAAATTGTGATGTAGTAATTACCTAATTAATGAAATTTCAAAATAATAGATATTATAAATATCAAAATAAATGTAATTTGAGACTTTTTGTGAATTCCACTAATTTTTTAGGTTAAAATAACCTATTTTAGTTGGTTATATTAATTTTATTGAAGTAATAATGTTTTTATGAATTTAGAAAATACAAAATACCAAAATGTGTCAAAATTGACAAAAAAGAGTTTTAAAAAAATATTATATTATTAATTCATATTCAATTACTAAAAAACTAAGGTTTTCCCAAAGGACTTTTATAATGATATTTATATCATTAATGGACCACTTGTGGGTCGTTTTAATGTTTATAGTAAGTTAATTAACCATATAATATAAAAATACAAAGAGACATGGTAAATGTCAAACTAATTAACTAAGAGTTAAAACTAAATGATATGGTTAATAAAAGGACCCAAACCTATCTACGACCTATTAGGTGAGTTTTTTGCGACCCATAACCACCTTATCCTCGAAATAAATCAGTTTTTAGCCATTAGAAACCATATAGTAATTTATTATAAAATAATATTTATAGCTTTTCCAAAGGTGCCCCTCGCCCCTCTTATAAAAGGGCATTCCACCTTCTCTCTAATTAATACCTTAAAAACTATTTCGCTCGTCCAAACCTAGACCAAATATTCACTCAAATTCCCTCACTTTTACCTAGAGGCCTTAGTTTGATCAGAAAGTCAATCTAAGGAGCCCTTTTATTCAAATCAAAAGGATGAACCATATGAAGAGGTTATGTTTTCACCACCCTCTTTCATGTTCCTTTCTTCTTGAACTTCTTCATTATTTGTTATTTCAATTTTAAAATAATAACAATTGTATCTTCTATATACTGTGATGTTATTATGAATATGGTACAATCATATTCAGTATTCTATCCATCCTTTTGATGGCATGTCACCATACGAGCGTACGTACGACTTACCCTCTCCACATCATGGTGTAATTGTCATTCAAAACATTATTATTTGTATGGGTATGAAAATGATGTGTAATTCAGGTAAATAATAAATTTTACATTATAATTATTTTTTATATTTGATATATCATCAAATTATATATTATTTTAATATCAAAAGAATGATATTGTCACTTGTGCGTACGTACGGATTACCGTCTCCACGAACGCGAAGATATTCATTCCACATCGTATCCATTCATGTTTAATTCTCATTTGATGATTAAAAATAAAGTTTATGTAATTCATATATTTTTGGATATTAATAACATAAAACCTATCCATAACTAACCTGGCTTATGTAACAAAACATAAAAAATAAAACGAGTAAGTTAACACTCGAAACGACGATAATACTAAGATATTATCAACAAAGAAATGTTAAAATATCATATATGATATCATATTAATGTATATGATTTTTTAATAATTCAATACCAACTATTTCACTATTGTACATGTGGTTAACCTACCCTCAATAATGTGAAAGCACAAGGTAAGGGTTTATTTTACAATATCTTCATTATTCGAGGTTGTTTATACATAATTATCTACTAGGACCTCTTTATCATCCACATCCATGTTTCTTAAAAATGAATTTAAATAGTTCTTACTATTTTACAGACTATGGGTTAATGTCATTTAAACCCTTGTTGACTTTTTATAAGATGTTTTTAAAAGAATCATTCTGTCGTTTTCCAAACAATGTCCTTTTTTAACCTTTTTGACAAAATTAAGGTAAGAATTTATTTTTTTTAACTTATATAGTGGGTGCGACTATGTTCTGCCGTTATAAAATCGTCGAAGCTTACCTTACATGATTATAATAATATTTTCAAAGTAATTGATTTATTTTATTATTATGTGGCTTTTAAATGATTTCAATAAAAGAGATATTTCTCTCAAATAGTTTGGATTTCATCTTTGTCAATATCCTTTGATGGATTTTAAGCTTATTTGAAGTTGAAATATTATGATACAAACTATTAATATATTATTGAAGGTTTTGTGATATGTTTAACTGTTGATGTGTTATTTTTATACCATTCATGGTTTATGGAGAAGGTATTGTCATTTCGTATTCTAGTTTTGATACGAATGTTTATGTTATGTTTAAACCTATTCATATGAGGAATTCATTGGACTTAATAAGTGACAGGTGAAGCCCGCTATAGCTCCTCGATGCATCGGTAGGTCTCATGAGACAAAAATAGTGTCTTGGAACATGGCCTTGAAAAAATCTTATTTGTAGTCTTGGAACAAGGCCTTGACTATGTGGTTATGATAGTCTAGAATTAGGCATTCCATCATTATAAAAGTGGTTATTGATATTGCATTTCATTATTAGACCAGTAGAATTTCAATGTGAATAAGTAAATGGAATTATTTCATTTTATTTTTTCCATATTATGTTGAAGTTCATGTTTAAATGGATTTTGTTTTAGTTATAAATTTCCTTAAATGTTTATGCTTATTTATAAAAGTTTCCGCTATACTGATATCCTTACTGAGCATCTGAGATCACCCCTTCTATGTTTTATTTTTCCCAGGATGTGAAGAAGTATTTTATGACTGACCTGTAGGGATAGTCTGAGTTGATATGAGTGTAGACTATGGAGACTATGTTGTAGTAGTTTTTCATTTTATGATGTAATGTCAAACTTGTGAATGTATCTAGTGTTTCCAAGGCTACTTAACTAAGTGGTATTTGGAGACATGATCTTTTGCGATCATACCAATGTTATGAAAAAAATGCACCGACTCTGAGTAACTGGGGTCGGGGCGTTACAGTTGGTATCAGTGAAAGGTTAGTACAATCCTAGGGAGCTAGATTTAGATAAACTCTTATTGGATAACATGGACCTATGATGTAATTTGAGGATTAGTATAGAAGAACTTCCTAGAATTTTGTTATTGTTGTGATTTTGTGAGTTTTCCAAAAAATACATCCCTATCTAGATACAAGCAGGTAGAGGTGGCTCTGGCAGATATGTACCTAGGGGTAAAACCTGAAAACACCACTTTGATCTAGACTCAAATGAGAAATGGTACACGAAAATGGGCCTTGCTTCACTCTAGGTTATGACTCTCTAGGGGGATATTCTTAGTAAATTTATCATTTACATTAGAAACTATTATGAAGGGGTAATGAGTATATACATCCTCAAATAATTTTTTTCTATGGTTATGGATTATATCCATAAACTGTTCAATTTATTTAATGTGTTTTACAATTTAGGATTTATGTATTACAATTCATAAACTAATCAAGTGTATTCCATTATTTAGAAATGGCACCTAGTGGAAGAAATGGAAACTCTATCAACTCACGCACTCCATGTAGTTATTTTCATCCTGCTCAAGATAATTATAGTGGAGCTGGTGATGCAACTGGTGCTGATCAGCTAATCACCATTTTGGGACACCTCACTCAGGTTATGAATAATAACCTTACCCGTATAGAGCACACTGATCCTCAGCGTGGAGGATCAATGTTAGACTGCATCATGAGGGAAAACCACCAACATTCAATTGGAGTACAAATCCCTTAGTAGCTGGTCAATGGATAAATTCCTTAAATAAAATATTTGATGCCCTTGGGGAGTAGTGAAAGGGAAAAAGTTATCATGGCACTTTACCGCCTCATTGGAGATTCTTATCAATTGTGGTCATTGATTCAAATACACAAAGGAAGATGATGAAGTATCAAATATGGAATAAAGGGAATTAAAAGTTATTTTCTTAGAAAAATAATTTCCTCATGACCATTGAGTAGATATAGACATGCAATTTCTGAGTGTGAGACAAAAGGAGGATGAGAATTTCGCAAAGTATGAGGCTAACATTAAAAGGTTAGCGAGGCATGCAAGAGATTATATAATTAACCCTAGGAGAATTATTGATCATTTCATTGATTGGTTAAAACCATTTCCCCGTCGAGCATTAGTCTCACAATCCATCTCATTGTACGAAGACATTGTCTCATGTGATATGAAGACAAAAAAATAATTCTATATGTCTTACGACTTTAAACCAATGAAAGAGAAGAAGAGATCTTCTAATCACACTAGAAATGGAAATAAAGGGAAGAAGTGAAATTTGATTATCCATCCTGTAATAAGTGTAGGAAGAAACGCCCTGATACTTTCATGATGGGAATGGGAGTCTGTTAATATTGTGGTGAAAAGGTCCACCAAGATCGTGATTGTAAGGGGAAGAAGGAAGCTATCGATGTTCAATGCTATAATTGCAGGGATACAGGACATTATTCAAATGAATTTTCTATGCATTAGGGGAACATACCTCAGAAATTTCCAAGGGATCAAGGCCAAGCTTGTGCTATCACTACTGCTGAGGTAGAAGCCCCGAAAGACGTTGTGCCCGGTAATTTAATGGTTTCTTCAAGTTTAGAAAATGCCTTATTTGATTCTGGATCATCACATTGTTTCATATATTCCCAATTTTGAAAAAAAAATGATATTTCCAATTTTATTTAACAAGGGGGTTATCAGTTAAAACTCTTAAGGGAAGTGTCATTGCTATAATGTTCTGTGGATTCGTTCCTATTAGGGCATATAAATGTTATTTATTTGCTGATCTCGTCGTCAGACATATGTTTGAGTTTGATATAATCATCAGTATGGATAGGCTTTCGAACCATGATGCGAAGATTTATTGTAAGAAGAAGGAGGCTAATTTTTTTGATGATGATGATAAAGAACACTTTATCTTTATAGCAGAATCATCACCACCTGATTCTTATTTAGATCCACCCCTAGTAGCTCAAAAAAAATCAATTATTGGGGATGAAGAGAATGAAATAACTGTGGGTAAGGAAACAAATGTTCAAATAGAGGATGTACCTACTGTGAGAGAATATGTTGATGTGTTTCCAGAAGATTTACCTAGACATCCTCCAGAATAAGAAATTGAGTTTTTATTGATTTAATTCTTGGTTCATGGCCTATATCGAAGACCATATATAAAATGGCCACTGTAAAATTATTTGAAGAGAAGAAAAAAGTTGAGGAATTGAGTAATAAAGGATTTACTCACCCTAGTGTTTCTCCATGGGAATCCCATGTCCTGTTTGTAAAGAAGAAAGATGGATATATGAGGTTATGTATTGACTATAGGGAAATCAATGCTATAACAATAAATAAGAAGTATCCCCTACCTCACATTGATGATTTATTTGACGAACTACATGGGTCTCAATACTTTTTAAGGATTGAGCATCGATCTACATACCATCAGTTGTGTGTGAATTAGGAAGACATTTCGAAGACAACATTTTGAACTAGGAACGAGCATTACGAGTTTACAGTAATACCTTTTGGATTGACTAACTCACCATCTGTATTCATGGATCTAATGAATAGAGCTTTCATGGAATATCTCGATGATTTTGTGGTGGTATTTATTGATGATATCTTAGTATACTTCAAAAACTATGAAGATCATGAAATTCACTTGTGCATTATCATGAAAACTCTTAAAAGAAAAGAATTATATGGGAAGTTTAACAAGTTTGAATTCTATCTTTAGGATATTTCTTTTCATGGGCATATTATCTCTAACCATGAAATCTATGCTTATCATTCTATGACCAAGGAAATCCAAGAATGGCTAGCCCCGATGATTATAACTGAGGTACGTAGATTTATTGTTTTAGCATGTAATGATCATCATTTCGTCCAGAATTTTTCCCGATTGGCTAACCCATTAACGAAGCTCACACGTAAAGGGGATAAATTTTTTTTGGACAAAAGAGTGTGAAGAATGTTTTGACTAACTGATGAGAAGATTAGTCAAATATCTTATATTTATTCTAACATCGAGGAATGATGGGTTCGTTGTTTATAGTGATGCATCGAAGAAAGGAATTGGTTGTGTCCTTATGCAGAATGATAGAGTTATTTCCTATGCATCACGATAGTTAAAAATTAATGAGAAAAACTATCCTACTAAAGATCTTGAGTTATCTGCAGTAATATTTCCTTTGATGATATGGAGAAATTATCCCAAATGTGTAAAATGTGAGATTTATACTAATCACAAGAGTTTGAAGTATATTATCTCATAGAATGAACTCAACATGAGGCAAAGCTGATGGCTTGGACTACTTAAGGATTATGATTGTACGACCTACTACCACCCGGGGAAGGAAAATAAGGTGGAAGATGCTTTGAGTAGAATGGATCATGGAGTTTTGACCAAGATAAGAGTGGAAAAGGATCCTATATACATGGATCTAGTAAATAAGGATATAGGAATCACCATGGATGGTGAATCATCAATTCTTTTTTAAATGGATGCCAAACCATCTTTAGTATAAAGGATATAGATTTCTCAAACCGATAATGAAGAGTTTAAAAACAAGATTAAAGAAGTGAATGATGCGAGATTGAGTGACTTTGTGTGTGAAGATGGAATTTTGCAATTTTGGAAGAGATATTGTGTTCCCAATATACCTGATCTAAAAAGGGAATTGTTGGACGATGCTCATTGTACCAATTTTTATATACACCCTGGGAGCACCAAAATGTATAGAGATTTGAAGGAACATTTTTTGTGGGACAACATGAATAGTGATATTCCTAATTTTGTGTCAAGATGTATGGTTTTTCAACATGTGAAAGCTGGAAGGCAACAACCTGGAGGAGTCATGCAACATCTTCCCATACCTGAGTGGAAATGCGATAATATCACGATGGTAATTTTCAAGGGACTACCAAATACTCCTAGAAAGAATGATTCAATATTGGTCATTGTTGATGGTCTTACCATGTCATCACATTTTCTTGCAATAAGGGAAGATTTACCACTTGAACATCTAGAAAGTCTATATATTAATGATGTTTTGAGAATTAGAGGAGTACCCATATCGATTGTTTCTGATAGTGATCCACGTTTTACATCATGATTTTGGATAAGAGTTCAAGAATCCTTGGATACTGAACATCATTTGAGCACTGCCTACCACCCCAAACAATGGACAATCAGAATGGACTATTGAAACCTTATAGGACATGTTAAGATCATGCTCACTTGAATTTCAGGGTTTGTGGGATCAATATGTACCTCTGTTGGTATTTTCCTATAACAACAGCTTCCATTGAAGTATTTTGATGGCACCATATGAAGTATTATATGGAAAGAGATGTCGCACACCAACCTGTTGGGATGACATTGGTGAATGAAAACTTGTAGGCCAAGAACTAGTGGATGAAATGATGGAAAAGGTAAAGGAAATCCAAAAACATATCAAAGAAACTCAAAGTAGGCAGAAGAGCTATGCCGATAACCGAATAGAGAATTTTGAATTTCAGGTAAGCGATCATGTTTTATTGAAGGTATATCCATGGAAGAGAGTTGTATGTTTCGGTAAGAAGGGTAAATTGAGTCCCAGGTACATCACACCATTTCAAATTCTATAATGAATTGGGGTTGTAGCTTACCATTTTGAAATGTCGCAGTCTCTTCAATGTTCACAATGTGTTCCACGTATCACCGTTAGGAAAATACATGCCTGACCCAACGCATATACTCACATACATGGAATTAAAACTGTAACCCGATCGTTCTTATTGCGAAGAGCCCCTCAGGATTCTTGGTACCAGAGAACAAGTGCTGAGAAACCTGACAACTCATCTGGTAAAAGTTATATGGAGAAACCATAAGATGGGAGAGGAAATGTGGGAACCAAAGGAACTTATTATAAAGAACCACCCTAATCTTTTTATGCAGTAATATTCAAAAAAATTTGAGGATGAAATTGTTTTAAGGTGGGGATAATGTAACACCCCATGCTTCCATGATATGCTTGTCTTTGAATAATACAGTAGTGTGTGTTGTACACAACATCGAGTACTAACACACACCAAAACCAATCAAACTAGACGTTATGAATAGTAATACCCACTATTTGAAATTTTATAAATTTTAACATTCAAAATGGACTTCATTTTTAGATTCTGAATATTGAAATTAGTTTAGGGTGAATTTTTGGTATTTTTCTGAAAACATTCAATTTTTGATGAATAGTGAAAAACATTGAGTAATAGTTTAGAACTAAATTTTAATTTAAATAATTACTTATTTTATTTAAATTTAATTAAGGTAAAAATTGATACACAATACATATATTGGTTCAATGTAATTTATTGGATTTAGTTTAGAATAATTTTAGATATATAAAAATTTTATTGATCTTTTCACCGTATTTTACCCACCTCCAAGGAGATTTTGGAAATTCACATAATACTTAATTTTACCACTTCTGTGAGTGGAATTTTGAAAATCTGAGAGACATAGTTAATATCAATGAGTAAAATGTGGTTCAATAAGATAAAAATATTTTTTGGTGAATAGTAACTTCTTACTTTTATTTACCATGATTAAAAGTAAATCTAATAATTAAGGGTAAAAATGATTTTAATATTATCCTAAAACATGTCCCAATTCTTTTGGAAAAGTGTATATAGACCAAATACAACCTTACGAATAAAATATTATCATTTAGGTACACTTGGATTAAATTAGGACATTTATTATTATTTAATTCAATGAAGTGTTAAAAGAGTTGAAATCAATGTTTAATAACTAAAACATTTTTAATATTGGGTTATAAATAAGATTAATTATATTATAAATACTCATTAAATATATAAAAATATTTCCTACATAATGGGATTTTATTTATTATTTTTAGAAGTTAAATAATTTAATATATTAATGACACAATGGTGATGCAGTAACTACGTAATTAATGAAATATAAAAATAATTTATATTATAAATATAAAAATAAATTTAATTTTAGACTTTTTAGGAATTAATCTAATTTACTAGGTTAATATGACATATTAGGGTTGGTTAGATTAATTGGTTTTTGATGTAATAATGCTATTATGAATTTAGAAAAACAATACCAAATAGTGTCAAAGCTGACATTAAAATGTTTTAAAACAATTATTATTATATTAATTCATATTCATTTCCTAAAAATCTAAGGATCGTTCATAAGACTTATATAATGATAGTTTTATCATTAATGGGACACTTCGGGGTCTCTTAAAAGTTTATAGAAGGTTTATTAACTATATAATATAAAAATACAAAGAGACATGGTAAATGTCAAACTAATTAACTAAGACTTAAAACCATAAGATAAGGTTAATAAGGTTCCCCAAACCTGTCTAAAAGCTATTTGTTGAGATGTTTTCAACCATTCACCACCTTAGCCTCCAAATTAATAATTTTTTAGCAATTTAAAAATGAATATGAATTTATTATAAAATAAAATTTCTCGCTTTTCGAAAGGTTCCCCTCACCACTCTTATAAAAGGGCACTCCCCCTTCTATCCAATTCATACCTTCAATGCCATTTGGCTCAGCCAAAACCTACCCAAATATTCTCTCAAATTCTGTCAATTGGACTTAGAGGCCTTAGTTTGATCATAAAGATAACCTAAGGAGCCCTTTTGATCAAATCAAAAGGAAGAACCTGAAGAAGAGGTAAGGTTTTCACCACCCCCATTCATGTTCTTTTCTTCCTCAAATTATTCTTTCATTGTAATTTACATTCTAAAATAATAACTCAAGTATATTATATATACTGTGATGTAATTAAAAATATGTTACAACCATATTCAGTAATCTATCCATCCTTTTAAGGACATGTCACCATACGTGTGTATGTACGGCTTACAGTCTCGACGTCGTGGTGTAATTGTTATTCAAAACATTATTATTTGGATGGGTATGATAATGATGTGTAATTCCTGTAAATAATAAATATAAAGTGATGATGATTCTTTATATATGATATATCAACCATTTATATATTATTTTAATATCAAAATAATGATATTGTCGCATGTGCGTACGTACGGACTACCGTCTCCACGAACGTGACGAGATTTATTCCCCATCGTATACATTCAAGTGTAATTATAATTTTATGATTTAAAATAATGTTTAAGGAATTGATATCATTCTGTATATTAATAAGATACATCCTATACATAACAAACACAGATTATGTAACAAAACATACAAAAGAAAACAAGTAAGTTAACAACCGAAATGACGATAATACTAACATATTATCAACAAAGCAATGTTAAAAGATCATATATGATATGATATTAATGTATATGATTCTTGAATAATTGAATAACAATTATTTCACCATTATAAAAGATATTATACTACCTTCAAACAAGGAAAAGTACAAGGTAAGGGTTTATTTTACAATCTCTCCATTATCCGAGGTAGTTAATACGTAATTATCTACTATGACCTAATTATCATCAACATCCATGTTTCTTAAAAATGCATTTCAAATCATTCTTACTATTTTACAGACTATGGGTTAATGTAATTTATAACCTTGTTAACTTTTTATAAGAAGTTTATAAAGGAATATTTTAGTCATTATCCAAACAAGGTCCTTTTTTTCCTTTTCGAAAAAATTAAAGTATGAATGTCTTTTTTTAACTTATATGGCGGGTGTAGGTATTTTCCACCATTATAAAATCGTCAAATATTCACTTATAAGCCTATAATAATATTTTCAAAGTAAATGTTTTATTTTATAATTTGGTGGTTTTTAAATGATTTAAAAAAAAGAGAAATTTCTCTCAAATTGTATTGATTTCATCCATGTCAACATCCTTTGATGGATTTGAAGCTAATTTGAAGTTGATTTATTATGATACAAAACATTCATATAGTATTGAAGGTTTTGTGATACTTTTAACTATTGATGTGTTATTTTTATTCCATTCATGGTTTATGTATAATGTATTGACATTTCATATGCTAGTTTTAATAAGAAAGTTTATGTTATGTTTAAACCTATTCATATGAGGAATTCATTGGACTTAATTAGTGATGGGTGGATCCATCTCTAGCTCCTCAATGCATCGTTAGGTCTCATGAGACTAACTAGTGTCTTCACACAAGGCCATGAAAAAATCTTATTTGTAGTCTGGGAACAAGGTCTTGACTATGTGGTTATGATAATCTGGATTTATGCATTCCATTATTATGAAAGTGGTTATTGATATTGTATGTTATTATTAGAGTAGTTGAATATCCATGTAAATAAGTAAATGGAATTATTTCATTTTTATTTTTCCATATTATGTTTATGTTCAGGCTTAAAAGGATTTTGTTTTAGTTATTCATTTCCTTAAATGTTTATACTTATTTATGAAAGTTTCGGTTATATTGTTATCATTACTGAGCATCTGATCTCACCCTTTTCTATGTTTTATTTTTTCCCGTATTTGAAGAAGTATTTAATGATTTACATGAATGGATAGACTGAGAGGATATGAGTGTCGACTACGGAGACTATGTAGTAGTAGTTTTCCATTTTATTATTTAATGTAAGACTTATGAATGTATCTAGGGTTTCCATGGCTACTAAACTAATTGGTCATTCGAGACTTGATCTTTTTGGATCATGCCAATGTTATGTAATAATACACCGACTCTGGGTAACTGGGGTCAGGGAATTACACATTTCTTGGGAAATTCTACCAAATCAAGTTTGTACTTATAACTCACTAAATACATTGGTTTTAAAGTGCTCTAGTAAAATTCATTGATGATAAATTTCTTTTATGAATCCTTAAAATTCAATTATATCTCATTCCACCATTTCAAAATTTATAATATAACTCTAAAAACCAAATTAGGTTTTTAATAAAGAAAATAAAACTTTTTACCTACATAAGACATTAATGTTTCCATAAAATTTTTAGCTATTATTGAAAATACAAAAATGTAATCAATACACTATTCAACATAACAATTAAATTATAGAAATTAATTTCAATAAATTGCTTCAATCTCAAAAAAAGACTAGTTTAATGGATTTGTGGTATTACATAATTTTTTCATTAAATATATTCTAACTTTTAATGAAATTATTATATTCAAAATATTTACATTAACAGACACCAATTACTTAGAAATGTGTTTCTGTAATTTCAAAAAAATCATCCCTCACTAGAAACCCAATTTAATGGAGTGGGGACATTCTTGAAAGCCAATTGAAATAAAATAATTTTAAATTTAGGAAATTGCATTTATTCCAAATAATGAAAATTAAATAATTTTATATTATCATAATTAAATTTGGGCATCATGGAAGAGCCACCTACCTCAGGATAAATGGTTCTATCAAATGAAACTCAAAATCTAAATTTTTCAGTGAAGAACAGTGCTCAGGGAATCATTGAACTAAGCATAAAACCTGGGTTTATGATCCCAACACATAGGGTAATAAATAAAAAACCCAATGCAGGGATCCATAGAACCTGATGAAGGAGAAGAGAGATTGTTAGAGATAGAGATCAGGAAGATGTAACTAACTATGAAGAAGTCAGATAGTGTTCTTCAATCATAGAATAACTTATTGGAAGGATTCAAGGGGCCAAGAACAAGTATTGGGAGATCCCAAGGAATTAAAAATATTATTTTCATTGTTCATTTACTTATGAGTACTACAAAGTGGGTTTTGGGAATATAAAATATGATACCTAGATTAAAATATCATGTATTCCTGGTTTCCTATGTACAGACATAGGGTCTGACAAAGCCATGTTGCTTGATCATGGGCCCCATTAAAAGGGACATAATGTTTCTCTTATTAGTGCTCATCGATTGATAAATAGTCCGCCAATCATGAATTATTAATGTACCGGGCATGTAAATGAATCCCTAAAAATGGTATTATAAAAATAATCATTGAAAAAATCCATGAACTTGTTGACATCTGGGAATCATTGCCTGATTAATTCCTCATCATCATGCGTGAAAGATATTAATCACAATATTAAAATTCTAAAATTATTGATTTAAATATAAATCTCTGCATGATGTGTTATCATCATGTATAGTCGCTGCATGGAAAATTTGAATATGAATTCTTCTAGATCTTCTACAAGATCTGCAATAAACTATGGGAGTTCGATATGTTGAATTTTGAGTGCCAGAACGGAGCTCTATGGATTCCTTTGATGCTTTTTTGATCACCACATCTTCTTACCTATGAACATGAAGAGATAGTTCATTTCGAGCATATGTGATCTACATCCCATCTCTCTATAATATGATAGAGAAAAATAGTGAGAACGAGAGTCCACGAGTAGTCCCCATAAATTCCCTCTTATCTACTATTTAGAGAGTGTTTATGAATTACGCGAAATTTCCTCCCATCCCCCAAAAAAGTAACATGCAATAAACGACATGTTATGACTATTTAACCATTTCATAAATTTTATTATCACATTCTTGTAATACATCAAAATTATTATATGATAATAAATTAGTCATAAAATAAGGTCGTCATTTCTATAAAAATTAATTGAACCTTTATTATATTAATCTAATATTCGTTCAATTAATATTTTCCTTGTATTTAACAAGAAACATGTAAATACTGTTGATACTTAAATTTGATATATCATTATTAAAAACATAAATAATATGAATTTATTTATTACTTTGGTGATCGTCTCTCGTAGGAATAAATGCCGACCCTAGTGGTGGGGCCCACCATGTCGAAAAATTCAAATTCAATTGAATAGGAATGATTCTTGAATAAGCTATTGTGTGTGACCTTCTTGGCCCATTTATCGATATATGTTATTATTATTCACATAACATGACTGGGATCTAGTAACCCATCATGGACTCTAAAGAAATATGGATTGTCACAGGAACGAAAACCAACCTATGAACACACAACGTGTAATATAATATCATTGTATTTAATATCTCATAATGAATGATGCACAACCATGTCATCACACATTTATTTATTTAATATTTATTTATTAAATATGTCATATTTTCCCTATATGTCAATTTTCATGGTAATGTAAATTTACTACAATCTTGATCATTAGGGCTCAAGATATTTAATGTCAAGAACCGAATATGGTCACCACTAATACCAGCCCCGAATCCATCCCATGATAATGACTGAATGGCGTCCCATATACCCACGAGCTGTAACAAGTACCCATGTATCAATAAAAATTGTTTGGGAACTAGTTACCCGAGTATGAAAGCGTAAAACATTAAAAACAATCAATAATCTGAATCTAAAATTTCTGTTCCAAAAAGCCTTAACAGAAACTAGATCTAAATAAATGGTTTTATATAAATTACAATAGGTCAACAAATGAATAAAATCATTATAAAATAATCAATAATTAATCCATAGGACAAGGGGTCGTCACCCCTGAGCCATCCCCATAACACTGCACCATAGCATAAGACTAACAACCCAGACCGCCTTCACCTGAGACTTTGCCTTTAATTGTGTAAAACATAATCAATTATTATTACACCAAAGGTGCATAAGTAGGGTTTGAGACAATTAACAATAGAATACCACCGAAATATTCAAAAGAGTATGCAATACAATGTGAAAAACCATGAAAATTTAGTATGTAATGAAAAGCAGCGATAAATTACATGAAATGCAATTTTCAATTGTAAAAATATATAAAAAATAAAACATATTGAATTTTAACATATTTGAAGAATATTGTTTTTTTCTTCAATTTATAGCCAAAAAACCGAATGAAAAGGGTAAATTACACAAATCCAATGAGCAACAAAACTGTGAACACCCCGATACACTAGATTGTTTGGAGCCCTATGTACCTCGAACCTCGGTGTAAAATATCCATGTCATAATCCTTTAAAATTCACGAGACTCCAGTTTGGACCATAATCATAACCTATTGGTCCCCTAAAATAATCCATATAGTTTACTTCATGTTGATTTTATCCGAAATCAATAGTAAAACAGGGATAAACCCACTCCGGATCACTAACACACTAGTACATATCTTCCCTCCTAGGAACCTAGGCACCCCCCTTTGTGCTCCAACCATTTAGAAATTATATATACATACATTTGAATATAAAAACACCTCAATTAGGCACATAAAAACAATAAAATAGTTGTACACTCTTTATACCACTTATAATACACAACCAAACATTTTGATTTTCAATAAAACAACTTCTCAAAGTCTCCAATTTTTTCCACAAAAAACTCTTTAAAATACCCACATTTCACAACATGTGCAAACATATAAGTCACAAAAGAAAATTTAATCCCAATACCTTTCCATGAAAAAATAAATTTCATATGAAAGCCCCATATAAACTTTAAATTGATATATTTGTAAAACCACCATTTTCCAACAAACATGGAACTTAATGTTCTTATGCTTCCCAAGAACCATTAAAAAATATTTCACATTATCAAAAAAATGAGATAAACATTCAAAAAAATATTATTATCCCTAATAAATTTCAATTATATAACTTATATAGTTATAGAGCATCCCCAAACGAACAAAAAAAAAGGGATTCTCTAAAAAACCCGAATTACACATTAAAATGACACTTAAACGTCATTTTCTTTACAAATAACACTAAAACCAATTTTTTTCCCGATAATAAATTGTTAAAAACATGAAAATATTATAATCATATCAAGCTAAGTAAAAATGGATTAATATAAATGGAATTACCTTCTAATATAGATATAATATTGAATCCTTTGTGCCAAAATTAAATCGCTCCACCGCCGCTCCATAAGGAAGGTAGATCGAGCCTAAAATCAATTGATTGGACCCATAAATCATACAGATAAACCCTTCCCTCTAGAAATTTGGAACCTCAAGAAAATATGATGAATCTTCATGAAAAGGGGAAGAATTTAGAGCTAGAAACACATACTTGAGATTGTGTGATGTTCCTCCACCAAATCACCCTACAAAATGACCTTACAATTAGGGTTTTAGATGCTTTGACGGCTTCAATGGCTGTTAGGATAGAATTTTAGAAGAAAGGGGAGAATTTGGATAAATAAAACTAGAGAAAAAATCTATTTAACTCATTTTTAATGAGCTACACATGGGTTCTTGATTTGGTTGTACAGTTTTACAAGTCGTGGACCTAAACCGTACAGCCTACATTATCCCCAAATTACTTATTCCAATGCAACCATAAATTTTTGGGAATTTAGGGGGACGTAGCGGGGATTGTTAGGATAAAAATATAAGATATATTATTACCTTTAATGAAAAATGTGGGTGTCAAAATTATACGCACCATGAAAACATTTCGTCCTGGAAAGACAATTAGAGGCTTGATCGGAAAATAAGAATGGGTACTCAACCTCAACCCATGACTTCTGCTCCAAGGACTCATGTGTATCACTGTCATGCATCCAATTAACCCAGACCAATGGAATAGACTTCCCACAATGCACCATCTCTTGGGAGTCCACTATTTGCACTGGCTACTCAAAAACATACAATTTATGCTCAATCTCTAGTTATTCCCAACTCAACACATGGGATGGATTTGGGTTTTATTTCATAAACTGGGAGACAAGGAAAAAACAATGGATTGATGTCAACTAAAATGGTTTGTATAACATATAATCCATATTTAAAGTAAGCATGTTGATCTAAAAATGGATAAATATTGTGGTGTTGGCATTACTTGCTTCCTCAATCAACGATGACCCGGATAAGGGTCCGCATAAATGAATGCCATACCACCCATAGAAAACTCATGGTATCGATGCCTCCAGTCAGAATAAGATTTATGAAGGGCTTGAGATATAAACAAGAATTTCATGGTCAATTTTACCTTCATAGAAGTCTCATGCACAAGGTTCGTCCCCAATAGGGAAGTCTCACCTATATCATCCCAATATAGATGGCACCGACATGGATGGCCATAGGGTACCACAATAGGGGATATTGGAATCAAGGATTTTTAAATATTATTATGATAAAATTAAACCAATACTAAATGGATTTCCCAACAACCTCTAATGTCCAAAATAGATTCATGAAGCATGTCCTCCAGAATCTAGTTAACATGTTCTACTAACCATTCATTTGAGGATGTTACACCATGCTCATATTTATTTGTG
This sequence comes from Viscum album, assembly GCA_963277665.1. Lineage (NCBI taxonomy): Eukaryota > Viridiplantae > Streptophyta > Magnoliopsida > Santalales > Viscaceae > Viscum > Viscum album. The sequence continues at coordinate 2,062,719,448 of OY728140.1, forward strand.
ACCACAAGGACATACGTAGGCATTAACAAAACCTAGAAGTGAAATGGGGGTCTCTATCTAATACAAATTCTCATGGATCTCAATGGTGTCTCACCAACTCCTGAAAACACAAACATCACATCTCATCCACTTTAGGGGTATCTTTGATCAAGATGATGTGGTCTAATTTGACTAGATGTACGATCCCCAAACAAAAAAAAATTACCCCTAGGTTTATGAAGAAAACCAAATATTAATTCCATGTAATCCTCATCCCACTTCCAATTAGGAATGGGTAGTGGTTGAAACAAACTGGAGGTCCTTTTGTGCTACACCATCACCTTCTAACATGTGTAGCATCTCAACACAATGTCTAATATGTAATGTCGCATAGAAGGCCACAATAAATGTCATCACACGTCATAATACATATTCAATGCGCTTGGATGGACATCCCACAAATACTATTTTCTATCATCCATCACTACCTTCCATAGATACGAAGACGCTACTGGGTTCCCCTTGAAGCATATGATTCACTCTAAAGAAGAAAAAAACCATGTGATAACTCCCCACCATGAATAAACTTCCTCGACCACTAAAAAAGTTCATTACTAGGCTGTTCTCTCTAAATAGACTCCAATAAATAAGTAGTCAACATAATTCTTTCTAAAATACACCTTCACTATGATCCATGGTATCCATATGCATCTATGCAATGTGCCCCATTAGTGTCCACTCGTCACTGGTCTTTCATAGGGCTTACATTGGGACACTTCTGCTAGAGGTATCTTCCACTAAATTTGTCGTACCTGGGGTATAAACAATTTCAATTTCAAACCCTTGAAAGTACTATATCAAATGGTGTTTCCTTATATTGAGATCCTTCTGTGAGAAGATATTGGCCATGTTTTTGTGATCAGAGTAGACCAAAAACATCTCCCAAAATATGTAGTAACTCTAGGTATTCAATGCATGCATCACCACTGCCAACTCGAAGTCATGGGTTGGTTTATTATTTTCATGTCGTAGGAGTGGGAGAGATCCATATGCCACTATGTTATCATCCTATATACGCACACTCCCAAGACCCAAACCAGATGCATCGCAATAGACCACATACCCCATCCTGGCCTCATGAAAAATTATCATGGGAGTGGTAGTCAAACGCCACTTCAGCTACTCGAAGGATGCATGACATTTTGGGCACCATACAAACTTTACCCTTTTCTGGGTGAGTGTGGTCATCAGTGATCCAAGATAAGAGAAATCTAGTAGGAATCACCTGTAACAACTAGCCAAGCCAATAAACCTCATGATCTCGAACACTGTCATTGGTTTCTCCCATGACATGACCGCACTGATTTTCTCAGGGTCCACTGAAACCCCATGCTCCATGATCACATTCCCCTAAAATTTCACCTTCCTGATCCAGAATGATCACATTGAAAACTTTTCATAGAGGCGGTCATCCTGCAATGTGCCAAAAATGTTCCTGAAGTGATGTTTTTGTTTCTCATCGGAGCCAGAGTATACTAGAATGCCATCCACGAACACCACAACACAGTAATCAAGATACCAGTGGAACACTCTATTTTTCTGTTCCATAAATAAAACTGGATTATTGGTCAATCCAAAGGGCATGAAAAAAACTCAAAGTGGTCATACCTACTTCGTAAGTCAATATTTGGGATATTTTACTCTTTCACAATGAGATGGTGTTATCCCAAAGGCCATAATTTTATTATGATCCAATTTTCCCCCTTAAACTGTTCAAACAAGTCATCTATTTTGGGAAAAGTGTATTTGTTCTAAATTTTCTCTTTATTCAACTTTTGGTAGTTAATGAACTACTAGAGGGATATGTTAGAAATTTTTGCAAAAAAACCTAGGAGAGGCCCAAATATATATGATCGGGAAAATGAATCCATTGGATTCTATTAAACCCATATATATCTTTAATTACCTCAGCACATAGGGGGACATATGTTATGAATCAAGAGATATCATCTATGTTCTTAGAGCGAGATCAATTGAGAACTCCACATCCCGCTCTGGGGGAAATCATAAAAAATCATCGAGTAATACCTCGAAAAACTCAATCAGTACATGATGTAGTGCACCATAAGGGGTAATAAAATCATCCTCTCGCATGAGTGATGAAAAATAGATGATAAGACTTCCCAACACTGGGTGTGGAGGTCCTATGTTACCTAATCAAGGATCACATTATCTACTAAAAACATGAAGACACCTATCGGGTTTAGTGAAACTCACTTGTCGCTTATATTAATCGATGTGTGTCTGGAAGTGTACTAGGAAATCCATGCCAATTACTACATAAAAAATTTACATATCTATGACCATGAGGTCACACTCCATCTCAATCCGTAATACAAAGATCACACATGACGAGAACGTAAGACCCTACTCCTTCTTCTTTCCCAGCGGCATCACTAAATCCATCGTAATAGAATAAAAATCAGTTGGAAAATTCAATGTGACCCCAATACGAGAATAGATAAAAAGATTCACCACTATCAAAAAGTGCAACAACTATATAAAATGCAATCAAAATGGTACCTCGAACTATCGATGGGCTAGAATCTGATCCTATTGGTGCCTGATCCACCACATAAAAATGTATACTCTCTGCCTGTGAAACACCACAAATCCATGGTTATTACCTAAAATAGATCTATCAAAAACATAACCTAGACCTATAACCATGACCACCAAAATTAGATCCCCCCATTCTCAACAACATTGACTGAGCTATCACTCCCATTGAGTCCACTAATCCTTCCCCACACTAATGTGGTCATGCCACCCCAAAAAATCATTGTAAATTCCCCATAGATCCACACTGATAAAATGAATTCGGAGGGTAGGGGCATGCTGGTCGGATGTGTCCTTGGTTTCTACATTGGAGGAACATGATAGACTTCTCATCAGAAGCAATAGACAAAAACTTCCTAATGGTGTGGCTTGAACTACCACCTCCCTTCTTCCTATGCTCCTCTACCTTCCTTTTCTTCTCTATAGAGATTCCACTGCCCACTACTCATACTGTTCTAGAAAAACTAGACCTTAATTTATAGTAAATCTTCCCCATACATGCCTGATCAATGTCCTCAACATCGGTGCTCAACTTGAACAAGAAAAACTAGGAGTATATCTATAGTCGCAAACCTCTCTCAAACCTATGGGCCTTCTCTTGTTCATTCGAGACAATTTCAACGGCATAATGAGCCACTCAGCAAAATGGTCAGCATACTCCACCACATAATTATTCCCCTGAACAAGGTCTATGAAATCTCATGATCTAGCATAAGACAACACTTCTGGGTAGTACTTGTCATTGAATATGTCCTTGAAATCTCCCCATCACATCTGATTATTCTTCCCAGTATAAAGTACTAACTCCCACCAGTTGCGGTTGGGATCCTCCAACAGAAAATAGGTACACCTCATCCTGACCTCCTTGAGTGTTTTCTAGAACTCAAACATAAGCTTGATCTTCTCGATCTATTCCTCTACTTCCGTGGGTTCTATGCTCCGCGAAAAGTAGGAGGCTTGTTTTCCAAAAAATCCTATGATTTATCTGTTCTATGACCGATCTCTTTTTCCCTAATAAGAATTGGAATAGGTTTCAGTTCCTATCCCAGAGATTAGACAGGCCGGACAATACCATCAACTAGCCTATGATCAAAAGTTTGTGGGAGAACTGTCTTCAGCTTCCTCCCATGGGTGAATGGGAGCTTTCCGTGGACGAATGTTGCTACAAAATGCAACCATCAGAAAAAATTGTCTATACAACATTTCTGAAAGTTATAATCAAATACATAAAATATAAATAATCAAAACGCATTACAGAAATAAATGAAATAACTACTCCACCCCACCTAATGTCCACATGTGTTCTATAGACGAAAAATATCACCTAGATGTGATGTCAATTAAGATATTCCAACAACCCCTGGTAACTATAGGACTACCAAGTGTTTTTCAATCCATGAACCCTTCTCATGACTGAAACCTCGATCCTTGATATGCCCAGATATTTCTATCACGAATCATCCTAAAATATTAATATAGACCAAAAACATTGGTCTCCTCTCATAACACTTTGTCATGAACTGAATCTATTCACCACCAATACCGTCACTAAATCCATCCCATGATTTGTCCAAAAGTGCATTCCATATCCCCATGGGATGGAACACATGCCCAGGTATCAATAAATTTTTATTGGGTATTATTTAACTATGTATGAAAGTATAAATCATTAAAAACAATCAATAATTCGAATTTGAGATTTTCATGCCAAACAAGGATTGACCGAAACCATATTTGAATACATGGTGTTTTATAATTTACAAGAGTTACAAAAACAAATAAAAATATAAAAAAATAATCCACAAATACTCCACACGACAAGGGGTCATCACCCTCGAACTGTATCTGTTGCACCACCCCATAGAAGGGGACTAACAACCTCAACTATCATGAATCAAATCTGGTCACCATCAAATCCGGCACCAAACCCATCCCAAAACAAGTCCCAAAGAGCATTACATATCCCCATGGTATGTCACATGTGCTTGGGTATCATATATTTTGTCTTGGTAATGATTAACCAATATATGGAAACATAAAACATCAAAACCAATCGATAATCTGAATCTAAAAAATTATTACCAAACATGGTTTAAACATAATCTAGAACAGAATTAATCACTATAAACATAATTCTATAGGACCATGACATATAAAAATAGCATAAAAATAGTCCCAATGACTCCACATGACAAGGGGTCATCATCGAGTAATTGTCTCCACAACGCAGCACCATGGAAGATGACTAACAACCTGAGCCGCCATCACCACAATCATTTCCTTCCCATATGTCAATCATTACCATGTATACATAAAAAAAATTGGTTTATGTATGTTCTGATCCAAGTACAAATAGGATACCACCATGATATTCTATAGAGTAAACAATACAATATAAAAAGCATGCACGTTTTGATAAGCTTAAAAATGTGGAAATAATTTCTGAAGAATGAAATTTTTTAATGTAAACTGTTTTCAAAGGGAATTATCCTTGAGTGATCATATTTATGTGGAAAACATAAGAAAATCTAATTTCCACAAAAAAAACATATTCCAATGATAATTAAAAAAGATTCAATGAGCACTAATCTCAAGAACACCATTAGGAACTAGTTATTCTCAGGAACCATGTACCTCATATATCGGTGTAATGTAACAATACAGTAATCAGTTCTCATGTAAAAGACACTAGTAGGGAAAAAACCATAACCTATTAGTCCCTAATAATCATCAATATAGATTTTTTAGTTTTTCCATTATACATTTTTCTCAGTGAAAGAGCGATACAACCCATCCGGATTTCTAGTGTACTAGTACTTGTCTCCACTACAAGATACCTGAGCTTCCCCCTTCTTGATAAAACCATTATCTCATGATAAAAAGGCCACTATCACATATAAAAATCTGTTATGGTCATAATAAACACAAAACATTAGATACACATTCTTTTCATCACTGATATCACTCAGAAAACCAATTTGGATTTCAATAAAATAACTTCACAAAACATAAGAATGTTTGGCACACAAAATCTCTTTAAATACCCACTTTGAACACCATGTTCATACCCATAATAACCAAACCATAATTTCATAACCCAAAACATTTATATTAACCCATTACCTGAGTTATAAAACAACTTCATTTGGTATAACAAAAAAATAGACATGTAAAACACCCAATTTAACACTGAATTGGTACCTAAAAATCATTTTCATAACAGAGGTCAACAAAAAAAAATTTGTAGTTAGTATAATAAAGGATAAGTGTTCTAAAAATAATTATTCTGCAGAGATAACTCATCTAGCATTGATTACCCATGGAATCAACTACCACAAGTGTCAGACCCCTTGAGTCATTGTGTGAAAGTTCGATCGCACAACTGCCTCACTACAGGGGACATAGATCAGGATTAAAATAAAAAAAATAGATCACAAAACCCAAAATAAAACCCTAGGTTAGAATCACCACATTTTATAAATTATAAATTTGAAGTGGAATTGGAATTGAAGGAAACCCTACGAAAAAGGAAAAAACCCAATCATAAAGGGAGGAAAAATGTAGGAGACCAACATTCTTGAGGGATATTGATGAAATCACGGCATATACACTAGTATCTGGACTTACTAACAGCCAAAAATAAATTTGGTGTTCGAATAAGTCTAATAATGTAATGTGAGAACAAAAATGTGGAAAAAGAGTAAGAATTAAAGAAGTTATGAAGAAAATAATTTACATCATTAAATAAGGATGATTTGAGAAAGCATAAGAATTTATGCCTTAATTCGAAATGCAGAAGAGGTCCAAAGAGGGGGGAAATGATAATGGTATCATGCCTAGGTTCAGTGGTCTCGTGTGGGACTTTGAATCACATAAGGTCAAAAATTTTTAATTAGATAATAAATAAACAATTTATTTTTAATCAGGAAATGAGATTTTAGGATAGACTAATTCCATAAATAAAAACACAAATACACCAATATTATGGATTCTTAAAGGGTTCATATTAAAATGGTGGTTTTATTAGGTCATAAGAGGCCATTTTAGAAGGGGTATGGGTACAAAATATTAAAAATGGAATGAGATGAAAAAGAAACGAAATTGGTTTTCAAATTTAAAAATGGGCTCACGGCTTGGCCCATATCATGAAAACTCACCATTTCCTACAAAAAATCATTGGAAAACCCAAAAAACAAAGAAATAATGATAATTAAATGAAATTTAACTCTAAAATAAATCATGGATGTTACAATTCTGTACACCATGATTGACTTTACACCCTATAATATAAACATTAATCTTGATAGGAAAATGAGAATGGGTACTCCTCGACCAACAAACATCCGCTCCCATGTTGGATGTGTATCATTATCATTTTTCCAAAGAACTTGAACTAGTGGAATATATGTTCTTTGAAGAACCTAATATTTGGAATCAACTATTCACACCAGCCTCTCAAAAACTACCAACTCGTGCTCTATATCAATTCCACCCAATTCAGTACGTGGGATAGATCAAGATTGTATTTCTTCAACACTGATACATTGAAGATTTCATGGATGGATGTAAAATGAGAAGATATGGTAAACATGTATTACAAAATTCCCACATTCTCGGTGACCCCAAAAGGTCTGATATACTGCAACATCATCTTCCCTTTCTTTCCCAATTGACAATGGCCCGAACGAGGGTCCACATTCAAGAATATGATGTCAATCACAAGAAACTCTATGTCTCGATGCCTCTGGCCAGCATATGATTTATGGAGACCCTAAGCTATCAATATTAAATGATTTATAACCTAGGCTTTCTATGACGTCTCATACACCAGAGTCATCCCCTGAATTGAGGTATCACCTACGTCATCCCCACACATGGATTCCAACAAGGCCCACTGTAGAGCACCTCAAAATGATCCATTAAAATAAAGGTTTATTAACTTTTATTATAATAAAACACAACGAATCCCAAATGGACTCCCAAAACCTCCAAATTCCATAATTGATGCACTAATCAGGACCTCAAAATTCTGATTCACCTATACTGTCTGACCATCCATTTAAGGGTGGTATGTCATTCTAATTTTTTTCTAACACACCAAGGTCTTGAAAAGGCCTTTCCAAAACCGAGTACTGAGACACGAGTCCCTATCTGAGAAAAATACAAATCTAACAATATGAAGCCTTACCCACATGAAGATACAAATGGACCATCTCATCCACTTTATTTGTATATATGTTCTTAATGAAGTGGGTTGTTTTGGTTAGATGATCAATCACAGATGAAATGACATTATTACCCCTAGGTGTACAAGGTATGCCAATTTCGATGTCAATGGAAACCACACCCCACTTCTATGTATGAATGGGTAATGGCTGGAGAAAAATGGAGGGCCTTTGAAGCTCTTCTTTCACCTGATGGCATGTTTAGCATCTCAAAACAAAGACTGTGGTGTATTGACTCATACCAGGTTATTAGAACTACCAATGGATATCATAATTTTTCATTGTGGTACATAGATGGATAGCCCACAGAGACTGGTTCCTATCCTACATCACCACCTTCCATATAGATAACTGCACTACTGATCATCCCTTGAATCATAGGATTCCCTCAAGAGATGATGACAAATAATACGACATCTCCCCACCATGAAGAAACTTCTTTGAACACTAATAATTATCATCAACAGGTTGTTCCCATTAAATCAACTCCACGAGAGAAAAAGTAAACTGAATGCTTCCCATGAATGAACTTCCATTTTTCTCTTTCACCTCCAGATGCATCTGAGCAATGAGTGCCGTCAGAGTCCACTTATCACTGGACTTCCACAAAGACTACATTGGGACAATTCTTCCTATGGCGGAAGCCACCATGTTACACTTTCCTGGGTTGTAGACAATATCAATGTCAAACCCCTGTGTGTACTATATCAAAATATGTTGCTTCATGTTGAGGTCCTTCTGGGAGAAGATATAGGCCATGATTTGGGATACAAGTAGACCACAAACTTCTCCTCAATTAGTTAATGACACTATGTCATTAAATCATTCACTATAGATGCTAACTATTTGTCATGGGTTGGGTAATAATTTTTTTTGGTTGGAGTTTTTGAGAGTCGTACGCCACCATGTGATAATCCTACATAAGCACGCACTCGAGACCCAAACATGAGGCATCAAAATACTCCACATACTCAATTCAAGACTATAGAAAATTCACATCTGGGGTGTCAGTCAATAGAATATTCATCTCCATGAATGATTCCTGACATTTTGGGCCCCATACAAACTTCACCCCTTTATGGGTGAGCACAATCCTGGGAGAAGCAAACTGAGAGAAATCCAAAACAAACTACATGTAGTAACCAGCCAGGCTGAGGAAACTACCACTACTAGAAAAATGACCTATATACATGGATCTATTACCATAGTTTAAATGATTCGTGGCTATAGAATGTGATATATCAATAGTAGTATTAAATGTGTGGCATTAGAATTATTTTACCCACAGAAAAGGGCTATATGTAGCTCACGGTTCCTCAAATCATCGAGCATTTCCTCCCTCTCCCACATACCATCTCCCTCTCCCATTGTGATTATACCTCATCCTACCTAACTGATCATCCTCCCCTCGTCCTCTCCTCCTCCCCTATGATTCCTCCTCCTCCTCAGGCTCCGATGCAGTTAGTAAAACTCCCCACCGATGTGATCTAATGCCTCCCTACCGATGTGGCTTCGGCTCTGCCAGCCCACCTCGTGGCCAACACGATCTCCCCACATCTATGCCAATGCCCCCCATCCTCACCACAACCATCTTCCTCCAGCACTGCTATCCCACCTCCTGCCTGAGATCCCATAGTCATGCGCACCACCCTCCCCTGAACACCTCTCCTCTTGAATTTGTTTTTGTGATTTCATAGTGATTCATGGCTTATTCCACAAGGTATGTCATCTACTTCAATTATCCCTCCTTTTCCATGCGTTATTCATCCTTCCCCGTTGTGATTTTAGTTTGGTAAAAAATTAGGGGTTCAAATTTGGCCAATTCTTGATGTTATTTTGGTTTCTAAGGCTCATGTGGGTATCTACATACTTGTTTGGGAATCTACCACTGAAGGCTGTGTGTTTCGGACTGTTCCATCTCACCCACCATTGATTTTTGGTTGGTGTTACTTTGGAACTCCCATGTATTATGTGTTATAAATTGATTAAGTTTTTTAAATGCTTCCTTCTGAATTTAAAAACATATTTCTTCTCTTAGTATTCTCAAAATGGTGATTGGATGGTTTTAACACTTGGAATGGGCTTAAGTTAGGCCAAGTGCTTGTAAAATGTCCCATGAAGTGACTAAGGGCATGAAATATGCTTATGATTTCATTATTGATAGATTATAAAAATTTCTAAGAGGGATGGTCAATTATAAAAATGATCCATATGATGGTAAATTATATAGGGAATTGGATGATTTCATTGTGAAGATGATTTCCATAAGATGGTCAAAAGTACGTTCAATTATTTTTATAATTGACGTTCACTCTTAAATCCTTTCTTCTCTATTTCTACTTTAGAAATTTTCAAGGGACAATATTTAAGTTTCATTTCCAGCATGAACTCAGTTTTTATATCTTTTTCATTTTCATCATTTCTTTTATCATCACTTTTTAATACTTCATTATTCACCTTTTCAGTAAGTAGCATTTCACCATCATCACTAGATGATTATACCTATTCATTTTCCTTACTAAAATCACTATCTTCACACTTAGATAAAATGTATCACATCGTAAACTAAGTTAAATTATTACCTTTATCATGAAAATAATAATTGTATGCCTCATTCTTCATGTAATTTCTTGGAATATCATCTTCATCTTCACTCTCATCATTTTAATCTTCTAAAAATCGTAGGCAGTTAGCAGAAAAATTTCTAACCCCCAAAAACTAAAACACTTTAAAAGTAATTTACCATAAAATTTATCTTTTCCTCTTTGGAACTTCTTAAGATGAGTGACATGATATTATCAAAATTCACATCAACATCTTCATACAAACTTGAACTTCAATATTTATCTTTATCTTTTTCTTACTATTAACTATCTTTAAATATTTAATGATAATTTCCCTATCATCCTTTGTATTAGTCAGCAAAACATACCCCTTTAACATTCCGTATGTAATAAGAATATTATGATGATAATACAAAGGTAGTTTATTTGGGTCTCGGTCTTCAAGTGTTGAATCTTTTGCATAAAACCTATTTAAAAAATACACAGTATCTTCTCAACAACCATAGTATCCTTTAATTTCTCACCAAAACCACTAATGGTGGTCAAAATTTCATTTACTCTACTGAAGAAGGAATATATTGTTTCACCATCAGTCATCTTGATATCTACATCCTTTAATCAACAAACTTTTGTCATAATTTGATTCATCTTTTCATTGACTTCATAAATGTTTTTGAATTATTACCAATTGTGTTTTTCGGTTTTGATCCCCTTAGACATGAGGAATTGGTTCTCTAAAAGAGTTTAATAAATGGAATTATTTGCATGACCACCATTCTCTAACTTCTTTATATCTACTGCTATCATAGAATTATCTTCACTATAAGGAATAAATCCATTTGTAACAGCCTCCAAAACATCCAAACTAATTGATAACAAGTATGGAAAGATGTAATCATTATAAATATTGTAATTATTCCCATAAAAAGTGGGAATCCTTTGTTTTGAATGAATTTTGTCCATGTTTATAGTAGAAATCTAGATACCAATTCTTGAACCATAGAGAGAGACATTCTTGAATGAAATCCTATGATAACTAAGTTCAGAAACCTTCAAAGTAGAAAACCCCAAACATCATGGTCATCAGATGAAAATATAATGCTTTGATACCAAAATCACCCAAATATATTACATATCACATAATATAAATACAAAATTACATAAGAATCATGTGCTGAGGGATTTGACAAATTCTTTTCTCAACAAAAAAATCATACATATGATCTCAAAAATCTTATATATCCCATTAAATATATTACATATAATGTGATATTCATAAAATCGTATGAATTAAAACTTGTTTTGAGGAATTTTCCAATTATTTTCTCAGAGATATAAGCTTTTATATGATCTTAAAATATCTTATGTATTCAAAAAAATGTTACACATCAATTGAATATCTTACACATCTAAAAATTATCATACACATATTATGAATTCTTCTCCCTTTGTTGAATTTCTGATCTATAGAAACAGATTATGCGTTGCATATAAAAACCTAAAACATGTTAGGACTTTGATGATTTTTTGGATTTATCTATAATTAACCCTTATAATGATACTACAATGACTCTAATGAATTTAGGACTTAATCCAATTTTCTGATCCATAAATATTCTTAACTCAAAAATCCTCTAAAATAAATCTGTTCATTTTCCAATCACCTAAAAACACTCTAAAACCATGGAATGAACTTCACTAAACATAATAAAACTTATTTTATGTGCTTTTTAATATGATTTATGTATTTTCAAAGAATCAAATAGAATAAAAAAATCCACATCTTTACATATCCAAATCATCTTCTTTAGAAATGTACCACATGCTAGAGGATTCTTTCTTCAAGTCCATATAATAGGTAACTCTCCTTGGGTGTCAACTATTTCTCCATTGTCACCTTATTCTTCATAGGCTCAAAATTATCCCAAATATCTCTTAGTATCATCACTAAATGCTTGAATGGAATTTTCTCCAAGGAAAATAGGCTCGAGATCTATCCAAATTTGTTTAACTCATGTCAACCTGTCTCACTAAGTTTTGTATCCACGACCCCACTCATTATGGAATCCTAAAGTCTTGAAATTATTCCACTAATATTTTTTAATATGAGATTTATAAGGTTAATCTAACTTCAATGATACCAAAAAAACCCCTATTAAAACAATTTCTGTAAGGTCCAGTATCATCAAATTGAAGAAATCCTACTAAAATAATTTGGAATAATAGTCGATTGCTCAATGAAACTAAGACATGGATTTCTCTTTTAATCTCATTATATTTTTACATGTTTTTGATATATCAAATGATTCCCCCATCATAGAAGAAATTATGAAACTCTAGCGATCATTCTAAAGTCACAATACCAAATACAAAACTCAAATTTTTTAACCCCAACCCTTTGCAAAGAAATATACCTAGGACGTAGGGTTTTTTTCTTCCAGAATCAACGTGGTAATAGGTGTAACTCTGAAAAACATTAGTTGAGAGAAAAAAGACCAACACTCTAGACATTGAGTATCTCTGGAAGATCATACCCTCAAAGAGAAGATTATATGTTCGAAGACACTACTCTTGTGTTCCAAGTTTAGTCTCCTCAAATTTCAGGCCACAACACAAACAGATATTTCAAAACTCCCACTTCTTCTAAACTCTAAACCTCCCAGATCCAGACTTCAAGAATCTCTATTGTATTTCAGTATCCTTCAAACCATATATCTCCTTCAAAGAAGGTTATGAAACATCGTAGTCTTATCCTTGAGGAAACATACATGCACTCTTGTTTCATATCATTGATTAAGGTATAATGTACAATAAACTTTAATGAAAAACTGGAACTATCTGAGCTTTCAATATTCATAGTACCTCTCTACCAGGAATGAGAACACCACTTGCCAATTCAAAGACCATAATATGGAAAAAAATATTTACTCTTAGTATCTGATATTCTAGAAAACCTTAATCAACAATGAGTTCTCACCCCATTCTCACACTTTTTCATAACCTGGAGCACGTTCACGAATCCACTCCAAATAATTACATATTAAAAAAAACTTCTCCATTTGATCAAAAAAATATCTTCTTATGAATATTATTTTATTTATAGAAAGTAACCACTCCCCTCAGTTATGGGATTGGCATAATTTCTAGGAATAACCTCTACCAGAATAGTACTTTCTGCCCCTACTGTCCTACTGAAATATCCCTATCTTCTGCAATGGTAAGTGTAGAACTGTGGTCCAGATAAATTACATCAAATCATTCTTCCATATCTTTAAATCAATATACCTTTTTTTATCCTCTTTCTGAGTCATGCACCATCTCACTGGGATAACAGTTTCTAAAATAATTCATTTTTTTCCTGTCATGGTTTCTCATTTTACTAAACACCTCACTTTCGTATGAACTCCATCAAAAATCATCTGAAACTAGTATCCCCCAAAATACAAATCTTAACCATCAATCATTAATTTTGACCTTAACCATTTGTAACACCAGCCTCTTAAAATAATGAAGTCTCACTAAATTTAAAATGTGTAAGGGATCAAGACTTGTTCCAATAACGTTTTTTATTTTTTTATATTTGTTGAAAATAGTCATTGTATGTCTTGATGTGTTTTTGATAATATCTTCAGTTTTTATTAGAAGTAAGATAGTATTTTAGGGTTGAGTTAAAAAATTATTAACCATAGGTAGTTGGACTGGTTGACAAATACATTGGATTTATTGAATATAAAGGGATAAAATTTGTCTATGAATGTTTTGGAAGGATAGACAATGAAGGAAGACACATCTTGAAATTACATTATATCATGGCCATGAAATATGGAATAAAATTTGGATGGATTGTGTTATAACATGTTACATTTAAATCCCTCCACATGTTATTCTTGTGTGGGTGTTAATATTATCTTCCAAAATTTTTCATGACCTTTATGATCATAGAATAAAATGTGTAGGGATTGTATTGTTCTTATTGGAATCATGTACTTTATAGATTATTAAATAATTCATTGGTGAAAATATATTTGAACATGTTTTAGTGGTGTGAGTGTGTGTCTATAGTGGAATGCACCATGTTGGTCCAGTTCATGGCATCGTTGCATCACCCAATTATTTTGGTACTAGTTATGTTACTTTGTTATTTTTTAAATGTTTTTTTGTTAATTTTTGGGTGTTCATTGTCAATATAGGTGATTTAATATTTAATTAAGGTTCATTAGAGATTGTGTTAAATTATTTGATCACTAAAAATTCAGGTGACCTTTACTTTACCAAGTCTTTTGGTATTGTAATGATTTTATGTTATTGCTTGGGTGTTAGTATTATCAGCCAAAAATTTTAATGACCTATATGATCTTACATTAAAATGTAGAGGTAATATGTTGTCCTTATATAAATCATGTACTGTATAGATTATTAAATAATTCAACTGTGGAACTATGTATGAACATGTTCTAGTGGTGTGAGTTATATTTTTAATTTAGAAGAAGTTTCATTTTTTAAATTCTTGTTTTCAATAAGGGGTTTGAATGTATTGGAATTTTGAGGGAAAGACGCTGACTTGGGATATGAGGTTTGAATGTAGAATTGACTTCCTGAGCTTTTGAAGACTATGATGACTGAGGAAGCACTTATGAAAAATCATCCAAATTATTTTCCTTATCATTAACTATTGGGGAATACCTTTGAAATATGTTTTTTCATTAAATATTAGAACTAGATTTGATAAATGAGTTATAGATTGTGTTATAGAATATAAAGAAACATCAAATGTGTACACTATTCATTATCACTCCAACTAGATGGAACCAAAACCAATGTACCATGTTAGAGGAAAATGTCACAATTGTATGTCTTTAAATTATGTGAAACCCATGGTGAATGCTGGGAATTAAAATATAAATCCATTGTCCAATCTAAATGACTCTAAAAAATATATAATACATTCCTATTAGAATAAAATTAAACTTCATGACATAAAGTCAATTTGTAGGACCTACCCTCCCTTCAAAATATATGCTAGATCAATGTAGATAGTTTCTGCTATTAAGGTTTACCAGCTAATAATGGGTTTTAATCCTCATCTGTATACTGGGAAAGATATATTACATGCCATCGTTGTATGGAGGCTATATTCTGCTTGGGTTTCCATCCTTCTCACACTAGGACACCAATCAATTTAATTGACTATTCACTTCACATGAGATAGATATTTTAAAATCATAAAATGACCCCTTTATAAACTATATGAAAATTGATTCGTATCTTTGCATGACTAGAAATGCCCAGGTCCCCTACGATGGGCTCCTCTACAAAATTCTATAACTTTACATGTCTTGGCATTGTGATATTAAAATGCACAACTACCACCAGTCCTGGATTTAGGACCATGAAATGTTCATCACATGGTACAAGATATAAGATATTAAACTATATAGCTCAAGGGTTTCTTTAGGATATAAATCAATCTGGAATGTAAGACCCTCATTTGATATTAGATACACCATGGTGATTAGGGAGAATCATGTCTATTTGATTCACAACATTCCAACCCCCTCATTTCTTTGTTTTCTTTTACTCTAATCATTGTGATATTCTGAAAAAGAATTGTATGAGCTAGATCTAAAAGTTAATAGAAGATGATGTCATTTGAAGAGAATTATCCATGGTAGGGATCTACTCATAGGAAATTATCCATAAAACTATGATATGTAAAAATGATCCCATTTCCAAGAATACATGCCTAGTTTTTGGGGTTTCACATTCATTACAGATCATCACCAATTGAATTACACACTACAGACTTTAAGAAAATCCTTCATCTGAATCAGTTCCAATATACAATTTGTGTTTCCCCTCTTCCATGTAGATTCACGTGATGAACACTCATTGAAATGTGGCCTTATTTTTATCTTCTATAGGTTTTAGATTTGTTCAAATCCAAACATGATTTGGTCCTAGTTTTATGTATTTATACTAGATAACCCATGTATTTTTTGCATGAAACTATACTTAAAAACCGATCCTAAACTACATGACATGTTGTCCATACCCCATGACCAAAGTAGTCATTTCAGTATTATTGTTGTATTCTTTGTTTTTATTTATTTTATGTTTTCAATGATAAGAAGTCATGGTATTGTGGTGTGTTGGACAGATTATAAAAATTAATTTGTCTTAATGATGGCTTCAGATGAGTTCTATGGGATATCCTCTTAGACAAGATCCTCATTGAATCTGTCACCAGGGAAGCATTCCATGATTGGACAACGTAGTCATGGAAGATGTTCCTCAGCCATAAGAATGCAATGTTTTTGTGGCTCTTGAAGAGAAGGTTGATTTGTTGTCTGATGATATATTTAGTCTGCAGGCAGGAGTACATGCTAAATTACATCACAAGGCTGGACTCCTTGGATACTGTAGACGCAACAGTGAGAGACATTGAAGCAAATAATAACGATTTTTTGTTGATCTCTTCATCCAGTACATAATAGAATTCGTTATTTTTTTTGTATGTTGATTAGTTGTATGATCTCAATTTTAGAAATTATATTAGTGTATTTTTTTATTAAATTGTGGAACCATTATTTTTTTAAGGTATTTGTAGGTTACAGGGGGATGGAGCAAGGGAGGTGTGCAGGAGAAGGGGGTGGGGGTGCTGGTGTAGGGTGGGGGAGCTGTGGGTGGGGGGAGGGGGGAATTGGTAGTGTCCTCCCAACAGCCAACACGGTGAACCGTGCTGGTTTTTTTATGCAGTGAAAAGGCCTATAGCCATGGTTTTAAACCATGGAAAAAGCCCTATTTCCATGGTTCTATGAACCTTGGCCTTTATTGGCATGGCTATAGGGGTGACCCTATAACAACATTTTGAAAACTGTGGCTATAGGGCTATAGCTACGGTTGGAGCCATGGCTTTAGGGATATAGCCACGGTTGGAACCATGGCTAGAGGTCTATAAACACAGTTTAAATTAATGGAGACATGATTTGACATATAGCCACAACAATACCAGCCACGGTTCATGAAACCATGGATATAAACCATGGATACGATTTTTGGGCCTATATCCAAACTTTAGAAATGTGGATATAACCTAAATTTCAAGTAGTGTCCTAATCTCAAAAACAATCTCCTCCTTCCCCTTTGAATTAATTGAACTGATCTTATTGGGGTCCACTAACACCCTCTTCTTTGATATCACAATCCCCATAAATTTCACCTCACTGATTCAGAAGGAGCACATGGAAATGTATGCATAAAGGCGATTCTCTCGCAATGTGCCCAGAATGATCCACAAGTGATGATCATGTACCTCCTTAGTTCCCAAATAAAATAGTATTTCATCCAAAAATACTGCAACAAAATAATTTAGATACATATTGAACACCCTGGTCATGAGTTCTATAAAGATCACTAGAGCATTGGACAATCCAAAGGGCATGACCAAGTACTCAATGTGGCCATACTTTCTTTGGAAGACTGCCTTTTGGATATCGACCTCTTTCACTATGAGTTGTTGATACCCCGAATGGAAATCAATTTTAGAAAACCACTATTCCCCATTAAACTAATCCAAAAGAGATATATATTTAGGGAAAAATATATTTGTTCTTGATTGTTAAATTATTCATCTTCTGGAATTCAATGCACAACTAACGGAATCTGTCATCCTTTTTCATGAACAACACATGAGCGTCCCAGGGAGAGTTTCACGGGCGAATGAATCCATGTGATTTTAATTTTTCTAGAAATATCATTAATTCCCTATGATTTGTGGGGTACAATTGATAAGATGGAAGTGATATTAATAGTTTTCATGGCACTAGATCAATCCTACCACACTCTGAAGTAGACATGCCACCCCAAAAGGCACTTCTAGTGACCCATACCTCAACATTGATAAGAAGGATTTGGGGGAAATGGGCATACTGGTCTGATGTGGCTTGGCCTCCCACACAGGTGTCACGTGAGAGATCCTACATGAGAATCCAGAGATGAAAACTGCCTAGAATAGTTGCATGAACTACCACCTCCCTTCTTCCCCTACACTTCTCCCTTTCTTTTCTTCTCTTAAGAGCATCCATTTCACACTACTAATATGATCCTAGAAAAACCAACCCTCCAATTTCCATCAATCTCCACCATACACACTCGATCAACCATCTCAACATTGGTCATCATCTTAGATTAGAAAACCTGGTAGTATATCTCGAGTCATAATCCTTTCTCAAACCTCTGGGCCTTCTCCTTCTCACTAGAGATGATATATAGAGCATACCAAAGCAGCTCAGGGAATCGGTTGGCATACTCCATCAAAGAAAAAACCAGCTGAATAAATTCCATGAACACTCGAGATCTAGCATATTCCAGGACTTCAGGGTAGTATTGTTCATTGAATATGGTGTCGAAATCTCCCCACCACATCTTGTAATTCTTTCTAGTTTTAAGTACTAATTCCAACTACCTTCGGCAAGGACCCTCCAACAGAAAAGAGGTGCACTTCAACCTGGCCTCTTTAGGTGCGCTCTATATGTCGAAGATGTTCTTGATCTCTTCAATCCTTTACTCTTCATTCTAGGGTCCTATGATACCTTGGAATGTAATAGGATTCTTTCAAAGGAACTCCACTACCTTTTCCTTCATAGGACTAGTCTCATCATCTCTATCCAGAGCTGGAACAATTTCCACACCATGTCTTAGAGCATGGACATCCCAAAAAACAACCTTTACAATCCTCTAATCATGTCTTGTTGGAGAACTCTCTCCAACTTCCTCTCGTGGGTCTATGGCATCATTCCAGGGATACAGGTTTCTACAAGAGACAACTGTCATAAGAAAAAAAAATAAGTACATCAATAATGAAAATTTCAACAATAAAATCAAAAAATAAATTATCCAAACTCCTTACAACGATAAAAGAAAAAACTACCCCACACCCACTGGATGTCCACATGTAGTCTACAACCCACACATGTCACCTTGATGTGAAGTCCAACAAACAATTCATATGTCCCATGGAGACTAGAGGTTTTCCAAGAGAGGGGAAGTCCATGAACCCTAGTAATGACTAAATCTCTATGTACCAAGATACCTATATCCTTTCGTTCCTGAATTATCCCAAAATAATATTATAACCCAAATACATTAACCTCCGTTGATATAATTTTATCATGAACAAAATATAGTCTCCATTAAAACTGGTGCCAAAACCCGGCCCGTGACCTGGCCAAAAAAGGTTTCCCTATCCCCACGAGCATGAAAATGTGTCCGAGTATCAAATATTGTGGTTTGGGAATGACATAACCATATATGGAAACATAAAACAGAAAATCCAATCGATAAACAGAATCTGAAAAATTATTAACAAACAAGGATTACAAAAATTTAGAACTGAATACATACGTCTAAACAGTAATAAAAGTGGTCCAAGGACCCAGAAAAATTGCAGCAAAACCACTTCAAGGTCTCCACATGACAATGGGTCACCACTCACGAGCCATCTCCCCAACATCTCTCCATTGAGGGGAACTTACAACCTGAATCTCCATCACCCAAAGCCATTACATTACCTGGGTAATACATGACCAAGTCTACATACATCCAAGGGGATTATGTAGGGTGTTATCATAATACCAATAAGATACAAACATGATATTATAATGATTAAACAATACAAGATAAAAACCAGGCCAGTTTTGATAAGTGGATAATGGTGGAAATAATTTCTGATGAATGATGCTTTAAAATGTAAATAGTTTTTAAAGGGAATTTTCCATGAGTGAGAAAATTTAATTAAAATGTAAGATACATTATTTTCCAGCAAAAACAACCATATTTTAAAAATAATTAGAATAGTTCCAATGATCACTAATCTCAGGAACACCACTAGGAACTAGTTTGTCTTGGGCTCCAATTTCCACATACCTCTGTGTAAAGTAACCATAGAGAAATTCATTCCTGCATGATCCACTATTATAGAACATAACGATAACCTAGTGGTCCCTAATCATCATCAATAATGTTTTTTTGACTGTTTTCATTATCCATTTTTCATAGTGAAACAGGGATACAATCCATCCGGATCACTAGCTTACATGTACATATCTTCCCTACTAGATACAAGGGCTCCCCCCTTCATCATCAAACCATTATCTCATGATAAAAAAAATCCAAAATCACATAAATACATAATTTATGTTCATAATAAACTCAGAATAGTATCTACACATGATTCCCACCAATTACACCACTCAATAAAATAATTAGTATTTCAACAATATGACTTCACAAAACATAACAATTTTTTTCACACAAAATCTCTTTTAAAACCCACATTGAACACTATATGCATACCCATAATAGCCTAAAAAATATTTCAGAACCCAAAACAGTTCTATAATCCCAATACATGATTTATAAAACAATCCCATTTGGAATAATATAAAATAGACTTCTAAAACACCCAATTTTACACCAAATAGTGACCAAAAAATCATTTACTTAATAAATGTCACCAAAAACCAGATTTCACAATAAGGATAATAGAGGATGTGTGTACTAAAAATATAAATTCAGAAAATAATACTCAACTAGAATTTACTTCCCATGGAATCACCAACCCTAAGTGTCAATACCCTTGAATCATTTTCCGAAATTTCAAATCCACCACCACCGCACAATAAGGGACTTAGATCAAGCCTAAAACCACAAGAATAGAGCAAGAATCAATATTAAATACCAGGTTCAAATACCCACCTTTTATGAATTATAAAAATCAAGAATAATTGGAATAAATCCTTAGAAAAAAGAAAAAGCCCTAATCTAATTGGGGGAATAATGAAGGAGATCCACTTACTTGAGGGATCTTGAAGAAGTCTCCCAAATACACAAGTATCATAATTTCTGAATATCCAAAATGAAAGGGAGGTTCAAATATGTATGTGAAGCTCATATAAGAACATAAATGGGGGAAAAGAGTAAGAATGTAAGGATATAGGAAGGAAGGAAGTTACCACTTCAAATCTAGATGATTTGAGAATGCCTAAAAAGTTCTCCGCTAATTTGAAATGCATACGAGATCCATAGAAGGGAAAACAAAATGGTGGCACGACTAGCTTTAGTGGGTTTGGGTGAGACATTTAATCACTATAAAATCATAAAATTTGTATAATATATGATATAAACAATTTCATTAAACTATAAATGAGCTTCCATGATGGGCCAATTCCATAAATAAAAACATAAACACACACTTATTATGTTTCATAAATGGTCCAAATTGAAATGGAGGTGTTAATTGGTCATGGGAGGCCATTTTGGTAGTGGAATGGGTGAAAATATAAAAAAAGGAATTAGTTATAAAAGAAAAAAGATTGGTTTTTAAATCTGGAATTGGGCTCACTATTTGGAACAAATCATGAAAACTACCCCTTTCCTAAAAAAATTCATGGGAAACCCCCTCAATAAAGACAAAATGAAAATTAAATTAAATTTACCTTAGAAAAAGTCATGGATGTGACAGAAACTGCCTTCACCCAAGGCTTTTACTTTACCTATGTGAGAAATAATCAATTATACATACACCAATGGGGTTTATGTTTGGTGTGAGCCTATGCATAATAGTAAACCACCCAAATATTCCAATGGTTATGCAATGCAAGGTGAAAATCTATCAGTTTTAATTTGTAAGGAAAAACGGTGACAAATTCCATGAAATGAAATATTCAATTGAAAACAGTTATAAAAAATAAATCATTCAAAATGTTAGAAAAAGACATGTTAGAAATTGTAAGGTACATCCAAACACACCATAATACATGGGTAAATACAACAAATACAATGATCAACCAAATTGGGAACTCCCCTAGGAACTAGGTAGTCTCGGGCCCTTTGTACCTCATACCTCAGTGTAAAATATCCATGTCACAATCATTTCCCATCCACAATCCACTAGTAGGGAACGTACCCATAACCTAGTGGTCCCCAATCATTATCCATATATTTTGTTTAGAGTTTTTGTTATCCATAATGCAAATAGAAATAGGGATACAACTACTCTAGATCACTAGTGTACTAATATATATTCTCCCACCTAGGTACTTGAGCTTCCACCTTTGTGATAAATAAATTTTTTCAAGATACAAACATCAATTTTCATTTAAAAAAACCACTATTTATCACATAAAAAAATATAGTATATATACACACATTTTACCACATAAAATACACAACAATACATTGTGATTTTCAATTAAAGAAACGTCTCAAAATCTCGTATTGTTTTTCACACAAAACACTTTTAAATCACACCATTTAACACTATGTGCACAATTATATGTCACAAAAACTGGAAGCCCAATACCTTTCAATGAAAACAACAAATCATTTATTGGTAAGCCCCATATAAACAATGAATAGATATCATTGTAAAAACTCTATTTTTACACAAACAAGGCACTTAATGTTAATATGCCTCACAAATACCAATATTTATTTTTACAGCAACAACCAATGGAGAAAAACATTAAAAACACAATTTCCTTCCATAATAAATTTCAATAAAATCATATAAGTATTAATTTGGCACCCCCAAATGAAAAAATAAAAGGATTCCAGGAAAACCCACCAATTTCTCATAAAAATGGCACTTAACATAATTTGCATTACAAATACCACTAAAATCAATTTTTTCACCAATAATAAAATGAGGTAAATATAAAAATATTATAATCATAATAGATTAAATTAGAAGGGTTTTATGCACATGGAATCACCTACCAAAATTGGTAAAACATTGAATCGTTTGTGCGAAAATTCAATGGCATCACTGCCACACCTCAAGGAAGGTAGGTCTAGCATAGAATCAAATTATTATACACAAAAAACACAAAGATAAACCCTATGTTCTAATACCTACCCACTAGTCATTTGGTACATCATGGAAATGAAATTAAACTTCAATAAAAATTGGAGGAACTAAGAGGTAGAAACACATACTAGAGATTGTGTGAAGTTCTTCCACCAAATAACACTTAAAAATGGAGTTACAAAGAGGATATGAGAGGCATTGATGGATGACATGGCTGTTAGGATGAAAGTGTAGAAGAAAGGGGAGAATTTGGATAAATATTGTGGGGAAAAGAAGTTATTTTACTAATTTTTTATGATCTGGATATGGGTACCAGGTTTTTGTTCATGGTTTGGAAAACCGTGCACCTAAATGACGAACACTTTTTTCTCAACTAAAAACATCTCCATATACACCCAAAATAAGAGGGGACATAGGGGGAAATAGGAAGAATTATAGGGAAAATATATAACAAATATAAGTAAGCATAATGATGAACATGGGTGTGACATATAACATACATAATCAAGAAGTGAAAAATCCAATTTGGACCATTCAATCTACATCATCCCATGATTGACGTGCCCAACACAAGCAACCTGTCTCCAATTTAATTATCATGAGTTTTTCCTTGATTCAATGTATGTAATAAAAATACATACATTAATAATGATCTCATGTAGTGGTACAATTACAAATGTCAATAAATAAGAACATCAATGACACCCAAAACATTCAGTGTTCTTATTGGAAGGATCGTACTCATGATATCATTAATATGGATCACCTAGTAAGAACATAATTAAAATAAGTCTCAATGCTTATGAGTCTGCAACACCTGATAATTAGATATATACTATGTCCAATCAGTATGTTGTATCTATAACATATGACTATTGTTTAATATTAATTCCATATTATCTCAAGGATATCATTATAGGTTTGGATCTACTATAACCTATAGATACATCAATTAATATTTAAAAATCACCATTAAATATTGGTTTCATAAATTTATAAAATATAATCGTAAAAATACATCATATATATCTTAATATATGCACAATATGGCTATAAAAATCACTAAATAGTTGGGTCTAGGAAACACACTATTTCCGCAATCCCACATGCACATGATCAATCATGCAAGCCGAAAATGTTTTCTTTGACATGATAATGATAATGACCCCTTACAGTCCCATATTATCATAATATACCTACAAATATTCCACCACGTGGAATATCTACAATTTGTTACCTCTTTTCCTTAGTTGAAACTTATCAAGAAATGGTATCCCTATGTATATAACATTTTGTCATTGTCATAACTTAACATCTTATCTAGAAAAAATATCGTAATTTACATTATTATAATACTTCTATTACTAGTTGAAATTTCAATAACTAGATGAAATCATAGTATGTAACTAGTTCTTTCCTACATAAAAAACTAAAATGTAATCAATTTTTGTAGGTATTGCAACCACTATCTTATAAGATATTGTATCACTCAAAAACATTTTATAACTATGATATATGATCTTATTGTTCCATGTAAGAGTAGTTTATGTCCACTAAAATTATTATACTTTCTTCTCCACTTTCCAAGTGCATATCGTTTTCTATTAGTGATGGGTAATATGGTAGTTTTAAATCATACTCTAATAGTACTATATGATATAACAAATATCTACATACTATAATGTATATCCTGAAAATATAAAAACGTTTACATATTATTTAATATATGATTGATCCAACACTAAAATTTATAGTATCCAACATACCACATTAATCTCTTCTCTTATCCTAGGCATGTCAACCTGAAGGGATATATTCTATGTAACTTTAGTAAAAATTAATCACTTAAATTGTTCCCACATGTATTTTTTTAATACCTTGTCAACATATGTACGGTTGACTAGACCCATGAAAAATTCAGATCTACCTTAGTAGATCATGTTTTTTATAAATTATTTTTCTGCATTAAGTCAATCACTAAAGAATTATTTCCTTCCCGGTCGTAATCAACATGATGTCAAAATTTTTTTCTATATGTTTCTAATAATATTTTACCTAGATAGCCATGGAAATCCCACTATCCTCTTATAGACAAATAGAAAACATAAAATCCCAATGTATATTCAATGATCCCACTACTTACATAAATCTCAAACTGAATATTAGTAACTTCCAACCATTATTATCATTTTGTGTCATGACCATCCCTTTTTTGATCCATCGTACAAGAACAATATATAATTTTTGGTCGTTATATATAATGCTCAATAGAATGATCATATAATTTACTTATGAAAAGTAAAATTCTTATGGATTTATAAATAACAACATAATATTACCATTCGCACCTTATTGTTTCTACACATATAGCATAAATTGATCAACTTATATGAATGCCAACCACAATATTCAAAATAATAATCCCCCTTAAAACATTAATACATGTAATTGGTTTATTTAATATTAACTAGTCATGTAAATATAATCTAATTTCAATACACATCTTACATATATGAAATACTTTTCACAATAAATAATAGATGACTGACCATGCTGAATACAAAAACCATAAAAATGTATTAACTTTTCTTACACGGTATGTCTCTCTAAAACATACATTGTTCCACATGAACTTGTCTAAGTAGTTCCTATAACAACTATTTGAAAATTATTAACCTTGAAAAAACCTAAATCCATTTGGATTCCACTATTTCAAAATATAGGTACAGCTTTATATAGAAATATCAACTATAAAATGAAGATATATTTTATATCTTATGGATTATTGTAATATCCTAATAAAATTCAAGGGTAATTTTAATTGATGCATTATGTTTTTACACATTATACATGATCATTTAGGTCCCTGAAAAATATTTTCATCTAAACAAATGTCTTATGTCATAATAAATTTACATTGTACTATTACAGAAATGATATTCATTTTAATTTTGTTGGCATGTTATTTTGGAAAACATTCTTATTAAAAAATAAAGAATGGAATATAATGATTTTTTTTAGAAATTTGAAACATTAATTCTACATAAATCATGGAATAGATGTAAAAATGTGAATTTATGAATTTTCCATTATAAATTTTGTTGATAATTGGTAACATGTAATACTTCATCATCGATAGTCCTTATTAACAACAATTTGTTTTAAGTACATTTGGAAATGTACATTTAGGAATAACTCCAGGCTAAATTATCATGATAATTGTTTTCTTGTCAAATATATTCTTTGGCATTCTGACATGAAGTGACTCATATCTTCTACACATTCACATACATCACGATACCATTCCTTGATTAATTTATTGAATCTTATGAAGTATATATAACTCTAGATTACTTCTAGAAATTTACACACTCTATTACTGAACTTATTATGAATGCTTCATGTAATAAATTTATTATTAATGGTTTCCTAGTCTAATGTGATTATATAAATAATACCAATGTTGTTTGGATTTACTAATTCTAAATTACATAAAAGGTAGAAAATTGCTTTCAGATTTTAGTTTTACATGAAAAAATAATTATGTTGACTCAACATTGTATACAAGGATAACATTTTATACTCCACATGTATAGCTTTCAATTCTTGTATAACTGAACTATGGGTTGATTATTAAATACAATAGATGATATTAATTCTTGAAGCTATAATAATGTCTCTTTTTGTACAATGAAACATGAGATTAATTTTTTTGTTACACTCAATGATAGTTGAAAAAGAATCATTCACATGGATATAAATATGTTGTGTACTTCTCGCCACTAGCATAGATAACACCCTTTTTCAGCCACATGAATTATAAACCTATCTTTTAGTAATATTTATATAATTTATTGTTTGTGGTATTTAAATACATATATGTGATTATCATATTGTAATCAATAACCAAAATTTAAAACCATTAAATTACATTTATTAGTATTACTAAATTTGAAATAGGTATATTCTTTATTAAATCAATTTAATTATACTAAAATATATAGTTTTATTACATAATATAAAATGAAAATAACCTTTTTCAATACATATTTAATTTATTGAAATTGAAAATGTGACCTTAGGATTAATTTCCTTTGGAATTTTCTCCTTGTATTTCAATTTTCTCTCTATAATAATTAATGGTGAATCTATATTTTATATTTTTATTCACATGGAAAACTTTTACGTAAAATATAAATGAAGCATTTACTCTATAATTGTTTGTTTTGAAACATACAATGAATCATGCTTAAAAATGTGAAAATGAGATGACAAAGGGTTCTATTGAATGATCATGACATGTCTTTCAATTTACACATGTTTGTGTATCCATCACCTTAATCATATATTGCTTTTTATTTCTCCTCACTAGCTTCTCGGAGATGAGACTATGTGGTATATAAGAAATGTTATCAGGTAGTAACCACTACTAGTATCAGATAATCAGGATAGAATAATAACATAAAATTTATATGCTTTATACATTACTCTCATGTTATAAAATTTTCCCATGCGCTTCTTAATGTGACATAACATATATGGGGACACTAACACCTTGACTTTCTAATAGTATTGTGTGGAAATGTCTGTAATGGTCTTGGATACTCGTTCTAGTGAGTTCATTTACTTTTTCAATTAATTATCACAGATTTCAAACATGTGTTATTTCATTACATTTTGTTTACAAATTTACAATTTAGAATATTAGAACCATTAATCTAATTTTATTTCTAGACATTTTGATAAATTAATTTTATGTCTCCCATTATTTTATCAAATTAACGGTACCCTATATTATAGAATATGAATACATCATTGGTTAATTATTCTAGAGGTAAGGTTTCAAGAACCACCCCGAAATTGTCTATAAGATTTGACTATGACACTTTATAGAGTGTTTATTGATGGATTTTGACTTGTCAAACCCATTAAATCTTTATTCCATGATCCAATGAGTGATGTACCATAAATTATTATCAAAAAATGTTTTATTAAATTAATTCATCTAAAATTAAAACAAGCTATATTTAGATACATTTTTTCTTCAATTTTTTTATGTCAATTGACCACTCTCATAAGTACTCCCCAGTAGTAAGAGGCACCCTTGGCTTTTCTAGGAAGATATCCATGAATTTATTTTTTGTTTTCTAAATTTTAAATGTGTGTGATAATTTGGGCTTCATATTTCAATGATAAGAATTTTTGTTATTCATTTAGTATCAAAATAATGATTTTGATTCTCCATTATAATTTGGTCGAGTTGTAGGTTTAATGAAATTAATTTTTTATCCATAAAAATATATATTCTTAAGAAGTCAAATAAGATGGATTCAAAATACCACTATAGTTATTATTTAAGAAACAATGTAGCAAAATATCAAAAAATATTTTTCTAAGTAAGAAACATAAGACATGTTGACATAGGGAAATATTTTACCTTAAAGTTAATAGAATTGTATTTATATCATAGTATACATGTGTAAGAATTTATAAGAATGTTATAATTTCTTTATTTAATAAAATAAAGTTGAACTAAAATTGTAACAATAGAATGTAAACAAGTAAAATAAATATTTTATCCAAAAGATAAGGTATACAAAAATCTTGGATAAAGTTCCATTGATTTATACTTTCAAGAATGTTTGTATTACCGACACCATGGTAAGCCCTCGATAAAAAAATTATAATCTCTCTTGTTATCCGCACATTACCTTGATCATTGAAGTTATCAAAACCTATTTTGTTCTATCCATTGATTCCATCAATTGTTCACTACAACAATCACAGTTTCACTATGTTGGTTGAACAATTTGTTCTCCAACTTGGATAATTCGTTCACCGAATTCACACAAGGTATGTTTTTGAAAAGCTCAAGTATATTATCATCTCATCATACACTTCTCTATATGTTTTAAACTCTACCAATTGTTGGTTATTTATATGAAAATATCCAAACAATCTTCTCTCCCTCTAATCTTAATATTTTTCTTTTAATTGTGAAGGGATGTATACAAGTATCTCACAACCAATGGTTAGATAAAAATAGATTTTTCAACACTGTTTCATGTAATACATAATGGGAAACATTATCATGTGTAAGAAATAATAATATTTATGGAAGAAATTATTGATCTTAAGATACTACAACATCTTTTAGAATCATTATCTTGTTAAAGATATGATAAAATGAAAAAAAAAAATTATTGAAATGAGGTTACTATATGAAAATAATTTAATTGGATTATAATGAAAGTGAGTATCAGAGTCAACAAAAATGGAAAATAAGATTCTGAAATAAAAGAGTTTCAGAGTCTGAATTAGGTTGATTTAAAAATATGCATTCTAATGAAAACAGAGTCTGATTTTAGATAGTAATTGAGTATAGTTTCAGGACAAATAGGTGTCTAATTTCTGAATAAATCTAAGTCTAGTTTTAGGAGAAATAAAATTACCATGTTAGATGAAATCAGAGTCTGATTTCACGAGAAATCAGAGACGAATTTCAGTATAATCATTGTTTGATTTTAAAATAAATATAAGTGGGGTTTTAGGGGAAATTAGAGTCTAATTTCTGATGAAATTGAATTCTGGTTTCAAGAGAAATCAGATTATGATTTTAGAATAAATCATAATCATATTTCATGATAAACCAGATTTCTAATTTTAGGTGAAACCAGAGTCTGATTTCAGAGGAAAAAATAGAATTATTTTAGGAGACATTAGAGACTGATTTTAGAAAAAATCAGAGTGTGATTTAATAATAAATCTTTGTCTTATTTCAGGATAAATTAGAGTCTGTTTTTAGGGGAAATCAGAGTCTTATTTGAAAATAAATCAATGTATAATTTCTTAATAATTTGGAGAATGATTTTCTAAGAAATATGATTCCCAATTTTGTGGAAAATTTTTTATAAGAAACTATATTATTCCATGTTAGATAAGGATCTGTTTTTTGGATTTAAGAAAAAGATTATGAGACATTATTTAATAAAATATGAGATAAGGCGTTGAAGAAAAATGTTGAGGAACAATCATTTAATAGAGAATGAAAATCTTACTTAAAATATAATTATTAGAAAAAGATAATTTTCCTTATGAAAATTTGTTTCTAATTTAAAAAAAATAAAAGAATAAGAAATTCATAAGGGAACTTATGGACTCAACAATCTCCCCATTTTTTTGGAAAGCACAAACTACTTCTCATATAAGAATATAAGGACTAAAAAATGTCATTTAGGAACATAAATTATATATTTTTCACCCCCTTACATTTTTAGGGCTTATAATGAATACAAATAAATACTATTTAGGTTCTCAAATACATATTTATCGTATTTGTGTCTAAAATAAATAATTTTTAATTACCTAATAATTTCATCTTTATGTAATTTTCCCCATACCTAGGCATTGTCATTCTTAATATTCTTTTTTATCATTACTTTCTACCCCTTAATGATTTTCAAATAGGAATTGAGGTAATGAAAAAATTTACCCGAATGTTTAGGAATGTACAAAACAATAAAAGTGAAAAGATAAAAAATTTCATTAAGATTGGAAACTTTTATACAATTATAATTCAACAACATATCATATTTGAGAAATAATTAATACTTCATTTCCTTTGACATCAGCTTTTTTAGGTTTGCCTTTAGCTTTTTGAGCACATTATTATCATCTTCAAACATCTTGATCAACTATTCTTGATGCAGATTTTTTCTTTCAAGATAATTGATTGAGCCTTCTGGAGACATAATAATTTCCCCTTGACACCATAAAACATATTCATTGTATTTGAAAATTTTATCCATTTCATATATGAGTTACCATTCTCTTTTTATATTTAATGAAATAAAATTCATCTTTCCATTCTAGTCTTTATCCTCTTGAATCCGGGAATAATGCTCTTGATTCATCTACTATGAAAGAGAAGTAGAAATTTTCTTGGTCATGTCATCTAACTTATCAATCGAATCCTTTCCTAAATCAATGAAATTACTGAAAATTTTAAGATCATGAATCACAGACTTAGACCACATGGATACCACTTTTCAGATTCTTTTTATGAGAATCATTACTAATTTTAATAGTCTTAAACTTGACATCATGTATGATAAATTTTTCCATTTGAATTCTTGTTGAATAAGAAATATGATTGATTTTGTTTGGATTAGATGATATCTAAAATCATTGGTCGGAAATAAGGTAATGTTATTCATATGATTATTAATGGAATGAACAACAAAATCATTACTAACAAATGAGATGATTTTTAATAGATTGTTTTATTAGTGATGGAACATTACCTTCTTTATATTATTTCCTCA
The DNA here is from genome assembly GCA_963277665.1 of Viscum album. Taxonomy (NCBI): domain Eukaryota; kingdom Viridiplantae; phylum Streptophyta; class Magnoliopsida; order Santalales; family Viscaceae; genus Viscum; species Viscum album. The sequence goes on from OY728140.1 coordinate 2,062,751,027, forward strand.
TAGATGTTAGAAAGTCAACTTCATTATGTGATTTGGAAACTACAACCTTCTTTGGTGATTCATCAAAAAATTTCTCAACTATCTCATCATTAGATATTACTTTCTCATCTTTCAATGTCTAATGGTTACTATCTTATTTTATGACTACTTTATCAGCTGCATCAACTTATTTATTAGTAATGTTTTCACCATTTTCCTTATCATAACTAGGCTGAAAAAAATAATTATTACTACTCTCATCACATGATGTTATTCTAACCCCATACCAGGAATCATAACTATTCATTACCGATTGATCTTTTGAAATTATCTTTTTTGATTCTTCTTGAGAAGTTATTATAGATAATGTTTCAGAAGGACTATACTTCACTTAATATTATTACACCCTTATAATTACATCAACACACTCAACATCCTATTCTTCTTCTAATTTCTGAAACTCTACTTATTCCAAAATGGATTTCTGGATTGTAATAACTATACCTCAATTATCCTCCCCAGACATTTCAATTTGATTTAACTTTTTTAAAAAGCACTCTAGTAACTGAACTGGTTCATATTCCCTCTCTTTATCTTTAAGAAATGCTTGAATAATCATGGATTCAGACATCTTTTTCTTTAAAACCCTCTCATTAGTTTATTCTCATGATTTTAAGCCGCATGAGTCATTAATGATTTAGACTCAGCATTGTCTAACATTAAGACTACATCTCCTTCCATTTTTTTTTTCTTCTTCTCTCTCCATTGGTCTACCAGTTCATCAAAATGTATTTTTTTGTCTTGGTTGGAAATGATATTGAATAAGTTTCTTGTACATTATCTTTTTTGTTTCAAATCTCTGAATTTTCGTTTATTTTATGATTTCATGTTACTTTCTCCCACTTCACCTATCATATGGACAACTTGATCATCATTTTCAGGATATTTATAGAAAGCTACTATCTTAATAATAAAACAAATTTTCATTATCCTTGAAGTATCATTACTCAATAACTTAATCATGAATACTTCAGACGTTGAGATGCGTGGGATATAGAATGATTTTATCCACAAGAAAATGATCAGGGACAAAATAGTAGGGTATATAATGATCTATGACAAGATAGTGTCATTATTGAAATTATTGATTGTCAAAGGAATGTACTTGATTCAGTTTATCATCCTTAGATTCACTATAAAATCCATAGTAATGATATTGGATTTATTTAGGGAATCCTTTTCTCCCATTCATGGAATCATAAAACCAATCATTTTTAGATCTAGAAACATATAATTGGTTCAATTATTAGAAATATTATAACACCACTAGATTCTACGTTACGCTTCTCTATGAATAATGTAATAGCGTGTGTTGTACGGAACATCGAGTTTTAACACACCACAACCAATCAAACTAGTCGTTATGAATAGTAATACCTACATTCTTAATTTTTATAAATTTTATTTTTTTAAATGGACTTCATTTTTGGATTCAGAATATCGAAATTAGCCTATGGTGACTTTTTGGTATTTTTCTGAAAAACATCATTTTTTGATGAATAATGAAACTACTAAGTGGTAGTTAAAAAAATGAATTTTAAATAAAACATAATTTTACAGTTTCTGTGATTGGAATTTTGAAAATCTGAGAGACACTGTTAAAATCAAGGAGTAAAATGTGGTTCATTGAGATGAAAATAATTTTTTGTTGAATAGTAACTTTTTGCTTTTATTTAACACGGTTAAAAGTAAATAGGGTAATTAAGGGTAAAAATGATATTAATATTACCCTAACACATGTCCTAATTCTATTGGAAAAGTGTATCTCAACCAAAAAAAACCTTAGAAATAAAATATTATCATTTACGTCCATTTGGATTAAATTAGGACATTTATTAGTATTTAATTCACAGAAGAGTTAAAAGAGTTAAAATCAAAGTTTATTTACTAAAACATTTTTAATATAAGGTTATACATAAGATAAATTCGATTGAAAATATTCATTAGAAAGCTAAAAATATTTCTTACATAATTATATTTTATTTATAGTTTTTAGACATTAAATAATTTAATTTATTTATGACACAATGATGATGCAGTAATTACCATAATAGTGAAAAATTAAAACAATTGATAATATAAATACCCAAATAAATATAATTTGAGACTTTCTATAAATTAAACTAATTTTATAGGTTAATATGACATGTTAGTATTGACTTAATTAACGTTTTTTGAGGTAATAATTCTGTTATGATTTTCACAAAAATAAATTACTGAATAGTTTCAAAATTGACATAAAAGAGTTTTTAAAACAAATATTATATTATTAATTGATATTAAATTCATAAAAATCTACGGTTCGGCCAAGAGACTTATATCATGATAGGTGTATCATTAATGGACCACTTGGGGGTCTCATGGATGTATATAGTACGTTTATTAACTATATTATATAAAAATAAAAAGACACATTGTAAAAGTGAAAATAAATTAACTATGAGTTAATACTTAATGTAAAGGATAATATAGTAACAAAAAACTATCTAAATTCTATTTTTTGAATGTTTTTCGACCCATACCCACCTTAACCTATAAATAATTCACTTTGGAGCCATTAAAAACAGAATATGAATTTATTATAAAATAATATTTCTACCTTTTCCAAAGGTTCCCCTCACCCCTCTTCTTAAAGGGCACTCCACCTTCTCCCTAATTCAAACATTCAAAGCCTTTTGGTTCGGCCAACCCCTGACCAAATACTCTCTCAACTTCCCTAACTACAACCTAGATGCCTTAGTTTGATCAGAAATCCTACTTATGGAGCCCTTTTGATCAAATCAAAAGGAATAACCCGAAGAAGAGGTAATGTTTTCACCACCCTTTCTCAAATTCATTTCATCTTCAACTTCTTCGTTCTTTGTTATTACCATTATAAAATAATGAATCCAGTATCTCCTATATAATGTAATATTATTATAAATATGGTACAACCATATTCAGTATTCTATCAATCCTTTGAATGACATGTCACCATACGTGCACACGTACGGCTTACCGTCTCCACATCGTGGTGTAATTGTTATTCAATATATTATTATTTGGATAGGTATAATAATGATTTATAATTCATGTAAATACTAAATATAACATGATAATTATTCTGTATTTATGATATACCATCCAATTATATATTATTTTAATATCAAAAGAATGATATTGTCGCTCGTGCGTACGTACGGACTACCGTCTCCACGGACGCGATGAGATTCATTCTCCATCGAATCCATTAAAGTATAATTATCATTAGATTCATTAAAAATAATGTTTAAGGACTTGATATCATTATGGATATTAATAAGATAAAATCTATCCATAACAAACACAGCTTATGTAACAAAAAATATAAAATAAAATGAGTAAGTTAACACCCAAAACAACGATAATTCTATGATATTATTAACAAAGCAATGTTAAAAGATCATATATGATATCATATTAATGTATATGATTCTTAAATAATTTAATAAAAATTATTTTACCATTATACTAGAGGTTAACCTACCCAAACCAAGTAAAGTTACAAGGTAAGGGTTTATTTCACAATCTCTCATTATTCTCGGTTGTTTATACGTAATAATATACTGGGATTTCTTTATCATCCACAACCATGTTTCTTAAAAATGTTTTTCAAAACATTTTTACTATTTACAAGAATATGGGTTAAAGTCATTTATACCATTTTTTGACTTTTAATAAGATGTTTATAAAGGAATCTTTCCGTCGTTTTCAAAACAAGGTGCTTTTTAACCTTTTAGACAGAATTAAGGTAAGATTGTTTCTTTTAACTTTTACGGTGGGTGTGGATATTTTCTGCTGTTATAAAATCGCCGAAGCTTCCCTTACAAGCTTATAAGAATATTTTCAAAAAAATGTTTTATTTTATGAATATATGACTCTTAAATGATTTCAAAATAGAAAGTGATATTTCTCTAAAAAGAGTTTTGATTTCATCTATGTCAACATCCTTTGATGGATTTTACGCTTATTTGAGGATTAATTATTATAAAAAACATTTATATTATATTTAAGGTTTTGTGATATGTTTGATATTGGATGTGTTATTTTTATACAATTCATGGTTTATAGATGAAGTATTTACATTTTGTATGCTATTTTTAATACGAATGATTATGTTATGTTTACACCTTTTCATATGGGATTGCATTGGACATAATATGTGATGGATGGAGCCCACTATAGCTCCCCGATGCATCGGTAGGTATCATGAGACAAACAAGTGTCTTGTCAAAAGGCCTTGACAAAATCATATTTCTATTCCCGGCACGAGGCCTTGGCTATGTGGTTATGATAGTCTGGCATTATGCATTCCACCATTATAAAAGTGGTTACTGATATTTCATGTGATTATTCGATTAGTATATTATCCATGTGAATAAGTAAATGACATTATTTCATTTTATTTTTTCCATACTATGTTGAAGTTCAAGTTTAAAAGGATTTTGTTTTAGTTATACATTGCCTTAAATGTTTATTCTTATTTATGAAAGTTTCCGCTATATTGTTATCCTTACTGGGCATTTGAGATCACCCACTTTCAATATTTTATTTTTCCTAGGATGTGAAGAATTAAATTATGAATGACCTATAGGGATAGTATGAGGGGATATGAGTGTGGAATATGGAGACTATGTCTTTGTAGTTTTCATTTTTATGATGTAATGTAAAACATTATGAATATATCTAGTGTTTCCAAGGCTAATAAACCAATTGGTCTTTCAAGATTTGATCGTTCTTGTGATCATGACAATGTTATGTAATAATGCACCGACTCTGGGTAACTGGGTTCTGGGTGTTACAGTTGGTATTAGAGAAATATTATTACAAACCTTGGAAGCTAGATTTAGATAAAATCTGATTAGAGCACATAGACCTAAGATTGACTTTGAGGATTAGTATAGAAGAACTTCCTAGAATTTTGTTATTGTTGAGATTTTGTGAGTTTTCCAAGCAATACATACCTATCTGGATAAGAGAAGGTAGAGGCGGCTCTGGAACAGATGTACCTAGGGGTAAAGCCCGAAAACACCGCATTGAGCTAGACTCGAACAGGAACTAGTGCACGACAATGGTCCCTGCTGCACTTTTGTTTACGACACTCCGGGGGGATATGCTTAGGATAACTCACATTTTCTTTACAAATCATTATGAAGGGTTTATTAGTATATACTTCCTCATAGAAAACATTATTATGATTATGGATTATATCCATAAATAGTTCAATTTATGTTCAGTGTTTTAAAAGTTTGGGATTATGTATTTTGATTCATAAACTGATCAAGTTTATGCCATTGTCTAGAAATGGTGCCTTGTGGAAGAAATAGAAACCATATCAATGCATGAACTCTATGTAGGTATTTCCCTCCTTCTCAAGATAATTATAGTGGATCTGGTGATACCACTAGTGCCGATCAGCTAATCACCATATTGGGACAACTCACTCAGGTTATGAATAATAACCATACCTGTATGGAGGACCCTGATCCACAGCGTGGAGGATCAATGTTAGATTAGTTCATTAGGCAACAACCAACAACATTCAATGGGAGTAAAAATCCATTAGTAGCTGAGCAATGGATAAATTACCTAGAGAAAATATTTCTGGCTTTGGGGAGTAGTGAAAAGGAAAAAGTTATCATGGCTGTTTACCGCCTCACTAGAGATGTTGATCAATGGTGGTCATTGATTAAAAACATTAAAGAAGATGATGAAGTATCAAATTTAGTATGGAGGGAGATCAAAGATCTATTTTTAGAAAAATACTTTCATCGTGACCATCGAGTAGATATGGAAAGATAATTTCTGAGTCTGAGACAAAAGGAGGATGAGAATGTTGAAAAGTATGAGGCTATTTTTACAAGGATAGCAAGGTATGCTGGAGATTCTATACGTAACCCAAGAAGTAAGATTGATCGTTTCCTTGATGGGTTAAAACCATTTCTCCATCGATCATTAGTCTCACAATCCTTCTCGTCGTACGAAGACATTGTCTCATGTGTAATCAAGACAGAAAAGGAATTCTCTAAGTCTTATGACTTTAAGGAAAAGAAAGAGAAGAAGAGATCTGCTGATCCATCTTGGAATGGAAATAATGGGAAGAAGGGAAAAGTTGAATATCCATCCTGCAGTAAATGTGGGATGAAATACCCCAGTTCTTGCTTAAAATGAATGGAGGTCTGTTACAAGTGTAGTGAAAAAGGCCACCAAGGTCGTGATTGAAAGGGGAAGAAGGAAGCTACTGATGTTTACTGCTACAATTGTAGGGAGATGGGACATTATTCAAATGAATGTCCTAAGCGTCAGGGGAACATACCTCAGAAAAGGACAAGGGATCAGGGCCAAGCTTATACTATCACTACTACTAAGGTAGAAGCTCTGAAAGACGTGGTGGCAGGTAATTTAATGGTTTCCTTATGTTTAGAAAATGCATTATTTGATTCTAGATCATCACATTGTTTAATATCTTCCAACTTTCCTAAGAAAGTTATATATTTCCAATTTGATATAACAAGGGAGTTGTCAGTTAAAACTCCTAAGGGAATTATCAATGCAATAAATTTTTGTGAATCAGTCCTCATTAGAGCACATAAATGTTCTTTATCTACTGATCTCATCGTCATACCTATGATTGAGTTTGGTATAATCCTCATTATGGACTGGCTTTCATACCATGATGTGAAGATTTATTATAAGAAGAAGGAGGTTATGATTTTTCGTGATGATGATTAATAACAACTTATCTTTAGGGTAGAATCATCACCACCTAATTCTTATCTAGATCCACCCCCAGTAGATCAACTAAATTCAATTATTGGGGAGTAAGAGAATGAAATGACTATGGGTGAGGAAAGAAATGTTCAAATAGAGGTTGTACCTGTTGTTAAAGAATATGTAGATGTATTTCCGGAAGATTTACCTGGACATCCTCCAGAATGAGAAGTTCAGTTTTCCATTGATTTAATTCCTAGATCAAGGCCTATATCGAAGACCCCTAATAGAATGTCCACTGTCGAATTAGTCAAACTAAATAAATAACTAGAGGAATTTATTAATAAGGGATTTATTCTCCCTAGTGTTTCTACATGGGGACCCCCTATTCATATTGTTAAAAAGAACGATGGATCTATAAGGTTATGTATCGACTACAGGGAGATCAATGCAATAAAAATAAAGAACATGTATCCCCTACCTCGCATTGATGATTTATTTGACCAACTGCATGGAGATCAATACTTTTCCAAGATTGACCATCAATCTGGAGACCATTAGTTGTGACATTCTGAAGACAGTATTTCGAACCAGGTAGGGGAATTACGAGTTTACCGTAATGCATTTAGGATTGACTAACACACCCTCTGTATTCATGGATATGATGAATAGAGTTTTAAAGAAATATCTCAATGAATTTGTGGTGGTATTTATTGATGATATATTGGTATACTCTAAAATATACGAATATCATGAAAATCACTTGCGCATTATCCTCAAGACTCTGAGAAGACATGAATTATATGGGAAGTTTAACAAGTGTGAATTCTGGCTTCAGAATTTTTTTTTTCTTGGTCATATTGTCTCTAAAGATGGAATCACTGTTGATCCTTCTAAGACCAAGGAAATCTAAGAATGGCCAGTACCTATGAGTATAACTGAGGTACACAGTTTTATTTGTTTAGCAGGTTATTATCGACGTTTTGTCCAAAATTTTTCCTGGTTGGCTAACCCATTAACAAAGATCACACGTGAAGGGGTTAAATTTGTTTGGAAAAAAGAGTGTGAAAATTGTTTTGAAGAACTGAAGAGAATATTAGTCAATGCTCATATATTGACTCTACCATTAGGGAGTGATGGGTTCATTATTTATAATGATTCATCGAAAAAGGACATTGTTGTGTCCTTATGCAGAATGATAGGGTTATTTCCTATGCATCACGATAGATGAAAATTCATGAACAAAACTATCCGACTCATGATATTGAGTTAGCAGTTGTGATATTTTCATTGAAGATATGGAGGCACTACCTCTATGGTGAAAAATGTGAGATTTATACTGATCACAAGAGTTTGAAGTATATTTTCTCACAAAAAGAACTCAACATGAGGAAAAGGAGATGGCTTGATTTGCTCAAGGATTATGATTGTACGATACACTACCACCCGGGTAATGCAAACAAGGTGGAAGATGCTTTTATTAGAAAAGATCATGGAGTTTTGAAAAATATGAGAATCGAAAGGGATCCAATTTTTATGGATTTAGTGAAGATGGACATGGGAATAACTAGGGAAGGTGAAACATCATTGCTTTTTCAAATTGTTTCCAAACCATCTTTAATAGAAAGGATTACGAGTTCTCAGAATGATGACGAAGAATTTCCAATGTAGATTAATGCTGTGAATGGTGGGAGATTGAGAGACTTTGTGTATGAAGAAAGAATTTTGAAATTTAGGAAGATACATTGTGTTCCCAATATACCTGATCTAAAAAGGGAATTTCTAGATGGTTCTCATAGTTCCAATTTCTCTATACACCCTGGGAGCACCAAAATGTATAGAGATTTTAATGAACATTTTTGGTGGGACAACATGAAGAGGGAGATTGCTGATTTTGTGTCTAGATGTATGGTTTATCAATAAGTTAAAGTTAGAAGGCAACAACCTGGGGGAGTATTGCAACCTATTCCCATACCTAAGTGGAAATGGGATAATATCACGATTTACTTTGTCATGGGACTACCAAAGACTACTAGAAAGAACAATGCAATATGGGTTATTGTTGATCGTCTTACCATGTCAGCACATTTTTTTGCTATAAGAGAAGATCTACCACTGAAACATCTAGAGAGACTATATATTGATGAAGTTGTGAGACTTCATAGAGTACCACTATCGATTTTCTCTGATCGTGATCCCCGTTTTACTTCATGATTTTAGAAGAGTCTTCATAAATACCTGGATACTGAACTTCATTTGAGCACTGGCTACCACCCTCAAACAGATGGACAATCAGAACAGAGTACTCAAACATTAGAAGACATGTTGAGATCTTGCTCACTTGACTTTCAGGGTATGTGGGATCAATATTTACCTCTGGTAGAATTTTCCTATAAAAATAGCTTCCATTCGAGTATTCAGATGGCACCATATGAAGTGCTATATGGAAAGATATGTCGCACACCAACTTGTTGGGATGACGTTGGTGAAAGAAAACTTGTAGGTCAAGAACTTGTGGAGGAAATGATGGAAAAGGTGAAGGTAATCCAAAATCACATCAAAGCAGCTCAAAGTAGGCAGAAGAGCTATGCCGATAATTGAAGGAAGGATTTGGAATTTCAAGTTGGTGATCATGTTTTCCTGAAGGTATCTCCATGGAAGGGAGTCATAAGTTTTGGTAGGAAATGTAAATTGAGTCCCAGGTACATTGGACCTTTCGAAATTCTAGAACGAATTGGGGCTGTAGCTTACCGATTGGCAATGCCGCCAAGTCTCTCCAATGTTCACGATGTGTTCCACGTATCTCTATTGAGGAAATACATTCCTGACCCAATGCATGTACTCAACTACGAGGAATTAGAACTGGAACCCGATTTGTCTTATTGCAAAGAGCCCGTCAAGATTCTTGATATGAGAGAACAAGTGCTGAGAAATCGGACGACAGGTCCAGTAAAAGTTTTGTGGAGAAACCATAATATGGAAGAAGCAACTTGGGAAACCGAGGAACTTATGATGAAGAACCACCCGAGTATTTTCACGCGGTAGTATTCCAGAAATTTTGAGGATGAAATTATTTGAAGGCGGGGAGAATGTAACACCCCAAGCTTCTAAGTTACCCTTCTCTTTGAATAATGAAATATCGTGTGTTGTACGGAACATCGAGTTCTAACACACCACCACCAATCAAACTAGTCGTTATGAATAGTAATACCTACTTTTTGAAATTTTATAAATTTTATTTTTCAAAATGGGCTTCAGTTTTGGATTGGGAATATCAAAAATAGCCTAGGGTCAATTTTTGGTATTTTTATCAAAAACTTCATTTTTTGATGAAGAGGGAAACTACTAAGTGGTAGTTAAAAAAATGAATTTTTCGTAAAACATAATTTTACCGCTTCTATGATTGGAATTTCGATAATCCGAGAGACACAGTTAATATTAAGGAGTAAAATGTGTTTCATTGAGATGAAAATAATTTTTTGGTGAATAGTAACTTTTCACTTTTATTTACCACGGTTAAAAGTAAATAGGGTAATTAAGGGTAAAAATGATATTAATATTACCATAACATATATCCTAATTCTATTGGACAAGTGTATCTCGACCGTAAACAACCTTAGGAATAAAATATTATCATTTAGGTCCACTTGGATTAGAATAGGACATTTATTAATATTTAATTCAAAGAAGAGTTAAAAGAGTTAAAATGAATGATTATTTACTAAAACATTTTTAATATAGGGTTATACATAAGATAAATTCGATTGTAAATATTCATTAGAAATATAAAAAGATTTCCTACATATTGATATTTTATTTTTTATTTTAGACATTAAATAATTAAATTTATTTATGACAAAACGATGATGTAGTAATTACCATAATAGTGAAAAATTAAAATAATTGATATTATAAATACCCAAATAAATATAATTTGAGACTTTTTATGAATTAAACTAATTTTATAGGTTAATATTACATTTTATTATTGACTTAATTAACATTGTTAGAATTAACCATTCTATTATGATTTTCACAAAAATCAATTATTGAATAGTGTCAAAATTGACCTAAAAGAGTTTTTAAAATAATTATTATAGTATTAATTGATATTAAATTCCTAAAAATCTAAGGATCGGCCAAGATACTTATATCATGATCTTTTTATAAATAATAGACCACTTGGGGGTATCTTGGATGAATATAGTAGGTTTATTAACAATATAATATAAAAATACAAAGAGACATTGTAAAAGTGAAACTAATTAACTAAGAGTTAATACTTAATGATAAGGTTAATATAGTAAGCCAAACCTGTCTAAATTCTATTGGTTGAGTGGTTTTCGACCCATACCCACATTAGCCTTTAAATAATCCACTTTTGAGCCATTAGAATCCGAATATGAATTTATTATAAAATAATATTTCTACCTTTTCCAAAGGTGCCCCTCACCCCTCTTATAAAAGGACACTCCCCCTTATCACTAATTCAAACATTCAAAGCCTTTTGGTTCGGCAAAGCCCTGCCCAAATACTCTCTCAAATTACATCACTACAACCTAGAGGCCTTAGTTTGATTAGAAAGCCATCATAAGGAGCCCTTTTGATAAAATCAAAATGAAGAACCCGAAGAAGAGGTAATGTTTTCACCACCCTTTCCAAATTCATTTCTTCTTCAACATCTTCATTCTTTGTTATTCCCATTATAAAATAATAAATCAAGTATCTCCAATATACTGTAATATTATTATAAATATGGTACAACCATATTCATTATTCTATCCTTCCTTTGAATGACATGTCACCATACGTGCGTACGTACGACTTACCGCCTCCACATCGTGGTGTAATTGTTATTCAATATATTATTATTTGGATGGGTATAATAATGATTTATAATTCACGTAAATAATTAATATAACAGGACAATTATTCTGTATATATGATATATCATCCACTTATATATTATTTTAATATCAAAAGAATGATATTGTCGCTCGTGCGTACGTACGGACTACCGTCTCCACGAATGCAATGAGATTCATTCTCCATCGAATCCATTAAAGTATAATAATCATTTGATGATTTAAAAATAATTTTAAGGACTTGATATCATTATGGATATGAATAAGACACAACCTATCCATAACAAACCCGTCTTATGTAACAAAACATATAAAAGAAAACGAGTAAGTTTTCACCCAAAACGACGATAATTCTACAATATTTTTAACAAAGCAAACTTAAAAGATCATATATGATATCATATTAATGTATATGATTCGTGAATAATTTAATAACAAATATTTCACCATTATACAGGAGGTTAACCTACCCCAACTAAGGAAAAGTACAAGGTAAGGGTTTATATCACAATTTCTTCATTATTTGATGTTGTTTATACATAATAATATACTGGGATTTATTTATCATCCACATCCATGTTTCTTAAAAATGTATTTAAAAACATTTTTACTATTTAATAGAATATAGGATAAAGTCAATTATACCCTTGTTTGACTTTTAATAAGAGGTTTATAAATTACTCTTTCATTCGTTTTAAAAATAAGGTTATTTTATCCTTTTCGACCGAATTAGGGCGAGAATGTTTTTTTTGCTTATACGGCTGGTGTGGCTATTTTCCACCATTATAAAATCGTCGAAGCTTCCCATACAAGCTTATAAGAATAATTTCAAAGAAATTTTTTTATTTTATGAATATAGGACTCTAAAATGATTTCAAAATAGAAAGAGATAATTCTTTAAAAAGAGTTTTTTGATTTCATCTATGTCAACATCCTTTGATGGATTTTACACTTGTTTGAAGTTGATTTATTATACAAAACATTTATATTGTATTGAATGTTTTGTGATATGTTTGACTGGGGATGTGTTATTTTTATACTATTAATGGTTTATGGATGAAGTATTTACATTTCGTATGCTAGTTTTAATACGAATGTTTATTTTATGTTTAAACCTTTTCATATGGGAATTCATTGGATTTAATATGTGACGGGTGGAGCCCGCTATAGCTCCTCGATGCATCGGTAGGTCTCATGAGACAAACTAGTATCATGGCACAAGGCCTTGACAAAATCTTAATTTTAGTCCTGGCATGAGGCCTTGGCTATGTGGTTATGATAGTCTGGAATTATGCATTCCATCATTATGAAAGTGGTTACTGATATTGCATGTGATTTAACGATTAGTAGAATATCCATGTGAAAAAGTAAATGGAATTATTTCATATTATTTTTTCCATACTATGTTGAAGTTCTAGTTTAAAAGGATTTTGTTTTAGTTATACATTGCCTTGAATGTTTATTCTTATTTAGGAAAGTTTCCGCTATAATGTTTTCCTTACTGGCCATTTTTGCTCACCCCTTTTCAATGTATTATTTTTTCCAAGATGTGAAGATGCAAATTATGAATGACCTGCAGGGATAGTATGGGGGGATAAGAGTGTGTAATATGGAGACTATGTCATTGTAGTTTTCATTTTTATGATGTAATGTAAAACATTATGAATATATCAAGTGTTTCTAAGGCTACTAAACCAATCGGTCTTTCGAGATTTAATCTTTCTTGTGATCATGTCAATGTTATGTAATAATGCACTGACTCTGGGTAACTGGGGACGGGGCGTTACAAATATTCCTTGACATTACTACTTTAAGTCGAAGACACTCAATTGACTAATCATTATCAAAAGATCCTATCATACTAGGAGATTTGAATTCTTACATTTTGGTAATAATTTCTATCATTTTTTTAATGTATTGCAATCTATTGGAGGGTAATGATTTTGTAATTATATCATCAATTTTGTATTGCATTTTCATAAATTGAACAAAAATACAATCTTTATTTCTGTGATACGTAAGAATGATATTCCTTATGTTTATATTCATTTTCTGAGAGTTATGTATTGGGTTTTTTCATAGGTAAATTGAAAAGGTATTATCACACATTTTAAAAAAACACAATCCATACTCTATGAGTGTGTGTTTCATCCACAATACATGAGGACAACATCTTCTAGCTGCTACATATTTAATGTTAGTAATGGAAACTTCTATTCAGTGATTTTTCATTCATGACCAAGAGACTAACGAATCTCCAATAAATGAAAAGTGTTTAACTTACTTTTCTTATCCATTCTATATCAACCAAAACCAGCATATGAAACCAAAATTAAAACAAAATAATTTCTATATAAATATAAAAATCATAAATACATGGTTCCATTAAAATAGAAAAAAATAGTTTCATTTCATTTTAAAGGGATTATTATTGATTAGATTCATACATTTCACATTATCATAAAGAAAACATTATTTCTGTATTACTAGATGTTATGTATAATAAACTTCATATCATACCACTGAAAGATGTTTGATCTACTACTTTCACATCTTCATCTAGATCAAGAGAATTTCAGGTGCCGATTGGAGTACCTTTACTTTTTGTGTTGTCATAACCATACTTTTTGGAAAATTTTTAACGTACTTATGTTGAGATATATAAGATCCTTATAGTTTTTCAGAAATTTTAAAACCATGTAAAAATGTAAAATCACCAATCATAGTCATTTATAACTCATATTTCATGAAATTCACCAATGAATCAGTTACAGATCGTATAGTGAATCTAAATATTATTTCATCTACATAAATTTGAATAATAAAAATATCATATCTCAATATAATAAAAGGTTGTGAATAATTGTTCCCTTAATATAGATGTTTTGAAAACAAATTCCTATATGTCTATCATATCAATCTTTAGGGTTTTTTGATCCCATATTAAGATTTGGTATGTTTTTAAACATATTATGGATGTTTTTTTGTCTTCAAACCCAAGATTTTGCTCAACAACAACATCCACTAAAACATATCAATTAAGGAAAGAACACTTATGAATTACCCAGATCAGTGTGAACACTGAGAAAGGGAGGTGGTGAATTAGTGATCCTTTTTAACATTTTACTAATTGATTCTTTATCAATTAAACGTCTAGGGATTTTTAAGGCCTCGATCCACTCTTCTTGTATCTCACAGCCATTCCTCGAGTGATGCAGTAAATGTAAAAGCATAAGACACAAGGATTTACAAGGTTCGGATCCAAAGACCTACGTCTTTGACATGTTGGTTAAACGCCCCAACATGGTTTCTCTACTATAATTCGACTATTAATTATAATAGTCGATACAGAGTCACATTGTATCTCTCCTGAGTCCCACAAGAGGTTCTTTATACTGCATCCCATAGTGTTACCAGAGTCGCACTGGCCTGCTTCAGCTTCCACCGATGACTTCTCAACCCTGAGTCTCATAGTGGGTCTTCTCCTGGCTCCTCGATTCACACGAGTAGCTCTTATTCTTTAAGCTTTTCAAGAGTCTTTACCATCCTTGAGTAAGGTGTGTTGGCCTTGCTCACTTCTTCTAATCACTTGTGGTGATCATGACTCCTCTTCTTTGCTCAGGCTTTGTCTCCTTCTTCTAATGAAGATCTGACCTCTATCTTTAAGAATCATGATGAGGAAATATGTTCATTCAATGTGTACGCCTACTCAAACTTCTTGCTCTTCTCAACTACTGAAAACGTAGATAAATGATTTTTTTAACATCAGTATGGCTTCAGTCTCTCTTGAAATCAACTTCATGAACTGAGAGCATGGCATCTCTGAATCTTCATGAAATGTTTGCGTGGATTCTCAATTATCATCAAGAACCTTTGTTCTTGGACTTCTCAAATACACACACTCTGATTTAAACATTGTTTACATGTGCATGTGCATGCATGCAAGCATGCTCTCCCCTTTTCTTCTTGGTGTGATAAACCCTCAAAGGGTGTAATCTATTTTTTCTCACACACCTTCTTCTTTTGTTTTATTCTTTTCTTATTCTTCAATGTGTGCACACTCCACTTGTGCACACACTAAGGTAATGGCATCTTCACTTGTTTAGAAAACACAACCCGTAGGGACTTGGGCATGCACCCTTCACCCACACGTGTGCTCCTTTGGGCCACCTTTTCTTTTTTTCACACAGGGCCTTCCTTCTTCAACCCGTGCACACACACACACAAAGATGTTGTGGCCTTCATCCTCTTTCACACACTAAACAAAGGTGTGTTGTGGCCTTACTCTCCACATTGCGCACACACACACACCCATGTATGTGTTGTGGCCTTTCACCTCTTCAGCACCGCTTCAATGGAGGGCATGCAAGGATGCGGCCAATTCCTATCTTCAACCACACAGGGTGCGAAAGCTTCTACCGCGTAGGTGGAGTGGCAACACCTTCTGCCGCACAGGTGCGGAAGCTCTCTCCTAGTGTGCAGGTGGCGTGGTGGCTTCCTTTTGACACGCGTGTTTGTGGGCGCAAAGGGCATGCAGGGAGCAGCCACTTGCTATCGTGCAAGTGTTGCGGGCAGCGGGTGCGCAAGTTCGTGCGGCTCGGCATCTTCCCTGTTGCGCAAGGGGAGTGCACAGGGAGGCCTGCTCTTCACTTCTTCGGCACAGGGGTAGCACGAAAGGAACTCTCGGAGCCTGAGGTGGCTCCGGGCAGTTCTGCCGTGCAAGTGGTGCGTGAAGCATCAAGCTTTGCGATGCTTTGGAGCATCACGTGACTTCTTCAAAAAATGCTCACCAACATTCTTCTCGGTTCGAGATTCTTCTTTTGTAGGTGAGTAAGGTGATCAAGATCCATGAATATTGGTCTTCTAGATGCTGGAGATCTTCGGCTTGAAAATTTGGGACATGGGATGCTAGAATCTCGGTTGTTTCCGTTTTATTTTTCAACCACGGGATCTTTATCTCCCTTGTACGGGATGCCATTGGTTCGCGGGAGGCATTAGGAGGCTCCTTGGCTCGGAGAGAGGTAGGAGACAACTCCCAAGCCATTGGATCATAATTTAATGATGATGGACGACTGAGATAATAACGCAGCTCCATGGATGCATCGGACGGTTCAGATCAGCGCGCGATCTGATGAGAAGCTAGGATTTCCTCCGCATTTTTAAAAACTCATCCCACATTCAAATGCATCGCGGTTCTTGCGCGGTTTAACAAACATCTCCTTTGGAACATAGCTCAGATTACTTATCTCTCCCCTCTGGTGCTGCCCTGCACCGACTCTCATGCGGGTGCGCTCTAACGTCCACTATGCTCCTTCACGGGTGCGCTGTTGGCACCCACGCTACGTGGGCCTAACTTCTGTGTGTCTCGGGCTTACACCCGGCCCAGCCTCCTACGGGCTGGCTCTTCCTAGGCCCCCTCATGGGTGCTGTTGACCCCTTGTGGTCCCTCATGTGCCTTGGGTTGAAGCTTGGGTAGCTCGCTCGTGGGAAGGCCCCATTTTTTACAGAATCTCCACTTGTATACTTGGTGAAACCAAATAGGAACAAGTCTTCTTCATGCCATTATTCTCTTCTCCACTTCTCCATATTCTTAAGAACTCCATCTGTCTTCTTCAACAAATCTTCTTCTTCTCCTATTAGGAGATAGAATTTCCAAGAATCTCTCAAGTATCTTCATCAACTATTAATCATAAGTCACATGATCTTCAATGTTCTTCTGTTATCCAATCATAGATGAGGTTGGATCATCTTCAAATCCTCCTACACTAAGAGACAGTGCATGGTCTTCTTCAAACCAATTTATCCACTTAGTAGTTATGGATGGTTTATCTAAACTTCATCCACTTAGTATGATGGATGGATCTCTTTCACTTCATCCCTCATCCACTTAGTATATTTGGATTGAACTTGTTTATCTCCCCATGCATTGTGATGACAATGCATGGACTTCTAACAATGTTGTGACAATGTATCTTCTTGATACAAGTTACTTGAACGTAAGATCAGCTCAACAATTGTCTGATTTCTATTGAAGAATGTTTCAACCATTACCTCTTATGCCACTAAGTGACTCTCCTATGTGACATGTTTCATAGTACCATGTCCATTCTCCCATCATCACTTTCTTTTTCATTCACATATTGACACTCCTTGTCACTTATTCAATCCTTTACACCTTATTGAAAACATCACCATCACCATCACTTCATTTTTCATTAACATATTGACACTCCTAATCATCCATTCAATCCCTGACACCTTATTGACAACAAATGAAACACAGTGCACAACAACTTCACATCCCTTTGAAAGAGTATAGATGAAAGAATTATTCAAATTAGTGTTGAATATGAATAGATTCTTGTATTACTACTAGAGAATATGTTTTATTTTTGTCTAATCCTTATTATTGATTATAGATTTTATAAACTAATATAAAATTATTTCTTACAATTATTCAATTTTCATCACTTTTATTTATAAAGACCTACTTTACTCTAATTTCAGGAGTTTCATTAGTTCATTAAACCAAGGTATATACATTGTTTATTTAAATTCATTTATATCATCTTGCATGTATTTAATACAATCATGATCACAAAAAGAAACATAAGTTCTTTTTAGATCTAATTTGAAATTAAATTATAGATGTTCAACTTTACTTCAAAAAGAACTTATAGACCTTCCAGGTTGATTAACACCACCAATGTTAATATCACTGGGAATATTCAAAAGAAACAACTGATTTGGGTTTTTTAAAACATGTACATCAACATAAGGTAAAAATTCATCAGGTTTAAATTCTTCAGAAATTTTTTCTAGAGTATTTTCCATATTACATGAATCATAAAACAATGGCTGAAAATCATTTTTAGAAAACACATTAGAAGATATAGGTTAAAGTTGTTTGAAAACAAATGGATATGTTTCCTTAAATTTAATATGTATTATTCCTTCAATAGAACAATAATTTTTTTAAACACCATAAGCCATAGAAGAATTGGAGTACCCTAATTAAATTACTTCATTGTATTTGGGTTTGAATTAATAAAAGTTGTCCTTTTTATTCAAGATGAATAAATTTCATCAAAATAATATGAAGTAACAAAATTTTGTATTTTGGCCAATTCATGAAACATAAGGTGTTTTATTATAACATGTTTCGATTAAAACATGATTTATAGTATAGGGAGAAGTACTAAAAGATTTATCCCAATAGTTTTTTTCAATTGAATACACACTCATCAAGGGTCTAGTTATTTCGTGAATAATATAATTTCTTATTTCAATAACCACATTTTTTGAGGAGTTCATTGATTTGAGAAATTATGATTACTGAATTTATAACTACAAAATGTTTCAAAAATATGAACTTTCAAATACTCTCCATGATAACTATTAGTAATTATTAATGGATGATTTTTGTCATTTTTATATTTGGATGATAATTATTTTAAAATGAAAATACTTCAGATTTATATTCTTGAAAATAATCCATTGTAAATCTTGTGTAATCATAAATTTAAAAAAATACATACTATTTTCTTCTAATATATCTAGTTTGTGTTGGACTGAAAAGATATATATGCACTAGATTTAACGATTTTTTTTGAAACTTCAATGATTGATTTAAATGTAGACGTATGTTTCTTTCCATATTGACTTTCACCATACCCTTTTGAAGAATAAAATCTATGCATTCGTATATCCTTACAAATTATTTTCTTTTTGATATTTCATAGAATCATTTGATTACAGTTTCATAGTATTATATGCCATAACCATGATTGATCATACATTTCACTATGGCACGATATGTCTTGGATCTTATGGTAAAAAATGTTTAGTGTATAAACATTTTCATGCCTACAGGAAGAGAGAACAAACCATTACTTGGAATTGTATGGTGGACATTTATCATTATAAAAATTCTCAAGGTAACTGTCATCACATAATCGTATTATGCATACAAGGATTTTTTAAGACCATTAATACATCAATCATGTGAAATTAATTATTTTTCCAATAATTAAAATAATTCATATACCAATAATTTTTCCTTAAGAATTATCTACGAAATATACTATTCGAAATTATGTTTTAATAATACTTTCAATGAATTTTTTGTAACCAGTATTGTTCTGGTAATATCCACTATCCATGTAACATGTAATTTTTTTGGAACTTCCATTGTTTTTAATAAAACTAATAAAGTTAGTCATTCAAAATCAAAACCTTATTAGATCCATAATTTTTCGAAAGTA
This sequence comes from Viscum album, assembly GCA_963277665.1. Classification (NCBI taxonomy): domain Eukaryota; kingdom Viridiplantae; phylum Streptophyta; class Magnoliopsida; order Santalales; family Viscaceae; genus Viscum; species Viscum album. The sequence goes on from OY728140.1 coordinate 2,062,770,924, forward strand.
AAATCATTGGTTTCCATACTTTCATATAAATTTATGAATTATTAAATCCTATTGAATGTCCACTAAATTTACACTTAGGAAAAAAAATTCTCCTTTAGGGAAAGACAGTTATGTCTAAAAATATGTTTTGAATATGAATAACAGAATCCAGAACTATTCCTTATAGAACAGAGTTGTTAATACTTTTTATCATGTTCCTTCCTTCTAGAAGTAAAATTTGATAATAGTTTCATTAAGGAAAAAAATTGAGATTTCATTATCATGACTAAATTATTATCCTCATTTTCATTAGTCATAGAATTTTAGTTTTTCACTAAAATTTGTTCAAATAAATAACATATATATGATCCTTAGAAATTTTATCATTCTCATAATGAAATTCATTATGTTATTTTGAAATGACATCAAATTCATTGGTTTTTTTATTAATATATTTTGAAAGATTTTATAACTGATTTGATAAAATATATATTATATAATATTATTTTCTAAATTTGATTAATCTTGTAGTAATCATTCTCATGTAAATTAGATAGTCTAAATAATTTTCAATCGAATGATAGGAATTATCTTTCGAAGAGGATTATTCATCATCATATGATTCATAAATTTAATTATCAAGATAATTAAAATTAAAATAAATTTTAGATAAGGATTCACCATTGTGTTCTTTATCCATAAGACAATTATTTTCAATAGATAATCTTGATATAAGACTAATATTCTTCTAACTTGATGATTTATATTCCACAGATTCATCAGAAGAGTAACCACCATTAGAACTATAGTTTTCATTTTCCATTAAGACATTCTTATCTATTGATTTGTAATACTTTTTTATGTTCGTTTCAGAATTCATACACTTTATTTATTTTCTCTAAAGATTAGGACAATCTGGAATGATATATCCACCCCTTTTGCATTCATAAAAAGTTAATTTTGAATCTTTCTTGTCCTTGTTGTCTTTGATTATTATATCAATACTGAAAATCCTTATTTCCCATAATATTGTTCATCCTTGGAGAAATAATGGCTATTTCTTTCTCTAAATTATCACTATCAATTGATTCAAATATTACAAAAACTGTCTTAACAGTAGATCTAGTTAATTTTTTTAGAGTACGGGATTTATATATAGTATTGAAAATAGCACTTCCATTACCATACTTCATCTTATTAATGTCTACATTAATATTCATATTTTATTGATGTTAAATAAGAGTTAAAAATAACTAATCATGATTTATATAAGATGAATTCTTATTTTCATCAATAGATATCCTTTTAGGTTACCACTCATTAGGCATGATATGAATTACCATATCCACATGTATTTCACCAACATGTCTATTTTAACCTATAGATTGGATATTTTTGATGATATTCATAAATTTTTGTTGTGGTTTAAAAACTAGTTGTCCATAAGTAAATATAAATCCATGATATTTAGCACTTAGCATATCCTTTCATGTTTTATCTACTTTTGTTTTCCAAAGTATGTATCTTTAATTTTCATCATGATATAATTATATGTTTCAGAAGAGGATATTTGGTTATAGATATTCTATTTCATGGAATATAAAAGTGTATTGATTACCTCTTAGTTAAATGATATTATTGTTTTCCCTAATTTATGACGGATTAAATTTATTATTTAGAATTATTTTATTCACCAGTTAGAATAACTATGTATTCTACACTAGTATAGATAATAAAATTCAGCATCCTATATATCTAGTACACATATTCCTTACAATAATTTTTTTTCTTGTTGGATTTATATTGTCTATTGAACTAAATGTTATTCCATCCATTATATAATAAAATACAAAATTTCTTCTACATAAATAGGATTAGTAACAATGGTTTATAAAAAAAAGATTTTAAAGTGAAAATATGAATAAAAAATTATCAAATATAGTTATGGAATATTTTTTATACAAGAAAACTTATATGTAAGTTTAATAATTTCATGTACCTTCTCTAATACTAATTATAGGATATAAATTAAAACTTAGATGCTCAATTACAAAAGGGGTGGGGTGAATGGTAGGACTAATAACATTCTTTTTTATCCTTAAGACAATATATTATTTTAAATGTTAAATAATATGGATTCAAAAACCATTATTGGTTCATAAATAAGATTTTATCTTGAATAAGATTCAAAAATATGGATCTGTTAAAGAAAATAAATAAATGTTCACTAAGTGATATATTATCCCATAAAGTGTATAGAATCATTTTTATATTATATTATAAAACTATAATAAAGTATAAGATAGTTCACTTTTGCAAAATATAGTAGAATTAATATTTTTAACAACAAAAATTAAACAAGTATAAGAAATATTTAAACCCAAGGAGAAGGGTATCCAAGAACCTTGAATAAAGGTTCCTTAATGTATAATTTCAAGGAATTATGTCTTACCCACACCAGGGTATGCCATGGATAGGAATATTATAATATGTATTTCAATCACTCTAAGCTCTTGATCTATTACGTGATCAGTACCTCTATCTTTCTATCCCCTAAAGCCCTTGATTGATCGTAGAAATAATCAGAGTCTCACTTAGAAGGTTGAACAAGTTGTTCTCCAGCTTAAACAAGTAGTTTTCAAATTCCTAGACGGTTGGATTTTTCAAACCTCTCATAGAGTATGAACTCATCTAGTAATTCTCAATGTGTGTCTAACTCTTCAAATGGATGGGTATTTTTAGTCAAATACCCCAACAATCATCTCCTCCTATAACGGTGTTTTTCCCTGGAATTTACGAAGTCCCTATAAATGTGTCACATAGAAAAAGATCAGTTAAACATATATATTTTGACATTGATTCATGTTTGAAATCATTGGAAACATTATCATGTGTAAAAAATAATAATATTAAAGGAACAAAATAGTATAAGAATCTGTAAAAAGATTAAGAAACATTAACATGTTTAGGATCTGAAAAAATGAAACATTTCTTTAATGAAGTGATGTAAATGTAAGAAAATAATTTAATAAGATTAATAATTATGTGAGTATACATGTCAAGATATATGAACAATCAGATTATGAAATAAAAGATAATTGGGTTCTAAAATCTGATGAACTAAAAATTATATTTCTCATAAAATTTGTGTTTGATTTCAGAAGGAATCGATGTATGATTTCTAGAGAATTTAGTGACTAATTTCAAAATAAATAATAGATTAATTTTTTGATCAATATGATTCTGATTTTAGGATAAATACGAGTTTGATGTCAATAAAAATAAATGTCTGATTACTAGAGAAATTGGGGTTTGATTTCAAGAGAAATCTGTGTCATATTTTAGAAGAAATCAGGGTCTAATATTAGGGTAAATCATAGTATGATTTCTGAAGAAATCAAAGTCCAATTCTAGAAGACATGGGAGTCATATTTAATGTTATATCATAGTATTATTTCGAGAGAAATACGAGCGTTGTTTTCATAGAAATCAGAGTTTGATTTCCTGAGAAATTATAGTATGATTTCAAGAGAAACCATAGTATGATTTCAGGAGAAATAATAGTATTCTTTCAGGATAAATAAGAGTTTAATTTCAATAGATATAAGAGTATGCTTTCAGGAGAAATTGGAATCTGGTTTTAGGTGAAATTGAAGACTGATTTCTTGAGAAACCAATGTCTGATTTTAGGATAAATATGAGTCTTAATTCAGAACAAATTGACGTATGATTCTTGATTAAATAGTTGTCTGATTTTAAGAAAACCCAGATTCAAATTTTTTAGGAAATAGAATTCTAAGAAAATTTATGTTTATATAATAGATAAAGATACTATTTAAGATTATATGAAAATATATATTTAGACTAGAATTAAGAATATATTATATAATGTATTTAAGAAAAAGGTTGTAGGCAAAACCATTATTATATAACTCATATTTTCCTTAGGAAAATAAATCATTGTGAAATATAATTTTCCTTAATAAAATGTGTCTATGATTTTCAAAATATAATGGAATAGAAAAGTCATAAGGGATCATATTTTCCAAATAATAAATTTTAAAAAATAAATCATTATCTATTCCTATAATAATGTACTATGTCATTAGACTCATAAATTATCATGAAAGAAATTGAAAAAAATTTCATGTCATATTTTCCTTTTATCTATGTGTGATTGTTTATTATCATTCTATGTGTTTGTGTGTTAAATACCAATTCACATAAAAATTAAACCCTGAAAAAATAGAATGATGACCTGATAATGAGATAATAATAATGGTTGACATGTTGACTAAATAACAAACCAACAAGAACATATGGGATATAACGTGAATAACATCACTTTTAACATGAACTATAGTGTCTACCAAACTAATTCATTAAGGTACTATCTAGTAGGTCACCATAACTGAATGTAATGTGAATCATTTTTCGTCTTGTCATTATAAAAAATATTTGAATGTAATAAGGGGAACTAGGGAGTAAAATACAATTCTGATGGGGATGTGCAGCCCTTTAATACATAAATACTCAGAGACGATATGCATATTTTTTTAATTAATCACTTATTACCAAAAATATAATAATATGAAATAAATTAATGAAAAATGAACCAAACATACATTGGTCAGTCAACATATCATGACTATTCTAATACACATTTATTATGAGTAATTAAAAAATTCATAACAAAAATTAACCATGCATTAAATTTTAATCGAGGTCATTATAATGGAATTAAAATATCACTGTTATTTTTAATTCAATATTTACATCATTTGGTCCAAATTATTTAATTTAATTTAATTTTAAAACTAAAAAACTAATTAGATAACAGATTTAATTAACCAAATCAATTAATTTAATTTACTCCCTAGATAATCAAACCAAAAATTATTTTAATTTGGGCCTTGAAAACCCTGGATCTGGGCCAGTACATGTTATAAAAATCCTTTGTAGGCCCATTATGGGATGTAATAACCCCATGAAATGGTGTTCTTAGACAAATAGGTCTGATTAAACTTCTTCCAAGCTGGGTACACCTTCCAAGATCCAACTTGGGGTGAACCATGTCTGTGCACAAGGATCCCTATCCTATGGTGGTAGCATTCGTTGTATTTTGTATTAATGGATGGGGATTTCTCCACTACCCATTGCAATGGACGTGGGTGAAGCTTCCAGTTGAGCAAATCTTATATCTACGTGGGATTGATCGAATACTGTAGATCATTGTTCGTTAGTGGCCTCTGGAAATTATATGTAGTGTAAGCATGTGTGCGATCTCTTATGGTGAATCGATCTTGTTTCACTAGAATAGAAAGAAACCACCAAAAAATTTAGGGGAAACCTATAGTGGTCCAATGATTCATCGATCCAGCGAGGAGGACCAGTAGTAGTTGTTCTCATTGCTAATGAAGATATAGGAAGGTGATGGTCAGAATCTGGAAAGTAGGTGAAGCCCACTGGTATTGTGTAACTCCTGGAAGAATGTTCCTAGGAGTGATAGATAGGATAGAGGCAGCATGGTGAGCACTATATGTAGATGGTTTCTCAATCCAATGGTGGAATTATAGGGAGAGGGGAGGCTGGCCTATTGACGCTAGGCAAAGGAGGGCGCCATGAGAGGGTAGCACTATGAAAATAGTGGACACAAAAGGCTCTGTCCAAGCAGTTGTGGAGGTCCTCACGACTTACAGGGGTGTAGGTGCTATGTGGAACTGGTCCCCGAGGGTGATGGATAAAGTGGCTGGTAGGGAGGGATCTAGAGTTTGTGGTTCCATATAGGTGGAGCAGGTCTAGGGGAACTGAAGAAGGGGAATATGGGGGCACACCCTCCAGTTTTTCTATTAGAGTTGCCTTTTTTATATTTCCTCATGTTTCTCCACATATTCCATCCCCATATAATTAATTTTGATTAATGGAAAACAAAAACATTTTACTAATTCCCTTTCCATGTTTTCAAAAAGTAAATCCCCCGTAAACTGTATTTTTTAAAGAAAATTTCATTTTGGTCAAGACCATCCCCAGTTAATTGGTTTCATGTGTGGAATAATCCACATATGATTATAAATTATTAAGTATAAAATAATAATATTATTTATATTTTTAAAATAAATAATTTTTACCATGATGTAATCATTTTTTTTTCAAAACAATTTTATCCATCAAATTGTGTTTCATTAGAAAATAGCAATTATCACTTTTAAAATCATTATTAAAAATTTGTAGTCATAGATTGTTCATCTGTGATATGATTGAAATTCAATTTTTCAAAATGGGAATGTAAGGACACCATATTCATAGTTTAATAGAAGTATAATTTTTTCATCAGTTTAAAATGATAATTTTCCCATATGAAAACAATTTATGGTACAAATATCGCAGTGAAATCCCCAAAAATAGTATTTTAGAATTTTTCACAGATGAAAGACATGAACGTATCGACATAGGTGAATATCTACCAGATTACTTTATTAGGATCATATATTAAGGAGACTAAGAATAAAATTAATCCAATAAAATACATGGTTTATATTTGAATATGTGCATGATTTATTCTTATCATTGTAAATCACTAATTGATGAATTTTGAAGATGAGTTCTTCTAGGTCACCCAAATACACTTCAAGATACTATGGGAGTGTTTTTTGTAACATTCTGTGTAGAAGCACAGAAGCCAAATGATTAATTTTTCACATAATAAATCACTACATCATCTTTCATGTTTTGATGAAGAGAGAGATCGATCTGATCTCTTTGCATCTAGATCCTCTCTATTTAGAATTCATGAGAGATAAGTGAAGACATAGTCCACGAGTAGTCACATGAAAATCCCAATTCTCTTCTATTTAGAGAGTTTTTATGAATTTATTGGAGTTTCATCCATGCCCTTAAATAATAAACACAATATAAATGACATGTTACATCTACTGAACTGAGAAAAAATTATTATTATAACTATCTTTTAATACAATAAAAATATTATTTCATAATAAACGGGTCATAAATTTGAGTCTTCATTCCTAGATAAATTAATTAATTCGTTGTTATATGAAGCTAATATTTGTTCAATTAATATTTTCCATGTACTTAACATACTACAGGAAAATACATTTAAAAAATAAATTTGAAGGTCCTTATTCATAACATGATTTATATGAATAAATTTATTAATTTATTGGTCATCTGTACTCAGAAAATTTCCAGACCATAGTTGTGTGGCCCACTATGTCCCTAACATTTATCTGACTGAATAAGGTAGATTTTTTATTATTGGATTCTATATTACCCTCTAGGACCTTATCTCGATAGTAGTGAATACTATTCACAGTCTAAGAGTGGGATCTAATAACCAATCATGGACCCTAATAATAAAATTATTGTCACAGTAGCTATAGACAAACAACAAAAACACAATGAGTAATTTAATCTCTTTATCTTTAATATCTCATAAAGAAGGACACACACCTGTGTCATCACCCTTTTCTTTCTTTATTATTTAGGGATCTAACCAGATGATCATACCCTTGACTTTTGTGGTCAAGGTCTTATTAAGGTACTACCATCTTGATCAATGTGGACCGAGATATATAACATCCATTACATAGAAGAGACAAATATTATCATGACCATTCAATCAATGTCATGTCACAAATGAAATAACCATCACAAGTTATCTCACCCTGATATCGTTATCTAGATTTTTTCCTTGAATTTATGTACACAATAGACTTTAATACATTGATAATGGTCTCATGTTATGATAAAATTACACATTCTCAAATATTGGAACAACCAATGACACACAAAACATGTGGTGTTAAAGTTGGTGGGTCTTCCCTCATGATCTCACTACAAATGATGATGATGTTTGAAACTTATGTGAAGAATCCTCAATCATTATGATCCCCCAACAACAAATAATCAAAAATATACTATTTCCAATTAGTAATATATATCTAGACAATATATCTTTTGTTTGATATTTATGTCATAGTCTCTCATGTTTCTTGTTTTAGCAAGGAATTTTATTTAATCATTAAATACAAATAATAATAAATGGACATTACCATTAAATAGTGGGGGAAGAAATATTTACACTATAATGGTAAAAATACATCATGTATACCCATCTATATAAACAACATAGAAATAAAAATATTTTCATTGTTGGGTCTAGGGAGCCTACTACTTCACCCAAAAATCTCTACTAAATAGTTTTTAATGGTTTGTCTTTAGAGGGAACACAGTATTGGAAAACCATGCACCAACTGTGAACTATCCTATAGTTATTAAAACATTAAAAATTTTATCTTCGATAGAACCATTAAAAAACTAAACTGATTTTTTTGTAAAAATAAGTTCTTTTGTAATAGGTGAAACATTAATAGGATGTTACACAGAGGTTATGGTCCCAAATGATGAGGGTAAACAGAATAGTGTATTAATGGAGGATCCCAGCATTCTGGGTACATCCCCAAAAAATCCATATAAATGGTAAATAACCATGGTTGAGTTATTTGGAAATCCCAAAAAGACTCTGAATATTCAAAACATCTTATAAGTTTCTATTCGAAGAATGTCATTCTAGAGGACTAGCTTGTGGGGATATATCTCTCTAAATAGCCCAAACTGAGTAATGTTATAACACAATAAAAAACCATAACAAACAAATATCCATCATCCTTGGATAAAAAATAATATCAATCTTCCTTAAACAGATAATCATATATGATTGAAGATAATTAAGAATTTATCATTGGGAGGTACTTTCGTCAGTCATATAACTATTATATTAAAAAAGATTCAGTGGGTTTCAAAATATAACTATATTTCAATAATTATCTCTATCTTTCAAAAGTTCACCTTGTGTCATTTATCATGGCCATCCAAAGACCACGAGATTTTTTTACAAAGTTTTATAGTGTGGGAATAACTCCAATATAATGTAATACCACCATATCATTCTCATAGAAAGATAACAATGAATTTATCCTGGGAAAAATCCAACCTTGTATGGCTCTATAAAGCTCAATAATGTTGATATATGAATGGATATGGTCGAAAATGGTCTATGGATCAAACTCATATTTTTTATGATAGTTTAAATGTGTGATATAATGGGGATGATTTGTCTCCAAAAAATACAAGCATTCAATGTTATTAAAAAGTAGGTAAATTTTCCTTTGAATGATCATGCTCATTGCCGAATTTGTGGGCCTCACATCTAATGTTGAAATCATCATTATACACCATGAGACATTATATATTTCCATATATAAAAAATGGATTCATTGTTATATGGTTGTGAAATAACATTCCACGAATGGTTAAAACACCCCATTAATAGAATATTCATCATACTATATGGTGAAAAAAACCTTTTAATCTTGTTAATAAAAATACACTACTTTGTTCAAACCAGAGATCATGTACTATGTATAAACATGATTGATGTATTATACATAGTAATAAAAGGTAATTAGGGATCACAAATATCTTTGAATCTTGCCTATGAAATAACAACATAACATATAGAAGTAACTTTGTTAAATGTAGGCTAGACCAACTATCCATCTGAAATGTAAAAAGTCCATATTCTCTTAATGGATTATAAGATTTCACCAAGGTTATATGACTAAAAATTTTTATAAAATATTTAACTTTAAATAATTTTTTTATATCTTCTCTTATACACAACGCCATCATTAAACGAACATCTATATACTATTATGTGACCTCTATAACCTCAATTTTAAAATATGTGATAATAAATAAGATTAAATAAATTAATAAATACACACAATTTTCTAAATCAATTATATTTTATTAGTAATTTATAAGACATATGAATACTTACATTACACTGCAATTTTATTCCCAAATAAAAATTGTTTGTCAAAAAAAAATTATTTCACTTCACTAGGAAATAATATTATATAAATTTTATGGGAATTTTTATTTTTTATTTGATCAGATGTATATAATATTTTTAAATCAATGATTCAAATTTAACATTCGTATAAAAATTATAATTCTTCAAAAAATGTTGATTTTTAGTGCATAATGAAAATATATACTAATGTAATTTTATTATATTTGAAATAAAAAAATATCATTATGCAACAGAATTTTTATCAATTGAGAATAATTCTTATTTAAATAAATATAATGTAAATAACATTATTCAAATCATCATTACATCTAATTTTTGTATAATTTCATTTTTTGGGCCCAAATACATATTTTTCTAAATGGAAATTTTTAATGTGTTTAAAATATTTATATTTAAAATTGTTTCTTCTTATTATATAAACTGAATAATGAAAAACTGATCCATATTTTGTATTTTGGATTTCATTTTTTGGAAAATATTAATCTTCTAATAGTGGATTTCATGAACATTATCATGAGTAATTTTTACAATGATAAATGGTAAATCGTGTAAATATGGTTATAAATAAAATGATAAGGACAAAAATGACCATTAAAATTGCGGTTATTCTGTTGGATGATTATATATCATCAAAAATATGAACATATGGCCTCTGTCCATTATATTATGATTTTGAACTTTGTAATATTTACCTAAAAAACACTAAAATATCTCTCCCAATAATTCAATAAATATAATATTTCTAATATTGTAATAAAAAGTTTATTATTTTTTCTTATTAATAATTTAAAAAATATGGGATTTCATTTATTCATGTTAATATATTATAAATTTTACTTGAAAAAATAACTCCCTTAAAATATTACATAATGTTGATCCAATAATAATTTGATTTATTGAAAAATAAAAAAATTGATTTAAACATTATTAAAAGTGATATAATTAAATTTATTTAATATATTACGTGAATTTCGAGGTTATAAATGAAATACTAGGGAGGACTGAATGATTTATACTCTTAGTCCTCCCTATTCCTGATGAATTTAATGTTAAAATATAGTTTTTAAAAAATGATGTTAATGATATTCTATAAAAACTAATATTTTAGTAAATGACTTAATATTTATATAAACTCTATAATCATCCAAATTAATGTGTTATAGTTTAAAACCTCAACCATTATCCATTTTTGTGTTTTTTTCATTTAATGGTAACTATATTAAACCCATTATAGGTCAACAAATATTATGTCACCATAACAATCTAAAGGGTTGACAATGGGTTTATATAAAAAGATATTGATAAAATGATAGGAAACATATAAAAATTTTAATGGTTGAGATAATGATAAATCATACTAATCGTAGATTCTTATAATAATAATTTGAATCAATTATGATATAATAATTAACGTTATTAATTTAATATTTAATAAAACTGCAAAATTTCTCATCTACACAATTATAAAAGGGAACCCTCCTTTATAATATTTTCACCCCATTGAGCATAAAATATAGACCATAACAATATGAAATTTAATGTTAAACATACATATACACATTATAATGGTGGATAATAATAATTTTACAAATATGGGATTTCTTTTATTCATGATAATATATTTTAAATTTAAAGTGATCAAATAACACCATTAAAATATTACATAATGTTGATCCTGTAATAGTTCAATTAATAGAAAAAATTAAAAAAATATTTTTATAATATGTAAAGTTATATAATTCAATTTATTAATTATATAACACGAATTTTTGGGATATATATGACATATTAGGGAGTTCTGAAAGAATTATACCCTTATTCCTCCACTTTCATGATGAATTTAATGTCAAATTATATTATTTATTTTAAAAATAAATGTAATAATATGGTAAAAAAATTAATGTTTTACTAAATTACATAAAATTTAGATAAACTATATAATAATCCAAATGAATGTGTTATATTTTGAAACATCATCCATCATCCATTTTTGTGTTGTTTTTCATTTTATGGTATGTATAATAAACCCTTTATGGGTCAGAAACTTGGATGTCACCATAAATATCTAAATTGTGGTCAATAGGTTAATATAAAAAGATAAAGATAAAATGATAGGAAACATGTCCAAATTTTATTGGGTGAGATGATTATAAATCATACTCATCATTGATTCGTATAATAATAATTTGGATCTATTATGATAGAATAATTAATTTTATTAATTTAATTTTTAATGAAACATTAAAAGTGCTCCTCACACGATTATAAAATGGAACCCCTCTTTATCATATTTACACCCATTGAGAATTAAATATCAACCATAACAATAATAAATTTCATGTCAATAAACTTATACACTTTGTAATGTTTTTTTTCTTCTCAAAATACAAACCCAGTGATCATTATGAGGATATGTAAATATGTTTTTCAATGGAGGGAAAATTTTCTTTACCAGTCATTTCCATTTTAATTCTTATTTTACCATCTATAATTTTATAATTTTCATTATAAAATATTAAATTTTGTAAAATAAATATGAATTATTATAATATGATTATAAAAACCGATTTATTCCCCATTATTCCATTAAATTCTATGTGAATGTATCACTTTTGCGTATATATGACCTGATATCTCCATGAACAAAGAAAATTATTTTTCAGTTTGTAATGTTACTAATAACTATACATACTTATAAATATATTTTATATGATATTTAAATAATTGTTTTCATTATATAGATTATGAAACCATAATTAATATGTGAGGACCAAATCTACCATACCAAGAACATAGAGATGAATGTAGAAGATATAACACTGGATAGTGATTTAAATTATGAATTATTGAAAAATGGGGGAAAATGTTATAAAAATATATATTTTTATCTATATGATTGTTGATCTAATATTTTTTTGTAATAATTTTAAATTTTAATAAAAATATTTCCAATGAATATGACAGAAAGAAAACATATGTTATGGGATTTTGATCTCAAATTTATTTCTAAGATAAACATTCAATACTCACAAATTATTTCGTCATTGGGGTGAACAATATTCCCATGAATGTATATTATGAATATTTTATGAAATATACCGTGATTAACCTATCTATATATCATCCTCTATTTAATATGTCTTACTGTACATATATTTATAATCTGTTAAAGTGATTAATGTCGCAATATCCTTTTTTATTACGATTATTTATAGTTAATAATAAAAGAAATTAATTATAATGATTTACCTCTCATGAAATTTGGAAAATTTATTGTAATATATATATTTTTTAATATAAAACGTTTACATTCAATTTCGTCACCCAGAGGGCATAAGTTATGTAAAGTAGTTTTTAACAGGGAATTGTCTATATTTTACTTTTAGTTTCATAATTCATTTTCTCTCAAAAACAAGTTTCCAAAAAAAATTGAACTTTTTATTATTCTTATATTATTTTTTAAATAATTTTTTATTATTTATTTTCATTATTAAAATAAATAAAATATTCTTTTTCCCCAAAAAATTTACAATTCATAATTTTAAAAAAATATAAAAGGAATGTTTTCTTTTATGATAAATTACAAATTGAGAATTCCAATCTATTATGACAACTCAATTAATTGAATCATATACTAAATGTTGCTTTTAAAATATTAAATCAAATTTAGATTCAAACATTTCTTCAAAATTTAATGATATTAAATTTTTGATTTTCAAATGCCAAGGGTATTTCAATACAGAATGTTTTAATGATATTTTAATGGTTTTTATATTCATAAATTACAAAAACACATATTATAAATTATTATTTACAAGGAATAAGATCATTTTATACAATCTATATTCATTATCTAGATAGTTTATGTTTTATATAATAATATTTTTTAAAACACATTCTTTTCCCATGCGTTAAACTAAAATGAAGTGATGAACTATTTCTGAAACTCATTTATTTTTTCAAAGGTTATTCTATAATTATTTTTTTATGAAATAATTTTCTTTTTTGGGGTTTATATATGATGATTGACATACAATCTTTTGGATGGAAAATGAATTTTGTTTTTGAGACTTTTCGGACCACTATCTCACTATAATGAAATAGTTAAATATGAATAAATCATAACCAAAATATTATTTCCATGTTTTTATTTCACTTTCCCTATTTTATGAATTGAACTAGAATTAATATATATATATATATGTGTGTGTGTGTGTGTGTGTGTTGATATTGATTTTAGGTAAGTATGTTATGCATAATCATTGAATTTATATTAGTGATAACAGGAATGGACATGGTTTTAGTTCCTCAAGTATATTTGGTTATGATTTCATGTCATTAACATAATATGTGGAAATATTTCTATTTATATATGTTGAAAAAGTTATAAGATTATGTATCCCAAAATATCATGTATTCTTATAAAGTGAAATTCTCATGGATAATTTAATTTGATTTCATTAAGATTCATGTCTTATAATATAAATCCTTTTATGAAATAAATCAATATTTTTTTATATGAGATTAATTTTGTGATGTTTAAATGATTTGAACCCAATCAAATTCTATTTATATACTATTAGGATCATTAATGCCTCTTTATTTACCATTACATAGTTTTGAGACCATCATTTTCTATTTTTTCTTTCCCCTAGGTTATTAATAATAATATTTTATATGATATATCTAATAATGATACATGTTATGGAAATGTAAGAGTTTGATGATGTGGATATATTATTAACCATTGTTTTATGTATCCATGTTTCTAATGATACAATAACTATATTATACTATAATGGATAATTAAGATGTGTAATTAATATTAAACTAATATCTTATAATATATATGTAAAAATTTTAGGGGCTTTTGTTGTTTATTTCAGATAATATTTTAGTAAACCATAGATGAGTAGGATGATATATCAATAGATAGAAACTTAGGGATAATGTAGTCTATAATATTTAAAACTAAGGTTTTCAAGTGATCATGGAAATCTAATGTCAAACCAAATTTGATATAGATTGAAAATAAGGTGATAAGATTTATATATCCAATAAATTATTTTTTAGGATCATTTGGTCCTACACTATGATTATATTTGTTGAAACTATTCCTTTTGGTTATAATCTATGGATTTAACTCCAAGGAGTCATGTGATAAATGAATGTTATATACAATAGAATGGTTATCCTCATGTGAAACTGAATGACTTAAGGGAATGGATGAATTGACTTATGACATTTTATGATCATCTATAACATGATATTAGTAGTGACACAAATCATTTCATGATTTAGAATTCACCAAGGAGATAGAAATATGTTATTGAATATATTATGAAAAAATATCCACCATCATTCAATTGGACTTCAGATTTAATGATTCATAAGAAACGGTTCTATCTGGTAGAGTATATATCTTCCAAACATATGTTCTCAGACCATGAAAACATTTTCATAGACATTTAACATTTCAAATAAAAAATACATCAAGGGTGGATACCTTTATAAATATGTGTAATGTGAAGTAAAATTTACCTATGGAGTTTGATAAATTAAATACAATATTATTTACCAAGTACTTACCATTTATTGTATCTACAAAAAATAGATATGGAATACCTTGATCTTACACAAATGGAAAATAAAACAATTTTATTTGTAAATAAAATTTCATAACACATTTATTGAATTAATAAAGTTTATTAAACAAAACGGAAGGAGAAATTTGTAGATTATATTGTGGTTTGAATCCATGTCATTGAATGTAATTATCCATTATGGTATTTGGAATCTATGAATAAATCAATCAATATAATGTGTAATTTGAAATTGAATATGTAATATCTAAGTGATATGGTGATATGAAAATTATGATGGAGATTCATATAATATGAAAATGTTTTTTCACATGGAGGGAAGAAACCGTTTTGACCTCCTATGTGCCATAAATATAGGAATGATCTCTCTAATCAATACCAATAATTAATACTAATATGTTTCATTTGTGGGAAGATTATCTATCTAGAAAAATAAAATCAATGTGAAGTTAGTACTTCACTAAATGAAATGAATGAATTTATATCTTAATAAATTACACCACTCACACTTATGTGGTATAAATGAAAAGTGGATGGCCATTCAGGATTCAATGCCCAAATACAAGTGTTAATAAATAAAATAATCCACAAAAACTTCTAATACAAAATAACAAACTAAAATTTTACCTTACCAAATAATTTGAAAATAATAATGATAATTTGTTCACATTTATCTCCACTCATGTAGTATGGTTACATGATTATGTTTATTTGAAATGTCCCAATGAAAATTTAATTTTTTCTACAATATAAAGGTGATGTGGTTCTTTGAATTTATTAACACTCTATATATACTATGAAATAAGTAAATATAATTTAATATTTTTAATTAAAATATAATCATATATATGTGTTTGATTGAAATGATATATCCATTAAAAAAATGTTTGGTTTTCAAATGAAATTATTTGAATAAAAAAATGTGAATTATCTATGAGAAAAATATATAATTTTATTATGAATTCAAAATTGTAAATTATTATGATTCAAAATTCGAGTATGATACATAATGAGAGAATAAAATTATTTCAAGAGAATCATTAAGTTTCTTATGTAATGATATGAGATCAAACAAATAAAATCCATGGAATTTAATTTATGTCAAATATATATTTAACGGGGATAAAGAATTAACTTTTTACGGAATTGAATAAGTTGATATCTATATGTCATTAGATATATTATACGAAATTTTTTTATTTTTGTTCAATATTTTTTAGGAATAATAATGATTTATTGATATTATGACTAACTATAAGATAATCATTGTGAATTATACATGATAAATTTCCCTGTATATTATTTTATTTGATTATTATATGTATTTAAAATTGATTTTTGAATAAAAAATTAATTTTATTATTATTTTAAAATGGAAAAAACGAATGTTTTTATGATTTTATTTCTATAAAACTCCATAAAATTTAGGGGAAAACATGTGAATTGTTTTCTCATATTACCATAATTTCGGATTAATTGATGTTCTTTTCACACCTCATTTTTATGGTTTTTTGTCACAATCATTTTCATAATCATGGAATTTATTTCAATCAATGATATGCAGACATTACATTTTTTCAATGTATAAAATTTCCATTTCATACTAATATTTTCCTATTTAAAAAAAATTTAGTGTTATTATATATGACATAAATATTTTAATGTATATATTTATTGGATGAATTTTTATTAACCATTCGTATGTCTTAGGGTTTCCAAAAAGGAATTATGAATCTCAAAGTCATAATTACAACACTATAGTTCAAATTGAAAGGATTAAACATATTATTGGTTGGTATAACTTAATACATTAAATTCTTTGAATAAATTTATCTTTAAATAATTGTATTTCATCCATAGGTTTTGTGACATGAAACATAGAGTTTTAGTGAATAGAGTTATACTATTTTTATACTATTAAAAAATTAAAATTAAAATTTTTGTGAATAAAATAGATTTACTACATTATTATATAAATATAAGTTTTCTACTCAACAAAAGTTAAATTATTAATGCTTTGGATGTAATAACTCAGTTTCTATAAAGCAATTAAGTCCTTCAAAAAAATTATTTACCTCAAAAATGGTTTTTTCATGATTTTTAGGAAAATTTAATATAATTAACGTCATCAATAAATTGGGAATTTTATCTTTATTAAAATTTTATATTTTTTTAAATAAAAAAAATAAAAAAAATTTATTTATGGGAAATTGTAGAATTTTTTTAAAAAGATTTATTTCAAATAAATTATAAAAAATAATGGTTTTTAAAAAACAATATAATTTTTTATTTAAAAAGTATCATTATTCTTTTTATTTTATTAATGTATAAAAATAATAAAAATAATAATATATAATATAACTAACATAATTCTAATCATTCATATTTTGGGTTGAAAATGTATTTTTTCAAAAAATTATATTCTTTGTGTTTTACAAATTAATATTAAATGTAATTTCATAATCTACAAAAAATTAAATAATATAAAATGGATAAATTATTTGGAATACCAGGATCATATTTGGTAAATAGTTTTATTTTTTTTAGAAAATGATAATCAAAATAAGTAATTTTTAACCATGTTAAAGTGTAAATAATGTAAATATTGTTACGCCCCAACCCCAGTTACCTATAGTTGGTGAATTATTACATAACATTGGTATGATCACAAAAGATCAAGCCTCGAAAGACCGATTAGTTTAGTATTCTTGTAAACACTATATATATTCATAAGACTTTCATTACATTATAATGTCAAAAAAACTACAATAACATCTTTTATTCATACCCCCTCATACTATCCCTATAGGTCATTCAAAAATTAATTCTTCCCATCCTGAGATAAATAAAACATTGAAAGTGGTGAGCTCAGATGCTTAGTAAAGATAACAATATAGCGGAAACATTCATGAATAAGCATAAACATTAGAGCCAATGTATAACTAAAACAAAAGCATTTTAAACATGAACTTCAGATAAATATGGAAAAGAGAAAACGAAATAATTCCATTTACATATTCACATGGATATTCTACTAGTCGAATAAGAACATGCAATATCAACAACCACTTTCATAATGATTGAATGCATAATGTCGGACAATCATAACCACGTAGTCAAGGCCTTGTGCCTTGACTACAAATATGATTTTGTCAAGGCCTTGTGACAAGACATTAGTTTGTCTCATGAGACCTACTGATGCATTGAGGATCTATAGCGGAATTCACTCATCACATATTAAGTCCAATGCATTCCTCATATGAAGAGGTTTTATCATAACATAAACATTCGTATTAAAAATAGCATAAAAATGTCAATACTTTATCCATAAACCATCAATGGTATAAAAATAACGTATACACAATTAAACATATCACAAAACCTTCAATACAATATGGAAGTTTTGTATCATAATAAATCACATTCAAATAAGCGTAAAATACCTCAAAGGATGTTGACATAGATGAAATCAAAATTATTTGAGGGAAATATCTCTTTTTTTAATCATATAAAAGTCACATAATTATAAAATAGAAAAACTACTTTGAAAATATTTTTCATAAGCTCTTAAGGTATGATTCAACGATTTTATAATGGCATAAAATAGTCACACCCACCGTATAAGTTAAAAAACACATTCTTACCTTAATTCTGTTGATAAAGTTAAAAAGGACCTTATTTGGAAAACTACAGAAATATTCCATTATAAACATCTTATAAAATCTAAACAAGGGTATAAATGACTTTAACCCATAGTATGTAATATATTAGTAATGATTTGAACTACATTTTTAAGAAACAATGATGTGGATGATAAAAAGGTCCCAGTAGATAATTATGTATAAACAATCTCAGATAATGAGTAGATTGTGAAACAAACACTTACCTTGTACATTTCCTTGGTCGAGGGTAGGATATCTTGCTGTATAATAATGAAATAATTTTTATTAAATTATACAATAATCATTTAAATTAATTGGTTATCATATATGATCTTTTAACATTGCTTTGTTAATAATATCTTAGTATTATCGTTGTTTCAGGTGTTAACTTACTCATTTTATTTTATATGTTTTGATACATAAGCCATATTTGTTATAGATAGGTTGTATCTTATTCATATCCAAAATGATATCAATTTCTTAAAAAGTTATTTTTAATCATTAATGGAGAATTATACCTGAGTGGATACAATGGGGAATGAATATCATCGCGTTCGTGGAGACTATAGTCCATACGTACGCATGAGCAACAATATCAGTCTTTTGATATTAAAATAGTATATAATTGGATGATATATCATATAAAAATGAAAATTATCATATTATATTTATTATTTACATCAATTATACATCATTATCATACCCATACAAACAATAATTTCTTGAATAACTATTACACCACGACGTAGAGATGGTAAGTCGTACGTACGCACGTATGGTGACATGTTATTAAAAAGATTGATAGAATACAGAATATGGTTGTACCATATTTATAATAACATCATAGTATGTAGATGATACTATAGTTTTAATTTTAAAATGGAAAAAACTAAGAAAGAAGAAGTTGATGAAGAAAGGAACTTGAAAGAGGGTGGTGAAAACATTTCCTCATCTTTGGGTTCTTCCATTTAATTTGATCAAAAAGGAACTTTATGTCGGATTTATGATCAAAATAAGGCCTCTATGTTGATGTGAGGTAAGTTTGGAGCATATTTGGGTAGGGTTTGGCCGAGCCAAAAGGCTTTTAAATATGAATTAGAGAGGAGGGGGGAGTTTCCTTTTATAAGAGGGGTGAGGGGAACCTTTGGAAAATCTAGAAATATTATTTTATAACAAATTCATATTCGGTTTTTAATGGCTCAAAAATGATTTATTTGGAGGATAAGGTGGAGATGGGTCACAAATAACTCAACCAATATGTTTTAGATAGGTTAGGGTAAGATTATTAACCTTATCATTTAGTTTTAACTCATAGTTAATTAGATTGACATTTACCATGTCTCTTTGTATTTTTATATTATATAGTTAATAAGCATATTATACTTCAAGAGATCCCAATGTGGTCCATTAATGATACACCTATAATTATATAAGTCTTTTGTCCTATCCGTAGATCTTTAGGAATAGAATATCAATTAATAATATTATATTTTAAAAAAAACTCTTTTATGTCAATTTTGACACTATTGGGTATTTTGTTTTTGATAAATTCATAACATCAATATTACTTCTAAAAAAACACGTATAACTGGTACTAAAATGACATATTGACCTAAATAATTAGTGGAATTCATAAAAATATTCAAATTACATTTATTTGGATATTTATAATATTAATTATTTTAATATTTTATTAATTAGGTAATTACTGTATCACCATTGTGTCATAAAACAATTAAATTATATAATGTCTAAAAATCATAAATTAAATAAAATTATGTAGGAAATATTTTTTAATTTCTAATGAATTTTTATAATTGAATTTATATTATGTAAAACACTATTAAAAATGTTTTAGTAATTAATCTTTGATTTTAACTCTTTTAACTCTTCTTTTAATTAAATAATAATAAATATCCTAATCTAATCCAGGTGGACCTAAATGATAATATTTTATTCCTATGGTTTTTTTAGTTGATATACACTTGTACAACAGAATTAGGACATGTGTTAGGATAATATTAATATCATTTTTACCCTTAATTAACCTATTTACTTTTAACCGTGGTAAATAAAAGTAAAAAGTTATTATTCAAAAAAATTTATTTTTATCCTATTGAACCACATTTTACTCCTTGATATTAACTGTGTCTCTAGTATTTTTGAATTTCCACTCAAAGAAGTGGTAAAATTATATTTTATGTGAATTTTCAAATTCTCCTAAGAGGTGGGTAAAAGATGGTGAAAAGTTCAATAAAATATTTATATATCAAAAATTATTCTAAAATAACACCAATTAAATACATTGAACTTATATAGGCGTTATTTATCTATTTTGACCTAAAATAAATTTAAATAAAATAAGTAATTATTTAAATAATAATTTCGGTTTTAAACTATAACATATTGTTTTTCACTATTCATCAAAAATTAAATGTTTTTAGAAAAATACCAAAAGTATACCCTATGCTAATTTCGATATTAATAATCCAAAAATGAAGTCAATTTTGAAAGATAAAATTTATAAAAATACAGAAAATGGGTATTAAAATTCATAAGAGCTAGTTTGATCGGTTGTGCTGTATTTTAGAACTCGAGGATGCATACAACACATGTTACTATATTATTCAAAGAGAAGTGTACCACGGATGCTTGGGGTGTTACATTCTTCCATCCTTCAAATAATTTTTCCCTCAAAATTTCTAGAATACTACCACATGAAAATACATGGGTGGTTCTTTATCATATGTTCCTTGGGTTCCCACTTTTCATTTCCCATCTTATGGTTTCTCCATAGAACTTTTACCAGATGAGTCATCTAGTTTCTCAGCACTTGTTCTCTTGTATGAGGAATCCTGACAGACTCTTCTCAATAAGAAAGATCAGGTTCTAGTTGTAATTCCTCATAAGTGAGTACATGCATTGGGTCAGGCCTGTATTTTCTCAATAGTGATACATGGAACACATCGTGAACTTTGGAGAGATTTGGTGGCATTGACAAATGTTAAGGTACATCCCCAATTCGTTCTAGAATTTTGAAAGGTCTAATGTACATGGGACTCAATTTACCCTTCTTATCGAAACGAATAACTCCCTACCATGGAGATACCTTTAATAAAACATGATCTCTTACATGAAATTCCAAATCCTTCCTTCAGTTATTGGCATAGAGTTTCTTCCTACTTTGAGGTCAATTGATGTGGTTTTGGATTAACATTACCTTTTCAATCATTTCCACCACTAGTTTTGGGCCTATAAGTTTTCTTTCACCAACGTCATCCTAACAGTTTGGTGTGTGGCATCTCTTTACATATAATGATTCATATGGTTCCATCTAAATACTTGAATATAATCTATTGTTGTAGGAAAATTCCACCAGAGGTAAATATTGATCCCACATTCCCTAAAAGTTAAGTGAGCATGATCTCAAAATGTCTTCTAAGGTTTAAATAGTGTGTTTTGATTGTCTATCACTTTGGGGGTGGTAGGCAGTGCTCAAATGAAGTTCAGTATCCAGGGCTTTCTGAAAACTTTTCCAGAATCATGAAGTAAAACGTGGATCACGATCAGAAACAATCGATATTGGTACTCCATGAAGTTTCAAAACATCTATAATTTATAGTATTACTAGACTTTCTAGTGGTAAATATTTATATATAGCAAGAAAATGTGTTTACTTTGTAAGATAATCAACAATTATCCATATTGCATCATTCCTTCTAGTAGTCTTCGGTAGTCCCATGACAAAGTCCATTGTGATATTATCCCATCTCGACTCAGGTATGTGAAGAGGATGCATGACGCCTCCAGGCCATTGCCTTCCAGATTTCACTTTTTTCCAAACCATACATCTTAACAAAAAACCAGTAATCTCCCTCTTCATTTTGTCCCACAAAAAATGTTCCTTTAAATCCCTACACATTTTTTTCTCCCAGGGTGTATTTATAAATTGGAACAATGCGCATCATCTAACAATTCCATTTTTAGATCAAGTATATCAGGAACACAAATTCTCTCCCCAAACCTCAAAATTCCATCTACATATACGACGTCACTCAATCTTCCATCATTCACAGCTTTAATCTTTTTTTGAAACACTTCATCATTTGTCTGAGAACTCTTTATCCTTTCTAGTAATGATGGTTTGGAAACCATTTGAAAAGGCATTAGTGTTTATCCTTCCATGGTGATTCCCATATCCATCTTTACTAGATCAATGTATACAGGATCCTTTTCAACTATCTTCTTGTTCAAAACTCCATCATCCTTTCGACTCAAAGCATCTGTCACCTTATTTTCCTTTCCCAGGTGGTAGTGTATCATGCAATCATTATCCTTGAGTAGTTCAAGAAATTTCCTTTGCCTCATGTCGAGTTCATTATTTGAGAAAATATACTTCATACTATTGTGATCAGTATAAATCTCAAAATTTTCACCATAGAGATAATGTCTCCATATCATCAAAGAATATATTAGAAAAGATAACTCAAGATCATGAGTATGATAGTTTTTCTCATGAATTTGCAGCTATCGTGATGCATAGGAAATCACTCTATCATTCTGTATAAGGACATTACCAAGTCATTTCTTTGATGCATCACTAAAAATAATGAACCCATTATTCCCTAATGGTAGAGTCAGTATGTGAGCATTGACTAATATTTTCTTCAGTTCTTCAAATCATTTTTCACACTCCTTTGTCGAAACAAATATAACCTATTTATGTGCGAGATTCGTTAATGGGTTAGCCAATCAGGCAAAATTCTAGACGAAATGCCGATAATAACCTAATAACCAATAAAACTGCATACCTCAGTTATACTCATCGGGGCTGGCCATTATTGGATTTCCTTTTTCATAGAAGGATCAACAGAGATTCCATCCTTAGAGACTATATTTCCAAGAAAATAAGTCTCATTAAGCCATTATTCACACTTGCTAAACACCCCATATAATTCATGTCATCTAAGAGACTTCAGGATAATGCACTCGTGATTTTCATGATCTTCGTAGCATTTAGGGTATAACAAGATATCATCAATAAATATGACCACAAAATCATCGAGATATTACATGAAAACTCTATTCTTTTGATCCTTGAATACAGAGGGTGCATTAGTCAATCCAAAAGGCATTACAGTAATCTTGTAATGCATGTACTTGGTTTGAAATAGTGTCTTCGGAATGTCTTCCTTCTTCACACACAACTAATGGTATCCATATTTAAGGTCAATCTTTGAAAAGAATTGAGCTCCATGCAGTTGGTCAAACAAATCATCAATGTGAGGTAGGGGATACTTGTTCTTTATTTTTATAGCATTGATTTCCCTGTACTCAATACATATCCTCATGGATCCATCGTTCATCATAACAAAAAGGATAGGGGCACCCCAAGGAGAAACACTAGGTCGAATAAATCCCTTATTACTCAATTCCACTAGTTGATTCATCAGTTCAACTAATTACATATTGGAAATTCTGTAAGGGGTCTTCGATATAGGCCTTGATCCAGTAATTAAATCAATTGAAAACATAATTTCTCGTTCCGGAGGATGTCCAGTTAAATCATCCGGAAACACATCTACATATTCCTTCACAATAGGCGCATCATGTATTTGACCATTACTTTCCTTACCCATTGTTATTTCGTTCACTTCCTCCCCAATAATTGAATTATTTCAGCTACTAGGGGTGGATCCAAGTAAGAATCAGGTGGTGATGATTCTGCTCTGAAGATAAGTTGTTCTTTATCATCGTCATCAATAATTGTATCCACCTTCTTCTTAAAATAATTTTTCATATCATGGTCTGAAAGCCAATCCATACTGAGGATTATATCAAACTCAATCATAGGTATAACGATGCGATTAGTAGATAAAAAACATTAATATTCTCTAATGGGAATTGATCCATTGAACATTGTAGCAATGATACTTCCCTTAAAAGTTTTAACGGACAAATCACATGTTAAATCAAATAGGTAATATCTAATTTAAATAGAAAAATTGGAAGATATTAAACAATGCGATGATCCAAAATCGAAAATTGAATTTTCTAAACATGAGGAAACCATTAAATTATATGCCACCACATCATTTGGAGATTCTACATCAGTAGTTGTGATAACATATGCTTGGCCTTGATCCCTTGGCCATTTCTGAGGTATGTTCTACTGACGCATAGGACATTCATTTCCATAATGTCCCATCTCCCTATAGTTATATCATTGATCATCGATTGCATCTTTCTTCCCCTTGAAATCACGAGTTTGGTGGTTTTTTCACCACACTTGTAATAGACTCCCATTCCCTTCAAGAAAGTACTGGGGTGTTTCTTTCAACATTTACTACATGATAGGTATTCAACTATTCCCTTCTTCCCCTTATTTCCATTTCTAGAATGATCAGCAGATCTCTTCTTCTCTTTCTTTGCTTCAAAGTCATAAGACATAGAGAATTCCTTTTCTGTCTAGATAGCACAAGAGACAATGTCTTCGTACAACGAGAAGGATTGTGAGACTAATGCTTGATGAAGAAATGGTTTTAACTAATAAAAGAAACGATCAATCTAACTTCATGTGTAATGTATATAATCTCCAGCATACCTATTTTACCGTGTAATGTTAGCCTCATACTTTACGACATTATCATCCTAGTTTTGTCTTAGACTCAGAAATTGTCCTTCCATATCTGCTCGATGGTCATGAGAAATGAATATTTATAATAAAATATCTTTGAAATACATCCATTCCATATTGAATACTTTATAATCTTCCTTTTGGTTCTTAATCAATGACTAACACTGATTAGTATCTCCAATGAGGCGGTAAACTGTCATGATAAATTTTTCCCTTTCACTACTCCACAAGGCATGGAATATTTTCTGTAAGGAATTTTTCCATTGGTTAACTACTGATGTATTTGTACTGCCATTGAATGTTTGTGGTTGTTTCCTCATGATGTGTTCTAACATTGATCATCCACACTATATATAAGGTATCTCCATACGAGTAAGTATATTATTCATAACCTTAGTGAGTTTTCCAAGTATGGTGATTAGCTGATCCACACCAGTTGCATCACCAACTCCACTATAATTATCTTGAGTAGGAGGAAAATCCCCACATGGATTGCGTGCTTTAATACATATTCCATTTCTTCCATTTGGCGCCATTTCTAAACAATGGCATACACTATATTAGTCTATGAATTTCATTATATAAATTCAAACTTTTAAAACACTTAACATAAATTGAACAGTTTATGGAAATAATCAATAACCATAAAAAATGTTTTTTTTGAAGAATTATATACTAATAATCCCTTCATAATGGTTTGTAAAGAAAATGAAAATTATCCTAATCATATCCCCTGGAAGTGTCATAACCAAGAGTGCAACAAGGCCCGTTGTCATGCACCAGTTCCTGTTTGAGTCTAGCTCAATGAGGTGTTTTCGTGTATTACCACTAGGTACATCTATGCCAGAGCCGCCTTTACCTGGTCATATCCATATAGGGATGTATTTCTTGGAAAACTCACAAAATCTATAAAATACCAAAATTCTAGGATGTTCTTATATACTAATCCTCAAAGTCCATCTTAGATCTATGTGCTCTAATCAGAGTTTATCTAAATATATCATCCACGGTTTGTACTAAACTTCATCTGATACCAACTATAACACCCTGACCCCCTATAGCCAGAGTGTGTTCATTGTTACATAACATTGGTATGATCACAAAAGATCAATTCTCGAATTTCCGATTAGTTTAGTATTATTGGAAACGCTAGATATATTCATAAGTCTTTCAATACATCATAAATGTAAAAATCACTACAACAACATCTTGCCTTCATATCAACTCATACAATCCTTATAGGTCATTAAAAAATTACTTCTTCACATCCTGAGAAAAATAAATCATTGAAATGGGTGAGCATAGATGCTTAGTAAGGATAAAAATATAGCGGAAACATTTATAAATAAGCTTAAACATTTAAGGCAATGTATAACTAAAAACATCCTGTTAAAATTTAACTTCAACATAATATGGAAATGATAAAATAAAATAATTCCATTTACTTATTCACATGGATATTCTAATAGTCAAATAACCACATGTAATATCAATAACCACTTTCATATTGATAGAATGCATAATGTTACACTATCATAACCACATGTAATATCAATAACCACTTTCATATTGATAGAATGCATAATGTTACACTATCATAACCACATAGTCAAGGCCTTATGCCAAGACTACAAATAAAATTTTGTCAAGGACTTCTACAAAGACACTAGTTTGTCTCATGAGACCTACCAATGCATCAAGAAGTTATAGCGGGCTCCACCCGTCACATATTAAGTCCAATTCTTTCCTCATATGAACAGGTTTAAGCATAACATACAGATTTGTATTAAAACTAGCATAAGAAATGTAAATACTTTATACATAAACCATGAATGGTATAAAAATAACACATCCACAATCTAACATATCACAAAACCATCAATACAATATTGATGTTTTTTATTATAATAAATCACATTCATATAAGCTTAAAATCCATAAAAGGATGTTGACATAGATGAAATCAAAACTATTTGAGAGAAATATCTCTTTTTTTAAATCATTTAAAAGTCACATAATTATAAAATAAAACATTTACTTTGAAAATATTCATATAAGCTTATAAAGGGAAGCTTAGATGATTTTATAATAGAAGAAAATAGCCGCACCCATCGTATAATTGAAAAAAGTAATTCTTACCTTAATTCTGTTGAAAATGTTTAAAAGGACCTTGTTTGGAAAACAACTAAATGATTCCTCTATAAACTTATTTTAAAAAGTCAAAAAGGGTATAAATGACATTAACTAATATTATATAAAATACTAAGAATGATTTTCAATAAATTTTAAGAAACATGGATGTGGATGATAAAAAGGTCCCAGTAAATAATTACGTATAAACAACCTCAGATAATGATGATATTGTAAAATAAACCCTTATCTTGTACTTTTCCTAGGTCGAGGGTAGGTTAACCTCCCGTATAATGGTAAAATAATTTTTATTAAATTATAAAAGAATAATTTCAATTAATATGATATCATATATGATCTTTTATCATTACATTGTTAATAATATCATAGTATTGTCGTTGTTTCAGGTGATAACTTACTTGTTTTCTTTTACATGTTTTATCACATAAGCCATCTTTGTTATAGATATGTTGTATCATATTAATATTCAGAATGATATAAAGTCCTTAAACATTATATTTAATCATTAAATGAGAATTAGAATTTAATGGATACGATGGGGAATGAATCCAATCACATTCGTGGAGACAGTAGTCTGTATGTATGCACGAGCGACAGTATCATTCTTTTGATATTAAAATAATATATTATTGGATGGTATATCATATATGCAGAATCATTATCATGTTATATTTACTATTTACATACATTACACATCATTATCACACCCATCCAAATAATAATGTTTTGAATAACAATTACACCACGACGTGGAGACGGTAAGCCGTACGTATGCAGGTATGGTGACATGTCATTCAAAGGATGGATAGAATAATAATTATGGATGTACCATATTTATAATCACATCAAAGTATATATACGATACTGGAGTTATTATTTTATAATGGAAATTACAACGAAAGAAGAAGTTAAGAAGAAAGGAACTTGAAAGAGGTTGGTGAAAACATTACATCTTCTTCGGGTTCTTCCTTTTGATTTGATCAAAATGGACCCTTAGGTTGGAATTATGATCAAACTAAGGAATCTATGTTGAAGTTAGAGAAGTTGGGAGGATATTTGGGCAGTGTTTGGCCGATCCAAATTGATTTTAAGGTATGAATTAGAGAGAAGGGGGAGTGCCCTTTTGTAAGAGGGGTGAGGGACACCTTTGGAAAATCTAGAAATATTATTTTATAATAAATTCATATTTGGTTTCTAATGGATCCAAAGTGATTTATTTCGAGTCTATGGTGTAGATGGGTCGAAAATAACTAATCCAATAGGTTTTATATAAGTTTGGGTCACTTTATTAAACTTATCTTTTAGTTTTAACTCTTAGATAATTAGTTTGACATTTACCATCTCACTTTGTATTTTTATATTATATACTTAATAAACATACCATATACTTCCAAGAGACCCCAAAGTGGTCCATTAATGATATATCTATTATTATATAAGTCTTTTGGCCGAACCTTAAATTTTTAGGAATAGAATATCAATTAATAATATTATATTTGTTTTTTAAAACTTTTATTTTTCAATTTTGACACAATTGGGTATTTTGTTTTTGATAAATTAATAACATCATTATTACATCGAAAACATTTCATATATCCTGTAATGATATGTTATATTAACCTATAAAATTAGTGTAATTCATAAAAAGTTTCAAATTACATTTATTTGGATATTTATAATATCAATTATTTTAATATTTCATTAATTAGGTAATTACTGCATCACCATTGTGTGATAAATAAATAAAATTATATAATGTCTAAATATTATAAATAAATTACCATTATGAAGGAAATATTTTTATATTTCTAATTAATATATATAATCGAAATAATCTTATGTATAACCCTATATTAAAAATGTTTTAATAATTAAACATTGATTTTAAATCTTTTAACTCTTATTTGAATTAAATAATAATAAATATCCTAATCTAATCCATGAGGAACTAAATGATAATATTTTATTAAAAAGGTTGTATTTGGTCCAGATACACTTGTCCAATAGAATTAGGACATGTGTTAGCATAATATTAATATCATTTTAACCATTAATTACGCAATTTACTTTTAACCGTGGTAAATAAAAGTAAAAATTTACTAGTCACCAAAAATTATTTTTATCTTATTGAACAAAATTTTACTCCTTGATATTGACCTTTTATCTTCGATTTTTGAAATAACACTTATAGAAGTGGTAAAATTATGTTTTCTGTGAATTTGCAAATTCTCCTAGGAGGTGGGTAAAAGACGGTGAAAAGTTCAATAAAATATTTATATATCCAAAATTATTCTAAAATAACTCAAATGAATTACATTGAACTTATATAGGTATTATGTAAATATTTTGAATTTAATTATATTTAAATAAAATAAAAAATTATTTAAATAAAAAATTTAGTTTTAAATTATTACTCAGTGTCTTTTCAATATTCATCAAAAATTGTATATTTTCAGAAAAATTAAAAAAGATCACCCTAATGTAATTTAGATATTACAAATCCAAAAGTGATGTCCATTTTGAAAGCTAAAATTTATAAAATCTCAAAAAATGGGTATTACTATTTATAACGGCTTGTTTGATTGGTTATGGTATGAGTTAGAACTCGAAGTTGCGTACAACACATGCTACTGTATTATTCAAAGAGAAGCGTATCGTGGAATCATGGGGTGTTACAATTATTGTCCGAAATGAAATTGATAGGATATATAGAATGATGGTAATAAATGAATAAATTTTAATTTATGATTATATCACATATATAATCATCCAAAAATATAATAAAATGGATATTTTTCATTATGAAAATTCTTTGACAGTTATATTATTTTAATTAATATAAAAAGTCACGATATTTCATTTAATAGTTGTAATATATTTAATATATGATTTAAATGAGGGTAGTATTAGTTGTAAATAAAAATATTATATTAAAAATATAATTACTTTTATAATACAAAATCATTTTCGGTTTTTTAAGAATGAAATTATTATAATAAAATCTTATGCAACACTAATGTAGTGGTTATTCCATTAATAGTGAAATAAAATTAATATTTTTTGAAATATTATTATTGATATAACATGACTGAGTTTCTGTGTAAAATATATATATAAATATATGATAGGTAATGGAGGTCCAAAAAATAATATTTGACGTCCTTCTGTGTCTCTTGGTATTTAAATTCAAATTAAACGAATAATTATAAAATGACATTAATGATATTTTAAAATAAATAATATTTTATTTCACGATTTGATATAAATTTATAAAATAATTCTCTAAATGGTAGATTAAAATAGTTTAAAAAATAAACCATTTACCAGTTATTTTCTATGTCTAAATTTATAGTAAATATATAAACTCTATAATACTAAAAAATTATTGATATAAATATAACATTCCAAAGGGGACACAAAGGATTAAAAACAATCATAAAAAAAATTATAATCCAAACTTCTAAAAATATTAGTATATTTTAGTACCTAGATTCAAAATCAGTATATATTAAAATAATATATATTTGGATC
Organism: Viscum album; assembly: GCA_963277665.1. Classification (NCBI taxonomy): domain Eukaryota; kingdom Viridiplantae; phylum Streptophyta; class Magnoliopsida; order Santalales; family Viscaceae; genus Viscum; species Viscum album. Next base: position 2,062,802,385 of record OY728140.1, read on the forward strand.
CGTTTGAACTACATTAAAAAATTATAATAATTATTTATTTAATGAAATTCTAAATGTGCCCCTCGCATTAATTATAAAACGGATACTCACGTATCTCTTATATACCACTCCTTGTGACTTTTATATCATCAATACTATACCAAAATATATTTTTTAAATTACTCACCACATTTTTGGGGTTCATTAATACACAAAATTGCATCCCTTGTATCCATTAGAGAAAACATAAAGAAGTCAATTCAAAGGATATGTGAATGAATTAATTGAAAACTGGCTTTTTATTTATTTTCATTACAATTAATATATGTATAGTATTCTAATAAAATAATAAATTATATATATGAAATAAAATAAAATTTTATTTTTCATATTAATCCTATTTTTTGAAGAATAATTAAATCAAATGGGAATGAAAGGTATCTCTTTGGGGTACATACGAGATACTGTATTCAAGAATTCTGTAATTATTTTTCTATATCAAACATTATTGAATGTTATTAAAGATGTACATTATTTATATATAATATATTTATATCATTATTAACATTAAATGGATTATGTAACCATGATAAATGTAAAGGTAATAAGACTAACAAAGATTAAAATATGTGAAAAACATAATATATATTACCTGAGACAATGATTTTAATAAAAAATTATTATCAAAATGGTGATAAATGGTTTTAATAAAATTATATATGGTATGATATGTAAGAATATGGAAAATTAATATATTTATATAAAAATATATATTTGTAATACATTACTTTTTGATCGTGTATATAGGAATTCAGAACAATGGTATGATATTTTTATCTTACTTTTATTTATTTGAGAGGCTTGAACCATTCTTAACATGTATCCATTATGTGCTGTATATAATACACACTAATATCTTCTGCGATTCATCTTATTATTTTCATGTGTATTAAAATTTCCACAAGATAATATTCATTTCATAAGGCTTTACTCCTCAAATGTGACCTTATCATTAATGGTGTTTATGTTACAAAATTATTGTTTACCAAGATTATTTACAATGAAGATTCAAATTATTTTTTATTATGATATACTATTGAATAATTTCATTATTTTTATTATAGTATATTTATTTTATTTATATAAATGTTTTATATTAACTTTACATTCTTTATATACCGACCTAGCATTTTAAAAAATTGTAAATTCAACTTTATATATGAATATTCATTACATTGCACAAACACACACTTGATGAGTATAATTTTATTGTGTCTTGGCTAAATTTCCTTGAAATATTATTATTTGGTGAATTATATTAATTATATCCAATAAATATAGTCTCAATATACACTCTTCACTTAAATACCCCTCATAAAACCATTCATCAAATCTTGGGGAATGTAAACAATAGAAAGGGTGAGTTTATATGATAAGTAAGGGAAATAAATGGAGATATGTAATCACAGCATGTACATTATAGTCTGAGAAAATGAGTATTGAAAATAGAAATCAAACCATGCATAACAAAAGATCATAATTTCTAGTCCTGAAATAATTAATATAATTATATATGACATTAATCATATGGAAATCAATGAACATGATCCATGAGAGCATAACATTGTCAAAAGACATCAAATTATTTCATATACACAATCATATAAAGTCATTTTAAAATGTAGTCTATGATTACTATCTAAGAAATCATATTGGAATGTGATCACTCCAAAAAGAATTATAGTAGTCCAGGTTAATTCCCAAGAGTAATATAGTAGACAAAGTACCATACGAAACTGGGTTCAGTCCTATTATAAGCCACATCTAAGTAATTAGATATAAATCTTTAACCAATGTAATGTATTTAGATATAATCCCCATGTTCACATAATGAAAATCATTTTTACATGTGAAACATGATCATAAAACATTCAGGATATCATAATAAATGAAATAATGGTCCATAATCATTTTATCATATCATAAACTATGGAAAAGAGACAAGATTTATAATCATTTCTTTATTTCTTCAAATAATATCTTATGAAATATCATTGGGTCTTTAAAAAAATTTTGAATCATCAACACAATCTATTCTTATAATGAATAAAAATGATTTCCTTGGATTATATGTTAAGTAATTAATATGTTATATAAATGTATGCATTCATATAGAGGGTATCAATTTGACAGATAAATCATTTGGATTATTTATAAGGGAATATATATTTTATTTGAAAATAAATTTTTAGTGCATATAACATTTTTTAAATAATATTATTCAAAAATTATCTTGAAAACATGTAATTAATGATTTAAAAAACAAATAATTAGTTTATTTATTGAAAGAAAATTGATTTTTAAAATAAAATTAAAAATTAAAACATTTTTAATATACATTTATTTGAAATAGTCGTTAATAACCTATAATAGAATAATTATATATAATTTAAATTTTTTAGTGAGGAATGTAATCTTATCAGTTTCAATTTTTTTTAACATAAAACATTTCCAAATTAATTTTATTTGTATATATTATTCAATAAAATAAAATATTTTTCATGGAAAATATTTTTCATGATGAGTGTAAATTCATTTCATTATGTACGCCTTAAAATAATGATTCCATTCAGATTTTCTGCAGAATCCATATAATATTTTTTTTTGAAAATCACATGATGATTAAAAATAAAACATTTTTTAAAAACTAAAATATAGTTATAAATAAATATAATAAATCATTTAAAAACTCAAAAATATAATGTTGAAATCATTTTTAGGAATCATTAAAATGGAAGAAATCATGTTGACCAAAAAGTGGGTTTTCTATAGAAATTTAATGTTTTTTAATTATGTATATATAGAGACTAAAATAATAAGAAAAATTTTATTCTGTTAAAATAAATAGAGGAAAATAAAATGTAAGTGTTTTATGATTGATGAATCATGGAATTTTATCATTATAAATGTAATAGTAAACAATTCTGATAAATGAAGATATTGTTATATAAACTGATTACAACATTGGTAACATTGAAACCCAATGATCATGAATTAATATCATTAAAAGGAAAAATAATATAATTATGTTAATTGAATTCATTAAATTAATTTTCATATAGGAGGTATATAAACCATATAATAGAACATAGCTTCATAAAATAACCATATGTCTCAAAGATTGAAAATTGATACCAATTTCCCATTCCACATACAATACATTTGAACTATAAACCTCCAAAAAGAGATTTAGTAAAATATATAGGTATGAAAAAATAATTTAAAGGATACTCGTCAAAAAATTCATCATTGTGTTGTATATACTAGATATAAAATTAATATGTGGGGAATATGGAATATTTTTTATAGAAGTAAAAAGTGAGACAAAAATGTCCTATCATAGGTCTCATCTTACTTTAATCACATTATAACATCACATATTATAAATATAAGTACATCACAAGTATTTAATGAAAAAATAATTTTATATATCATACAATATTACATTTAATTATGTCATTTTATTAAACATTATTGAAAATTATTATTTAAATAAAATTTCGATAAATATCATCTTGGATTTACTTGTATGTTTTGATTCTCTATGATTTCTATCAAACCCTGATCATGGTTTCATCATATAAATAATTGGAATAATAATATAATTATCATATTAAAATAAGAATTTTAATTATATAATTGGTAATTAATAATTGTTTTGATAAATGATATATGTTATGGTCATGGAGACGATATGTCATACTTACACATGGGCAATGTTTCCTTTTTTCAACAATCATTGTGGAAATATAGTAATTAGTATTTAATATTTATAAAATTATAATTATAATAAAATATTATATTATTTCATTAAATTTAGTTTTACGTATAATCAATTTGTAGTAGTGGAAAAATGAATTAGTGACATCACTTAGTGAAGGTGGTAGTCAACAGTTACACAAATGATGTTATCATATTTCAATGTGTGAAAAATAATAAAAAATGATTTAAAATATTTTTAGAATAATATACATTTCATTATTATAATTAATATTTCTTCTAGATCATATTAATTGGTTAAATTTTTCATTATTATTTTTTGTTTAATACGTTTGTGAAAAGGAAACACATCTCACCGTGAGATGGTAGTCTATCTTACAAATGAATAACCTTATCATATGTCGTACTAAATAGAATGTAAAAAATGTATATATATAATATAAACAATATATTTATATTAATTTTATAAATATAATATATATACATAATAACAATCATCATAACCAGCCATGGGATTTGCTGAGGGAAAAACTAATGAAATCAGTTCGCAATGCGATTCTAATTTGTACCTAAGATTAATGATTTGGCAACACATTTAATAGAATTATATATGGTTTAGGTAAATTGAATTATTTTTTTAAATTATAATTATATAGATGATCTGTAATTTATTTAATTATAATGTTTTCATAGTTATTGATTTCGGTGAAGGAAGAAATAAATTAAATATTTTTATTGAAGAACATTAGCTCTGATTTGGATAACCTCCGTATGATTGGATGAAAATCCATCCTATGATTGATTTAAAAAATCAATCCTATATTATTATAGGAGATATTTTTAAAATATAATTTTCATGGTATTTTCACATTTCATTAAAGGAGTGTAGAATATTGTGGGGAAATGTCCCTTTATAAATGGTGTGAGTGTCACACTTGAATGTTTTTGAATAGAAAAATGTGTATGTATGTATTACTCATGCCAAAAATTTATAAAATGTTTTATAATTTTTCATTAGATATTATTGGGTCTAAATAGTTCCATAAATTATATTTTTGGAAAATTTTAGTCATTTGAAATATAATTTTTTTAGTTTATCCCCAAGGGAAACCCAATTTTAACATAAGCAAGGTAAATAATTTTTACATTATTCACGATTAATTTTTTTAGGAAAAATATTTTCAACATTTTAGATGAAATAAAATTTTATTATTCGAAATTTTTATTCTATTGTTATAAATCCAAATCACAGATATGATAAAATTTATTAAAATATTATTCTAACAGATGAGAGATGAGTTTTGAAGGAGAAAATGTTCATAAATATACAGTGTAATTGTATTCAATTTCAACATGAAATCGATTCAAATGACCTAAACTGGATTATAGGTGATATAATTAAATTAATTACAATATAAAAACAATTTAAAATATATTTTAAAATTATTTTTTCATTTAAATCAATCTGTAGTATCCAATTAAAGTTTAATATTTATATCTATTCATTAAATTTAAAATATTTTATTTAAATTATCCAAAATTCACCATAATATAATTGTGAAGGAATTATATAAAAATTTATGTTAATTTGATTTTGTTTTTTTTTTCAATATTTATTAAAATTACATTATGAAAACATGCAGATGCAACAAAAAAGGGTTTGCAAGTATTTTTATTACGCCCGTCAAGATATTATGTTATCTCTATGTATAATAATAATTATTATAAACATTTCAAATATAATTTTCTTTTTAATGTAATATATTTCAAATTAAAATATTATTATAATGGATTATTATAATTAAATGAATTGGGAAACATCATGCACTTTAAAATAAGTTTTAGAAAAACCATTTTTTATACCCTGAAACAAACACATACTAAAATTCCATATAGTGTTATTTCATGAGTAAATATGAGGATAAAATAAAACAAATGAATAATAATATTATTTATTCACATAATATTGAATTTATATAACTTTATTTAGTTAAAATACGTGATAGTTTGGAAAAAATGATATTTAACAGTATTTTAAAAAAATCAATATTTTACAAAAAATCCAAAAGTATCACCAAATGTTATTTTCGATTTGATTATTAAAAAATGAAGGTAAATTTATCAACCAAATCTGATAAAATATCTATAAACTATCTATAATATTTTCTCATATAAAGCAATAAAATTCATTTCTTATGAATACATTTATTATTCATATAAACATATTACTAAAAAGAGATTTATTATTTAGTAAGAATTTATAAATTCATGCTGAGTAGGGAATTTTTATTTTTATTTAATAAATTAGTTAATAATATTCACAACCACATATTTTATTGATAAGTTATAATTATTATAATAAAATAATTTTAAATAATGGAAAATTAATTTGATTGTTGTGTGTTATGGAAATTATCAATAAAACATTTTTTTGTGTGTAACACAAGATTAGCATGCTTCTCTATATAAAAAATAAATAATCAATGTTATGTGTAACTCATAATATTTGAAAAAATGAAATTCATTTGAAAAAATGTTTCACAAAATCTCATGGGGAGACATTATTCCCCTATTAAAATTATTTTCTACCACATATACCATCTTCACCATCAATGTTTTTACATTTGTAATTATGTTCATAAAAACCCACAATTCACAATGAAATAAAAAAATTCATTTATAAAAGGAATGTTGGAATCATAAATTATACCTAATGTAACTAACAAATAGGTTTTCACATTATAAATTATCTTTTGGTAGTGAATACATGCACATAGATGAGAAAACACGAACATAAATAATAAAAGAGAGTGAAAAATAACACAAAAAAGGAGAGAGTTATTATAAAAAAAATCCATAAAAAATGTGCTGGAAAAAATATCATTGATATCATCACAAAAGACAAAAATATGTAAAAATTTTATTTCTGGATTATATACTAAATGATTGGGAATTCACATTCAATTTATACTAAGGATATATAAAAATGAACTTATATGATATATTTATATTTTAAATGTATAATTTTATCCATTGGTCATCTGTTTACCAATTTCTAAATCATATTATACTTCATGAAATGATGGTAAATTTATTATTCTAGAAGCACTTATGGATCCTAAAATCCATAAATAGAGTGATAATTAAATTTTCATTTAATTAGTTTTCATTTAAACAAAATGGTTATTACATGTTATGCATAAATATTAATTTTGGGAAATGATACATTAATTTCTCAATACTCATCCAAAAGTTAACAGAAACCATTTCATAAATCCTTAACCTTATAAACCTTACAATATTTAAAAAATAATAAATAAGTAAACAAAATTTCCAAAAAATATCGTGGAAAAATCATTGAAAATACAATAAAAAATTAGTCAATTGTTACAGACAAAACATCTTGAAACCATCATCACCCAATTTCATGAAACATTGTAATATCCGAAATTTAAATAAATCCATGATGAAATTGTATATTAATCAATATTACTTGAATAAAACACCATTTTATTAAAAATATTACATAAATCCAATTATTTTTTAAAATAAATCTGTAAAACCGCAAGCCACATTTTTAATAAATGAATAATCAATACGATGGAAATTAATACTATCAATATTATATTATCAAAATTAGTTATCTCTTTAAACAAAAATCATTATTTCATCATAAAAAATATTAATGGGTTTCTTTCATGTAATCATGTGTTCTCAATTAATGTCACATTTTCATTAAATCACTATTCTAGGTCATTAACATATTTCATCTTGTTCAATTAAATCCTTTACACAAACATTATACTAAAAAATATTATATATTTTATAATTCTGGAAATGTGATAAATAAGTATGTCAAAAATCTAACCTCCTTGTAAAATAATTAACTTAGATTCGTAAACATATTTCATAGTACTTAATTCCATTAATATTACATTAATAGTATAATCATTATAGATATTATTTCCATTAATCATACAATATTACATATTTTCTTCATATTATTTCCATGTAGTATATCAATTTGGACAATTCCTATAATTTCAAAATCTATGAAATTCACCTATTAATAATACCTTAAAGATTCCAAAGTTATTATACATTTCCATAAATGAACACTTCGTTTTTTATCATTAATCACTTACTCGGAATAATTAATCTTCAATGAAAAAACATCTTATCATTTATTTGAGAGATTATCTTGAGTGTTTCGCCCCATGTTCTTTATATATTAAAATTATAATCGCTATTCTTCTATGGTATCCATTTCCAGAACCCTCACTAAACTATATCCTTCTAATATTTGTTGAGTCTATGAGTTAGTTAAGGAGAATATTTTTATTAATATATCAAGATAACTGAATTTTCCAAAAAAATATCACTTTATCAATTCATCTTCCCATTTGGTTCCACATTAGTGAATTTTCAATTACATTTAATGTTAACCAAGTTCATAATTAATCAAACCATTATGTAATATCAAAGAGAATATTGTTAGTGATGATAATCATAATGTAATTACATATAGTAATAAAATTAATTTAGGAGGTCTAAATAATGATTAATTATTTTAAATATATGAAACGTTATGATTATCATTCTTATCATTGACGACCATCATCTATTTAAATCCATCACGGTGGATCAGAAGTTGTTTTTGAATTTCAAAGGAATATCCATGGGGGTGATAAACTAAGTGTGTTACAAGGATTGTTATGGCACACCATGTGATGATCGAGTCAAGTTTAATGTTCCCTTTTTAGAGATATTCCCCCAATGTATCTTTTTTTAGATACGGGTCTATTTTCATGGAAGACACTTTTTCTATACTTTACCAAAACATATGGCATTTTTTATACTTGGAATCATCCTTAGTAATATCCTTAGATACATACATAGTTTTATCCCCTGAAATATACCATTGGATATCTAAAAATGTTTCATATCAGCATTTCAAAATGTTAAAAAACCATTCCTCTAATTCCCACTATATCGACATAAAATTTTCATACATTAATATTAAATATTTTTTAATGATTATTAATTACATTACAAAAACACACATCTCCGTAACATAATTGTTTTGGCTTATTGGGGTATAGGTATTCAATATTCAAATTTGGCGAAAGATTATCTATTCAATAAAAAATGTCTTCCTATTTTTTACACTTCATAGATATTCCCTATATAAAACAATTATTTATAAATTGTGGAGGGGAAAAAAGTAAGGGTGAGATTATATTCACACCATTTTTAAAAAATTGAGATATATAATAATATATTAAACATAAAGTTATGGATAAATAAAAATAATAATTGAAAACCATACCCCTCACTTCAACGATCATAATATTGATTAATCAAATACATATTGGATGTTCATAATACATTAATAATAAGGATATAAAAGACATGAGCCATGTTAGAATAACATTACCTTTACAAATGGAATTTTTATATACATATTATCATAAAATTGAATTTGAATAGTACTCAAGGACCTCTTTTGACGTTATTATAGTGCATTGGTTTTAACCCTCAAAAAATCATATTAGTAAAGGTTAACTACCAAGAGCATCAAAACAAATAATGTCCCATACTAAACAGAGTTAATTTCCTATTATTAGCTTATATGTCTAATGATATATAATTATATACTCAATGAATTTGAAGAATATATAGGTATCATCCATCACATTATTAAAATCATTGGCATGAGTAACAAAATATAATAAGACATTCATCATTTCATAACCTACAAAATTATATTTATTAAATAATCTTTTTATCATATCATAACTAGTGAAAAAGATATATTTTTCATAAAAAAATTTCCATTTCATCATTTCATAACCCAAAATTGTAATAATGACTCATAAATATAATACCCCCATAAAATTAAATATTACAAGAAACAATTAATGTGTTATCCTTTGAAAATATCTACATTAATGAATATATAAAATCCTTGGATGTCATATTATATTGAAAATTATTTTTAAAATATATTACATGGATCATTTTTTTAAGAATATATTTATTATTTGAAAGTCTATATTTTAAAACATAAATTTTTTTTTAAATTATTATGAATTTCATATAAAAAGGAAAAAATATAATAAAATATTTAAAATATAATTTAAAAAAATCATCGGGAGTATAACTGTATCCCAATGAATAAATTTTTTAAAAAAATTTCAATTGAAAATAACATTGATACAATAAAAATTAATATTTAATATAATTAAAAATATTTACAATATAAATTAACATTAAAATCAAATGAAATTTTAAAAACATTATTTTTTTGATAATAAATTTCCTTGAAAATATTTTTAAAAATAATTTAATATTAAAAAATTTATAGTCATGATGGTGGAAATTAAATTCATTTTATATACATTATATCATATATTCCATTCAAATTTTTATTAAATGACAAACATTGAGTTTTTGTGGAACTAAATGATGGCTATTTTCAGAATATTTAGTGGAAAAATAATAAATGGTAAAAAAATTCATTAATAAAAAATTAAAAAAATAAATAAAAAAATTCATTTGGTTAACAAAACTCAGTTTTAGAATAAAATCGGTTTTAGACTGAAAATGCGATTTTTAAAAACATGTTGTTTCAACTAGTTAGTACATAAAGTGATTTAAATTAATGGATATAATTTATTCTAATGAAATAACTAATTGAGATGAGAATTCATGGGTTTATTTAGGTATTTATAATAATATTTCTTTAAACAAAGACAATGTAATAAATGATCCCAATAAATAAATATTTTGTAACATTAACTTATTTCCACATTAAAATCATGTAAATGTTAAAACGATGAATTAGTATCAATAAAGTAAACAAAAAATGTCTTAATGGTGAATAAATTAATGATATTAAATGTAAACGTGACTTTATATACACCGATTAAAATAATTTTGAACGATATCATTACTATATGTTTCAAATAAGAAAATGGAGACAAAAGTCCCTTGCCATTATATAGTCATTTTATCTGAAATACATGTAATGAAATATCTTAAAATATATATGAGTATATATGTTATTTTAAGAATAATAATCATAAAAAAGATTAAATTCTATAGTATACACCATATAAAAGAAATTGGTGTTGAATAACGCATTCATCTCACAGAATAAAAAAAGCATGATAGATTTGCATTACAATATGTTTTGACTTCCTTTATACTTTTTAAAAAATCTCGTTTCATAAATAATAATTTATTATAGATTTATTATAGAACCATAAATATATATCTCAAACCAAATATGATTTCATTATGTTATTTTATTATCTATTTATTAAAAATTCATTGTTAAATCATTTGTAAGTACTAACTATTTTGTTCTTCATGTATATTTTGATATGATCATTGTATTTTCCACTTTCATTGAACATGGTTCTTTATTAACTATAATAATAATAATGGAATAATTATCATAATTATACATCAGTTATAATGTTAGAACCAATCATGAAATATGGTTTCCTAAATGAAGTAATTTATGATCACAGTGAAGATATGTTGTTGACACAAATTGGTAAAATTTAAAATTTTCAATGATCATTATTAAAAGATGGTATGTAATATTTTATATTTATATTATTATAATAATTAAATAAATCGAATATTCCTTTATAAAATATAAATATACATGTCATTGATGCAGTCTCCTGATGAAAAGAGACATCTTAGTAGCCCATTGAATACAGTAGTCCACACGTACATGACTTTGGATACAATCTGTCAGTGAGTTAAATGCAAAGAAATAATAATACATATTTTGTTTTCATGATATTTAATATTTCATTATTATCATATTTATTTCATTTAAATCATAGAAATTAATTAATTTTATCCTTATTATCTTCTATATGAAGAGTTAGTTAAAATGATTTACATCACATTGTGATGTAGTATTCTACCATTAACATTAATGAAACAATTTTATCTCATATAGAATGAAAGTTGAAATGGTATATTTAAATATAAACAATATATAGATGTAACAACATTATAAATATCTTATATATACTAAATTTCTATCGTCATACCCCGTCATGAGTTATAATTATGAAAAAATATTTAACATCGGTTCACAAGGAGTTAGTATTTCGTAAATAAGATATATTATTCTGTAACCCATTTTCTAAAGTAAGTGATGGTTGTAGTTCATTCCCATAACATAAAAAAATATTATTATATTTAAAATAACTGGTTATTATATAATTTTTTTTATTAATAATTAAATAATGTGGAATAGAAAAACCCTCGTTCAAGAATGTTACTTCATTTTGGTTAATGTCCGTAGGTTTTCACAAAAATCCTTACTAGGATGAATATTTGTACATAATATGATATATTAAGTTATATTAAAGAGTTTTATAAGTGATTAACATAGGTATTTGATGAGAATATATTGATTTATGATATGGGGAAGAGATGAGAGGTGGTGGTTAGTTATATGTAAGGTTAGTCAGACACATGTAATTTTTTAAAAATGAAAAAGGATTAGCCACATTTATTCATGAAAAATGGGTCTCTAATTTTGTATTCTATAGACGTACCAAACTTAGGGTGAAAAAATTTATTTAAAATATATTTATATTTTTTTAATAATTTTAACGCAAATAAATTTTTTCCCCATAGTAAACCCATTTTAACATTTACCATGATAAAAAAATATTTAGAGCTTTCACATCTCATTCAGATTAAAAATTATGTTTAACTTATTTGAAAGTATAAATAATTTATATTCAAATTACAAAATCCATTAATACAAAATCTTTTCCCTATTGTAAAAAAAATGAACTTAAAAATTAATCATGTGGACATGATGATAATTTGGGTTATCACTGTGAAATTCATGAAAATTTTACAAAATTTATAAATACAATTTAAATATAAAAATGACTAAAATGAAATAAATTTTTTATACATATAATTTGATTAATTTTAATCAAAAACAAAAATAATATATAATTTGACATTATAAATAATTTATATGAAAACGAATTTTTCTATTAAAAATTACTATTTTTTAAAGTTAGTCAAAAAAATTATAATATATTTAACCTAAAAAATATTTAAATTATGATTTAAAAATGTTATATATGTTTCAAATATATATTTTTATATTTTAATGAAATTAAACATGATGAAGAATTCCCAACGTGAAGAAAAAATGCGTTTTCGAGAAATATTTTTTTTCCAAAAAATAATGAATTTTCGTTATTTATATTTCTTAAATTAATAATTCAACGTAGCTAAAATAAAATTTATTTATATATATTATATAAATATATGATAATTAACTTTATATTATGAATTATTTAAAATATTAATATGGGAAAGCATTATTCACTTTAAAATAGTTTCTTAAAAAACATTTTTGCAAACCTTGAAGAAAAAATATACTAAAATTCAATATAATGTTGATTATAAATACAATAATGGGATTAAATTGAACTAATAAATTCTTATGTAACCAAAAAAAATAATGAGGATTTTATAATATGTAATTTATTTAAAATAAATTATATTTTTAGAAAATCAGTATTTTTCATTGTTACTTGAAAAATAAATGTTTTCTAAAAATTCCTAATCATTTCCCATAAGTTATTTTTGATATAATTATTCCAAAAATAAAAATATTTTTTGATTAAGAATAGTGTCACATGTCATTAATGCAATAAAATAAACTCATAATTATTCATAATGAAACATAAAATTAGTTTTTCTATATAATAAAAGCAACAGTTAATGTTATTTATAATGAAAAATGTAAATAATACTAAATTCATTAGAAAAATATTTCAAAATATCAGTATTTGTAAGAACTTATGTACTCAAGAGATGAAAAATATATTTTTATATAAAATTGATGTTATTTATATAATTAGACTAAAAACATTTTATTCCATAAATTTATTATATAAAAATGTTTTCAAAAAGGTGGTCATTGTTGTCATATAATTTGTTAAATTGACTTTTACACATGTTATAATTATTATGATTTTATGAAAAAAAACTCTATGACATTATCCCATAAAGGAACATTATGACTCATTACAAAAACATGAGTAAAATGTTTTCTTTTAATGTAAACACCATGAACTAAATTTCTCTATATCTTGAATAGTAAATTATAATAAAATTTTGTTACATGATTCGGTGTTTAGTTCAAAGAAATTGTTTTCTAGAATAATTTTGATTTTTTTTCATTTAATAATTTATTTCAAAATGTGAATGGTTACATTATAGAAGAATGTTTTTATGATATTTTGATGATAATTCAATTCAAAAAACACGTAAAACATTTATACCACGTTTTATTTTTTATTTATATAATACAAACCTATTATTTCTATGGATGTTTTAGTTCTATGATGATATGATATTTTTGAAAATAATTTCATTATCATGGTTTATAATATGTATATTTTAAGAAATCATCATGAAAATTTGTTATTTTCCACACATTATTCTCTCAATGAGTGTTTTTGAAAGCCATTTTATTTTAAATATTTTAATATTATTAATGATTTATGATCTTTTGGATCATATATTTATGATTTTTATAAAATGATGGGATTGAAATATGTCTCCCTAAATTGCATTAAGTAATGATGGACAAAATTTTTACTGAAGATGATATGTGTCAACTTAATTTCATGTTCATTGTTTTTTGTATGGACATATATTTTCATTCTAAAAGATTATGCATGGACCTATACATAATGCCCAAAATTTTAAGCATGGGTCGAACATTATTTTCTATTAGATTATAAAAGGAACAAGATTCGTATTAATACTTTTATATTATGGGTTAATTTCATGTCTTTAACAAATTAAGTCACTTGTTTCAATGTGTACAATTTATAAAATTTTTAATATTTTGTATGATAGAAAGTCATGTATTTTAATAATGGTATTATCTCATGGATCATGTTGTTGTATTACATTATGATTCATTTCGTATGAATTGACATAACATATAACATAAAATAGGATTATGATATATTTTATAAAATCTACGTATTTCAATGGTTCTGATCGTACCGTTATGCTCTTATTATACTAATGTTACCATTCATGTATCATTTTATTACAGATACATGGCCTATAAAATCAATATTTCTTAATTGTCACATTTTCTTAGGTTATGAATAATCTTAATATACATGTTTTTTATTTAGAGGGTGATATTTATGAATAACTAGGAGGTAAAATATTTACATATCTTAAGAACCAGTTATTTTTGTATCCAATTATCTAATGATTATAGATATATAGTTTCCTGTCATGTATTTTTAATATATGAAATTATTTTTTATCTATTTAAATGTTATATTAATGAATGAAAAGTATTGGTTTCTTTATAAAATATACCAAATAACATCAAATGTGCGTACCTATCCTACCACTGATAGTAGCATAATAAAAAACTAGCATCCATAGAACCCCCCAAGATAACTCTTGAAATTAAGGATTCCAATTATTCTGCATGGGTTATCTCATACCTTTATATACATATATATTCCCCTAAATTACCCTATATTCAAATATAATACCCCCTTTCCATAATGATTTAAGAGGGAGAGAATTACAATATTGATGACCCTCATGAATTTGACAACGTCATCTATAAAACCATCGATGTGTTGAGGATTGTAAATCTTGTAACAAAAGATGTCATGAATCCTATATTGATCAATGTAAAAATTACTCTCTCGGAGAAGTATATATATATTTAATTTATAATGAATCAGTTATACTTGTTTCATTGGAATAGTGTATTGATTCTGGAAAAAAATATATATGTTGAAACTCATCATTATACATTTCCATATCACCTCTTATGTTTTATGATAATATAAAAAATGATGATCATGTCTCATGATTCCATGGTAGAATCTAAAGTCTTTAAATTGATCAAATCAATATTTTAACAAATATTGGAGTACCCAATAATTAATTTCCAACATCATCCCTGTAAATAAATGTTCAGGTTGATTCAGGTCTATATCAATCTTAGGAAACTTAATTGTGACATCCCAATTTTTGATTTCTAAGTATCCACAATTGTGATTTTGATAGATGAAACTACTGTTTTCCATGAAATTTCATTTATATATGGCTATATAGGGTATAATTAGATCAATATTACAATTTACGATTAAGAAGAGACTACCTTCAATATAGTAATAGTTATATTTTTCTACCATGTTTTGAACATTAATTTAAAAAATAATTTAACTAATTACAAATGCACAATGAATCACATATTAAGAAACTACATGGGTATAAATGGGTAGTACTACATCAGTTACATGGTTGTTACATATATAAAATGGTCTGATAACTTCAGTAATCTTCACACATTCTTAGACATAGTGTTGCATCAGATAGTGATGATGAATCAATTAATGTATTATTTTTTATAAATTCTATTTAAATTACTCATAATTGTAGTTTTCCACAATGGATTCAATTTCAATGAATAAGAGACTAGTGAAATAATGGTAATCCACATCCTTAAAACTATAATTTATTGATTAGTATTTAAGGGGAAAATGCTTATATTAGGAATTTCATATCCAACATGTATGAATGATGTCTTCCCCTCAATAAGTTAGTGAATTTGGAAAGAACCTACCTAACTGATGAGGACAATGGAGATGATTTTTATATCCACAAGTAATACTAATATCATCTTCTATTTATAAGTTCACCAGTATTTTAGAATACACTTATCATAATAGTGGTGCCCATTGAAATACCAAACAATGCCCAACTTAGACAAAACAAATTCATGAAATGAATCAAAATATTTTGTACTATCTCAGTAAAAATATACCTGATATATAATCATGATAATCCAATAAAAAGAAGATCCCCATTCTCATATTAATTTATGAAAATATGAGTCATTATATGAAACATCACAAATTTATTTGGTTATCTCGTGTTGACCTCTTCTAGCCTATTTTCAAATGTGTTATGTTACATGGGTATTTGGGCCAATGGAGGCTTACTCTTCATAATTTTGAAATATAATTAATGACGCAAAATGAATCCAATGAGTAAGTGCTATGATATTTCATTACAGTATAGCCATCCCTATAAAGTCCACCAATAAACAAATGTACGTCAAATAAAAAATATATTAGTTACCCCTTATAAACCAAAAAACATGTCATTTATTTGTGTGGTGCATCAGGACAATTTATTATAAGGAAAATAGATTCCCTGATGCTTAATATGGTTTTTCTAGTGATTGTATATGTTTCCACAGATAAGGATATGTTTATATAGTCCTAATAATTTTATGACGATTCCACTAATAATGAGGATGAATATGGATCTCATACTACAGGCATGACGAAAGCTCTCTAGCTATAGAAATATTATCTGAATATAATAGAATATTTGGAGGTACTGATCAAGAAAATCAATAGTGAATACTCTATCACGAATGAAGAATCCCCCCCTCATTAGTTACATGGGATGTTGGATGATAAAATTTTATTTTGATTCAATTCTATATCGTATACCTAGGACACATAATGATTATATTGATTCAATAGCTAATATGGGAACAATCCTAGATGATCCCAATCATAAAAAGGTATTTATCCACAACATGAACTAATGGGTTTCCATAAATTTTGTCACCCACATCATGAATGAAATTAATCAGATCAATTCTTCAGGAAACAAAAATTATTCGATTTCAACACATGGATAGATAGTTTTGTTTATATATTTCCTCTATAATTTGACCATCCCATCAATTGCATTAAAAAGGGATCAAATATTACATTGACCATAACAAATTACCATTGGAAATGGCACAATTGAGAAGACAACCATTTATAAATGAGGCAAAATTAGAGTGGTCCTTAGATGAACTATATAATGAGAATCTAATTATATAATGGAGTATGTATATACATAATCATATAGTTACTAAAATTTTGGATAAAGGCCCAACCAATAAATTATAATTCCTTGTAATTAATAGTAGAAGATGATGTAGGGCAATGTAGAATTCACTTGAAAGATTCATTAATGTATATTCAATGAAAAATTCATGAATCAGTGCCAAGGGATTCAACAAAATCTATGTATTTCTATAAATTTTGTTTTATGGGAATGAATATTTTAATGAAATATTAGTATGATATAGCTTAGAATTTCAAAACCATCCATTCTTCTACCGAAAACATTTCCAAATTGTCTGAGGGAACTACCCTCATGGATTCGAGGACAATTTGAGTCATTAACATCATAAATTTGACATTATCACTATATTTAATGTCCCTCATACAATAATAATGAAAAAAGAAACTTATTAACACTATTAAATTATGGGGATCCTATATAATGAGTATAATATTTATTCTCACCAGTATTATTGAAATGTTGTAGTGGAAAATGGAAATATATATATATGCCTTCAAAAAACACTATCTAATATACTCTATAAATAGTGGATAATGATAAGACATCATGGATTGATAAACTCTTGAATTCTTTTTGGGAAAAATATTCAACAACCCACGAATAAATGCATGTGACCCCATGTTTAGTGATTTATGGAATATATATAGAGTTACACATTGAGTTATAGTTTCCCCTCTTTAAATATACATCTTTATGAAACTATCAGATCCAAAACAAACAAAAAATTTGTTGGATGAGTTATATAGATTCAATTAGTATGAAATACCAAATGAAAAAAGATGTGTTTTTTTCACATCTCTGATGTCCACTACGAACATATTATGATAGCCATGAAAAAACATTTCTCCCCAACTTGATCCTTCTAGAATAATGTGTAGTGGTTTTTAGAACCTCAAGGATACCAGTGAGGAAACCCACACTATTAGTACCCATCTTAGAAGGGACTTACATCATAAATAATATCTACACGATCAAGGATTTAAAATTTGACAAAATTAATGGGAAATGAATTACACCGCCA
Organism: Viscum album; assembly: GCA_963277665.1. Lineage (NCBI taxonomy): Eukaryota > Viridiplantae > Streptophyta > Magnoliopsida > Santalales > Viscaceae > Viscum > Viscum album. The sequence continues at coordinate 2,062,821,157 of OY728140.1, forward strand.
TTTATGATTGGATTATTCTAAAAAAATTATTTAATTTATACAATTAAAAAGAGTATTTCATAGATGAAATACTAAAAAAAGAATCATTTCAGGTTCTCATCCTCTTATCTTGATCTATAGGACATCAATATCCAAGATACATTACGATAAACATAATTGCAGCATCATCCCTATATAGCAATTAAAAAAACTTTTTTTACATGGAATTACACTATATGACATGAGTTATCCATGTAGGTCATACCACTACATCATAAAAATTAGTTATATCATTGTAGAGTGTGTCATGGGTATATGTTTCCCATATAATATTGAGCTTTCATTATCATAAATAATTAATATAAGGTAGCCCCATTTGACTGTCACATTGAAACATCACCCCTCAAGTTTAATTTTTTTTAAAATATATCATACCAATTAAATTGATCCTCAATTTGAATGACATATATCACCAAAAAAATAACTGGATCTATCCTTATATGATTGTTAGATCATAATAATGGTCTATGATGAGATCAATGTGTGGATTGATTACTGTTACCACATGATACACGGTGACGTAAAAATATAAAATCTTTTGTCTAGATATAATGTACGTTGAAAAATATCCATACTCCCTGCATTTAGGTCAAAACTGTACATGGAGATTTTTTATGTAAGAACTATATATAATTGGATTCTAATAATTATGAGATAAGAATCAATGCATATAACATACACTTTAATCAGAGACATTAGTTATCAACTCTCATGACTGTATCCCTTTATAAGATAAAATATTTAATGATATTCAATTCCACATTAAAATTAAAATATACCCACATATTGTATATCATACTCCCTCAGATGGGTCATTTTTCATCCCAATTATATATTTTTCTCACACAGAGAATGACTCATGTGGGCTTCAAGGTCGTGGGATGCAACTTAGACCAACACGATCGAGGTGTGTTATATTCAATGGGACGTAACAATATCTTAGTCACATGATGTTTAAAAATCCTTATTGAAAGATTTTAAATTGCAATATAATGACACAGTTTCATGAAATTATACTATTTAACTAGTGGTCTGCATGGTGAATAAGCCATACCCAGTGACTGCTTCCAAAAGAATAACACTATTTTTTCTTAGCAATAATTTTTTTTTCAATACATTTTGTCATAGAATTTATTGTGGGTATATTCTGCCTTGATAATACATTCTCAATATCCCAATATCAAACATTCCTTGTCAGAGTTAATAATACCCAATTCTATGAGTTTGTATACTTCACCTATGACCAAATAACAAAGAGTCAACCATCATTATTCTTCCTTGGATGAAATTGGTAACTACAAATTTGCTATATGATGGTACCCCAATTGAATTCAATAATTAATATCAAAATATTTAGGATCACGTGTCAGGGAGATATTTTGGTTCCATAGGAGTGGCCTACCATACATCTGGGATTTTTTTCTTCATTACAAGTGATATGGTCTTCCATGATTATAAATTGTTGACATAGGTAAACTAATATGATCTATATATAGACACACATAATTTTTGTTTCTAATTAAAATAAATATAATTACATAATAATTCAAGTAGATTTAGTTACCCTCGTGTTATCCATATGTTCAAAATAATAATTTTCAAATGTATATTATGAAATTAAATTCATTGTAACATTTAATTTTGGGATTTTTTTATATAAGGAATAAAAAAATCCATCTGTTTTAAAATACATTTCAACACCCATTTACTCTACCAATAAATATTCATTACTCCTTTTCAAGTAAAAATTTATAAATTTTGTGAGTTCATATTCACATGGATTTTTTACCCTAAGACCATATCCTATTATTTTTCACTTATGGAATATCGATAACAAGGACCGAATATCCATAAAAGGACCTCATGCCTATTAAATTGTGAATACTAAATTAATGATTATCTTATATTAGATGATATTTTGGTTCACAATTGGGTCCCCACTAAGATTGATTGGTGGATAATTAAATTACAATGATATTATTGAAATGGGATGTTTTTTCACTTTAGGAATGTACCCCTTAACTCCATGAGATATTTATCTTATGGGGCCACATTAAACCATCAATTTTCATCCAAACATCAGATATAGATTTAAAGAAAAGACCTATTTAACATGTTTCCCAATTTACATGAGGGATCTGAAATTTCTCAATGTTTTATGAATTGATACCAACGTAATGGGGAAATGAGATTAATCTATAGACATATTCCCATTAATAATTTTTAAAACTAAGATGTATATGGAATTTATTTAAAATAAAATGTTAAAAATCCTAAAAAAATCCCCCTTTCTCAAGCAAGGATAATTCTTAAATGGGTACTGATAATGTATAAATTAGGTTAACTTAGAAAATAAGACTCTCTATCCCTATGTAACAGTCATATTATAACACCTAGAGATTTTGTGATATATATTTTTCAAATTAATTTAATAGTTTCTATAATTTTCATTTCTACAACATTGAAATTTGAATATATATATATATATATATATATATATTAATGAAAAATATTTGAATTGGGATATAAAAAATATCAATATAATAATACACTACACACAATATAAATATTATCATTATCTACATGATACACAAAGATGGTATTTCACTTCACGTAACATAAAATTTATTCTTGTGTTACACCCATTACCAAATTTACAAAACAAAAATATTTTAATAAAATATTATTATCTAACATAAGATGATATAAAATATGGGTTATGAATAATATTAACTATCATATTGAAAAATTATAAATACAAAATTATAATATTAATTCATGGGTTAAAAATTGATTATAAAGTTATATAATAATTTATTGAACCTAAAATAAATATTTTTTTAGAAAACTATTTTAATCAGAAAATGATATTTATTCCTAAGAAATAAAATTAATTGAATTAAGGAATAAAATTTAGGAAATATTTATTTCATATTACAAAAATAATTATTTTTTAAATTACTCAAATAAATGTGATAAGAATTATATAAAACCAACATAATATTTCCAAAAAAATCAAATATTTTTATAAAGGTTCTATTATAACCTTTCATTGAAGAATAATTTTTAAATAATTTTCATTCAATTTTTATAAATATTATAAATCAAAATAATATTCATAATTGAAATAGAAACAATAAAATTATCTTAGCAAAATAATTTTGTGTTTCTTGTTTATGTTTCATTTTTAAATGAATATTAAAAAATAATAAATTTTAATTCAAAACTCTTTTTTTCATATTATTTACTTTTAGTGTTAGATTATATTGTAAATTTTTTTCAAGTAAAATTATATCAAAAATTTAGCAATTAATTCAAAATAATTATTTGGAATAAATTTGACAATACAATTGAATAAAAGTAGAAAACTTCTGAATGTTATTAATTTAAAAATCCACATTGTCGTCCCATCGGCGAGACTAATTTAAAATTAATTTATACCACTTATATATATATATAATTTCAAAATGGATTCCATATTTAGAATTATAATAATTTATAATTATTAATACGTTTTACTTAGTATTTATAAAACAAATATTAGTTAATTTAATTAAAATTAATTAGAACGAATCAATATAAATTAAGTTTAACATTGGAGTAAACCTAAAACATAAGGGACTAAATGAACTAGAAAAATGTAAAAACACAATTTTATGGAAATGGTTTTTTAATTAATCTATAATTTTTTATATTGGTTAATTTTTTTAACTATTATAGTTAATTATGTTAGTATACCTAACATGTTTTAAAAGATTCCAAGTGAGTCCTTTCCATCCCATATAAGAGGCAACTACCTCTCTCACTTCCTCAAAATTATTAAAACACATAGGACCATCCATGATCTGACCTATAGACTTATTAACCTCCAAAATTTCATCATTGAAGACTATTTTTGTGTAGAGAGTAATCCACTAGTCTGTTGATGAAATACAAAAGAAGTTACCTAGAGGAGATGTAGCATCCTTCCTCAAGAACCTTTATCAAATTTTCATTCTCCAACACATCCACTTTCTTAATTTCATGATTATAAAAAAAATTATCCTAATTATACTATAATTTTTATGCTAATGTTTTAACCTACACTAACACACACTTTCATCTATTTGGTAACGAACATACTGTTTATGTGTATGGTGATCTACCACATCACGAAATGATGATTGTTCATTTTTACATTTACAAATTTAATGGTTGGGAATTAAAATGGAAATAATAGAAAAATATTATAGTAATGTAAGTTATTATTTATTTTATCATATTTAAATTTTTTAAAACACATACCCTTCTACATTCCATTTTGAGTCAATATAAGATTTTTTTTTGATAAATGTGGAGTAATGTCCCCTCAATACGATGTGATTCATTGGAACACGACATGCAATGTAATAAGGATGAGTTTTGTTAATTTTTATGATATACATGCCATAATAATAATACATAAATGTTATCATATATATATATATATATAATTTTTTTTCATTCAATATGATAATAAAATGGAAACAACATTCCTGCACACTTACGACCTACCGTCTCCATGAACGGTGTATTCCATTTCATAATTATATATTCAATATATTATTATAATAAAAATCTAATGAATATAATATATATTTATATTGTGTTTAAAACTCTCAAAATCTTAATATATATAAGGACCAAATATAAACAAAATAAGTGACTTCCGCTAATCAACAATTATATTACCATATAGGTAACATTAATATGAAATTGTTCACAATATGGTAATATAAATTCATAATAAGAAAATATGTGGTATTAGATATAATAATATGACTCTATTATAGATTTATAATTATAATATATTTGTTAACCTTAAATTTTGATTTATAATGATGAGAGTCAAGACACAAGTAATGGGTATTTCATCTCACTTTTCATCATGTGATTCGTTCTTTATTCACACCTAATTTCTTCTCAATGGTATGTATACATCAAATTATTGTATTATATTTTTTTTATTATAAATATGTGTAGTAACATATCAATTATATGATCTATCTTTCATGGGGTTTATGATACAAATGATACAAAATTTGTTAGACATTTTGGTCTCTATATTCCTTCGTTGGGAAACATCTTTTTTATACACCAATAATATTTTTTTCAGATGTATATACAAAACAATTAAATGTTACATCATGAATATCCATATGTTAATGATATTTTATGCTTAATTTTAAATTATGTTCTTAAATGGGGAATATTATTATAATTTACCTAGTTTAAATAATGTAATTAAATAATCACAACATTTTTCGAGATGGTTTATAGTTATGCTTTCTTTGAAGAAATATTAGGATCCATCTATGAAGAACACTCATGAATATTCATATAGTCTATTTATTATTGTTATATATAATTAATTGTACCATTTTCCACTCTTTGGTACAAAATATGATCAAGAATTTATTTTAATAAAGTATGACATTATCACTCACTCCAGCTGGAAATATGTGTTTCTTCAAAACAATGTTTTATAAAAGGTTTCCAAAAGTATTCTATTATTTTCCTCTACAAGTTAATGGAAATTTTTAGAAATTTTTTAATTGTTAAATAAAATTATTTTCAGAATGTAATCTTGTATTTTTGATCGACAAAAATGTTTAAGATTTTTACGGAGAAAAAGGAATGTTCAGTATGTATGAATTTAATAATGGCCATGACCATCATTACATTCATGCTACCTTTACATTATTAAATTTATTTTTTGTAATCTTTTTTCCTAATATACATATAATATTATTTTTTAAATTCATATTCAAGAAAAAGGTATTCCAAATGGTTTTAATCTTATTTCATATATTTTAAAGGAAAATAATTTTCAAAAAAATTTAAATATCATTCATAATATTTCAATTAGAATTGTTTTCGAACACAATTAAAGCATCAATCATTAGTTTTCAGGTAATATTGTTTTCAAAAATATTATAAATTTTTCCTTACATATTATCAAAGTATTTTTAATGAAATATATTTTAAAAAAATATATTATTTATTTATATATTTTAATATAATATTCAAAAAAAATTAAATCATTATCATGCTTTCATTCTATGCAGTGAGGAAATTTTGTAACGAAATTTTTTTTAAATGATTTCAATGATTCCTATATTAATTTCAGAAATACATTTATAAAAAATAGTTTTATAAGGGTATTATGTTTTGAAAATAAATGACAAATAAGATAGGATCATTTCCTCATTAAACGTTTTTAAAAGAAATTCTAAATTATTTTCCATGTATGATTACTTCTGTTGGTGTTACTCATTCTATTCTGGTGAAATGATTAAATGTTTCCATTAAATTGTTTTCTCTAAATGTATTATATTTTGATGGAATGGTTTTTATAAAAGTCATTTCTCTTACATGAGATATATGATTTGGAAACATAACTCTTTTCAAAGGATATCTTTAAGATGGAATTATTATGAATCATATATATTTTTCAATAGGTGATGATATATATAAATGATATGGATTTTATTTCATGTGTTTTGATATGATATTTTATGATTTTTCACCTAAATAATATATCATTATGAGGTGGGTGGGACCTATATCTCCCTCAAATGCATTGGGTAAATATGTGTATCTCATGAGATAGACTATGATGGACTTTGGAGAGGAAAATGACTACTATGTTGACCATGGGAGTGAACCATGACTACTAAGATGGTTTGAGGGTTGAAATCCTTATATTAATTGGTCACTAGAAGTGAAACATGACTACCAACAGGGTATGGTGATGAACCCATTCTTCTAATATAGTCTTTCCCGTGATTCCTTAACTACTATGTAAATTATTTTATATTATTATGTGTTTTCAATAATTCCATGTTTCATTCATATGTTACAATTTCATGAATTATGTTCATTATTTCCTTGTGATTTCTATATTATAATCATTGAATATTTAGGAAATGATTCTTTATTATGATATTTTATATTCATGGTATGATCTTCTATTTTAATGATCATGTTCACATTTCCTTATTCTCATGACTTTGTTTAAATTACTCCATTGTTTACCCTTAATGTAAATATTAACATCACTGTTTTTTGTCTCCTTCCACATGTTATGAAGATATATTTCATTTTTGATATGTATAAAATGGGTTATTGCCATGAATATTATAGTGGGAGACAATTTAGTTTCTATATATAATTTGTTTTATTCCATCTTATCAAAGAAAATAGATCAATACATTATTTGGGTGTCTGTTTATCTCTTCTATTAAGTATTCCGTAAAATTTATGTATTGTAAATGTTTGTTAATAATGGTTCATTGTAGTTTTTATAATGGTCAATGGATTACTCAATATTTTGAAACTATGATAATAAAATAGTATTGATATTCCTATATAACTATGTACAGACTTGTATAGGTATATATCTAAGGTTAATTTTTTGTATAAGTTAACATTTAAGAAAATATATTGGAATTTTTGTAAAGGATAGAGTGATTTCTTTGATACCAATACATCCAAATTTATATATTAAAAGTGTATGTAGTTCAATAATATATGTACCTAATAGAAACAACTCTCACATAGTTTGATGGGCCTGACTCAATTTAATAAAGAAATTGAAAATGACACTTACTGTATGACCATTATGAAACTACAAAGGGATATGATTTTTTCATTCAAAACACATCAGAAACCGTCATTATGGATGTAGAATGAATTTAGTTATTAATACCATATGATAAATGTTAGACATCATGTTTTAGTAATGGCTTCATAATTATATGATTATATAAGTGGTTTTTATTAATATGTTGTTGCTTACATTGATAATCATTTGTTACATGATTATTCATTGTTTAGATAATAGGGAGAACATGAAGGAAGTGGATTATTGATCTATGTGATGGAACATATTTTGATGATAATTCAAATTTTATGATCAGTAGAGTGAACGATGTTATGATCATGCCTCACCATTTCTCAAGGATCAGGATCCATAATGCATACCTTAAGCAACTCTTGGACTCTCCTGTGATTAAAAGGAATGTATTTGCTGATATTTCATGCATTGGGGACCATTGAGAGAAAATAACCAGTTTCATGTGTGTTATGAATGTGTAAAGAATCAACAATGTGAATTTAATTGATGAATACGAATGTATTTTGACTATGAAAATGATGGACACACCAAAAATAACTAAAAATGAAAAATGATGGGTACATTTATTAAAATGGATCAGTATATTGGACTCCATATGACATCATCAACAGTAATGTTCTCTATGTACATAATTAATGGTTTATAAGAATATCAATGTCCTATGGAAAAATATTATATTGTGATTATGTAAGGTGGTACGAGTAATGGTTATATTGTTGATGATGATGAGGCTATAGATTAAATATGAAAGGAACGAATTACTGAATAAATTAGTGTGGTTAAATTTTCCTGTATTATGGAAGATGTTGAATAATCTATGTTTTAATGAATTTTAAATCAAAATATATGTTATAACAATGATGAAATATAAAAAGACTTTTATATTTATGTTTTCCCTTGCTATTTATAAGTTTATATCAAATTATTTTAATGGATTGGTAAATTCTTTTATCAAAAAATTGGTATTTTGAATATGGTAATATTACCCTTAATATGTTTTAATCATAAATATTATGTGGTATGAATAATGTTATGTGGGATATCAATAAGTAAATTAATCAGTATTGATTACCTTGGAACAATGTAAGGGCTTCTTTATAGTTGGTTTATGGTATCATTAATGAAGGTTACAACATTTTTGGATACAAGGAATAGAACTAATACACTTTGAATATTGAAACATGACTGTATTCAATGTGTATTTATTGTAATTTATGTAATTACTGAGTTTGAATATATTATACGATGAGTATATTTATATGTTTGTAATATAATAACTAATAGCTTGTTTTTTATTTATGAAGGGACATTGTAATCATGATTTGGGGAAATTATTTCTATTATGTTGTATTTTAATCTTGTATAATGGTTATATGATTAACAATTAATGTAAATATTAAACTAAACTATAACAGATGTATTTTTGTATTGAGATTTTCATGAAATCCATACTTAAAAGGATATTTAGTGACTAACCTTATTTCAAGGACGACCACCATATCATGTAAACTATATTTTGGAGTTTAAAAAAAGGAATGAATTTATTTTAGGTGAAAATGAATCATGTCCAACATGGTCGTGGGTCATGATCCCATGCCCGAAAGATGATAAGGGTTTCTCACCTACCTCTTTCCTATGCAGTGTTCTGATTAATTTTTAATTCTTTTTATGAAAAAATATTAATTGTGAACCAATAGTGTTACTTTTTATTTTTATAGTTTAACATATTAATCTTATTTATTATTGAGATTAATTAAAGATAAATAGTCATACTTTTTTATCTATTTAAAACCTTATGTATCATAATATTATTATTGTTCTAATAGAATCAAAATTAATTTATAGTCATTCATTTATATATATAAGGGATAAATTAGAAATAGATAAACACATAAAACAAGTATGAAATTTGTTCTATTGATGTATACCATGTAACTATAATTACATATATTATTGGTCAATAAAATAAATACTCAACTTTAGTAAAATGATCTAAATTATTTTAATTAGTAAGTTATTTTCTATTAAACTGATAGCTGTTTAAATCGTAAAAAATTTATGACATGGAGTCCCTTTATATTTCATTGATCATTAAACAACTTTTTATTTATTAATTGAATCACTCCCTACAAATATTTACTCTTTTACCCCAATTCTATGTTTTCGCATTCCACCAATGTCCTATTTGTTGTAACCTAGATATATTTTACATTGGGTTTCCATTATGGTACAAACAATAAAATTTTTATGGAATTTTTAGGATTCATTTTTACAATGTTGGTTTATATGGAAGGATCATCCATGTATTAAACTATTAATAACCCAAAAGAATATTTACGGTGAAACTCATTTTAAGTGGAGTAGAATGTAACGTCTTGATATTTGGAAAAATATTTTATCTGAATTACTTTAATATTTATAATAACTATCATTTCACACAACATTGAAAATAGTTTTTTATATTAATCAACTAATTTCTTCTATAGTTATACACAATACCAACTTAATTATAGAATAAACCCAACATAAAGGTTATACTTCTCAACATGATACACCAAAGTGATATTGGGCTCCACACAACACCAACATAGCTTGTGATGCATGCATTCCCGAGTTTTACCAAACTACAATATATTATAAAAATATTGTTTTTAACACAACAATATATAACCTATAAGATATGATTTGTATTAACTAAATTATAAAAATATGTGGTTTCCAGAGAATATAAAATAAATTCAATGGTTACATATTTATTAGAATAGAAATATAGGAATCAACAATACATATATGACAATTTTTTATACAAAATTAGTTCTATAATTAGAAACACAGTTTTCTTAATATATTAGATTTATTTAAATTAGAAAATGATATTAATAAAATATAAATTTTATATTTTCAATATAATATTTTTGATATTTATCGAATATATTTAATATCCACAAGACAATAAAAAATCATTATTTTTCATTAAATATTTTTATTATAACATCACTTTTATCAAAATTTAATAGAGAATGAATTTTAAATCATATTCATGTGGAATTTTTAAATTTTATATTTCAAAAGAATAATACTCATTTTAAATTTATTACAAAATATATCACATGGGGAATTTGTGATATTTTTCAATGGATTTTATGTTTAAAATTATTGTTGAAAAAAAATAGAAATGTATTTTAAAACTTCTTTTTTTTTGTAAAATATGATTACAATGTTAAATTATATTTCAAATCAGTTTTAATTTAATATTGTATAAATTATTTATCTATTAATACAATGTTTTAATTTTTATCAAATTTTTGGTGAAATTAAATATAAAAACATAGAATAATTGGGAATGTATTCTTATTTAAAAACTCACAATTATCATCCCCTCTGCAGGATTAATTTGAAATTAATTTCCGCCACTATGTGATTAAAATTTGAAAAAAATGGATTAAATATTTCGAATAATAAAAATATTTATTTTATAATATTGTTAAATTAGTTTCTGATCAAAAATAGTAGTTAAGGTTATTAAAATTAATTACAATGACTATAGTAAAATTAATCTTAACAAGAGAATAATCCTTAATCATAATGGTCAAAATAAACTTCCCACTTTTACGACACCAATAGGATATAAATTATTCTTAAATTAACCTTAAAGTAATTAGTATTTTTTGTCTTTTAAATCTATTTTTATGTAAAATTGTTGGTACATTTAAATTATTTTAAAAAATACCATGTGATTTGTTTCCCTCCCATATAAAGGGCCACTACCTATACCACTACCTCACACATCTAAACCCACTTAATTTCATAAAATTTATTACTAATACAAATTCTAAACTACCTCTCATACACCTTGAAGAATCCATTTATTTAAAATAAATCCTTAGAATCCCTTTGGTTAAAACCGAATGGTGTTTTCCAAAGAAGAGGTAGCATTCTCCCTTAAGCTCCACTGTTATTTTTATTATCTAACACCACCACTATTTTTTTACCATGATTATAAAACAAATAACGATTAATAAATATAATAAGATACTTTTAATTTATTTTTTTGAAATAAAATTACACATACATCCATCTAATGGGTAACAAACATAATGTTTATGTTTATGGCGATCTACCACCTCAAGAAATAATGATTATTTTTTCCCTTTACCACCTTTTGTGATTGATAATTATGACATAAATTATGTTTATATATGATATATATGATAATTATTATTTCATTAGGATTATGTAATTATTTTACATCAAATAACCATATAATTTCTGTTTTTTCAAAATATGATCATTTCGTTTTAGGAAGTGTAGACTATCACCCACTAAAAATGTTGCAACTCATTCATAAACGTCATCGAATGTATTAAGGATGAATGGAGTGAAATTATATGAAATATATGAATTAATAGTTACTATATAGTTATATTATATTTATATTGATTCATATTTGACACTTTTTTCATTCTTTAAATGTGAAAACAAAATAGAAATAATGTTCATGCTTTTGTACAACCTACCATCTCAATGAATGATGCATTCCATTTCGTATATCTTTGTCATGTAAATCATCATAATACAAATTTAGTAAATATAGATGATATTTATATCATATTTACCATTATTTAAATCCTTATATTTGTATAACGTCTAGATGTATATCCAATGTAGTCACATTCGATAAACAAAGTGAATATTACCCTAAACACAAATATAACAAGAAATATTTAACAAGAGGTTAATATAAAGTCATCATAAAACAATTTATATCACTATATATAATAATATGATTAAATTATATAATTATAATAAAAATATATTTATTATATAGTTTTTTATTTGTATATTGATGTGAGTCATGTGACAATATAGTTTAATTTCATAACAAATTTTATTATTCTTAAATTTTTTGATTATTCACCACTCAATTCATTTTGGTGGTCTTTATAATAACCATAAATACATTATGATATTGGAATAATAAAATATATTGGTATTTAAAAATCCATTATATTATATTTCATTATATTGGATAATGTTTAGAAAGTTAGCAAATTGATAAGACAAATTTGTCTCAATTTTCCTTCTTCCAAAACATGTTTTTTACGCACCGCAATTCTCTTTCAAGGTGTATATAATTTCATTTGAAAGGTTAAATCATGAAATATATTCCATTAATAATATTTTATTCATAATTTAATTTCACATAATTATATTTTTATTATGATTCAATGATACTATGTAATGAGATATTATTGAAACAGTCTCATCATTTATTAAGATTATTTATTTTATGGTCTAATTGATTAAATAGTATGATACATCTCCCAGAAAAACATATGAAATATTAAAGATATAATAAATTAATTGTTCTATTTATAACTCATTTTAATATAATATTATCCGGAACATGTTTTTATGAATGTCTAACATTACTAGTATCTTAATTATAAAATCCATGTTCAATCAAAACAATGATTTTTAAAAGGGTTGAAAAAATATTATACTATTATCATATGATTTTTAAGGAAAATTTTTACCCATGTTTTTTTAAACAAAAGATATCATAAAAGGAAATATTCATTTCATTTTCCAATTAAGGGACATTTCTAAACTTTTTAACACTAAAAAAAGAAATGTTTCGCATGTACAAATTTACCCACTATCATGACCATTACTTCAGTGAATATTTTTTTACAAGATTAAAATGTTAAATTTATTAAGAATTTTTTCCAAATATTTGTGAATTTTTTTTATTTAATATAGTTTTCAAGATATTGTTTTGAGAATGTATTGAATAATATTTTATATGTTCTCAATGGAAAATGGTTTTAAAAAAAATTCAAAATTCATTCATAATATATCAAATAAAATTTTTTCAAAATATTTTCAATATTGTTTTGTTATTTATCATATAAAATTTTTTTCAATTTGTTTTAGACATTCATTATAATTATATAATTTATTTTCAAATAAATGGGATTCAAATCATTTTCAATATTTATTTATAAAATTTCAAATTATTTCATGTAAATGGCTGACAAACCATTTTCAATATTCCAATATAATTTTTTAATATGATTTCAAAGTAATGCATTTTTAAAATATTTTTATAACATCCATGATAATTTTTCACGTTTATGTTTTTTAAAATGGGCCTAAAAATATTTTATGTTTAAAAAATAATTTTCAAAATTAGAACTGATATTTTCCCCAAAAAATTATTTTAAATGGTCTATTAAAATTATATACCATCTATGATGACAAATGTTGGTGCTACTTAAGAAATTAAATGGAAATGATTCATGTTTCCTGTTCACAATCTTTCTCAGAATAGATAGTGTTTTTATATAACAATTATTATGAAACCTATTTCTATTTCATAGTTTATATATATCGAATCCTACTTCTTCTCATGGCTTCTCCTTAATATATAATAAGTATGAGACCTGTATTTTTTTCCCATTGGTTATGATATGATTATATGGTACCCATTTTATTTCATCGGTTATGATAATATTGTTTATGATTTTGTGGAACATGAATGTATGGTTTCATTTTGAAATTTGTGGGTCTTATATATCCCTAAAATGAATTGGTTAATGATTTTTATCTCTTGATATAGAAAAAGATAGTCTTGGGAGTGAAACTTGACTACTAATATGTCCATGAAAGTGAAACATGATAAAAAAATTGTTTGAGGATTAAAATTATGTTACTAAGATGACCCTGGTAATAAATCGTGACTACCATGATGGTATGGGTAATGAACTCATACTACACATATGGAATTTTTAGTGTTACCTTAACAAATATGGAAATAATATTATATGGTTATTTATTTTCCATAATTCAATTTGTTATTCATATGTCTTGTATTCAATCATTATTTTCTTTATTGATATATGATTCATGACTTATAAACAATCAATATCTATTACAAGATATAGGTTTATGATATTTGATATTAAATGTATGATATTTTTTTTCCATGATCCACTTGTCATAACATTTTGCTCAGGATTATGATAATTGATCCCCATTGATTAACAATACAGAGCATTTAAACCAACATGTTTTATTTTTCCCTCCCTATGTTAGGAATATAAATTTTACTTATAATATTTCTAAATGGGAAAATATTATTGGACAATATAGATGGAGATAATGTAGCTCTCATATATATCAATGTTATTGTGTCCATGTTACCAATGGTTTTAGACTAATACGGTCATTGGCAATCTATTTATATATTTAATGTGTATTCCACAATTGTAATATAATGTCTTTGTATGTTAGACTATTTCATTATACAAATACACACAATCGATACTTTATAATGACTCTGTATAATCTTACTCTTATTACCACATGATACATAATGATTTCTATATATAAAATCCTAGCCCCAAATAAAACAGTAAATGTTATAATACCCCTCCAGGGGTATGAATCAGACATGTATAGGGATATTTTGATATAAGAAATATTTTTTGACTGATTGAAACTATAATAGAAGTCTTTGTGCTACCTTAATCTCAAATACGTTGTCCATATAAAACATATATATTGTATTATCTGAGCCTGGGTGATACTCCCTGGTGCTCCGAGCTAGACCTACCCATGGCCTATAGCACGCATCCCAGTATGCCTAAGGCTTTCATGTAGCTCCGAAGGTTAGGTAAGTTAGTTTTGTAGAGAATATAACATATTTTAATAGTGTAAAAACCCATATGAAGTAAATAAAAAAATCAGAAATGTATATAATCATAAACATCACCATTTCCACAAGATTATCACACATGAAAAAAAGTAGGGTGTCTGTCCAAATCAAGACTTCCCCAACTAGTCTAGTTCCCTAATCCATGATCCATCTAAAATTATCAGTAAAATTAAAAACCCTTACCCTTAAAATTCCCTACAACAATAATGTATATTCAGGTACCGATCGGGGAGCCCGATTAGGGTTTCTGTCCAAATCAGTATTCCACAACCAATGCTGTAAAAAAAATTCATTTAGTAATAGTTTATGGATTTTTATAGAGAATAAATAATGTAATAATTTATGCATTTTTCAATTAATTAGATACACATTATTTAAACACATTTTCTCTTGGGTTCATATAGACACCTGATCCAAAATACATGCTTCGACCCTCACTAGATTCTGAATGATTCCGAATGGATATCACAATTCTAAAAATCCATGTAACTATTAAAAATTCAATATTTAAATGTAATTTATAAAATACATAAAAAATATAAATCATATATAATAATAAACGTGCATCTTGGGTCCCAACCACAAGTGTTTGAAGTTTGTAATTACAAAATGAAGCATAAATGATTCCATTGGAAAATGAGAAAGCTCTATCATTATTATCCATTGATGTCTTACAGGTTCCATAGAAAAACATATTGAATCTATTACAGTCTTCATACTTGAGGTCTCACATGGTTCCTCAAGAAAAAAATAAGAATCTCACATATTATTCTTCTTCTAAGGCTCAAATAGTCTTTTAGAAAATAATAATATAATCTATCTCAGACATTAAATTTAATCCCTTTCGTACACCCTACTTATCGTATGTGAAAATCCTTTCTAGCCTAATAAAAACCAATATCCATTTTAGTAATAATTTCATTAATTTATTCAAAATTAATTAACCAATTAAATACTTAAATTAACTTGTTAATTTTTTAACAATGACAATCCCATTAACTAAGTCACAAATTAATTAATCACAGACAATCTGTTAATAAATTCAGTAATTACATAAGTGTACAAAGTCCATTAACTAATTCATCAATTAATTAACCATTTTACAAATCAACATATAATAATTAATTCACCCATTGATTATTCCCAAGAATAATTACTAATTAAACAATTATATTTTTACAATAATACCCTTAATTAATTCACCAATAAATTATTTTCTTCATTCCCAATAACTAATTCAACAATTAATTAGTCAATATCATCCACAAAAAAAAAATCAACAATTATTTCCATAATTTATTATCTCCCACACAATTTTAACTTGTCAATAGTAAATTCAATATTTACTTATTTGAATCACAATTTCATACTCCAAATAATTCCAAAAATTATATCTATAAATATTTAATCAATTTCATGAATATCATTGACTCCATAGTTAATTTAACAATTTATTATTCATGATCTAGTACCCCAACATACAAATTTTTCAATTCCACTTATAAATTTATTCACATTATTAATTAATTTATTCACAAACACAATTGATAGGAATCTAATAATAATACATTAATTACATTTATGTAATAATAAATAAAACTATGTAACTTCTTTTTGACCACCTACCTCAATTCATTTGAGAATATTCACTGAATGAAAATCCCAATAATGCCAATATCACAATGACATTGATCTGAGATCTAAATCTATATCATAAAAGGAATATAAAATATATCATGATCTAATATAATTTGATCTAAATAGTCAATCCTAGATCTATACCTTTTCAAAATGACTTCAATCTGAATAAATATAGGATAAAATCCACAAATGGACATAAAGAAGAAAAATAATTGACACAATATGTATCATAATGAGATCAACATACTGTGAAAAGAGAAAATAATTGATTTGGGATTTTAATCTGGAGGAATATGGGTCATATAGCCTTATATCCCATCCCAAAATATCTCTAATTACCAATAAACATTATTTTTTGAGTTGTGGTCGAAATAAGGGTGTTTCAACAGTTAATGGTAAAATCAAATAAATTTAATGTTTAAATAAAACCATGAACATGATTTCTCTAGTAGGGGATCATGGATTAACATACCATGCACTAACTCTGTATCACTCCGAGATTATGTCTTCATGGATTTCGGTGTTCGAATTATGGTTTACACTAACCATGTGAAAACTGTAAATAGTCCACATTACTCAAACATTTTCTGAAACTCCTCCCACACACTCCCCAATTAATACCTCACCAAAGATAATTAAATAAAACAAAAAATACAAGAATTCTCCCCCAAGATTACTATAGATATGGTTGGGATCTTAAAATCTCTCCACCTTACAAAATCTCATCATAGAGTGGTACGACCATGTTTTCCTAAGATTTTCAGCAAAAATATAAGGCCTTTGAACCATCATAACTGCATCCCTTTCCTGTGATTCCCCTAGTAATCATTCATTTCTCTTTAACACCAGAACTATCATCATGGTCTTTCCCCGCAACACATTCCCACTACGACCTAACACATGAGTTAGATACTCCATAAATGTCACATCTATCTCAATATCAACTTCATTTATATTGATCACATGAGAAGGGTTTATGTTATACCAACGTAGTTGTGGAACATGGAAAAATCATGATTTTCAATATATTTCGATGGAATATCCAATCAATATACAATTTTCCTAATTCCCTCCATAATCACAATAGTTCAAACGAACATGGGTGATAACTTTCCTTATCAACATATCGTGTGGTGAATCATCCTAGGTGACACCTGATGGAATACACGATAACCATTTATAAACTATAAATATCATCTTCAACTATTAGTAAACAACATTTCTCTATTCTGAGTTGCAGCTATATGTTTCTGAAAAAACTAAACCTTCTTTGATTTCTCTTGTATGAAACATTGTCCCAAAAACCCTAACTCACATGTTTCCACCCAGAATAATAGTAACCTACATGACCTACAATAAATATCCTCATATGTTTCCATCTATATAGTTCATTGATACTATTGTTATAGGTTAACTCCACTAGATCTATTGTGTTTCTCCCATGACCCCCCAATGACTAGAAAGCATGACTATAGAATATATTCAACAACTTGTATAGTATAGTTAGACATCCCATCTCTCATTGGGTGAATTTTTTACTCAATAAATCGTGTGTTTCTAGTGGATTTTGATACCCTTTTCAAAATTTTGATGTAATTTTTGAATCACAGTCTCAAACAACTATCCATATAACACCATATAGACTGACTATATCACAAATGTATGGTCATCACAAAAATCCCACATTGAAGGATTCCTATATAGTAACAAAATTTTATACCTTCATTACTCAATCCAAAATAACATAGATAGAGTCATTCATCTATATTTTCTTCGGATAACATTCCACAAAATCCATAGTCATGCCTCCCCACATCCGTTCTTGATTGGGAAATGATTTTATCAAACCTCCATTTTGTTGATTCTCCGTATTTTACTATTAAAAAGTGTAGAATCATTTCAGAAAACTTTTTGTCAGCATTTTTCATGACCAAACACCAAAATATACATCATAGTTCACAAAATAACTTTGTCATGCCCGGATGTACAATTGAATTCAAGGCATAAAATTCCCACATGATCTCCTATCACATACTCATTGGAATGATCACTCAATTATTTACACAGATTGTCTTATCTTTGTCTATCAAATATTTAGATGGATTCCCCTATATTAAATTATTTCCCTCAAGTCTAATCAAAATGGATTCAAATATTATATTTCTATGATATATTTCATTACTATAGACTCCTCTACTACTGAACCTTGGGTCATCATCTTCAGACTACCCAGAACTGCAACCTATATCATATCTTACAATTTAATCAACTTCCACAAAGAACTCAACTCCTAAACCACATGACTCTTACTGTTCTAGCTCAAGGTATCAACAACACCATTTCAATTTTTCGGCATATATTCAAGATCATATTCAAATGAATATATATAATCAACCCATATCATCTACATAAGATTCAAATTCTATTATGATAATATATAATTTAATATTTTTTGATTAGTAAACACCATAAACATCTCAATCAATAGATAGTGTTGTGAACATATCAAATCATACACAATATCATCTAACATAAGATTGTGCATATGGTAATTTTGATCATCGTTCCTCAACTATTGAGACACATATGCCAAAACTCAATCTCCCTAAATTATGATATCTCCATGTCCTACCCCATAGGCATCAAAATACACCAGGTAGTCATCATCTGACTCATGTAGGATAAAGATTAGTGCAAAAATCAAACTGTTATTCATTTACTTGAATGTATTATCACTTTCTTCCTTCCATTAAAACATTATCCCCTTCTTGATGAGTCCAAAAATTCCTTCTACTATGAGGGAAACATCATGGATGTATCTCTTGTAATATCCACATAATTTAATAAAGATTTAAATATAAAAAGTAGTCTTGGAATGATCCTATGAAACCAAATAATGAGCCTTAAATGGGTAAAATGCACACCTTTATCTGAGATGAAAATCCCCAGGAACTATACAAGGTCAATCCAAAACTGATACATAATTATCTTGGTGTATAGTTTATGCACTCTTAGTATAATGATAATGATCTCAATATTTGGGTGTGATCGTTATGAGTCTTGCAGTACACCGAGATGTCATCCAAAAATACCATAAAAAATTAATCTAGATAAGGATGAAATATTGGATTAATCAAGTACATAAACACAACTAGTGCATTAATTAACCCAAATGAAATTACTAAAAACAAAAAAAATCCAATGCCTACTCTAAAATTAATTCTTCAATAAATCATAGTTACATACTCTCTATTAATGATACCACAATCTCTGGTTATTTTTGGAGAGCACTCATGCATAATTTAATTGATAAAAAGATCATTGATATGAGGAAGAGTATATTGGTTCTTCATAGTCATATTATTCAAATTATAGAGATAAACACCCAATCATAAAATACCACCATAATTCATTAAAAACAATATAGGTGATCAACAAGGAGATGTACATGAATGAATAAAACCATTATCCTTCAAATCCTTGAGTTGAGCATTAATATCTTAAAGTTCAGTCAGTACAATTATGTATGGTGTAATATATATTCACTCATCCCCAAAAATGAGCTCAAATGTGAATTCCACATCTCTAGCAGTTGGCATCCTGGAGATGTTTTCTGGAAATACATCTTGAAATATTTTATACTAATAGTGGAATGACATATTTATGAACACCTTTTTCAATAATTAAATTACATTCTTCCTCGGATGTGAGCTCTCTTGATTGGTATGTATTTAGAATTTCATATAATTCTTGGATATCCCACTATACCTAGTGATTGTTATGGTAACCATAGAATATGTAAACATAACTCTCATGTGATAACAATGTTTGAGGGATTAGAATGCACCTACCTTGTCCATACCCAAAATTCTGTCCAAGATTGTCAGTTAATGGATATAGATACCCCACATAAAATGATAATACATAATCTCAAGAGAACATCCATTGAAAATAAAAATTTCTCCAAATCGTACTCTCCAAGGTGTATCAATAGCCATTACCCTACTGTCCAACTACACCACAAGGTTCATACCATTAATATGTTTATCATATATAAAATAATTTGAGGCATGAGTATCAAATATGTTAACTGATAATGTAGAATCTATAATAATATTACTTTTTCACTATTGATGGCCCAAACTAGTTATCCATAAGTGTGGGTTTCACCACATGTAACTATCCTATCCCACATCCTTATGATATTGTTTGACTTTCCTGTGTTTTTTTATTATACTTCTATGGGAAATGTTCACTAGAAGAACCACATTCACCACCTCTATCGCCTCAGCTAGTATAACTCTAGCTACCCAAATGATATTCTATGGAGGATCTCCTTATCATACCATGCATATTAATAGTTTTACTATCACGAAATAACAACCCTAGATTCTGAGAGAACCACTGTGTATGTCCCATATTGTTGCACCTTTAGTGCTTTAATGGTGGTTGGGATAATGCTTCCTAAAATGCCACATCATACCACACTGGTGGAAAAGCACTTTCAAAAGGTATTGTTTAACAAAAAATTCCCCCTTTCTACTCTTCCTACCACTATTGTAGAATAAAATTATATAATCATGTTTCCTACTCTCATAATATATACCTTCACACATTCCATCTGAAACCACATTTCATCCACATGAAGACTCCCTTAGGTTTCACTCAATAAATGTGATCCAGATTTACCCCAGTTGTAATATTCTTCAAACTAATGATATTCACTTGGGGATTAATATAACACTTATTTCAATCATGATATATTTTAAATTTTGATACCTATTCATGCCCAATGATTGTGAAAATTGAAAAAAATATAGAATACTTTAGTAATAGGTCATAAAAAAATTCAGAGAGTCAACTTCATGACCTTAGTTTCACTCTACTTCCTCAACATATTTGGTTATATGTTCTCAAAATAAATTCCCTGAAATTCCATCAATTCCATATCATTAATCTATGAAAACTATGTCTATAAGTCCCAACAATTTTTTTCATCAGCATAAGATATGTAATTTTCTAGTATGACCATCTTCTCAACTGAACTCTCCCGTTGGTAAGGTAACATATGAATAGATTCAATATAGAACTCTACTTTCTCATGTTCAACATCTCTTGTAATTGTTAGTGGGTTCCCCAACTGATCCTCCCTTGTTATATCAAGAATGTTTTTACAACCCGTCCTAGGTATATTTTGATAAATTCTATGAAATTATTGATGTTCTCTCATAACTTTTCTCCTACTTCCCCCCTCAAACTATCAGTGCCTCATGTTCTACCACTGGAGGTCCATACATATCTACATCCTCTAATCTTCATCTTAATGAGATTCATCATGGAGTCATATCTATAAAATTAAGAACACATATCATATAACTAAAAACAGAACATTATAATGTTATGTTAGAGAAAAATAATAATAGTCCACAACAATTCATTTCCCCAACCCTCTCAATACAATCAAACTCATGGTTATATTACGAACCATAACGACCCTACACCATGGTCAAGTTAACTAGGGTATACACATTATAAATTTTCATGTTTCATATTTAGATACCCATTTTATCATATTATTGATTCATATTACCACATTAAAATTTATTTTATTAAAATTTTCAATTCAATATCATATGATATGAAAATCTATTAATTGTCACAACATTCCCCAAATTCATTTTCTTATGTGTTCCTAGGATAATAAATGTAACAAAACAGTCATGTATTCTGAGATTAATAAATGCAGACAATAATCTTTAACCATTTTGGACTGTGAGTCAAGTATTTGAACAATCAAAAATTATTATCACAACATAGAAAAAGTGTGTCCCCCAATGTGAAATAACATTAGACTGTAACCCAAAACATTAATAACAACAATCCCACACTACGTACATGGGGTTTCCTCTATAAATTAATTTCAAAATCCCATGCATGAAGAAATTTCCAAACCCTGACTCATATTAATATCATATCTACCATTTCTCCAGTAGTATGAAAAAAGAAGAATAATGAAAAATGGGCTTATGATTCCATTATGTAATGTTTTGGCACGGGTTCCACAGACGAATGCCCTGAGACATAACGTCACATGACCTGAATGGTGCTTCCCCATACCCGAGGGGTAACTCACTAGTAGTGAGGGTTTAGAAAGTCAGTTATGTAGTGATGATACACACTTTTATCATATTAAAACACTATAATATGTAAATAAGAAATAAATGAATTATATATAATAATAAGTAACACCAATGTCACCAGATAACCAAAAGAGAATATTTATTAATCAATTGAATGGGAAACATGATAGGCCAAAGAAGGTGTCATAGTGTCAAAAATGAAAGTGAGTGTAAAGACACTAACAACTCCCAGTAAGGTCCCATACCATGTATGGTTACCCCATCCATGATGCATCCCCATTCTTCAATCTAATCCAGGGATCGTCCCCTTAACCAATTAAACTACAATAATGTCTATTTGGGTAACGATAAAGCACCCTATGTTGGTTGTAAGTAAAACTCAATAGGCCAACACCAACAATGTCTAAAACAAATTCGTCCAGTAAAATTTTATATATTTTTATAATGATTAAATAAGTCATTATGTTCAATATTTTACATTTATTCTATTACACTATATTTAACAACATTTTCTCTTGGGTTCCCAAGGACACCCGATCCACAATACCTATTTTTGACATCCTAGGAGTCTAAACTAATCCAAAAGGATATCAAAAATATATATTTCCATGTTAACATTCATTATCATATTTCATATGGCATTTATCAAATACCAAAAACATGTAAATTTGATAGGCATAAGAAATGTGAACAATATATCCTTACCTTATTTGTCTGAAATGAGTTTTTACTTAATGAATCATAAATGATTTATAGGAATAATCAGAAAGATCACTCAATATTTTCTCTAAAATTATCAAACATTCCCACAAACAAATAGAAGCTATCAATTTTTCTTCTAATAAGGCTCACACAGTCCTTCTAAAAACAAACAGACGCTCACACTGTCTCCTTCATCGAAGACTCACATGGTCAATTGTAAAAATATAACATAATATGTATCAGCCTTCTGATTAAATCCATCTATCTCACCCCGGTTGTCCCATGTGCAAATAAATTTAATATATTCACAATCAATATCCATTTCACTAATAATTCCATTAATTGATTCATAATTAATTAATCAAGTAAAACCCTTTAATAAATTAAAATTTTATTTTACCATATATATCCTAGTAATTTATTCACAAATTAGTTTATAAAAACACATTATTCTATTAATTCATCTACTACATAACCATATAAAGTCAATTAATTAATTCAACAATTAATTAATCATTTCACAACTCGACATCTAATAATCAATTCAACAATTAAATATTTCCAAAATTCATTACTAATTAAAAAGTCATTGGGTCATATAAATAAAAAAATTAATCCAAAAATTAATTAAGAGTTTCATTACCATTAACTAATTCAAATATTAATTAATCAATATCCACCACTAAATAAATTTCCTATAATTAATTCCATAATTTAATATCTCCCTCACAATTTTTATAAATCAATATTTTATTTGATAAATAATTATTTAGATAAAAATTTCATCAGAAAAAAATTAAATAAATTGAAAATAGAATTTAATAATCATATCCAACAATCTCGATGAATCTTTAATTAATATAACGATTAATTATTCATGATTTAAACCCCCCCCCACCACATCCCAATTCAACATTTCTTTACATTAATGTATTCAAAAAAATAATTAATTTCTTAAAAATACAATTTATAATAATAATTTATAAATTATATTATAAAAAATAATCATGATAATGGGATTTGTGTTTTTGACCCCATACATCACTTCCTCTATAGACAATTTCTCATTGAAAATCACAAGAATATAAGTAGGACAATGATGATGATATGAGTTCTGGATCTGGATCACTATCCAAAGATCCACGATATAATGATCTAATAAATCTATCTCATGATAAATAATCCTAGATCTATATATCACCAAAATGGGTTAGATCTGATTATCTATAGGATAAACTCCACCAAAGTATCAAGAGAAGAACAAGAATATATGAAATATAGATCAGGATGAGATCCACTTACTAGGGGAGGTTCATATCATCATTTTGGGATTTGAATCTTGAAGAATGGATTCCAGACAACAATTGAACCCCACCAGGATGCTTTTCATTTTTCAAAGAGAAATTAATTCCTGATCCAAGGTTGAAATTAGGTTTTTTAGGGATTTGAGGGATTTTAAAATAAATTTTCTAGTGAAATAAAATAGTGAGTATATTTTTTCTTTACAAAGGACATGATTTACAACACATGCACTAGCAGTGTGTTCTACACAACTTGGTACCTCACGATAAATTGGTATTGACACGTAGTTTACTCTAAACATGTTCCAACCATACACATTCGCCTTTAGTTATTAATTTTCTAAACCTCCACCAAACTACACCATAAGTCATAACTCCAACAAAATTTACTTAAATAAATCAATGTTTACCAAATTTTGAAATGGATATAACTCCAAATAAGGTTGGGATCTTATATATATATATATATATATATATATATATGTATGTCACCCCTAATATTTCCCCTCCCAATGTATAGGTCAGACCTGTGTGGGTATTCCCCTTTATAAAAACTACATCTGTCTTGATTCCCTTTTTCATGGGATATATAGTGATTCCTATATAATTTATTGTAATAATACCGATGGATCATATTTACTTTAAAATACTTTCCTCAATGGGAGAAAATTTCATTTGGATTCCAACACATACAAAATAATGATTCAATGATATATTCATTGTCATACAATTTAATATTGCATTATTGACAACATAATTATCTCTTGTTTCTCACACAAATATTGACTCATTCCTGCCTATGAAAAATGGAAATAAACTCTAACATCAAAGAATGATGTGCATTCTATTCAAGGACATGGATCCATAACCTATTAAATTGATGATAAATATAATGAAAATATCCTTTCACATGACATTAAACTGTTGTTTATATGGAATTTACGTTGAATCAAAAATCCCCTCTAGTGATAGTGTAGTCAATAATATCAACATTTATCCATTAACACATAAATGAGTTCAATACACATTATCATTACATTAATTACCAATATCCCTAATTGAATATTACATTTCTCATTATTCATATTTATACCTTTCATGTATGAGTTAACACTAATAAGCTCTATGAGTTTATACACTTTTCTTAGAAACGAGTGGACCTTAACCCTATGTACTCTTGGTTATCCCATGAAGAAAATTTGTGAAGCGGTGAATGAAAAATAATTATGGACTACATAGGGTTTTTTTGGTGAAAAATATAATTACGATGATATTTTTATGGGTTATTTTGATCTGAGAGGAGTGTTTCCTAATAAATAATGTTTTTATGGTACATTAAACATGAGATATAGTCTTCCCCCATTACCAATTGTTGCCATATACCAACTGACCTTGACAACATGTTGAATTACTAATTCTAATATTTTTATTTACACTTATCCTTACCAAAATATTCAAAGGGATCATGATATTAATTATCTTATAAATCAGTGGATCATTATCATTTTAAACAAAATTTAATAACATTATTTTCATGTACATATTTCATTTCAGCATATGATTCACTAGATAACACCCAAGATTACTATGATATAAATTCCTCATGGAAATCAAACCATCTCTATCCTACAATAACTAAAACAACTAAGAGATACATATATGATCCATAAATCTATAAGACAGATGAATCATTCACCTTTATATAAGTTCAGTCTATAAAAATTATATTTCCATATGTATGACCTCGATCTATATTGAAGACCATATATGTTTCCTCAAACTCATTCTTTGATAAATATGACTATATCATGACTTGGGAACTTAAAAAACACACCGGGAAACCTTGGAATGCATGACCATAGAAATATAAATTTTTCATTCTATTTCCCACATTATAAGAACCTAAATATTTTAGGATGATTTATTCATACATAGTATCTTATCATACATATGAACCAAATCTATACAATGATTACTCTCACTTGAATTGGTTCTATGAAAAGAATATTGAAGAATATTTTTATCGACTAGTAATCCAATGATTTGATAGTGAACTCCACCTATATTATAATGACCCCAACCAATGGAGTTATTCTTTAAACACACATTTCAAAAAAAATATTTTGGTTTAAAATAAAAATGTCCAATAAAAATTATGTTGAATGTCATGAATACAACTATACAGAATGATGTAAAACTACATGGATAAACTTTATAGAGCATGTCATTAAACTATAAGGAATATATCATAGTAACATGAGTTTTGTTTTCCAAATAATTACTTCTTCATCACATGAAATTAAAATGCATTAAAAACACATCCACACTACAAAAAAATAAAATTCATAGACTATCATTCATAATAAATACATATCAATGGGAGGGAATATAATGAAATTGTTCTACCAAAATTTGAGGTTCTTCCCTCATCTTTATGATAATCTCATCCCATATATCACAGATCATGTATTGAGAATCCCATGATTATTCAAACCATCTACACCCTTCATAATTGTTAAAACAACCCATTTATTGATAATATAATATATGGATTCAACTAGGAGATATATGACCTGCCCCTAGAGGTATTTTAGACTTTCCAAAGGTACATATTATAATTAAGATCATGTAATGCATCTTAAATGAAAACATAAACATATTTTGATTCTTGATAATAATAGAAATAACTAGTTAATACCATCTCTCTTGATCAAAGAATATTTATCCATGGTTTACCTCATCCTCATATCCTACACAAAAGGGTATTGAAGTAATATTGGCATTGGGAATCCAAGTTAATATATCCTAACATTCACCTGATAATAGTTCCATGGGAACTATGAACATAAATTATGTGTACATTAGTCATGTATGATAATCCATAATCATTTTATCTCAATAATATAAATTTTATGGCCATAAATTACTAGTTATTGTTATAAATAACATGTATAGATGAAACACTATAAAGGTAGGTATAATAAAAATTAAAGTATCTACTTGATAACATCATTATATGTAAAATTATAGGATTCTTTTTAATAAGGAATCCAAAATCCTTGGGGGATTTTTCCATTTTCACAATAAAATAATAGTTAATCCTAATATAAACCATGGTCAAGATATTTGTTGGGAAAATGATTTTTTACATCTATTTATATCGATGACATGTTTAGTATGAGGTGAAAAAACTTTTAGGGTTCTCAAAACCATCTGGAATATAATGTTTTCTATAAAAAATATCCTATAATTATGAGTTGACAGCCTACAATTCCATGAGTTGATATAGTTCTCACAAAACCCCATATCCTTGATTCTATTTTCCTAATTTTTCTATGTAGTGTGTTAGTAATAGTGACGATATACTCTAATGAGACCCTTAGATGATTTTATGGCAGAATAACACATTTCCTATGGGACAATTATTAGTGACTGTTCTAGCCCCAAATGAAATTAACACCATAAATCTGTTATATATTATCCCCATTTGAGGTGATATAGGCTTCAATCATTACTAATGGTTGTGTTATTCATGTCAGTATCTACATAAAATTTGATCTCATGAAAATGAATTAACAATGACGTTATCAAACAATTGAACAGATTTCAATTTCATTGATGTTATGTTACCTTTTATTTTTCATCTTCTCAAAGAAAGAATCAGGTACATTATTCATTGGAAATTTTTGTTACCCCAATCATCATAAAAAAGGTTATATAATGAACAATCATTGGGATCACAATTCAAACTACATGAATGGTTCCATAATCATCAAGGAATAATCATTATAATATACAATACATCACTTTTTATGTGTTTTAATGATAATTTTTCATCAAACCTCTCAGATAAAAGAAACTACACATATAATTGGTTGTGTAATAGTTGGATCTACATATTGTCATTGGACCCATATTCCATTGGTTTCTAGGCCTTATTAGAATATCCCAAGATCCTTGTTATCTATATAATCTTTTTATTGAACATTCCACATCAGAGTGTTTCAAGATCAACCCAGGAATGTCTACCCCATCTCGTAAAATCCAATTAACACTCTATTAGGAATGATTTTCAAAATCCAAAAATCTATCTATCAGTGTGGATTTGATATCCATATCATTTTTTTCAGGGCATGCAATAACCATACGAGGTGAGGATTCCCGGTCTCCAATCTTGTTGAAAATATCCTTCCATTTATGGATATAGGGGTTTTGTACCCTTCATGAATATCCATCATTCAATGGATATAGGATGTCTAAAAACATCATGAATACTCATATTTCAATGGAATTATTGTGTAAGAATAATTAATTAATATCAATCTACTTTGAAACGTAAAATATGTTCTATACTATCTAAACCTAAAATACCATTCAAGGAGCATTATGGTATATGACACTAAACTATAGGAACATGTGTTATGATCATGATGAAAATAAATTATTGAAAAAATCATCGATATATAGGACCCTAAACTATGGAAAATTAGTTTTTATCTCGAACACCTTTAACTAATGAAAAATAATATCTGATCGAAAAGACCATACATTTAAGAGGAATAAGGTTTTGGTTGGATGAACATAATGTACAAAAAATGGTATAATATATAAGAAACAATGAAAATGTATATTAAGTTGTGATCTAGATAACCCAAAACTATAATTAAAGAAAATATGAACTTCATGTCCCTAATATACAATGAATTAATTTTTGAGATAAATGATCCTAAACAACAATACCACATTATTCCAATATAAAGGCCTTAAAATTATAATTTAAGGAATCATAATACCTTCTTCGTTAGAAACTCATATATTGAACCCATGGAAAATATTTTTGTCTTCTATCACTGGATAGACACACTATATCCTCCAACAAAATATTTAACCCATATGGAATGGAAAAGTCATAAATCACATAACCATGAAACCTATAATGGACATTCTGAGAAAAAATGGAGTCCATGACCACTAATACATTACCTTAACAGATATGGAATAGGATTTGGGATATATATTATTTATAGAAAATTCATATGGACTATTATCATGCCATGTCAAAAAAAGATATATGGTCAATGGGATGTTTTGTTAGGTGAAAGTAATATCACTCTTCATTTGTTTCGTATTTATTCAAATAATCCATTTAATGTAGAAAATATATGATGATTTTGAACTTATAAATGATTAATGGTGATTAGTATATTAATAATTCATGCGAAATACTCTTAAAAATTCGCTTTTTATTCTGGAATATTACTATTAATTTAGGGTTTCCATAGGATTATGAGGTTTTAGTTAATTTATCTAATAATGTTTACAATATATACATTCCAAAATTCCATGCACATATTAAAATATATAATTCTCAACTGAAACATAGAATATTTAATGGATATATTCATTAATGGCATATAATGAATGAAAGGAATCTCAAATTTTTGTACTCTCTCCCTAGGTTCTATTGTGGACAGAAACCATGACCATTTTAATATATGGCCTATATAATTGTCCAGATCCACTAGATCATGGTAAGAAGGTTAATTTATATTAATATATGTCACCGACCCAATTACCTCTACATGATCTATTTGATTAAGGTAAAAATTATGTATTAAGGCTACATGACTCCTTTTTAGGGCATGGAAAGAAAAGTGGATGACATTGTGAAATCATCATTTGAGGGTCCTATGAATTATTCATGTTTTCATATTTCAATGACAATGTATCTCATAAGATCATGCAATGGTGGGGTTATATGACAGTTTTTTTCCATTCCCTCAATGTATTGCATCATATATTTCAATAGTTGTCTTGTATTGTTAAATCCATGAAGATTTCCCTCAACGTTTACTAGTTTATATCATTCTAACTATATATTCGTAGTGGTTTTTTATTGTATGATAGTAAAATACACCCACCCCCAAGCTATTAAAAATATATTAGAGCTAGTTCCCATTATTTTTTATTAATTACATTATTGTCTCGGTAATTATGTAATGAATATGCTGCGGCCACTATCGTTGTGTGATGATTCAGTCATCATCCATTTCAATGGGTTCATCAAAATGAGGGAAACAATCAATCATATTCAGGTTTAATTATTTCAAAGGATGTTCCAACCATACTATTGAATATGTAAATAGAGTGTCTTAGTACACTCACCCTTCATCAATGATATACTTCATTCCTCCTTCGGTTAGATTGTCATCTGTTGTAGGTAATGTTGACCTTATTTCCATATTAAATTCTCCCTCATCATAAGATATATCACTATAATGTTGATGTCTTTTGTTCTAACGGACTCTTGATTCTTAAATATAATAAATATTAGGGGAAAATAGGCTAATTCAAAGTGGCATTGGGAATATCAAACCATCAATGTAGTTATCATATTATCTGAGATAGGATTGTGAATAGTATTTATATCGATGTTTAAAAATGGTTAGGAGTTAATGAAATATTCTCGTTAGTTTCATCATGCGCCATCATTTAAAAGAACTATTGATTTATCTTGAGTTGTCAATAAACAAACAGAATAGAAAACAAATGAGAATAAATCTTCTAAGTGGAGATAAATTGATAAGAAAATCTAGAAGAAGAATATATATCATTGATGATTTGACATGATAAACATTAATAATCACAAATATAATATATTAAACCTCATAAACCCCCTTATAAGTGTAAATAGTTCAACAATAAATGATTGTCTTATATGTTATTGGAAATAGAATGAAAATAAAATAATAATCATTATCATGTTTATATCTTCATGAATGTCAAATTTCATTGCCTCAATTCTGGGATCATTTTTTTTCCAATGGTGGAATATAAAATGATGTATTATAGGAATATTATATTATCCATATCACTTGATGTGAGGTACTATCATTCCAAATAAAATATTGAAGGCCCCGGTTATCCATTGATGGTTATTACCCTTTTGAATGTGGTTAAGTAATTAGTAAAAAACCTATAAGGATTTTGAATAACCAAATTGATTAATATCCAATCACCTAGTTGGGATATTATCACCAATGTGATTACTCAGATAACTATATACACATCCATAGAATTGAAATGTATCCATTCAAAAAAATGGTAAAATGTTATTCCATTGGGAGACTTTAATAATACCATATTTTAACCTTCAAACACCATGAACTTACTACACGACCTCATTAGTTGACCAGTTAGAGACTAAAATATTTAGAAACTATGAAGTGTGAAGAAATGTGGAATTACTAGAGTTTATAGTTCCCAGAATTGTAAATAAATATACATATATATTCATTAAAGGATATGATTAGGAATGGATTTACCTTAGTTTTCATCTTCTAACTAATTATTTTGAACATAACTTAGGAAATTATGGATTTTGTTAAAGTCCATCCAAAAAATTCATAGGAGATAAGAAATCAACATATATGACTTGAATTGGATTTAGTCCCAAAAAAATATTTATATATAATATATTGATTCCCACTTCTCAAATGATATTTTAGAAATAGTTGGTTTCAAATATTCAATTACTCATATACTCTCCAGAGAGTAATGGATGATGGTAAACAATGAATTTAGAAATATTTGTCACCTCATAGAGGTTGAGGGATTAAAGTTGAATGGAATGTAATATTAAACTCTAGGTAATACTTGAATGTAAATTCCCATTCATCTATAGTGATTCTCTATGATAAAGATCGAATTATGTGCTAAAAAATTCTTTTTAGATAATACATTGAAGTAGAATGTCTATTTCAGTAACTATAGGATATTTGTTGATGGGAAAATCTCGAACCATCATTGAATAGAAGAACAAAATATAATATTAGAAGATTCAAAATATTTATTATTGGGGAAGGGATGGGGAAATCATCCATTTGACAAATGATATAAATAATTAGTCTATGTGATATAGTATAGTTCTGAAAAAAGGTAAAAACATTGCCCATTAGAACATCGTTGTCATACTGTAATGGGTACCAAGGAATAAAGTTGCAGTTTGATGTGACTATAGACCTCTAGGATCTAATTTTTTATGATGTATACATGATAAAATCCATATAGACCAGAAAAAAACTATTATGTAGAGAATAATTTGTGTTGTAAGAATAGTGAACTAAATAATAAAAGTTAATGACATGGATGGAGTCATCCATATTGAATAATCTATTCTGATTGAAAAAACTGTGTTATCAATTACATGTCTCATGATCACAAGATTTTATTAATTTCATGTGATTAGATGACCATAGGAAGGTCACATAATTATTTTAATGAATTATGCGTTCGAATGGATTTTAATCACATCAAGCAATGATACCCCATGGAAAAGGATACACATCACGGTTTTAGTGAATTAAAAATAATTAGTTTGTGTATTTGTTGAATAAAATTCTTAAATTGTCAGCACATGATGATGTCAAATGAATCGATCACTTAAATGTTTCAAATGAATAAATTATGTTATTTTTTTCATGAAATAATCACTTGAAAGAAAAGTTGTCAAACTATCCATAACAATGGAGTGAAAAGTGAAATGGTTTACACTCTAACTCTAATTAATAGGTGAACCAAGAATATAGTGGGGCATTGAAAACAAATTTTTATGTTAATAAATTAAAATATATTGATTAAACCCAAGGTTGTTTCCTTAATATGAGTGCAAAAAAATAGTTCTTCACCATTTAACCCGATAAACATTTAGTGTTTTTTTAGTTTTTAGTTTTTAATGAAAATAAATAAAAGAAATAATTAATCAAAATGGTTTAAATAAATTTATAACCACATGTGATTGAAAAATATTGTATTATACGGGTCATCAAATTATGATTGGTTTAACAAGTTCAATGATATCCCTATTCTATTTAATTCAATCATCATATTCTATATGGATTAAAAAGGGATTCCATAATAGTTTTCTCTAACTTCCTTGGTCAAATGGTGATGGTGTGAGAAAACCAAAATAAGATCTTAGTTTGGTAAAAAATCATTTATTTTGATTTAGATATGTAATTAATAGACTAAAATGAATTTGGAAATACCTTATTGGTTCATTGTTTGTAAAAAACAATAAGGAACATCTACTACCACTACCATACATAATAACGATCGTTGATTATATCACACTATGACATGTTTCATACCATTATTTACAAACTAGAACCGAGTGGAGATAGATTTTTAATATTATCCAAATTATAAAATAAATAACATTATTAAAAAAAATATGATCATACATGATAATATAAATGGTAATATGAAATTGAAAACAACATCGTAGATGGGATAAAGAGATTTCATTCAATTATGTGCACGAACTAGAAAAATAAAAAAACCCAACCTCACCCAATCACTAAAATATTTTCCCGACCATGGTATATTTATTAATGATGAATAGGGGGAATAAGTAGTTAAAAAACTAATATGAAGAAAAAATTGAAAAGAATAATGTATAAATACCATTTTTTGATATTGATCTCTAATTGATATATAGTATTTAGTCAATATTTTTCAACCATATGACGAGACCTCCAGATAGGTCGTACAAAATTGAATTTCCAATTATCCCATAAAATATAAAAAATTTTAGACTTGTAGAATTTGTGTTATGGATAATTAACGAGTCACTATTTTTCAATCATAGGATTCACCAAATATTCATTTACTTTTATGAAATAAATTTGTTCATTAATTGCAATATACCCCTATGTAATTTAATTTACAAACTAATCATAGAGTCCTATTAAAAATAAGGATGAAATCATATTAATTGGAGGAGATATGCCATATTATTTTTCATTTACATATATGTGATCCACTCTGTTATCCTGAATAATATTCTAATTTCAATGATTTTTTAAACACTTTAAATGGAAATGTTCTCTATTGGAATAAATGATAAAATTATGTCACTTGAATATAATAATACATTACAAAAATTATAAATATTATTGGATCTATATTTCAATAGTTATTTATGAAATATTTTATTTATTAAATTCTATTAACAATCTTGAATTATTCAATTTTGACATTTTATCCCAAAACACATCATAATTATAAAATTCATGAAAATACACTCTAACTAATAATTTTGTAGGGATTTAATTATTTAAATATATATATTTATATATAATTATGATAATGATTCCTCTATTAATTACCCCAAAGAATCTTCAATACACATTAATATTATATCAAAGCAACTTTAATACACATGATTATGAGATATACTGATTTTTTTGTAATGAAAATGATACCATGCATCCTCATAAATAATTCTTTCATGTTACTCATTCAAATAAAAAAATATATTTTCACTTTATTTATCCTCTCAGGAACACAAGTCACCTACATCACATTATCATTCTATCATATCCAAAGTTCTAATTTATTTCAATAATAATTTTCTCATCCATACTCACACATGGGTTACCATTTCATTGATAAATTTATACATATCCACTCAATGTGATTGAATAGAAAATGATTATCATTAAGACCATTCGGGTTCTTCTTCGGTGTTTGATTGGTTTGATTTATATGTTAATAATTATGAGGCCGAATAAGTAGGGAATGGGTA
This sequence comes from Viscum album, assembly GCA_963277665.1. Taxonomy (NCBI): domain Eukaryota; kingdom Viridiplantae; phylum Streptophyta; class Magnoliopsida; order Santalales; family Viscaceae; genus Viscum; species Viscum album. The sequence continues at coordinate 2,062,856,945 of OY728140.1, forward strand.
TTTTTAAAGAAAAACTTACATGATTATAATTTTTACTGTAGTGTGGTATCCTCCTCACTGCCCATAATTGACAATAAAAAATTAATAATTTTGAAGTATTCATTTACATACTCCACCATAATTATTTCTATTGAAAACATTGATATCTTATAATACATAATACTTCTTCAATTTTCTATAAAGTGACATCTTTATATGAAATTTGGATGCTCTAGAAGAGAACACCTTATTTAATTAAATATTTATATAAATTGAAAACCATCAATAAAATAATTGTTTTTGTAGTAAAATTATATCTTCAATTTTTTTTTCAACTCAATGTATCACCAAATGAGTTTTCCAAACATAAGACATCTTGCCTCCACACAGAAGTTCAAAAATGCAATATAATTTAACCCTAATAAAAGGTAAGATAGGAAATTTTCTATTACAATGTGGATAATAAACATTATTTTCATGTATTATAAAGATAGAAAGGATAAAAATACAAGGAATGGAAGAATAAATGAATTAATGAAAAGGGTAAAATAAAACAAAAGGAATTCCACAATAATTCAAAACCAAAAAACCCGAAACCCTTGAGTTTTGATCATTACAAATAAAATTATTCTTAAAAATTAGGGTTTGGTTCTTTGTATATGTTAATGGAATTTATAGAATATGATAAATGGTTTCAGATGCATCCTAGAAATGTTATTTCAATTCTAAGACAATTTATCTATGGAATGGGATTTAGAAATCCAAGGAAAACTCATGATATATCACTAGGATTTATACATAAAAAAAATTACTTTTCAAAAATCATTTTAACTCATTTTTAGTGAAATAATTTTAAAAGGGTTTCATTTCTGTATAATGTTTAAAAAATATGTAAAAAATAATAAATAAATACATATAATTTTTATAAGTAACATTTATAAGATAAAAATAAAATAAAATTTAAAATTTAAATTCCTAAACAATAATTCCTCCCTCCCGCACACATAAATTTTATGGTGTCCCAAATGAATTCATATGGTCTTGTCATGAAATATTTTTTAAATAAAATCAATGAAATAATGTATGATTTATTGAGAGGTATAATGCAACTTATTAGTTGTGCAACATTTATTTAAGATCTTACGTGTTTCTCTCTAAAAAAACATGAAAAAAGTAAGAAACATATTATATTTATTAAAATAAATTAAAATAGTAATAAATGAGAAATTAATGATTGATCGTGGTTTCATCCCCCTATGTGGGCCCCAAGTATTTACTTCCTACTTATTGTAATTTCTAGTTTGTTATCCCCAATCTTATGGTGGGTTAACTTTCTTGCTCGTGAACCCACAAAAATTATAATTTATTCTATGAACTTTTCTATTTTTATAAGAATGGTTATAGTTTTATCAATCCAACACAATAGGATAGTGATTAAACATTCATATTGGGGTACGATAATTAATGATTCATCTTATTTTATGGATTCCTCATGTACAACTTCTTCTTCCTTATCCAGTGATTTCTGTACATATATTGTATGAATAGAATAATAAAACGTATGATCAGTGTGTGATGTTATTTGAAAAAAAAAATTAAAAATAATGAATCAATATAATCTTAATCCAATTTTTTGATAGTAATATGTGTCTCTTTCTCCTCAAAAAATCACTTTGGTCTCCACTTGAACTGCCTCTGATAATTTTTCATCATGTCTTTGGATCTGTATATGTTCTTCATCATTTTAATTTTATTATTCTTCATCATCCACTAAGGTAATAGATATTGTTGACCGAATAAAAAAATTTATAATATTTAGAGGTGATAATCAATTCAATTTGAAAAAACCACAGATGATAAGGAGTTCTTGAAAATAACATATATGAATGTTTGTTTAGCATCAACATCTTCTTAAGAGGAAAGAACCACTTGAAGTTGAGTAATATTATATAGAGTAAAGTAGTATTTTCACCCATTTCATTGATCAAATATTAGAAATTAGGGATGGATAATAGGTAATTACCTTGGACCATAGAAACTTTATAAAATTATAAAATATAAAATTAGAACATATTTAGCTCCAATTATTTTTCATAAAGAATTTTTTATTCCTGTAATCCCATTGGAAAACTATTAATTCATTGAATTATTGCACCCCATTATTCAATTTAAAAAATAAACTCACTATTATGAAAATAATATAAACCCCATAATCCTTGGAATTTGTGATATATTAATTAAATCACGAATGTATTGGTAGTTATTCCATGAATTAAAATTTTAATTATTTCAAATCATCATGGAAAATTAATTTTTCCAATTATTTTAAATTCTAAATAAGCCGAATATTTATAATTAGATTTTGTATCCAACTCCAAAACATTGGTTCCATGTTTGATATATGCCTACTGTGTGGCATGGAAGAACAATTTCTTTATTTTACCTATGTTTATTCTTGTGATTTACCCTTGGTAGTATCATAAATAAGAGTGCAAAAAAATTTATTCATCACATTAAATTTAATGTAAAATGGGGTGTCTTTGAATTTTCTTGGTTTAATAAATATGAATGAAAAGAAATAAAAGAATGAAATTTACCAAAATATTCAGTAAAATATTTAAAACTCAAGTGTTTGAAAACTACGATATAAGGAAGGTGATTAGGTCATTGTTAGTTTTCAAATAGAAATTCTAACCATATTCTATTAAAATAAATCCTCACCGACAAAGTTGATTAAAGTGAGATTTTATAATCATTTCACCCCAAACCCATAGAAAATAGTGTTTTTGAGAGAAATTCTTTTCAATATCATATTTTTGACTAATATCCTTCATTGTGAAAGTTTTTTTCATTAAATATCATCAAATGAAATAGTAAATACATGATCGGGTATTTTTTATCCCAAAAAACCAATAACATCCATTATCCCCTATATATGTATTGATAGTCATTGAGTACTTCACAAATAATCCCTATTCTATTCAATCATATTTAAACCATAACCTAGTTGTGAGATATAATGATCATTTACTAAATCCAAAATATTAAAAACTAAATATTATCTTACATGATAATATAAAATAATACATGAAATTAAAAACAACATCACTAAATAGAAAAACACATTTCATTCGATTATGACTAAAAACTCATACATTACAAAATAGAAATCAAAACCTTTTGAAATAACTCAAAATTTTACCCCACCATGTTTAGTGTTAGTAATATAAAGGGGGATGTAGAAGGCATTACAAAACTATTAAAAATAATGAAATCAAAAAAGAATTAATGTAGAAAAGTTCCCCTCTAGAATCAAATCCATAAATGTTTTCTCGTGTATTATTAAATTATCTTCTTCATCATACCATGAGCCCTTCTGATAGGTTGTTTGAAATTTAGTTTCACATCTCTCATTAAAATATAAATTTAATTTGAAACATAAAATAAGAGTTATGGTATAATTAATTAATAAGACTTTTTCTATATGAGGTTTCTCCAAATTCTTCTTCAATATAAACAATTCAATTAGTGGTTAATGATAGAATAAATCAATAAAATTTAATAAAAATTTACATTGATCCACATCCTAATACCATTGGAATGTCCATAATTGGGAGTTTGTTTCCCTATTATTCTTAAATTTATGATTTGTAGTCCACACTATAGTCTAGAATGAATTCCCAGCATGAATGATTATTTCAGGAATTTAAGAGGACGAATTAACACTTCGCCAATAATGTAATATTTTTGGTCATGAATATTGGAAGCCAAAAATTGATCACTTAATTAGGACCTATACTTTATACATTATATATTAAATACCTAATTGATTAGAATTTTTTAAATATACATTAATAATTAATATTCATTTTTCCCCAAAAATAGAATATAATTCTATAATTCTGGTAAATACAATCAAATTGATAAATTAGAGGATATTAAATCCTTAGAAAACATATAATATTTTTTGGAAAATATTATATATATCCTTGAGGAAACTAATGTAATACCAACGGTCTCTTAAGAAATCATGGGAAGCTCAGCAGAGTAGTGGATGGAAGATGAAGGGCCCTAAGAACTCTTTTTCTACTTAATAATTTTTTTAATGTTGTATTATTAAAAACGTAAGTTCTAGTGGGATTATTTCATGTAATCCAATGAAAATAAAAATATTGGACACAGAAATACAATAAAAAACATTGTCATATTTTCTAAAATGAAAATAATTATATGGATACTATATGATAGGTCACATGACCTAGTTAGGCAACGAGAGGGATCATTTCATGAATCATGATCACAAGATAGAATAAAATAATTACCTAAGGAAAATGAATTTTTTTAACAATGACTACTGTTTCAAGACAACGTATGGCCCATCATTGATTGGGTGACATCTCCTTTTATGTCATGATATCAATGACAAGAAATATGTCATGTGAAGTTATTACAATATTTACAAGATTAGTTCATTGATCAATTGAAATCCATATGACATTTTAACATAGTCATGTGAAATATCTCATGTAAGTTAACTTGATTAGCTCATTCCATTGTGGAAAAATCCATGAGAATCACCAAATGTATTTTGTAGTAGAAAGACGAAAATTGTGGGATCCTTAAATTATCTAAGTTACACTATTTTACACATGTTTGGATGTTAAAAATCATGTGATAAGTTCATGGGTAATCAAAAAGACTATATAAATCCCAAATAAATCATATGATTACATGGTGAGGAACATTAAAATTTTCAAAGGGATCGTAAATTCCATTTTTGATAATAAGGGGATCCATAAATGATTAAATAGACTCTTTCTTCTATCTAAACGGTAAATTGGAATTTCATGATTTGTTACTTGAACAAGATAAGTACCACAATACTGTAAAAAATAAAAAAAATACACGGTGGATGAACCCCATAAACTTTCAAAATGGATCAAATGATTGAATGTTAAAAGTGACCGGATCCTTACATGATTGAAGTTATTATTATTTTCATATGATGTGACTACAATTATTGCATAATTTGTTCAACTATTAGTCGAATGATGTCATACAAATAATCTTGATCTGGTGATGGCCCGTATACATGCTAAATTGATCTAATGGTGAACCTCATACAAAATGGATTGATCTAATGATGGCCATTGGACATGTATAATTTGTCACATGAAAGACCTTGTATATTTCAAACTATTTTTACAAGGTATATAAGATATTTTGGTTTGATCTCATGATCATTCTCAAACATTTCAAATTGATCATTTGAAGGATATCATACATGGCTTCCTCGTCACATGAAGTACCTTAGATATGTTGAATTCATCACATGAAGGATCTTAGAAATGTCATCAGGATCTTGTGAGGGACCTCATAAATAGAGGTTTTATATCATGAAGGACCTTATTATTGGTATTTTTATCACGTGATGGGATTTATAAATTTATACAATGCATATTAGGTGAAACACCCCTCAAAATATCATGGTCACACCAAACAATCATGTCACAAAAACGAATTTTTCTCTATAAGAGGATAATATTGATCGATTGACCATGTGATCATTGTTTGTCATATGAAAAGGTAAATATTTTACAAATGATTTCCAAATAGATTATTCTGTGTGTACAATATATTTATCACTTATACAGATGCATGTTCCACTAACATAGAGCAATATTAATTCTTCGCCACCGTGTAATATATCATATATATAGGTTCAGTTATGCATACAAAATTCTCACATAGTAAGTAATAAATACATAAAAAATTAAGTACGTCTATTTTCTAGATATAATTGATAATGAATTCTCAAGAGTCCCCATTCCCTATTTGGTGAGTGTCTTTAGAGATTTAAAACCTGATTTGTCAATAGATAGATAGAAATATGGTCTATTCACTAGGAACTAATGATAAGAATATGAGGTCTCTTCGTGGTCATGTGACTAAGCTAAATTATTTCCATGAAAATAATTAACCAGATGATCACATCCCCCACATCCTATCACATTCATAGTTCTCCAATGAGATCACAGAAATTACAGTACCACCTTCTCATAAAAAACAAATAATCACCCTGTCTTCAGTTGATCACATAAAATATTCAATTCAAATATTTAATTATATAAAAAACATTAAAAAGGTGAATTTCCTCACTCCTGTTACTATTTTCATGGCTCCAGTTGGATCACATGAAGCGTAAATTGTTCATGTAACGATTTTTGTCTCATTTGTTATTATGGATCAAAAGGCCACATGGTTCTCTCACGGTGTGATCTAAATACTATTATAACCTTCTCCTCACATCCATTCCATATTCCTTGAAATTACATTAGATAAAATCTAATTAATTGGGTGAAAATGTGTTGATGAAAACCATGATACCATTGTCATCATAGGGTGAAGAGGATATGAATTATAAGGACCTTGATTGTCATTATATAAAGGACACAGTTGAAAAATTAAAATGGAATGAACTCTATATCATATCCACATCATTTCTTATAGGTATATGACCTCCAATAGGTGTCTAATCATATTCCATAATGATGAAATTAATGAATAAGTACTACACTAATTAGGAGTGTGGTTTACCCCTTGATATCAATTATTTATAACATGGATCATTACACATATAAACATAGTGAGTTGAAATTAAAATTCAATTAAAATAATAAAAACCATGAAGTTAAGAAAATCATATATTGAATGTAAAATAAAAATATCTTGGAAGACTGAGTGTGAAACCCCCTTTCCAATTAAATCTCTCATACATTATGACATGTTCGGTGCACTTCTATCTATTTTCCCACTCTGAGCATGGATCACATTAGTCGAGAGATCATTGTTAATCATATAAATGAAATAATATAAATATACCCATACATTATCCCCCTCCATTGTGTACGACTCTATGGTATTTTATTATTTAGATACCATAAGAAAATAATCCCCCTAAGTTCTAATTATACTTCCTCCCCATTCTATATGTAATGGAATAACCGAACTATTAGGAATCTGATTTTGGTTATAAATAGGATACAAAAGATGACTTTCGAAGGACCGTGATCCATACCTTATTTGCAACACGAAATTTAATAATATACCTAGGTAACCATAGTATGTATATCCAACCCATGATTTTACTTATGCTCCCATGTAATGTGTCATATTCTCCAATGTCTCAAATTTCTATAACACACAGTTAATCATGTGTGCTTAGACAGGAGCTATGATTATACCATGAACATGATGTCTATTCCCCCAATATAGACCTCCATCCAGACGTATGTCTATTTACATCCCTCGTTATTTAGAAGGCCACATTCTTAATGAATAATCCTATGACATACCCATATGAATATGATCTGCTCGAATATCTACTAACATACATTTCCTTGAATAGATATTTGTCCCATTATGTGGGTTTTTATTCTTGTTCCCACAGGAAACAGATGATCCCACGTGACGGTCCATACACAATAAAAAATATTTGTTACATCCCTTGATTATAATAAACTATATATTATGTATCCATATTTCATCGAACTAAATCTAGTATATCATATTTATGTAAATGTTTCTAAAAATATTTAGATGCTATTATACTTACAAATGGTGTAATTTGAAGGACCTTTGTTGAATGAATGGATATTTATCACATGGACATATTATTAAGTTTACCTATCCCATACCAGGACAATAAAATTATTCATTAGCATTTCATTAATATTTAAAATATTCTTATAGAATGACATAATTTCCTCAAAAATGGTTTGATTTTATTGACCCCCAATCCCCTCTACCAATCATTGGTTCAATGAATTGTTGGATGGAAAATCCTATGACTGACTACCATTTAGAATGTGTCCTCATGGATCATTAAGAATACAGAATCCGTTGGGAGTTTTATTTAATAAAAAATGTAGTTAATTGATTAATGTTAATCATTATAGAATCCTAAAGACAACGTATTTTTTTGGATGAAAATAGTGAACATGTAGTTAATTATATAAAATTTTCAACCCTTTAGTAAGTATAAACGGATTTATCTTCTAGTTCTCATTGGGCTATTTCATAATATTATTTTAAAAACATGATAAATTATTAGAATCTATTTGACCTAAATATATATTTCCTCACAATCTCCCATAAAGAAAACAATTACCCATTTTTTATAACATATATCGGAGTTTTTAATGTCGATTGATGGTTATAATTGAATGTATAAATCATCAAGATAATGAAAATAAAATAAACATTTCCATGACACATGAGGTTCTGGGTTATTACTCAATTACAAATTCATTTATAGAGGATATTGAAATTATATCACTTCTAATACCCTTCCATATGAATTGAACATTATTTATCAAAAAGTGAAACATTCAATTCATATAATATAATTCCCCCTTTCTGAATATCCTAAAATAGTTGTTATATTCAATACATTCCACCAATCTAATTTTAATTATCTGATATGATCGTCAATATATTCAACTACATGTTTTTTAAGGTAGAATATAATAACATTATTCAAAAATCCCAAGAATATTACATTGTATCTTTAAATATGGAATTGGACCAATATGGACTAATAGTGTCTCTATATATTATAGAAGTATGTATTATGGTAACATCCCTCTTCAATAGTTTCTAGTGATACATAGAATGGTGATCCAAATTTGGGAATTACTACGATCCATGGAGATGGTCAAACATGTCATCAATTCTAGGTTAGGGAAAATTTATCACTATAGTAATTTTTTTGGGAAAATTATAATTGACCCACCACTATATTAATCAATACATCGTCATTAGAATTATCCTAGTTGCACCCCAATTTGATGAAATTTTTAATATTCAATTTTTATAAATTTGTTATATCTTTTATACTAAATCATCATGTTATACTAGGACCATCCAATTGAGTTACATACAAATAGATATAGTTCATGGTATAATATATATTTATAACACTAACTAATGATCTTTGGGATTCCATCATACACTTTTTGAAAAAATATATTACATGTCCCCTCAAAAGGGGAATATCATCAATGTGGAATAATTAATTTTACAAAACCATTAGGGTATGATATTCTTCTTCAATGTGTATTGAAAACCACACAATTGTTTGATTTTCAAATAGATATTTATAATAACCCGTTTATTCATATATTATCATTGGATATCATATGCAATATACTGTTATTTTCTATTCCCAGCAGTTGATGTTCCCTCTATACAATTATATCGTCCCAATTCCATTTAATGAATCGAATTCCATTGTGGGGTTGATTACAGCATTCCATAGAATAATATTCCCACAGATTCTAGATTGGGAATAGTCAAATAGATGACTTGAAATGATCATACCAAAAGGTGTATTAATTATATCACTACACCAATTTATTAGTAATATAAATTAATATTTGCAAAAATATAAAGGATATAACACAGTTTATAAAATTAGATTTAAGGAATACTTATTCCATAGTTCATTGAATTGGGTGTTTACCTTGTATAAATTTTTATAAATTATTTACCTCAGTGGCATTTATGGTACATGATTACCATTTATCCCAATTTTTTTTTATGTTGATTTTCCTCAAGGACCATTGTTTCAGTGCATTGGATTGAATATATCCCATACTCTTTATAGTTGAAACATTCCGAAATTGGTGGTTCTTTGGAAATATCCATTTTTTTATTATCAAGTTTTTCAAATTAGACACATATCATCATCCTTCATGATATTAATAGACTTCTAACCCAAACATAATGAATTATCATGGTACCCTGAGGAACTTTATATAATGATTTAGATTACATATTTCATATGTGGGTTAATGAATATTTTTTCCTCTACTATCAATGAGTTGAAATGAATTAAACTATATTCTTATATTCTTATTTCAATATCAATCAGACCATTCTACAAAATACATACCTATATTTAGATTACAATAATACACTTATTCATAAATTTCTTAGCCACTAATATATAGATAGTTTTATATATGTTTTTATAAACAAAAAAATTCAATATAATTTTTATATATCATTATTGATAACAAATAATGGGTCATGCCTATAAATCACTATAAAATTTACCTCATTTATCAGGAAAAGTTTAATATTTTTTTCATTAATCCTAAAAAATTATAACATTATCTTTTTAGAGAGTTGGAGGGAAATAAATTTTACTAGATTAATATTTAATGAATTCCATTTCAATTCAATCCATTGAATTCTTCACTAGTTTAATCTCGATCAATGTATACTACTGATTAGTTTCCATATAAAAATGATAGATACAAAAACACTATTCCACCTTCTCAGAATTATTGAGAAAAAAATATATTTTCTATTGATTTAACCAACAATTCATTGAAAACTGTATCATATAATTCATTTAAGGTCGCTGGTCATTGTCATTTATCAAAATCAAATGATAGTTTCTCCTTCATGTGGGAATGGGGATATTCTACAAGATCATGGGTTCTTATTCATAACTTGTGAAATTTTGGAAGGTAAACAAGTAATATTTTTAACTCCACCTCATATAGAATTTTTTATTTCATTCAATTAATCATTTCATTTTCCTACACATTGGTTCTTGGACAATATTCCCTTAGAACTTATAATTTTAAAAATTTTAAATTTTACAAAATAAAATGTAATCCAATAAATATTTCTTAAAAAATGAAAAACAATGTTTCTAGGGAAATTTAATTATATATTTTCTAACATTTAAAGATATAATAACATTATGTATGTATATCCATTGTAATAGACTATAAAAGTAATGTTAATATACCAAATAATATCTCTTTTGAGTATTAACCCATGCATTTAGTAAGGAACATTATTATTTCACATGATGATAAACATGCCAAAAGAGAACCATCCATTTTTTTATTCACTAAAACGCATTGAATTTCTAGTATAATTGCTTTCACATGAATTATCCAAATAGGGATTTATTTTAATAGAAATGACATAGTATATAATTTTCAAAAATTTATAATAATTTCTAATATATATAATTTTGATTACGTTTATCAGTACTTTTTTGTAGTTCAAATTCACAAATTTTCTAAAATGTTCTCTGAAACAAAATATAGAGTCATAAATGTTTAACACATGATGATTGTATCAGTTAAAAAATATATTACATAATAATAATAAATTATTTAATAAAAAAGATTAGTATCTTGTGAAGATTAGTCTCATATGATAGTTGAACGTAGTTAAACATAAACATTATCTAATTAATATTTATTATCCTCCCAAATTATCATATGTCTTCCTTAACAAATATATTTGTATTAGGATCCTAAAAATTTTAAAGGATGATTTAACAGCCTCTTATTATGTTGGATACATGGGTGGAATTATATGTTGTTATCAATTATACAAGGGTGATATCAACCATCTTCAATTTTAAATCACATGAATATGATCATAATCATAAGGATGAGAGAGTCATTAGAAAATTTAATTGAATATATAATATGTAAAAAGTGATACTTAATAATATATTTTTATAATATAAATAAATCTATGATCTATGATGGAATAATTTTGATGGATAACATATTTTCTGAAATGTTAAAATATTAATTCCAGCAAAATCTTGAATCATTTTCAAGAATAGTACACAAATTCTCATGGGATATATCACAACACCCAAGGAATTGGGGGGTATATAATTTTTGTACTACCTACCAATTTGTATAATTATCATAACCATTAGTGTTTCATGAATCACAAATTGGTGAACAACACAGGAGGTATAAGAAGAATAATATAATAAAATTTTATGGATAAAAAATTTGTCTATAAATATTTCTAGGTCATGGTAATAAAAAGAACCAATAAAAATATAATCATTGAGATGTTTCTGAATGTGTGGTCTTTGGAAAATTAATTATAGATTGATTGGATATCATACGAATAATGATGAATATTTAATATAACAATGAAAGGAAATAAGAATTAAGAATGGATTGACTTCATTGAAAGAATTTAAAACAATTTGCATTGACCACAATAAGGAAGAACAAAAATCCCCCCAGACAAATTGTATTCATGATTCCCTTTAACATATTTCTCATTTTATTTTATAAATTTTTACATTTGGAAAAATAATATTTTATTTATTAAAACATGATTCTATAAAGTAATTATGTTAATTGTTCCAATCCTGTCATATATAATAAATGGATTTTTTTTATACCCAATTAAATGAATCTATTTTTATTATTTTGTATTATATAAAATTTTACCAAATTATTTTCATTTTGTATTGTTTCATTTCATAAATTAATCAAATGAATTTCATAATCCTATAAATTCATATATTTACACTCAAGCTAGTATAGTCAAAGGAAAAAACCATTGAAAATATTTTAATGGGAAAGAAGAAGTAAAATAAGAAAGGAAATGGATGAGGGTTGAGGTTACTACATTCTAGGTAATGTCCTCTTTGTTGGTTAACAAACCATTGATGGTATTCTATCAAAAGTAGAGGTGGGTGATGGATAAAATATAAATATATTTAATAAAATTAATTATATTAGTTTAATAGAACTGAATATTTTTTGATATTCTAATTGATAAAATTTAATGGTTTTGCTGAAGAAGTATATAATTATTTGGGAGGGAAAGAAGAAAATGAAATAAAATTCGCTGAAGAAATTACATTGTCATAAGAAAAAATTATATTTCCAGAATACGAAATTAACGTATGAAAAAAATACATGTCATATCATATATAAAAATATTGAATCCTGAAAAAACGTATTTGATTTCATTATACATTAATCATAAACAAATAAATGAACATTATCCATTAATAAATATCACTTTTATAAGAATACGATTTCTCAATACAAATATGCACTAACTATCATTTCCTTAGAAGTCACGGGTCACTCCAAATACAATAATTGTGTATTAGGTTCACTCCACATTCCATCATTGTAGTCAATGTTAACTATAAAGACTATAATGGTTAAAATATACGATTATTGAACAAGGATCAATACCGATTCTTGTCATTTTTATCTCATTAGATATCCATCATTTTTTAATGGTTTAAAAGGGAACTTAAAATTTAGATCTGACAATAACATAATAAAAATCAAACATATATGTGTCAAATTTTCATAAAACAATCAGAATACCATTACACATGAAAATATACTATGCATAATAATAATTTCATTATATTATAACCCCTGGAAGAGAAATGTGTATTAAAAACATGTCATCATTACCTCATTACATAAAGCATGGAATTGAAAAAGGTTTAACAATCTTATTATCATCATAATATTAATGCATCCACTAATAGTATATATTTATTATAATTTAATCTAATCACCAATAATTAATAACTATTATCATAGGCTATAATAACACATGAGAAATTAATGTAAATGATCACTTAGAATATTTCTTGATGAATGTACCCTTTTCACAATGAAATAACTTATTTAAAATAAAAAATCCAACAAATAGTAATAAAATAAAAAATTGAAAATTATTATTGATTCATGTAAACTAATCTTTGAAACATTGATTTGTGATGAGCTTTTGGAAATTCCATTAGTTCCAAATAATTTAAATGATAAAATTATTTTCTCAATTTAGTTAAATATTTAAAAATTATATCATTTTGAAAATGATAAGATGATTCCTTATTAAATTTATTCAAAAAACAATATATGAGAAAAGGTACATTAAAATGTATAGGGTTATATTAAATACATTTTTAAATATTTATAGAAAAAATTTATTTTAATGGAAAATGTAGTTCCGCCATAGAAAAATATAAACTCATTAATTTCAGAAAAAATATTCCTTCGGTATCATATTTATATAATGTGAGGGAAAAAAGAAAAAATATATAATTAATAAATAATTAAATTGGAATAAAATAAATTATTTCCCTTTTATTTCTCCCTGACATTTCATATTTCGATTCATAATCATAAAAAATCAAGATAAATCATGATATCGTGTTATAAAACTCCTACATCATTGGAAGCTTTTGAATACAAAAATCCATGAATGAATAACATCAATTAAAACATCAAATGTAAATATAATAATAATATTAATGATATAAAAAGTAAAATGGGATTTTAAATACATAATTAATTAAAATGGATGCATAATATAACATATTTTCAAGAGAAATCATTTCATGGTGATAATCACATACTTCAAGTTGTATTTTCTTCAATATAACCCTATAACATTTTATAAAAAAATAATTTTATTATTATAATAATATTAAATCATGTACCCATATATAATGTCAATTTATGTTGTTCCCCATTTCATTTTTTTGGAATTTAAATATGATTGTTCTAGTCATAGTAAATTGATCATGCTTCCGTAATCTCTATAATTTTAAACATTATATTTATATTGAACATAATCATTATATTTATAATTATAATTATTAATAATTATATTTCATCATTATCATTTATAACATCTTTTCCCCCGTAAAGGATTTTTATTATAATTATATGGAGATAATTATTATATAAATAGAAAAGAAATGGAATTTTTAACCATTTAATATCAAACATATCCAATTTCAATATTTTAACGATTTAAAAAAAATTAGTTAATTTTTTTTTGATAATAAATCTTTTTCTCATTTTTACAATATCCATTTAATTTGAATTTGAAGACATAAACAAAATGATTAAATTTGATTATTAGAAATTAAAATAAGAATAATATTTCATATTATTACATTATCAACAGGCAACACAATAAATAATAAAAAATGTTTTGTTTTAAATGTTTTATTAAAAATATATTTGATATATATTTTATTTGTATAATTATAAATTCAATATTCTGGAAGTATATAATGTCATTACATCATAATAAAACATAAAAACAATTTACCATAAAAAAAATTATTTGGGGTTTATATAAACATTTATATTCATTATATATATATATATATATATTTAATGGCATCTATGTCATAACAACTTATTTTATATGATATATTTACATCGTCATCCTTCCAATAGCATTTCACAATCATTTGTATATGGGATTTATTAATGTACAAAAAATCCATATATATAATAAAATAAAATAATTAATAATTAATATTTATTAACAAATTATATCATGTAATTCTTTATTCTAAATTATTATCTTATTCCCCCCAAATTTGAATTTTTTAGTTCTTAATAATCACTGTCTCTTAATTTAAATTAAATTTTATATTTTTCATGAAATAAATTATAATTTATATTATTTTAATTATTTTGGTAATTTATTTTTATAATATTCTTATATATTAGTCACAAAATATAATTATTTATTTATTTCATGGTTAAATCCTGGAGATACCCTAAAAGATAATGTAATTCATAAAAATTTGTTTTTATTTATTATTTACTGAAAATTATATTCCATTATAATGATATCATAAAATTATTCCATTGATAAATAATAAAATATTCATAATAAATTTTATATTATTTCATAATATTTAATTTCTATATGTCAAATAAAGTATGTGAAAAAATGTAAAACACAATGAGAAATAATTTTTAGAAGAAATTTTTTAAATTCCCAAAAATGTAGTCATTCCAAAATTGATTATAATAAAGATTAAAATGTAAATAATCTGATTATTTTTATCTAAAATATAACAATGTTAAAAAAATATGAATTTAAACCCACATATGGAACATTAAATTTAAATAAATGAATCATTAAAAAATAAAAAAAGTATATTCATAATTAAACTAAACATTAAATATTTTCTAAATGAATAACCACAATTTCCATGAAAGATATTTATGATATGATTTTTTCATAAAATGATACCATTTAATAAAATACAAATTATTAAGGTGAAAAATATATATAACATTTATGCACATAATGAAATAAATATAATTTTCACAGAAACTAAATTTTTTGAACAATATAATTGTATCACTAATTATTTTTTTATAAAAATTAATAAATATATTCTAATGATTATTACCATTAATCAATAATATTATATTTCTATTACTCATATTAATTCAATATAATTCACAAGATATGTGATAATAGTGTTTTAAATTTATATCAAAATTTAATTTAATTTGAATGTTACAAGTTATGAAATGTGTCTAGATAATAGTAATTCTAACTAAATTTTAGCTGTGTTAGATTTGACAAACTCTAAATTTTATTTTTCAGTCATTTTTGTCTTTATCGTAAATAGTTCAACTAATTTTGAAAGACACATTTAATAAAGGGTTAACAAAACGTCCATTAAATATTAATGTGTAAAACATTTTTGTTACCTAATGTATTATATTATCATGTTATTATAAATTTAGAACATTGGTGGGAAGATATAATATAGACATGGATGATAAATGTAATTCCCATGGAAAAATGGTGATGGAAAGATATTATGTCCAAGAGAAAATTCTCAACCATTAAACCATAAATTATTTAGAGGTCAAAAGACCATAGTTTCTATGGAAATGAAGGTTACATTATAATATTTTTTTTCAAGATCATTATTTCCATATTTGATTAGCTTTTATACTTTCAATAGAGAGAATAAAAAAATACATAAATAACATTTTCCCATTTCGTATGCACAATTTCAACATTTATTTAGTCTTATATGAATTTCTACTTCATATAATAAAATGAAATTTTGATGAATTATTCAGGCCTAAAGATCTAAAATTAGAATTTAAAATATCAAAATATCCATAAATTAATTAAAATCATTTTCCATTATATTAATATATTTACAAAAAATTTATTAGCATATGATGTCCAATTTTGAACTCATATTATAACTTTAAACAATAATACCCAAAGATAAGAAAAAATATTTCCCAAAGTAGTTATCGACAAGCATATTCTAAAAAGTGTAGAACCAAATTCAAAATCCAATAATAAAATAAAAAATTTTGAACAAGTTTACGAAATCAAATTTATAACATTCCACAATAAAATTTAATTAGTTTATCTATATCTCATTTCAATAATGTGTATAACTTGTTTATCGTAAAACATTAAAATAAAATTATTCACCATAATACCTTATTGAAAAAATATATCCCTAAAAAATAAATTTATCCTTCTTCATAAAATAAAATCATAAAATAACAAATATATTCCATAAATCAGGAAATATAGAAATCACCATCAAATATAACAGTAATTTTTTTCATCAAATCCATAATCTATTAAAAGTTAATTAATATTGTTTTATTTCATTTTTAATAAAAATCTTCACTATATCATAACAAAAAATATTATATCAACATAATTATCATATTAAGGTTTATATATTCATTAATCATTAGTTTTTAATTAAATATAACCTTACGGTAATATAATTTTTCTATGTCATCAGTACCCTTAAACATATTCAATCAAATTCCTAAAGAAAATGTAATGTATAAAAATCATATATTATTCATAACTCCTATAACCTGATCACCATTCATATTAATACATATAAGATATAATTATTAAATTCCCTTACATAAATATATATGTCCTCCCACTAATAGTGTGAACATATAAATCATGCATTCAATTAACGAAATGTGAGAAATATTGTATTCAGTGGCAGTTTACAAAACCATGTCATCAATCTCCACCAACCTTTTTTAATGTTTTATGGTATCTTTTCATAATTTTAAGTTTTTTGTGTCATTTATTTAATTACATACACAAAATATAATAAGATGCTTGTTTTGAAAAAATTTATACTTGTTCCGACCCATCCTCGGGACTCATGCCGTGACTACTCCAAGGCTTCCTTCCATAGGCCTGGAGCTGGTGGCTAGAACCAAAGGCGTAATTCCAAATATGAGGGAAGGCATTTCCTTTATGCAAGAAAACAAACACCACAGATTATGCAAGAAGAAGTAAATACTAAGTAAACTGAGTAAAATAGTAAGTGATGGAATGAAAATGAGCCAGTATATAAACCCAAACTGAAAGTATAGTACAACTGAAAAGAGATTACATCAGCAGAAAAGTAAAGCAGTGAGACCGAGTTGTCCACTGGAAATCCCACCTGAAGGGAGGGTACAGATAGTCTCCTCGGCTCCACGGATCTAGCAGTCCGCTCTAATCATGTCTCATCCATTGGTCCACCTCTAGGTACCTTCCAGATCCATGAGCTCCTACCTTGATCAGCGATGTCCGTCGTCTGTATCCAACACAACGTAGTGCGGGCATAGCATATTCAGGGGTGAGAATACGCTACTCAGTATGGACCCCGAGACCCTAGAAGGTCTCCCAGAAACCACGAAGGATAAACCACAAAGGAAAGTTACAAACACGAAGTAACAACCGACTCCACTTAGGTATATGTCCATACATATACCAAAGTCATCTATTCCAGTTCGGCTCCAACAACTGGGACCATGTTCGATCTAGTCCACACAGGATAGTACTACCCAATCCACATACGAATGTACAACCTGATCCACACAAGAAAGCACAACAATCATATTGATGATATTGATTGTAAGTTATGACTCAGCTCACACATGTATACTTGTTCATAAAATGATAGAGATGATCAGATATATCCATTGATTCATCTATGTTGTCAGACCCACATAGGATACAAGACCAGCTAAACTGTCAGACCCACAACGGATACAAGACTAGCTACTCTGCCGGACCCACATAGGATACAAGTACAGAGTCTAATACTGTCGGACCAACATAGGATAGAAGAACAGTAGTCAAGTACTGACGGACCCACAAAGGATACAAGAATAGTAGTCATCGCCATTGAACCTAATGAGGATTCCAGTACGGTCATCGTCACTACCGATCCCATGGAGGATCCCAGTGCAGTCGTTATCGTCGTCGCAGTCACAGCCAGCTCAAGGGTTCATGCACACAGCAAGCTCAATTCCGGGAGGGTCCTCTACATGATCCAAGGGGATCGATACATCAAATGACACGATGTCCGGAGTTGATGTATCCCAATGTTCTGTTTCGTCAAAAGGAACTCAACGCGATAGACGGCGCGTCAATCAGACGCCCTGTCTGAGAGTTATTAGATTTTTCGTCCCAGTGGCCTGATTGGTTTTCAAGTCAAAACCAACCCAACTGTACTCCAACTACATCCAAACCATGAGCGGGGTAATCCAAGAGAACCGTCTCACTATGAGGAAACTATAAAAGTCGAGAACACGTCAATCGGACGTTCGGAACACAAGTTATAAGCGTTTTCGCTCCGAGGGCCTGGTTGGTTTCGTGCCCGAACCAACCAGGCCATACCCAAAGGTCTCCAAAACATTGGGTGTAATATACCGAAACGACTTTCATGATCCAGGGATTTCTACACAACTGATGGTGCATCGATCAGATGCCCGTATCCAAGGATATGGGAGTTTGAATGGATCTGTCTGAAATTAGGGGGTTTGGGCCCGAACCGACCCAGCCCAAAACACCTTGGGTCGGCCCGAACCAGGTTGACCTGACCCAGGGCCAGCCCATTTGAGCACGGATCATACCGGTCAGTGTAGCTCGGCCCAGTGGTGCAGCCCGTCCCAACGGCGGGGCCCGACCCTGCCGTGCGGCGCGGCCCACGTGGCCAGCGGCTCGGCCTTCGGCCTAGCGGAATTTGGGGGGGGGGGGGGGCTGCCCCTCCTTGATTGAAAAATGGCCGGCCATTTATGGCCGACCTTAACTGAACCCATGGGGTCTTGCCTCTAGCTAGCTCCAGCGGCCTGCTCAGCCGGCCGCTTCCCTGAACCGCAGCAGCCATAGGCTGTGGCTCCTCCCCCTCCGGGGCGGCGCTACGGAGCTGCGCCCCTCCACCATGGCCCGACTTCGGCCACAGCCTCTTTCAGTCTCAATGGTGCAGCATGACAACACCATGCTATTTCACCGCAGTTTTCCTCTTTCTCACGTGGTGCGACGACACCACGTCGCCCCCATTCCAAACCACAACTAAATACAACAACAATGGGGAGGAGGGTCAGCTATGTTTGTGCGGTCCAACCTCGTCTTGTAATACTGATTGCAAGTGGCCAAGAATGAGTAATCAAAACAACAAAAATAATGTGAAAATTTAATTGATTAAATTTGTACTTAACCCCTATATCAAAAAAGTTGTCGAACGATAATCGTCGTGGAAAACGGCGTTGTGAGGTGAAGCTCCTTATATGTGGACAGAGAATGTCAGAGAAGGAAATAACATCACCCTTCCTCTGACGCGAGGAAATGATCAAAAGAGGAAGCGTCGTTGTTCTTCAGAAAAGGCATCACACACTAGTTATGGAGAAGAGAAGATACGACACGCCGATCTCTCCATACGGTGACATCGTTCTTCGTCGAGTCCTTGACGTTCTTCAATGAAGATGATGGAATTTTCCAAGACTTATAGAATTATCTCCAAAGATCCTCACACAACTAAACCACTCAAAAATAAAATAAGGGTTTCCTTATTTTATTAACACATTACTTGCATTTTCAAATCTTTAAAAAACTCCAAATCAAAATTAAATTAATCGATTAACTTTAATCAATCAATTTAAGGAGAGAGTTGCCATTCAATTAAAGAGGGAGATTTGGTGAGTTACAAATGAATGGGGGTGTTTTCCAACTTTAAGAGAGGTTAGAGGAATTTGAAAAGGTGAGGCTCATGTGGGGCCCACCTCACTAATATCTTATCAAGAGGATTTAGGATTTAGTGGGTCCCACCTCAACTTCCACATGTTGGTTATAATTACTTAGAGTAGAAATAAAACTGTAACATGTATTTTATGTCACTCTTCAATTAAACAACTTCAATTTTTAATAACACCTCTCGAGGAAACACAACTCCAGTGAATGTCTTCTGAAGGAAATATCGGTGTTGCGGTTTTTCGGTACCCTCATATTTTGATTCCGAGCACTGGTTCAAAAGTTAGAAAAACCTGCTCGTTCGTTCACTGAAGGTACCTGAGCTAAACTTTGGAAATTGATTCCGGGAACACCGGCCCTCAGAATCAGGTACCGTCAGAAACTACGTACTCATAAAATCCCATATAATTAAAGGAAAAACATTCCTTGAAATTTAGGGGTATTTACCTTACTCCCACCTTAGGGATTTACATCCTCGTAAAGATAGTTCACAAACTAGGGAAACAAATGGTGGTACTGAGCATGCATATGAGCCTCTCGCTCCCATGTGCTCTCCTGGAGGTTCTCGTGCTGCCATTTGATGCACAATAGAGGAATCGACCGCCCACATAGGACCCGCTCTTGTAGATCCACGATTTCCACTAGGACCTCCGCAAATGTCGCCCCGTCATCGATGTCCTGCTCCTCATGGTCGATGATATGTGTTGGGTCTTGCACGTATATCCTCAGTTTAGATACGTAGAAGACGTCGTGCACTTGGTGCAATTGAGGTGACAGTTCCAGGCAATAAACCACCTTACTTATCCTGTTGAGAACCTGGAATGGTCCAATGAAGCGTGAAGATAACTTTCTGCCCCGACCAAATCTCTATAATCCATGTCGAGGTGAGACCCGTAAGAAAACGTGGACACCATCCTCGAACTCTAGTGGTCTCCACCTCCTGTCAGTATAAGACTTATGTCGGCTCTGAGCTATCCGCATCATCTCCTGGATGACCTGATCTTTCTCTACCATGGCATGGACAATCTCTGGTCCCACATGGGCTGACTCCCCAGGGTCTGTCCAGCACAAAGTTGATCTTCATGGTCGGTCGTACAATGCTTCGTATGGTGTCAGCACGATGGTGGAGTGGTAACTGTTGTTGTACGTAAACTCCACCAATGGTAGGTGAACATCCCAGCAATGAACAAAGCCAAGGCCACAAGCATGGAGCACATCCTCGAGAGTCTGAATGGTCCTCTCTGTCTGACCATCTGTCTGTGGGTGAAAGGCGTTACTCAGATGTAGCTACGTCCCAAATGCCTCTTGAAACCCCTTACAAAGCCGGGATGTAAAGTGAGCATCTTAATCCGAGACAATAGATGATGGTACACCATGAAGCTGTAAGATCTCATGAACATATATTTGTCACATGCTCTCCACTAGCCCTGCTATCTAATGGGTAAAAAGTGGGCTGACTTGGTGAGTCCATCGACGATCACCCAAATGGAGTCATGTCCTCTAGAATTTCATGGGAGTCCAGTCACGAAATCCATAGATATCCCGTCCCACTTCCACTCTAGGACCTTAAAGGTTTGTACCAAGCCTGTGGGTACCTGGTGCTCCACCTTCACCTACTGGAAAGTGAGACATCGAGAAATGAATTCTGCCACAACCTTCTTAATGCCTGACCACCAGTGTTGTCGTCTGAGATCCTTGTACATCTTCACCACTCTTGGATGTACCTCTAAAGGGGAAGTGTGAAACTCCCTCATCACCTCCTCCTATAATGCAGCTGGTACCATGGAACGTCCTCTAAAAAGAATGTTGTTCTCTCCTCTTAAAGAGAATCCATCAGGTGCATGTCCTGTGGAAATCTGTGCATACCTATTCTCACAGTCAACATCCCCACGCTGTGCCTCTATGACCCATAGAAGAAGTGGAGGTGTGACTGTTAGCGATTGAAGGAAGGCTTCCCCATCTCTATCCACTAAGGATACCTGCAAAGTGGCTAACTACTATGTCACCTCTCCAAGAAGCTAAATGCACGTCCTCCTACTGAGGGCATCGGCTACTACGTTTCTCCTTTCCAGGAGTATAGAATATCTCAAAGTCATAGTCCTGGAGGAACTCAAGGCATCACCATTGTCTCAGGTTCATGTCCTTCAGCGAGAAGATGTACCTAAGACTCTGGTGATCAGAATAGACTGTAAAGCACTCGCCCATCAGATAGTTCCACCACATCTTCAGAGCGAAGACCACTACTGCTAACTCTAGGTCATGGGTAGCGTAGTTCTGCTCATGATGCCTCAACTATCATGATCCATAGGAGATCAGTGCCCGCTCCTACATCAGGACACACCCGAGTCTGGTCCCTAATTCATCACAGTAGACTATGTACCCTACTCCCTCCTCTGGTAGCCTCATGATTGGTGCACTGGTCCATCTCTATCTCATATCATAGAATCTCTGCTGAAATCTATCTAACCACACGAAGGGTTTCCCCTTATTCTTCAATGTTGAAAGAGGTTCTGCAACTCTAGAGAAATCTGGTACAAATCTCTGGTATTAGCTAGCCAAACCTAGGAAACCCCGCACCTCCATCACGCTCCCGGGTGGCTCCCAAGCTAGCATTACCTCGATCATCACAGGATCCTCCACAACTCCCACCTCAAAGATGAAGTGCACTAAGAAGTGGACATCACGTATCCAGAACTGACATTTCGAGAGCTTACCATAAATCTGGTGCTCTCGGAGTGTTTCTAGTACAACTGGCAAGTGGTAGGCTTTCTCCTCCTCAATGGTCGTGTTTATCAATATGTCGTCGATGAAGACCACAAAAAATTAATCGAGATAAGGCTGGAATATCCTGTTCATGAGACTCATTAACACTACTGGAGCATTGGTTACGCCGAAAGGCATAACCAAGAACTCATAGTGGCAATACCGACATCTGAAAGCCATCTTCTGCACATCCTCGTCTCGAACTCTGAGTTGATGATAACCTGACCTGAGGTCTATTTTCGAGAACCATTGTGATCCCCTGAGCTGATCGAAGAGGTCGTCGATCCTCGGAAGTGGATACTTGTTCCTCATGGTCAACTGTTTTAGGTGACGGTAATAGACACACAATCGCAAGCTCCCGTCCTCCTTGGAAAAAAAAATCAGGGAAGCCCAGGGTGAAACACTGGGTTGAATAAATCCCTTTCCCTGCAAGTCATCCAGTTGTACCTGTAGCTCTCGAAGCTCAGCGAGAGCCATCCGATATGCTGGAGTATATATTGGGGCTATCCTGAGGTACTGTTCAACATAGAAGTCTACCTCTCTGTGGGTAGGTAGTCCTGGAACATCGTCAGGAAAAACGTCTGCATACTGATCCACCACAATAGTGAAACTCGGACTCTACACTTCAACTACTCCTAGGATGAGTCTAGCCAACTGATGAGTGATCGGTTGTCCTCTCCTCTATGTGAGTCCATCCTGCACTACAAAGGCTCCCTTCTCGCCGGTGAAGGTGAACCTGCACCCATTGGTGTGAACACATCGCACCTTGGGCCTAATAGAGTCGATCTAAGCATGGAATGTAGATAACCAATCCATGCCGAAGATGACGTCGTAAGTCCACGACACCGCTACAAGAAGATCCCAGCCGAATCTCTCGCCTCCTACGGTAATCTCACACTGGCGTCACTAGTGTGTAATCGTCGAGTTGGCTCCCATAGGAGTATCAAGCCATATGTATTGAGCCAACGGCTCTGTCGGAATCTCCGAGCTCCAAATAAAGGCAGCAACAATGAAATAATGACTCTATCATGTTTCTATAAGAACTATAGCAGGGGTGGTGTAGACCCATATAGTTCCTTGAATTATCACTGGTGTGCCGTGGTCATAGGCTTCCACTGCCAGAAGCTGAGCCTGTCTCTGTCCGTCAGCTCCCTGTTGTCGGGGCGGACCTTCAGGTGGTGGTGGTGGTAGAGCCTCAAAGCATCTCCCACCACCTGCTGCTAAGCCAACTCCTCTGCCTCATCTGCCTGCTCCCTGCAGGCCACCATGGTCGAACCTCTGCCTCTGCATGGGAGGTCATTCCACAGTCTGTTGCTCGTCTACATGTCGGGTCGGGAAGTCACAAGCTATGTGGTCCTGCCCGCCGCATTCATAGCACATTCTTCTCCTCGGAAGGCTGGCTCTACGATGTGTGCTCCACACCTCTGAGCCAGTATCCTGAGGTCATCCGCCCGATGGTCTGGTCTTCTTGGACCCCTGTGACATCCGTCGACTGCCAGCTGCAGAAGACTCTGCTACGTGCCGCCCTAGGGTAGGTCTCACTGCTGGTGTAGGCTCAGCATGAAAGCTCTCTAAAATAAGGACTCGCTCCACTACTCTGGACTGCATCAGAATACTGAGGGATATCATTGAAGCCCTGATCTCATGCCCCAGTCCATGTTCGAAGGTCCGGGCCCGAAAAAATGGGTCATGTACCATGTCCATGGAGTAGCGCGAGAGATCGGTAAATCTCACCGAGTACTGGGCTACTATCATGCTGCACTGCCACAGCTGTAGTAGCTCCTGAATTCGCACAGCATGGAGGGTGGTTGGAACAATCTTTGAACAAAAGTGGCTCTCGAAGTCCGTCCAAAGTAAATATGCCTTTCTGTGCACCTGGAGAATCAGACTTCACCATCTACCTAATACCGCATGTAGGAGACTCGCTGAAAGGATCACCATGAGGTCATATGGTGTCCCCACTAACCTTAAAACTCGTACAATAGCCACCATCCAATCCTCAGCTCCCTGAGGGTCCGTCTCCCTGTGGAACCTGGGCAGTCTCTGACGCTGAAACTTGTGTAGTGCACTATGGCGACGTGCACTCTCAGCAACTGGGGCTCGTGGCATCGGTGGCTCGGTAGGTAGAGGTACCTCTGGTGCCTCCACTATAATAGGGCCTTGCACCGAATCCTCAATTCTCGGTGGCCTATCGTCTCGCACAAAGCACGGAACCCTAGTTGGCTGCCATCATGGGGAAATCCTGAAAAGAAACAGGTGTTCCACAGTCAATACAATATACCTAGTGACCTGACATAAGTAATCACAAATAAAACATCGGAAACACTCATGTAATCAATGTTTTCATGCATTGATTCAGAAATAAGAAGTTAGGGTCCTGGTGTATTGATACGTCAGCCGCTGCACCAATACTAGACTCTTTGGACTGATAACCACACTCAATACCCATAACACTATTTCTTTACATAGAAGAACGATCAGAGTCCTGAGATCTGTGGTAGAATCGAACTCCTCTGACACCAATTTGTCACGACCCATCCTCAGGACCTGTGCGATGACTACCCCAAGCCTGCCTTCCATAGGCCATGGGATGACTTCTAGCACCAAAGGCGCAATTCTCGATATAAGGGAAAGAATTTCCTTTATGTAAGAAAACAAACACCACAGAGCATGCATGCATAAGTAAACCCTAAGTAAACTGAGTACAATAGTATGTTCTGGAAAGTAAATGGGCCAATATACAAACCCAAACTAAAAGTAAAGTACAACTAAAAATATAGTACAACAGCAGAAAAGTAAATCAGTGAGACCGAGCCATCCACTGGAAATCCCACCTGAGTGGTGGGTACAGATAGTCTCCTCTGATCCTCGTATCTTTTCATCCTCTCCGAGCATGTCTCGTCTAGTGGTACACCTCTGGGTATCGTCCTACTCCATGAGCTCCTACCTCGATTAGCATTTCCCATCGTCTGTAACCATCACAACGTAGTGCGGGCATAACCCATGCAGTGGTGAGTATACGCTACTCAGTAGGGACCCCGAGTCCCCCGAAGGTCTCCCCGAATCCACGAAGGATAAACCACAATGGAATGTTACAAACACGAAGTAACAACCGACTCTACTTAGGTATATTCCCATACATAAACCTTAGTCATCAATTCCAGTTCGACTCGAACATCCAAGCCCATTTTCAATCTAGTCAACATAGGATAGTACCAACCAATCCACACAGGAAAGTACAACCCAATTCACACAATAAATCACAACAATCATATTGATTATATTGACTGTAAGTTAAGACTCAGCTTACAAAGGTATACTTCCTCGTAAGATGATAGAGATGATCAGATGTAGCCACTGATTCATCTAAGTTTTTGGACCCACATAGGATACAATACCAGCTAAGCTTTCGGACCCACAAAAGATACAAGACCAGCTACTCTCCCGGACCCTCATAGGATACAAGTACAGATTCTAATACTGTCAGACCAACATAGGATACAAAAATAGTATTCAGGTACTTCCGGACCCACAAAGGATATAATAATAGTATTCATCGCTGTCAAACCCACAGAGGATTCTAGTACAGTCGTCGTCGATGCCGAACCCATGGAGGATCCTAGTGCAGTTTTCATCGTCGTCGTAGTAGCAGCCAGCTCTAGGGTTCCCGCACACAGAAGCTCGATTCTAGAAGGGTCCACTCCACGGTCAAAGGTGTTTGATACATCAACTGACACGAATTCCAGAGATGATGTATCCTAAAGTTCCATCTCGTCAAAAGGAACTCAATGCGAAAGACGGAGTGTCAATCAGACTCTCGGTCTGCGAGTTATTGACTTTTTCATCCCAGGGGCACATTAGGTTTTTAAGTCAAAACCAACCCGATTGTGCTTCAAATGCATCCAATCCTTGAGAATAGTAAGCCAAAAGAACCATCTCACTAAGAGGAAACCAATAAAGATGGCGGCACATCAATCGGATGTCTGAAGCTCATGTTATAAGTGTTTCTGCTCTGAGGGCCCGGTTGGTTTTGTGTACGAACCAACCCGCCCATACCCAAAGTTCTCCAAAACCTTGAGTGTAATATACCTAAACGATCGTCTCAATCCAAGGATCACTAAGAAACTGATGGTGTGCCGATCAGAGGTCTGTAGCCCGAGATATGGGCGTTTGAACGGATCTATACGAAATTAGGGGGTTTGGCCCCAGACTAACCCGACCCAAAACCCCCTGGGTTGGCCCGAACTGGGTTGACCCGACATGGGTCTGAGGCCGGTCCACTTGGGTGCGGCCCTGCCTGGTTGGCGCAGCCCGGCCCAGCGGCACAGCCCGACGTAGCGGCATGACCCGACCCAGCGGCGTGGCGCGGCCCTAGTGGCCAGCGGCTCGGCCTTCGGCCGAGCAGAATTCAGAGGGGGAGGGATGCCGCCCTTTGATTGAAAAATGACAGACAATTTATGGCCGGCCTTAACTGAACCTGTAGGACCCACGGGGTCCCGCCTCCAGCAGGCTCCAGCGGTCGGCGAAACCGACCGCTTCCCTGAACCGCCATGGCCATAGGCTGTGCCTCCTCCACAACCGGCGCGGTGCGACGGCGCCGCATCCCGACTCCGGTCGTGGCCTCTTTCAGCCTTAACGACGTCGCACTCTTTCGCAGTAGTTTTCCTCGTTCTCGCGCGGTGCGACGACACCACATCGCCTCCATTCCAAACCAAAACGAAATACAACAACTATGGGGAGAAGGTTCGTCTGTGTTTGTGTAGTCTGAACTCCTCCCATTATACCGATTGAAAGCGGACAAGAACAAGTAATCACAACGAAAAAATAAAGCGCAAATTTAATAGATTAAATTTGAACTTAACCCCTACCTCGAAATTTTATTTGAATGATAATCGTCGCGGAAAATGGCATCATGAGGTAAAGCTTTGTATATGTTGATGGAGAACGTCTGAGGAGGAAATGGCATCTCCCTTCCTTAGACTTGGGGAGAAGATCGAAAGAAGGTGTGTTGTCGTTATTCAGAAAAGGCGGCACACACTGGCTGCGGAGTGGAGAAGAGATGACACATCGATTTCTCCTTTCGGTGACGGCGTTCTTTGTCGATTGCTTGACGTTCTTCAACGAAGATGATGGAATTTTCCAAGACATATAGAATTCTCTCCAAAGATCCTCACACAAATAAACAACCCCCAAATAAAATATGGGCTTCCTTATTTTATTAACACATGCCATGAATTTTCAAATATTCAAAAAACTCCAACTCAAAATTAAATTAATTGAATAAATTTAATCAATCAATTTAATTTGAGAGTTGACATGCAATTAAAGAGGTTGAGTGGGTGAGTTACAAATTAATGGGGGGTTTGCCAACTTTAAGAGATGATAGAGGAATTTGAAAATGTGGGGCTCGTGTGGGGTCCACCTCAATAATATAATATCATGAGGAGTTAGATTTTAGTGGGTCCCACCTCAACTTCCACACGTAGGTTATAATTACATAGAATAGAAATACAATTGTAACACATATTTTATTTCACTCTTCAATTAAACCACATCAATTTTTAATAACACCTCCCGAGTAAATGCAACTCCAATGAAAGCCTTCTTAAGAAAATACCGGCGCTGCGGATTCATCAGTGCCCTCAAATTTCAATTCTGAGTACTGGTTCAAAAGTTAGAAAACCCACTCATTCGTTCACTGAACCTACCCGAGCTAAACTTTGGAAATTTATTTCGGACAGACCGGGCCTCAGAATCAGGTGTCGTTAGTAACTGCGTACTCGTAAAATACCAATGAATTTAAGAAAAAAAATTCCATCAAATTTACGGGTCTTTAAAATAATTGTGGATATTCATGCATGTAGTTAGATGAAGTAATGTAATCCTAGATCATGGTTAATGAGAAGGTTATGTCGTGGTCATAGAGCTTGTAAAAACCCTATGGTGATAAACATGTAGAAATGATTTACTATATAGTTTAGAATATTATCAATTAAATATGTTTTCATTAACTTCTTCAATATAACAATTGTCATGAACTAAATTCTTCAAAGATGCTATATTTTCTGATAATCAAGAAACACAAAAAAACATTTTCCATATATTAGATGAATTTGAGGCAATACATCACGCTAAATTGTGTATAAAAATAAATTTATAATCGACTTGGGGTATATTGTGATTCGATGGTGCATTATCAACATGTGGTATGTGATATGTAAAACCGTATAGGTTCTTCATATGTATAGAGAGTGCTTTAAGTGCTTGTCATCATGGTAGAATGAAAAAATACAGATTTGTGAGATGGAGATTAATTAATTCTGTCATATTAAAAACATCACATGTGGTCTCACAAGAATCAACCTAGAAATTATTTTAAAATAACCCCACATGGTAACATTTGAATACTATACCACATATGTTTATTAAAAGTCATTGATATTTTTGATTTTATAAGAATCATATTTGGTGTAGGGGCTAGAAGAATTATATGTAGATTATTTTAGGATTATTTAAATTGATAAAAAACTCTTCATTATGAATTCAATAATAATTTATATCATCTAAAAATTAGGCAAACATATAACATTAAAACCATATAAAACTAAATGAATAATCCAAAAAAATTGATCAATTTATAAATCTAAAAAATTGAAATCTAATCTTTTCAATATATTTTATTAACTATATATTATCTATTTTATTTAAAATTTACTAAATATATTTTATTTTAGAGTTATATAGATAAATATATCATCAAATAATAGTGTCAATCATTTTAAAAAAAATTTATAATTCCACGAATATCAGAGAAGATTTCTTCATTTATAGATCTCTCAAAGTATTATTTTATAACTAAAATTATATAAATTAAATTTAAATAAATTTATTTTAAATCCATGTAAACATGATAAATGAAATTCAATTATATGTAACTAAAATTGTCAATATAATAATATAAAAAAACAGGAAAATGAAAAAAAAATTCCACAAAAATCACAGAGCAAGTGCATACCAAATGTGTGAACTTTTAGAGACTATTTCAATCATTATTGTATTTGCTGAATGTACGGACAATCATAATATCATTCTTAGGAAATATTATATATATAAATCCATGGAATTAATCTCATGATATAATGATAAAATTTATAATATAAAAAGCATTACATAAATTATAATTATTATGACATACATAATGCATAATTTGGAATTGAAATATTTGAAATTTAAAATATAAACAGAGATTAAAAAATTTCACAAAACGCCTTACTTTGGAGATTTATAAAACAAAAGTTAATTTTTATAATATTCTGTAAACCTTTTTATTTTAAAAAAAACAATAGATATTTATAATATGAAAAAATCCACCTTAGAATTTTTTGATGGTACTTCCATAGAAAATTAAAATAATATTTCAGAATAAAATTTATCACAAAATGAGAATCATTATATTTTTTCCAAATTTTAAAAAATAAAAAACATGGTAAAGAATAATTCATTTTTAATATATTTTGAAATGTACTAATGAATAATATAAACTTTATTAACATATTCTTAAATAATATTGAATACTATTTGAATATGATTAGATCTAGAATGTTATAAAGGAGTTTTTAGACAAAAATTTTAAATGAATTATTAATATAAATTTTTTTATTTTATAAATTAATAAAAATAGTTATAAATGATATCTTTTGTATTGGCCTGGAATTTTTATGTAAATTTTTTTTAAATATATGGGAATTTTAAGACTCTACAAAATTTAATGGCGCGCAATTCTGAGTCCCGGAGTGCCCATAATGATTCTTTAAAGTTTTGTTAAACTTCAGTTAATGCGCATAAGCAGTATTCCTGAAAAGGTGTAATAAATATTTAACGGTAACTCAGATCAGAAATCAAAGATCACCATTGCGCTCAGGATGGTGGGTTTATCCTAGGTGCAACTTAATATTAGTTAGGGCGAGCCTCTTGTGAGAAACCCAAAAATGGCATAATCTTAAATAAAATGATTAAATAAATTTTTTTAATTTTTAAATTCTTATAACTCACAAACAATAACTCGTACTAAAAATATGATACCACCGCCGAACTCATGAGGGTATTCTTTCTTTATTCAGATACAAACATTTTTTGGTGCTAGATCCTAGAGATTGTTAATTTTTGGATGCAAATAAAACAATTAAGTGAAAATTATTTTATTGTGAATTTCATAGCATCTAAAAGGTAACTCAGATTGAAAATATTAGAGTACAGTTGTGTTCTTTGGGGTGTGTTTCAAGAAGAAAAAGCATAACCTCGACTGGAACGGGTTAATTGTGACTGATAATAATTTTTTAATCATTTTATCTGGTACGTTCAGTAAACACGTGACCGGTGTTTTATAACTTTTGAACCGGTGCTCAAAATTGAAATATGAGGTCCATGTTGAACTCGCAATGCCGTATTCGATTTATGAGACTTTCAGATTGATAGAAGTGGGCCGAGAATAAAAGTAATTTTTTGGGTTTTATGGGAATGAATTAAATAAAAATAAAGTTGTGTAGCTTTATATTTTTTTGTTGGTTAAAGCCACCCTTGTGAAAGTTAGAAGTGGGGACCACCACACCATAACCTCCAATGAGAGGTTGTAGTGGTGGGTACCACTATAGGTTTATCCATAATTATGGGGGGGGGGAACCTCTCAACTCCCTCAATTTAATATTATGAGTCAAAGTGAAATTAAAAGCTAACAATTAATTTTATGTGTCAAAATAAATTTAAATGCTATGAATTAATTTTAGGTGTCAACATAAAATTAAATTCTATGAAATTATTTTTTTTATCAACATTAAATTTAAATCTAACAATTAATTTTATGTGTCAACATAATATTAAAATCTATTAATTGTTTGGATGTAGGCTTGAACCTTTTTAAATAAAGTAACACCATCGTTGGAAATTAGGAATGTTCCTAATAAACGAACTGTCATAAAAAACATGATCATTACATACCTCCCCTCTCCTACATATATGGATCTCGAGAGGAGGTTTTGTGATGGCTTAACCATGGGATGGAGCACTAGTAATGTGACGCGACACCAAACACATGGAGGATTACGCTCTCCAACAAAGAATTCTCCACCAAAGAAGAACGCTGATGAGGAATTCCTTATACTATGAAGAACGACCTCCTTCGACCTTCTTCCTTGGACACCTTCGACATAGGACATTTTATTCTACAACTACTCAATGTCCTCCATCTCGTGCTGACGTCGATGAACAACAGTCAATGTAGAAAATTTATTTTAATATGATAATATTCATTTTATTATTCCATTCTAAAACAAATAATCAGTGTGGATGATTTTTTTTGTGGGTTGGGAATTGGTTTTTTGGGAAGATGAAGGGTGTTGATTGACTTTACTTCTTCTATCTTCCTCATTGTAATTCATTTAAATTCAAGAAAAAATTGATCTTCTTAATACCACCCTAAACGCGGAGGGTGCAGGCCAAACCAACATGGACTGACCCCTCCGCAAGTCTTGTTTGTGAAGATCTTTGGCATGGAGATGAGGTGACGAGACTACAAATGTGACACCAATAACGACCACAATACATGTGGCCTCTACAACCTGTGCCGCCCTCACGACGCTTCGGCCAAAACGGCTCTCGGCCTCCTATGCACCCGTCGGCAACCCAGACCCCCACCGACCTCCTGGCACCCGACCTCTGTCGGTCTCCCAAGTGCCTGCAAGCCACTCGACTGAAAACTGGCCACCTCGGTCCTAGTAGCCAGCCTCACTACTCTCGGCTGCTTGTCGGCCTCTCGGGTAGAGGGGCCCAAGCCGTGCCGCTCGCAGCATTGGTCAAACTGGGCTCGGCCATCCAGGTTGAGCCATTGAGCCATGCCCCAAGCATGCCAGGACGAGTCGGTCTTCCACGACCCTTGCATCGCCTCCATGCCACACTGCACTTACTTCGTCGCAAGGCGGGTCTGTGCCCTCGTGACTAGTCCAATCACCCATGCTCCTCGCAACATTTCCATCCTTCTAGGCTAGACCCAACGAGTTAGGATTGGTGAACCCAGACCGGGTCATCCCAGACTGTGTCGGGCCTAGTCGGTCAGACCGGGTCGGACCGGACCCAGGCCCACTTTGACTCATTTAGGGTTCATCGGCCATACCTTTGGCCCTAGACATCTGTTTGACGAACAATCAGTGGCGATGGAAATCATGGATCATGACGGTCTCTTAGATTATACCCCACTAGATTTTGGAGTATAGTTGAGATATGTTCTGGTTGGATCGTGCACAAATCCAACCGTGCCCCCGGGACTAAAATGCTAACAAATCCCAGACCAGGTGTCCGTTTGACGCGTCATCTGATGCGTTGAGACTCATGTGTCAAGTTGGAACTTTGGGATATTTATTCATTGGACTTCATGGAATTTGATGTATCGACACTTGGTTTGAGAAATGGACCCTCCCGGAATCAATCTTTCTTGTATGGAGACCCTGTGGTTGGCTACTCTCTGACTGCTTTTCATACATCCTATGTGGGTTCGACAACTCTAACTAATATTCCTATATCCTATGTGGGTTCGATAATTCTGATGTAACACCCCGAGATTTTATGAAAAATATTATTTTTAATTTCATTAATGTATTGTTTTGTATGCTACACCAAAAGGACCTTGCACAACATGCATCATTGACTTTCCTTGCATTACATGAAATCGCGAACTTCCTCGATAACGTGTGTAGTACGCAATACCGAGATTCACTAAACAAACATATGCTATTAAAATATTATTAAAACTAGCCGTTATGGATAGTAATAACCACTTTTGAAATTTTGTAAATTTTATTTTTCGAAATGGACTTAATTTTTGGATTCGGAATATCGAAATTATATTAGGGTGAAATTTTGGTAATTTTCGGATAACTTTCATTTTCTGATGAATAGTGAAAATTACAAAATTTTAATTAAAAACAACCTTTTTAATCGAAATAATTAATAGTGTTAAGTTATTAATTTGAGTGGTTTTAAATTATATTTAGAATATATTTTTACAATTTAATAAAATGTTTGTCATTGGATGTAATTTCACATTTAAACCAGACATAAACAATTGTCAATCTTTTGATAGTTATTATCTCTTAAGAACACGTTATATTTTTTGACGACGGGAATTAATTATTAAATTAATTAATGAAACTAATATTTTTTGAATTTGTTAAAATAGACATAATTTTTGAGTTCATAATATGAAATATATCATAGTCCTAATTTTTGGTATTTTTCTGGAAACATTCATTTTTTGATGTATAGTGAAACTACTAAGTGGTAGTTAAAAAATGAAATTTTCATAAAACATAATTTTACCGCTTCTGTGAGTGGAATTTCAAAAATCTGAGAGACACGGTTGATGTCAGTAAGTAAAATGTGGTTCAATGAGATGAAAATAATTTTTGGTGAATAGTAACTTTTTACTTTTTTTACCACAGTTAAAAGTAAATAGGGTAATTATGGGTAAAAATGATATTATTATTACTGTTACACATGTCCTAATTCTATTTGATAAGTGTAATTCGACCAAAAACATCCTTAGAAATAAAATATGACCATTTGGGCCCACTTGGATTAGATTAGGACATTTATTATTAATTTATTTAAAGATGGGTTGAAATAGTTAATATCAATGTTTAATAAGTAAATAATTTTTAATATAAGATTATACATAAGATAAATTAGACTATAAATATTAATTAGAAATCAGAAAAGATTTCCTACATAATGGTATTTTATTTGTAATTTTCAGACTTTAAATAAGTTAATTTATTTATAACACAAAGATGATGAAGTAATTATCTTTTTAATGAAATATTGACATAATTGATGTTATAAATACCCAAATAAATGTAATTTGAGACTTTTTATGAATTAAACTAATTTTATAGGTTAATATGACATGTTATTATTGATTTAATTAAGTTTTTTCAAACTAATCATTCTGTTATGATTTTCACAAAAATCAATTACTAAATAGTGTCAAAATTAACATAAAATAGTTTTTTTTAAAAATATTATATTATTAACTGTTATTTTATTCCTAAAAATCTAAGGTTTGTCCAAATGACTTAGATAAGGTTATATATATTAACAGTAAACCACTTGGGGTTCGTTTGGCTTGTTATAGTATTTTTATTAACCTTATAGTGTAAGAACACAAAAAGGCACGGTAAAAGTAAAATTATCTAACTTAAAGTTAAAACTAAACGATAAGGTTAAAATAGTAATATAAACTTGTCCAAATTCTATTGGATGATAGGATTGCGACCCAGAACCACCTTATCTTCAAAATAACTCAATTTGGAGCTATATAAAACCGAATTTGGCTTTATAATAAAATAATATTTTTAGTTATTCCAAAGGTGCCCCTCTCCTCCCTTATAAAAGGGAACCTCCTCCCTCTCTTCTTCACACCACATTGAGCCTTCAAGCACGTCCAAACCCTACCAAATTATCTTCCGCACTTCCCTTGCAACATCCTAGATGTCCTGGTCATCTTCAAAGACCAAATTCATTTCCCTAAGAGGAGGACTCAAAGAGGCTCTTCAAAGAAGAGGTAATGTCTGTTACCGATTCTTTCAACTTTATTTCTTCTTCCACTTATTCTTATTAGGTTTTTTCATTATGAAGTAATAACCTCAGTATCACTCATATACTGATATGTTATTATAAGTATTAAACAACCCAATTTCACCATCTATCCATCCTACGGAAAACGAAATCACCGCGTGTGCGTACGTACGGAATACCGTCTCCACGCCGTGGTGTAATCTATTTTCCATTACCACCTTACTTGGATTGGTATAATGGTGTAAATAATAACTATATATGATTATTGTAACGTTATATTGATTCTGAAATTGTATACATACACTCAAATACAATTCCACGATCATGAGAACGATATCATCACTCGTGCGTACTTACGGACTACCATCTCCACGACGCGATGAGATTCATTCTTAACGTTAACCATTCATGAATGATTATAAAGTATATATAATAAGTAATCATGAAATATAGTACATAATAATGATACTGGATTTATGTGTATTATATGTATGTCATCTACTTAATTCCATTCAACTCAATAAGGAAACAAAAATAGTGTTCATGCGTACGTACGGCCTACCGTCTCCATGAATGGTGTATTTATTTCCATTTAATGATCTATTATATATATATATATATATTCTGAATATATATTATATATAAATCATGTTTTATATTCTTGAATTAAGTAATCATGATCTAAGTAATCTTATAAATAATTACAAGTCAAAACACAAATGACAAATGAAACGATTTTTCCCAAAACGCTCTTTAACATGGAATTTACAAATGAACGGGTAATATAAAGTAATAAGTGAATCATATATGATATCATAATAATGAGTATGATTCTGGAATAAGTAAATTACATTATTTAAATCATTATATCGGAGGTTTGGACACATACAAAGCAAATCGAACCTAAGGTAAGGGAAAATATCACAATCTCATTTCTATCTGAGATTGTTTATACTTTTAAATTTATTGGGGTGTATTTTATCATCCATATCCATGTTTCCCCTGTATGTAATATTATTTCAATCCACCTACAATTTTTTAAATCCAATTTTACCCTTTGGAGAGTTTTTAGTAAATGATATGAAAGGAACCTTTTGTCGTTTTTCGTACGAGATACTTTTTTGACTTTTCCGACAAAAGTACGAGAAGAATGTTTTTTTAACTTATACGGCATCAATGGATTGTTAAAACAATATTTCCCAGAAGCTTCCTTTACAAGTTTTCATGTATATTTTTAATCAACTTCTTTTAGTTTAGAATTGTATGACATGTTGAGAAAGGAAAAGTGTTTTTGAAGTAGAAAGGATATTTTCCTCAAGAATGAAGTTCAAGAGTTTTATCAAAATTATTTTCCATATAAGATAATATAGGGTTCTGTTTTTATCCCAATTATTACATGTATTTGATTATGTAGTGATGGAAATATTTTTTTGAATTCCTTTATCTTATATGAAATGTTTAATGATGTCACGATGTTTAAGATTCTCATTTTTAATACATGGGTTATGCTATGATTTATGGTTTATGATTTTGTGGCACAAATAAGAATGGTGTCATTATGAGATGGGTGGGACCTATATCTCCCTCCAATGCATTGGGTAAAGATTTTATATCTCATGAGGTAGACATGGGTGGAACGACAGGTTAAACCGGTTCAGTGAAACATGACTAAAACAAGGAGTGAACTCGGTTCAGAAATGGACTTTGTCCACTAAGATAGTCTTGGCAATGAGTCTTGACTAATAAGAAATGATTCTCTATGATTATGTGTGTATGGCACAAAGATTCATGTTTTAAGTTTTGATTATTGAGATTGCATTTCACTACTATGATTTATCCCATGTTATGATATTATGGTCTCTTTTGCAGGTTAAGATTTCCAAAATGTTATGTTCTTATGAATATGATGTGATTGATATTTCTTTTTTTTTACCCTTAATCAGCATTTGAGCTCACCCTTTTATGTTTTCTTTTCCCCAGGATATAAACAAATTTTTTAGTTAAAAAAAAGGAAGATCGTTGTGGGAGATGTTAATGATCTTTCACCATGATTATAAGATTATATTCCGAGTTTCCAAAGACACTAAACTATTATGGTCCTTGTGTGTGTGTGTTTTTGTTATGTACTGAGTATTCCGAAAAAGTAATGTAATTTCCATGTACGTTAAGCTTCGGGTCTCTACAGTTGGTATCAGAGGACGGTTTAGTCAACCTTTGGAAACTAGGATGTGAAAACGTTGGTGAGATCCCTAGAGATATTTCTAAGGTATGTCTAGGGATGTCCCTAAGGTTAAGTATACATATAGCTTATAGTCCTAGAATTGCGCTAATGATCATAGAATTAAACCTAAGATGTTATATGATGAAGGTACACCCCCTTGATTATGTTATTTTCCTTGTATGATTTTTACCTCTCACATAATTCTATTTATGATTTAGTTAATGGAGGAACCAGAAGGAATTTGATTAACATTGATTCCAAAGGTCAAATTGGTGACAATGAGAAACAAAATTGTGTAATGCCTAGAGAGAAAGATATTGTGATTATGCCGAATCAGTAATCGTGATATATGATTAACAAGGTGAAGTTTAGTGGTATGCCTAATTCTTCAAAGAAGAGGAAGATAGACTATTATGCATGTTCGCAAGTTGAGGAGAATAAAGAAAAGAAGACTGAGATTTATAAAGAATGGAAGAAGAACCTTGAGGAATACCTCAAATGGAGGGACTGATGTTATCTGTGTCGAGAAAAGGGTCATAGAGTGACAGACTGTTATAGAGTTCAATGTATTATTTTTGGAGAACATTGGCGTTACCCAACTCAATGCCCTGACCTAAAAAGTTACTTCAAAATCATGGAAGGACTTATTCCAGTACAATAATTGAAGTGGATGGATTGAAGTGTTTATGTATTGGTATTAAAAAATAATGTTTTTGAGGTACTTTTATGGTATATTGGAATACATATATATTGGTCCGTTGTGGTTTTCCATAAAAATATGGCATCGGTAACCATGGAAAGTGATTGATATATTTTTGGAAATAAGATGATATGAGCATAATGAAGTTATAAGGAGAAAATGAAATGTTTGACAGTATTCATGATCTCGTGACTGATATAGGGAAATAGTTTTATCATGGTTTGAGTATATAGAATTTTTGGGTTTTGGTATGTGGAAAGAGTTAACTTTTGACAGCACTCATGTTTTCACTAAGATTCAAAGGGTATTCATTTTTCAAGAGAATACATGATTAAGGACTTCGAACGTTTGGAATGTGACCAACAAGACATATCTTATGATATATGGAGATCAACGATGGTATTAACATGCTTGTTATATGAAATCTCTGGTAATCGTTTTCACTATAATATGGAAATGGACTACAATATTAAGGATAAGCCTAAAGATTGGAATGGATTATATTGGAGATAAGTTAGTATTGATTAAGGATAGAACCTTTTTCGATATTATTTATGGGATGATATAGTAATGTAGTTTTAGAAAAAGGACAACCTACAGGACGGGCGAAAACCCATCACGTCGGACAAGGCTGTGGGAATCGAACCCACAACCGAAGTGCGACTGGCCTTTATCGCCTACAACTGGCCTACAGGAAGTCCCTGTTTAGTAGAAACTAGTTTTATTATATTATGAAGTATGATATATGAATTATAAGTCCATTTTAGGAACCATATATGATTAATCTCACTATAGATGGACTTATGTATTTTTTTGATAACTTTTCTAACCTTTTGTTTGAGACAGATGGAATGACCCCTCATTCTATCACATGATCTGCTAACACATCATGAATGAAAAATTCAACATCATTTCTTTAATAGATGAAGTAGAAATTATCCAAATAACTACCAATGGTGAGACTATACCAAAATAATGAAAGTATTTCTT
Organism: Viscum album; assembly: GCA_963277665.1. Classification (NCBI taxonomy): domain Eukaryota; kingdom Viridiplantae; phylum Streptophyta; class Magnoliopsida; order Santalales; family Viscaceae; genus Viscum; species Viscum album. Next base: position 2,062,896,898 of record OY728140.1, read on the forward strand.
CTAATTCCAATTTCATCAACTTTAGGGAAATGATCTTGAAAACCAAAAATGTTGTCCTAGTTCCCTTATATCTGATGAATCAGATGGTACCTTAGATCATCACAAATCAATATATTTGTGATTGTTTGCTTTTTCATAGCCATGTTCTCTACCACTCTCCATCAGAACTTGATGGTTAGATTTTTCTTCCATATCCACATTTTCACCTATGTTCTCCAATGTGGAAACCCAGTGATGAGTTAATTTGGGTAACCTTTACATTTCATAATTTACTTTTTAAATCCATGTTTTGGTATTACTTTTTACGATGTGGGTTTCTATTAAACAAACTTTCGAGTAGTAAACCATTTATAACCCCGACAAATTTCGAGGGCGAAATTCACTTTAAGGGGGGTAGAATGTAACACCCCGAGATTTTATGAAAAATATTTTTTTAAATTTCATTAATGTCTTGTGTTGTATGCTACACCAAAAGGAGCTTGCACAACACGCATCATTGACTTTCCTTACATTACACGCAATCACAACCTTCCTCATTAGCGTGTGTAGTACGCAATACCGAGTTTCACTAAACAAAGATATGCTATTAAAATATTATTAAAACAAGACATTATGGATAGTAATAACCACTTTTTGAAATTTTTTAAATTTTATTTTTCAAAATAGACTTAATTTTTGGATTCGGAATATAGAAATTAGCTTAGGGTGAAATTTTGGTACTTTTCGGATATCCTTTATTTTCTGATGAGTAGTGCAAATTACAAAATTTTAATTTAAAACAACATTTTTAATTGAAATAATTAATAGTGTTAAATTATTAATTTGAGTTTTTTTAAAGTATATTTAGAATATATTTTTACAATTTAATAAAATGATGGTCATTGGATGTAATTTCACTTTTAAACCAGACATAAACAAGTGTCAATCTTTTGATAGTTATTATCTCTTAAGAACATGATATATGTTTTGACGACGAGAATTAATTTTTAAATTAATTTTTCAACTGATATGTTTTCAATTTATTAAAATATCCATCATTTTTTAGTTCATAATATCTAATATATCATAGGCCAAATTTTTGGTATTTTTCTGGAAACTTTCATTTTTTGATGAATAGTGAAACCACTAAGTGGTAGTTAAAAAAATGAATTTTTCATAAAACTTAATTTTACCGCTTCTGTGAGTGGAATTTAAAAAATCCGAGAGACATGGTTGATGTCAGTAAGTAAAATGTGGTTCAATGAGATGAAAATAATTTTTGGTGAATAGTAACTTTTTACTTTTTTACCACGGTTAAAAGTAAATAGGGTAATTAAGGGTAAAAATGATATTATTATTACCCTAACAAATGTCCAAATTCTATAGGAAAAGTGTAATTCGACCAAAAACAACCTTATGAATAAAATATGACAATTTAGGCCCACATGGATTAGATTAGAAAATTTATTATTAATTTATTTAATGAAGGGTTAAAATAGTTAAAATCAATGTTTAATAAGTAAATAATTTTTAATATAAGGCTATACATAAGATAAATTCGACTATAAATATTCATTAGAAATCTAAAAATATTTCCTACATAATGGTATTTTATTTGTAATTTTTAGACTTTAAATAATCTAATTTATTTATGACACAATGATGATGCAGTAATTATCTTTTTAATGAAATATTGACATAATTGATGTTATAAATACCCATATAAATGTAATTTTAGACTTTTTATGAAATCCACTAATTTTATAGGTTAATATGACATGTTATTATTGATTTAATTAACTTTTTTAAAACTAATCATTCTGTTATGAGTTTCAAAAAAATCAATTACTAAATAGTGTCAAAATTAACATAAAATAGATTTAAAAAAAATATTATATTATTAGTTGTTATTTTACTCCTAAAAATATAAGGTTTGGCCAAATGAATTAGATAAAGTTATATATATTAATAATAAACAACTTGTGGTTCGTTTGGTTTGTTATTGTAAGTTTATTAACCTTATAGTGTAAGAACACAAAAAGACAAGGTAAAAGTAAAATTATCTAACTTAAAGTAAAAACTAAATGATAAGGATACAATAGTAATCTAAACATGTCCAAATTCTATTGTATGAGAGGATTTCGACCCATCCCCACCTTAGCTTCGAAATAACTCAATTTCGAGCTATTTAAAACCGAATTTGGCTTTATAATAAAATAATATTTTTAGTTATACCAAAGGTTCCCCTCTCCACCTTTATAAAAGGGCACCTCCTCCCTCTCTTCCTCACACCACGTTGAGCCTTCAAGCTCTGCCAAACCCTGCCAAATTCTCTTCCAACTTCCCTAAAAACATCCTAGATGTCCTAGGATTCTTCAAAGACCAATTTTAGTGCCCTAAGAGGAGGACTCAAAGAGGCGCTTCAAAGAAGAGGTAATGTCCGTTACCGATTCTTTAAACATTATTTCTTATTCCACTTCTTCTTCTTAGGTTGTTTCATTATGAAGTAATAACATCAGTGTCACTCATATAATGATATGTTATTATAAGTATGAAGCAACCCTATTTCAAAATCTATCCATCCTATGGAAAACGAAATCACCGCGCGTGCGTACGTACGGAATACCGTCTCCACGCCGTGGTGTAATCTATTTTCCATCACCACCTTACTTGGATGGGTATAATGGTGTAAATAATAACTATATATGATTATTTTAAAGTGATATTTATTCTGAAATAGTATAAATACACTCAAATACAATTCCATGATCATGAGAACGATATCATCGCTCGTGCGTACGTACGGACTACCGTCTCCACGGTGCGATGAGATTCATTCTCCACGTTAACCATTCATGAATGATTATAATTTATATATAATAAGTAATCATGAAATATATGACATAATAATGATATTGGATTTATGTTTATATATATGTATGCCATCTACTTAATTCCATTCAACTCAATAAGGAAACGAAAACAGCATTCATGCGTACGTACGGCCTACCGTCTCCATGAAAGGTTTATTTCTTTCCATTTACTAATCTATTATATATATATATATATATTCTGAATATATATTATATATAAATCAGTTTTTATATTCTATTATTAAGTAATCATGATCTACGTAATCATATGAATAATTACTAGTCAAAACACGGATGACAAATGAAACGATTTTCCCCAAACTGCTCTTTAACATAGAATTTACAAAAGAACGAGTAATATAAAGTCATAAGTGAACCATATATGATATCATAACAGTGATTATGAATCTGGAATAAGTCAATGACATTATTTAAATAATTATACAGGAGGTTCGGACACTTACGAAGAAAATCTGACCTAAGGTAAGGGAAAATATCACAATCTCATTTCTATCCGAGATTGTTTATAACTTGAAATTTATTGGGGTGTATTTTATCATCCACATCCATGTATCCTCAATATGTAATATTATTTCCATCCACCTGAAATTGTTTAAATCCAATTTTAACCTTTGGTGAGTTTTTAGTAAAATATATGAAAGGAACCTTTTGTCGTTTTTCATACGAGGTACTTTTTTGACTTTTCCGAAAAAAGTACGAGAAGAATGTTTTTTTTAAATTATACGGCATGAATGGATTTTTAAAACATTATTTCCAAGAACATTCCTTTACAAGTTTTCACGTTTATTTTTATTAAAATTCTTTTAGTATAGAATTGTATTACATGTTAAGAAAGGAAAAGTGTTTTTGAAGTATAAAGGATATTTTCCTCGAGAATGAAGTTCAAGAGTTTTATCAAAATTATTTTCCATCTAAGATAATACATGGTTCTATTTTTATCCCAATTATTACATGGATTTGATTATGTTGTGATGGAAATATTTTTATGAATTCCTTTATCTTATATGAATTGTTTTATGATGTCACGATGTTTAAGATTCCCATTTTTATTACATGGGTTATACTGTGATGTATGGTTTATGATTTTGTGGCACACATAAGAATGGTATCATTATGAGATGGGTGGGACCTATATCTCCCTCCAATGAATTGGGTATAGATTTTATATCTCATGAGATAGACATGGCTGGAACAGTAGGTTAAACCGGTTCAGTGAAACAGGACTGAAACGAGGAGTGAACTCGGTTCAGAAATGGACTTTGTCCACTAAGATAATCTTGGAAATGAGTCTTGACTAATAAGATATGATTCTCGATGATTATGTGTGTATTCCACAAAGTTTCATGTTTTAAGTTATGATTATTGGGATTACATTTCACTACTATGATTTATCCCATGTTATGATATTATGATCTCTTTTGCAGTTTAAGATATCCACAATGGTATGTTCTTTTGAATATGATGTGATTGATATTCCTTTTGTTTAGCCTTACTGAGCATTTGAGCTCACCCTTTTATGTTTTCTTTTCCCCAGGATATAAACAAAGGTTTTAGGTAAAAAAAGGATGATTTTGTGGGAGATGTTGAAGATGTTTCACCACGATTAAAATATTATATTCCGAGTTTCGAAACACACTAAACTATTATGATCCTTGTGTGTGTGTGTTTTTTGTTATGTACTGAATATTCCTCAAAAGTAAAGTAATTTCCATGTACGTTAAGATTCAGGTCTCTACATCTGACTACATTTCCTAGACCATGTGTGTGTTCGACAACTCTGACTACTATTCCTGGAACATGTGTTGGTTCGATAGGTCTAACTACTGCTCCTGGATCCTGTATGGGTTTGACAGGTCTGACTACTATTCCTGGATCCTATGTGGGTTCAACAGTTCTAACTACTGTTCCCGGATCCTTTGTGGGTTCGACAACTTTGACAGCTATTCCGGGATCCTCTGTGGGTTCAACAGTTCTGACTACTGTTCCTAGATCCTCTGTGTGTTTAACAGTTCTGACTACTATTCCTTGATCTCTTGTGGGTTCGACAGTTATGAATACTGTTGTAGGATCATAGGTGGGTTTGACAGTTCTGACTAATGTTCCTGAATCCTGTGTGAGATTGGTAGTTCTTTCTACTATTCATGGATCTTGTGTGGGTTCGACATTTCTGACTACTGTTCCTGGATCCTGTGTGGGTTTGATAGCTCGAACTACTATTCCGGGATCCTGTGTGGGTTCGACAGCTATGACTACTATTCCTAGAGACTGTGTGGGTTCAACATCTATGATTTCTTTACCAGGATCTTACATGGGTTTGATAGAATATATGATTTAGTGGCTACATCTAATCCTCTCTAACTCTCTACAAAAGTTGTATTCCTCTGTGAGCTGAGTTAATAACTTTTGAGTATTCCTCATGATTGAGATGGATTACTTGATATCTTAGGTATATGTATGGGCATATACCTATGTGTGGTTATCTGTTTATTTAATACATTTTGGTTTATCCTTGTTGTATTTTGTGGGATCTTGAGGGTCTCGAGGTCACAACTGTGTATCATTATATTCACCCCTAAACGGGCTATGCCCGCACCATGTTATGTTGGATGCAGAGACAAATAGCATTGACTAAGGCTAACATTACCAGGACCGTACATTACCAAGAGAAGGACCATATAGAGTTATGGTACTCAAAGGAGACAGAGGAACCTAGAGTTCTAAGGAGGGGATCTGTACATACCCTTCATTTAGGAACCTCAGAGGACGACCCATCGACAATTTTCCTTTTCTTCAGTTGTACTTTCAGTTTCTTCTACCTTAAAGATGGGCTTGTATTTTAGTCCACTTTTTACATTTCAGTACACTTTTTTTATACAGTTTATTTAATGTATTGTATCCTGCTTTGTGCTCTGTTGTGTTAGTTTACAGGTTATAAAGGCAATGTTTTCCCGGTTTTACAGAATTTTGCATTAGGTGCTTGTCACAATCCCCTGGCCTATGGAAGGAGGGATTGGGGTAGTCACAGCACAATCCTCAGGGGACGGGTCATGACAAATTAGTATCAGATGAGCCAGTTCTACAACAGAACATTGGACTATAACAATTTCTATTAATATTTGTGTTATGTGTGGTGAGTGTGAATTTTAGTTTAGGGAGTCCAGTGTTGGTGCGGTGGCTGACATATCTATAAAACATGACCATGAATTCTGATTTCCGACTCAGTACACGAAAGCCTTTATTGCCTATGTGTTTTAAAAATCATTCATTATGTCTGCTCACCAGGTCATCTCACCGGGTTTATCTTTTAACCATAGCACATATTTTTCTTTTCAGAATTCCTCTAAGTAGACAGCCAGATAGAGTTCTACGATTTGTACGCACTGAGACCCCACCGAGCGATGAGGCTCTGGTGCAGGGACATATTACTATATTGGAACAATCGTGTGGTGTGCTAATAGCACCACAACCTGTTGGGTAGTAGATACCACCAATTGCAGTGGCATATAGTCCATGATGACTAAGTGTGTTTCAAAAGTTCTAGTTTTAGAGGAATATGAGGATTGGAGGTGGCATAGTTTCCCACACAGCTGAGGGATGGTTGAAGGCGGTTGCTAGAGTATTCAACCTAGTTGAGACACTTGTAGAGCTGATTGTGATCATAACTACAAGATTTTTTTAGAGAGAGACCATGTGGATTGTCTGAATATTGATGAGGCTTCAGTAAGTGGACTGTACTCGAGATAGTACCTTCAGTTAGTGTGTTAGCAATATCAGTACCCATTAGTTAGAAGTTACAATCGGTGGTACTGGTAAATGAAACATATAGGCTTAGTGACTAATGTAAGATCCAACATCAGATACCCCTCAGGTTCTGAGGTGAGATGACTCACATGCAGCTGAGGATTGGATTGAGGATGTGGCTGAGAGTTCTCTATAAATTCTACAGCTTTAGTAAGATTGCATGACGATGAATGGGTATTAATCAAGGCATACCGATCTTTCCTAGTACACTATGAATATGATATGATCAGTGCATCTGGGTATGAATTTCTGAGCGAGGTGTGTTTAAAGGACATATTTTCCAACACTATTCCTTTATACATTCCAAATTATTCTAGGGTTTATAAAGAACCAATTTGGTTGAAAAATCATTGGCTTAGCGGATACATCCAGTAAATGTTAGCAGTGGAAAAGCAGGAAACTTGTGTCAGTCTCAAGTACTTGGGCATGTAAAATTTTTCAGCAAGAGGATATGTTAGGGACATATTAATCTGTAGGGCATCATAAATAGAGGTACAACTTGGAAATCAGCATGTGGTGGTGTACTTTTCGACATGTTACAAACACCCATTTTTTTGTGGACCCCTCCAGGCTCAGGGAGCTAGAGGACAGGGGTAGAGAGTAGTTTCATGTTGTCAGGTAATGTGACCCAAGGGCTCTAGAAATGATTTTGGGTACGGTATATTTCTTCTACATTCTTCGGTATTAGTAGAAATGGGTACAAATCATTCATTCCTTCCATGAATCTTGTCCCGGACCTAGAGTTTTCGGTTAAATAGTTGACTTGAACCTCACATATGGAGATACCTTTGGGAGGAGGCTCGACAATCACACTTTCGCTAAATGTTTGATCTGACCCATGAGGTGAGATTTTCGGTTGGGACCTCTTGGTGTCAATGTTGAGGCCTTATGAAGTTAGTTAGTGATTGGACTTGACATCCACAGATCACACTCTGGTGGATTGTATTTGGCACAGAGGATGTGGTTTATCATCAATGTTGGGATGGGGTTTTCCATGGTTCGATAAAAATTAAACCCAAGAAGCTTGGGATAATGTAATTTATAAGAGGGTGTATCAAATCAATCATGAGTCGGCGAACCTCACCCTCGTGGTATTATATGTTTACTTTGAGATAGTCTATACTCCTAGGAAGAAGAACATGGTAGCATACGCACTCAGCAGGAGGTCTGGCCTACCTTTACTGTGTGAGGGAATAGAGAAGCTAGACGCTTTGATGATATCATTTGTGGATAAAAAAAGGAGAAAATTTTATTCTATCTCTTAAAGACACTCCTCCACTGTTTAAGAAAGTCATTGAGGCACAAAATGGATACGCTGACTGTGAGACACAACGTGTTCAGATATCCATAGTACAGGGACCGGATGGATTTTCTGAATATGGGAGCACGTCATCCTCTTCGTAGGACATACTATGGTACCACTGTGACTTCAGTAGGAAGTGTTGAGGGAGTTACACACATCCCCTCTAGTGTTACATTCAAGAGTGGTGATGATATACCTAGATCTTTGACGATAGAACTGGTGGCCGAGAATGAAGAAAGTAGTTGTAGAGTTTGTCCCTCGGTGCCACACATGTCAGCAAGTGAAGGTGGAGCATCAGGTACCATCAGTTTGGTTTAACCTTTAGATGTTTTAGAGTATATTTGGGATGGGATATCTATAGACTTTGTGAAAGGACTTCCACGTACATCTAGGGGACCTGATTCGTTTTGGGTGATCATCGATCGACTCACCATGTCAGCCCACTTCTTACAGATCGGTGAGCTGGTTTCATTAGAGAGCATGGGATTCCTCTATGCTCAGTAGATTTTTCGGTTTCATAGAGTACCCCTGACGATTTTCTCTGATCATGATGCACATTTTACATCCCAGCTATAGAAGAGGTTGTAGAAGGCATTTGAGACGTAGCTTCATTTGAGCACCGCCTTCTACCCTTAGACGGATGGTCAGACTGAGCGGACCATTCAGACCCTTGGGGACATGCTGCATGCTTGTGTTTTCGACTTTGGTCATAGTTGGTATGATCACATACCTTTGGTAGAGTTTTCATTCAACAACAGCTATCACTCCACCATTGGGATGTCACCTTTTCGGGTGTTATACGGGCGACCATATAGATCAGCTTTATGCTGGACATACCCTTGGGAGTCAGCACTAGTGGGACAAAAGATGGTTTGGGCTACAACAGAGATGGTGAAGATCATCCAGGAGTTGATGAAGACTACATAGACTAGGAAGAATACATATGTCGAGAGGATATGGAGACCTTTGGAGTTTGAGGATAGCGACAACATCTTTTTATAGGTCTCATCTCGACGAGGTTTGTGGTTATTTGGCCAAGGAAGAAATTTATCTCTGAGGTTCATCAGACCTTTTTAAATCCATATAAGATTTGGAAAGGTGGAATACCTCATAGCTCTTCCACCTCATATGAACTGGGTGCATGACATCTTCCACGTGTCCCATATGAGGAGATGCGTGCACCAACTTTCTCACATCATCAACAATGGAGATCTAGACATTGACGATGGGACGAATTTTATAGAGGTTTCAATAGAGATTGACAATCGGCAGGAGAAAGTCCTTCATGGAAGGTCGGTTCCTCTGGTTTGAATTTTCTAGAAACACGACAACCTCCAGGATAGCACATGGTAGTGGGAGGCTCATATGCGTGCTCAGTACCCCCCACTAATTCCATTAGTTCAAGTTGTTTCTTATAGGGATTTAAAGCCCTGAGGTGGGGATAATATAAATAACTAGAATTTCCATGATTTTTTTTAAATATATAAAAATTTATGATTCCACAAAATCTTAAAACACGCGATTCTGAGGCCCGTAGTTCTCATAAAGATCCGTCGAAGTTTTTTTAAGGTTAAGTTAAAGAATGTAAGCATTTTTCCAAAAAAAAGTAGAATAACTCTTAAATGGTTACTCAGATCAGAAATCTGAGATCACTATTTCACTCAGGATGGCGGGTTTACCCTAGTGGTGACTTATGATTAGTTGTTGTGGTCCTCCTGTGAGAAAACCCTAAAATGGTATAATCGTAAATAAAATAATTAAATAAATTATTTTATTTTTAAATTGCTTACCACTCACAAATGGTAACTCAGATTATAAATATGAGACCACCACTGAACTCGTGAGGGTATTCTTTCTTTAAAGAGATACTAAATTTTGCCGGCGCGGGCCACCATAAAAATTTAGTTTTTGGCCGCAAATAAAATAATTAAGTGAAAATTATTTTATTGTAAAATTCATACAATCTAAAGGGTAACTCGGATTGAATATCTGAGTGTACCGTTGGGTTTTGATTCACCTAGGCAGAGCGTAACCTTGATCAGTGCGGGTCGAGGGTTACTGATAATAAGTTTACGAACTTTTTTCGGTTACATTCAGTAAACACGCGAGCGGCATTTTATAACTTTTGAAATGGTGCTCGGAAATGATATCTGAGGGCACCGTTGAACATGCAATGCTGGTATTTTCTAAAGGAGACTTTCACCTCGATGGTAGTGGTTCAAGAATAAAAGTTAATTTTAGGGTTTTTAGTGAAAAAAATAAATAAAACTAATGTTGTGTATATTTATTTTTATTTTGTTGTTTAAACCCTCACATGTGGAAGTTTGATGTGGGGGACACCATACATTAACATCCAATGAGAGGAAATAGTGTTGGGGCCACTAGAGGTTTGTCCCTCATTATGGGGGGGGGGGAGGAAACCACTCAACTCCCTCAATTTATGTTTATATATCAATGTAAAACTAAAAGTTAACAATTAATTTTATGTGTCGACATATAATTAAATTCTATTAATTAATTTTATGTGTCAATATAAAATTTAAATATATCAATTAATTATATGTGTCAGAATAAAATTAAAAGATACCATTTAATTTTATGTGTCGACACAAAATTAAACCCTATCAATTATTTTGATGTTGGATTAACCCATTTTTAAAATAAGTAACATCATCGGTGGAATTTAGGAAGGTTCCTAATAAATGAACCGTACTAAATTACATGATAGTAACGTACACCCCCCCCTCGCTCATATATATATGGAGCTTTGGAGGAGGTTTTGGAATGGCTTTATCAAGCAATGATGTGCTGGTAAAGTGACCTGATGCCCAATACTTGGAGGATTACGCTCTCTAACAAAGAATGCTCCACCGATGAAGAACACCGACGAGGAACACCTTCAAATACAAAGAATGACCTTCTTAGACCTTCTTCCTCTGACTCCTTTGACATAGGACGTGTTTATCTACAATGACTCGATGACTGCATTCTCATACCACCGTCAACAAAAAATGGGAATGGTAGGGAATTTATTTGAATGTGATATTTTTCCTTGGATTATTCCATTCTAAAACAAATAATCTTTGTGGATGATTTTCCTTACAGGTTGGGAATAGTTTTTGCTTGAAGATGTACTAAATTGATAAATTATTCTTTTTTGATTTTCTTCTTTTTAATTTTTTAAAATTCATTAATAAATTGATCCGCTTGATACCACCATAAATGCGGAGGGTGCGGGCCAAGCCAACATGGCCCAACCCCTCTGTCGTTTTTATTGGTGCGATCTTTGGTATGGTGACGATGCGATGAGACGATGTATGCGAATCAAGAAACGTGCGTGCTACCTGCAGCCTCCACAAACTGTGCCACCCTCACGACGCTTCGGACGAACTGGCTCCTGGCCGCCCACTGGCCTCCCTACTGCCTGGCCTCCTGCTGGCCTCTCGTGTGCCTGCGGACTTCCAGACCGCCCACCAGCCTCTCATCTGTTGGATGTCGCTGGTCTCCCTTGCACCCATCGACCGCCCGGCTACCTGCCATCCTCCCGGATCCCACCCACCGTCGGCCTACCGTGCGCCCGCTGGCCAGCCTCCGGCCTTCCCACCGCCCGCCGGCCTCCGGGCTCCTAGCCACCGACAACCTCCAGGCTGCCCGCCCGACATTCAGGATGAGCCGCCCGAGCCACGACACTCGCGACATTGGCCGAACTGGACTCGACCATCTGTGAAGATCCGCCGAGTAGCACCCCATGCACGCATGGCCGAGCCGGCCATCGACACCCCTCATGGCGCCTTGCGCTGAACTGACCTTACATCGACGAGCGTCCAGTCCAAACCCTTATGACCGACCCACTCCCTCACTCTCCTCCCGGCTTTGAGGCCTGATGGGATGGGCCCAACGGGCCAGGCCAGACCCAACTGTTCAGGCTGGGTCTACCCAGACTGGGTCGGCACAGACTGTGTTGGGCCAGTTTGGTCGGACGGGGTTGGACCGGACCCGAGACCACATCAACCGATTTATGTTTCATTGGCCACACCATTGGCAGCAGACGTCTGTTTGACAAACCCTCAGCAGTGCTAGATATCAAGGAGCGTGATTGTCCCTTAGAGTATACACCACTTGAGTTTAGGGTATAGTTGAGATATGGTACTGTTCGATCGTTCACAAAACCAACTAGGCCCCCAGGACTAAAAGGATAATAACTCCCAGACCTGGCGTCTGTTTGACATGCCATCTATTTCGTTGAGACTCCTATGAAGAGGAGAACCTTCGAGATATTTCTTAGTGGGACTTCGTGTAAGTTTATGTACTAACACTTGGCTTGAGAGATGGACCTTCCCGGAGTCAAGCGTGCTTGTGCAGAAACCCTGTGGCTGGCTGATCTCTGACTGCTATTCCCAGATCCTGTGTGGGTTCTATAGTTGTTACTTCTATTCCTATATCCTGTGTGGGTTCCACAGTTCTGACTAATGTTCCTGGATCCTTTGTGGGTTTGACAGTTCTGACTAGTGTTCCAAGATCGTGTGTGGTCTTGACAGTTCTGACTACTATTCCAGGATCATATGTGGGTTTGACAGCTCTGACTATTGTTCCGGGATCTTGTGTTGGTTGGATAGTTCTGACTATTTTTTTTGGATCCTGTGTGGGTTCAACAGCTCTAACTACAGTTCCTGGATCCTATGTGGGTTCGACAGTTCTGACTAGTGTTCCTTGATCCTGTGTGGGTTCGACAGTTCTGATTACTGTTCCAGGATCCTGGGTAGATTCAATAGTTCTGACACCTCTTCTTGGGACTCTTGTGTTTTTAAAAGTTCTGACAATTGTTCCTGGATCGTGTGTAGGATTGACAGTTCTGACTACTGTTCCATGTTCCTATGTGGGTTCAACAGTTCTGACAACTGTTCCTGGATCCTATGAGGATTAGACAGCTCTGACTACTGTTCCTGGATCCTGTGCGGGTTCGACAACTTCAACTACTATAACTGAATCCTATGTGGGTTCGACTACTCTAGTTTCTGTACCAAGATCCTACGTGGGTTCGACAGAATGGATTATTTCGTGGCTACAACTAATCATCTCTAAGTCTCTACAAAAGTTTTATACCTGTTTGATATGAGTCAATAACTTTTTTTTCCTCATTATTGAGATGAATTACTGGATAACATTGTTATATGTAAGGACATATACCTATGTGGGCTTATTTTTTGATTTCATACTTTTTGGTTTATTATTTTTGGATTTTTTGTGACATTGAGGGTGTCATGGTCCCTATTTAGAATCATTATACTCACCCCTACACAGGATATTCCCACACCTCTTTGTGTTAGATGCAGAAAATAGACATCGCTAACTGAGGATGAGAGTACTGGGACTAAAGATTACCCATAGATCGACCATATGGCGTGACTGTACACGGAGGAGACAGAAGAACTTAGAGTGATGAGAAAGAGATCCATACCTACCCTTCAGGTAGGAACCTCAGAGGACAACCCAATGACAGTTTTTATATTCTTCAGTTTTACATTCATTTCATATACTTTACAGTTGGGCTTCTACTCCCACCCCTTTTTACATTTCAGTACACTTTTGCTATACAGTTTACATATTGTTTTGTATCTATCTGTGTGCTCTGTTGTGTGTGTATACAGGTTTTAGAGGCAATGTCTTCCTAGTTTTAGGGAATTATGCCTTAAGTGCTAGTCGCCAGCCACTAACCATTGGATGGCGGGCTTAGGGTTGTCACGACACGGGACCCGGAGGACGGGTCGTGAAATCTTTAGTAAATTAATATTGATTATTAAAAGATGTAGTATATATATAATCACATTTAATAGTTTACACAGAAATATAGTTTTGTTTCTTTGAAGTCAAATAATAAATTCTTAATAAAATATTTACAAAATACTATGTTTATTTGTTATCAAGTATTCATCATATAAAATCATATTCACAGTAAATAATAAAATAAAGATATAATTTATTGAAAATAAAATTCAATATGTATTTGATTCTTTCACATACATCATAATTTTCTAAACATATATTACATTTGATTCCTTATGATCTTATAGTAATCTATCACCCAAATAAAAAGTAATAAATATATCAGTTCAAGATGTCTTTAAATACAATATTATCCCCATCATGCCTATAATTAATTTTAAATCACTACATTTTTTATATTAGTTATATTTTATTTTTTAACTTGTAGTCATAGGGGGGTTTAATTTTATTAATTAATCAAATGCCAAAAACATTGATTATATCTATATCAAATTTTTATTAATTGAATAATATTCTATCATTTCATTGGAACGTGCTATATCATGGAATAAAGATGATTTCACTCATAATACCCATATGAAACCCAATTTAAATATATATTGAAAATTCATTGAAAAAAAATGAAAACATAAAAACGAATAAAAAATATATTAGATTATATAATTTCATATGAAATTATTTCAATAAATTAAGAAGTATCAATGTAACATTTGTAAATATAATTTTTCAATAAAAAGAGTCTATTTACCATTCCAATAACAATGATATCACCTATAAAAATATTTTTTTATTACATATACACATGAATATGAAATTATTCATTTTAAAATCTATAAGACTAATAAGCATAATAACCTTCAAAAATATATCCATTTAAAAATTGACATTTCATAAACATTTTAAATTACAAAATCTCAATAAAAGAGAAAAATTATTAATGATTTATTATATATTTCATTCTATAAATATAATAAATAAATTAAAAAACTCAATAAAATCTCCTTGAAAATATCACTGAACAACAAGTATAACATTATTCATAACAACCGATTCGAATATAACAATATTATGTATGAAAATAGATTTACATTTATTAACATGTTTATATATGTTAGGTTTTTATAATATCAAAATATTAATATTAGAAAATTTATAAATCTCATCAAGAATAAAAACAATCTTATTATAGTTAATTTAATCATAATAATCAATTTTAATAACACAATCCGAAAGAAATGTTTAATGAGGTTAGAATTTTTTAATAAAATATTCTATTTACAAAAAAATAAATATTACTAATAACTTGGTAAATATATTTTTATATATGATTAACCCATAATAACATTTCTTTCAAGAAAGAGCATGGTCCACCTCAATGAATTCCTCTTAAACTTATGGTTTTTATTAAAAAAATAAAATATTTTTAATCATTATGAAAAAATATAGAAATATAATTTAATTTAATAATATTTCCAAATAAAAAAACCTGATAAAATAATTCAACAACCATACATCTATTATTATAATATCTATAATATTTACTACTATATGAATGCCAAATAAAAATAATTTCATCTCTATTAATTTCAAATTTTTCTAAATTATCAAACAAACTAATTATAAATAAATTACATCAAAATATACTAAAATAAACATATATAAACTTTATATCGTTAATAAATTCTTATGTTTTTTCATAAACTATTCGTAAAAAATAATACAATTTTAAACATAATAAATATCTATTCGACCGAAAAAATGTTATAAAATTATATTCATATAACATAATTTGGTAGATTCTGATCAGATTTCCATTTTAATATCAATATAACCATATTCATGGTGTTATTTTTTTGAATGGAAATTCTGAGTGTATCAATTCATTTTAAAAAAAATCTTTCGATTATAAATTATGATATTAAACTCATTTATCTCTATGAATTTATACAATATTTATCATTTTCATTTTAAAAAAATTATAAAATATAAAAAATATATATAGACTATCATTTGTATTAGTAGTAAAATAAATCTACCATAATCTACTATTGTCATATGATATGAATAATGTATACTTATTTCCACCAGTGTTTTAAATTTGATTATGAATAAAAGTTTTTTGATTTATTGACTATAAAGGAAAACTTGTACATTTATGATTGATAGGTATAAATGATTTTTTTTGTTTCCTATTCAAGATTCCATTAAAACTATAAAGGTATTATTTCTTATTAAGTGGGTACCATTACATGATCCCATGTTTACAGTTCAAATGTAACATTACGAAATTAAAGTGACATATTATTCAAAGTCATAGAATGATATCATTTTGAATAAAATTCAAACACATGACTTAATAAACACTTAGTTCTGAAAAATCATTTGTGTATAAATTTTATATATAATTATTATAAAATAATATTTAATCAACCCTAAAAACTAAAAAATTATCATTTTGAAATTAAAATTATATTCTATTAATAGATAATTGAGATATACATAATATTTCAAATTTAATGATACATCATATGGAACGTTGGAGATAATCATAAAAATTGAAATATTAAGAAACCAAATCATTTTTAATTACCATATGAATTATCTAAAAATTTATTTGTACCTCCATTTACATTGTTGTATAATATAAAAAATTATAAGTATCCATTTATATTGCAATAAAATATAATTCTTGGTGACATATATCTTTCATGAGACATGAATTTATTTCTTCCTATGATTATCAATTACATTTAAATTTATGTAAAAATCTACATTAGGTCAAATCATATTTGAAAAACTATTTTAGGTACCCATAATGAATTTAAACAAGTAGTTATTGGTAAACTATTTTTGAAGGATTTATAAAAAAATTTCAATGTTATTATCAAATAGATAATAAAACTTTGAACCTAATAATTATCATACATTCCTTTCATGATACCTTGGAAAAAGAAATAGTATAGGTAAAAACCTGTATAATTGTTTTTAAATATTATTTTGATAATTTATATTTAATCTCATAGCATACCCATTAATATCTATATATTTTTTATTTCATTTAATGGTAATATTTAATAATACATTTAATGGCATGAATAAAATTAGTAAAACATTTCATCAAAATGTCATCATCATATTTCAAATATTTATTCTAATTGTAATAATATTTTATCTCATAATAACCATTATAATGATAATTATAATTATTATACCTATATTTTTATTTTATTTTAAAATAATTTAAAAATAAATAAATTCTCATTATTTTATTTGATCACATTTTATAAATATGTATCCTTAAAAATATTTGTTATCAAAAATTCAAATTAATCATTTATCTCAGAAAAAAAAATTCATAAAATAACATTCAGGATTATAACATCTAGAATAAAATCCAAAGTAAAAAAAACATAATTTAATGATTCCATGAATAATTTGACAGAAGATTATTTATCATTTACAAAATCATATAAAATTATTCATTTTTCTTTTGAGGTTTTCTTACCTCTCATTTCTCGATTCCTATCTCTATCACTCATTTGTAGTATCCAGTCAAAATCATATTAATATCCTCCTTTCAATACTATGATTTTTTGAAATGGATAATTCAGTATAGACAACTTTTAGATGTTTAAATGTTATACCTTATACTTTTTTAACTCCTCTTAAATTAAATTATTTAGTTTTAGTTTATACAAAATTAGTTTATCTATCATTTAATCAAGAGTGTAATAATTTATGTTCTATATTTTTTTGATGGTGAAGTTTTTTGTATGTAATGTATTTCATATTTATGATAGGACTCATTCAATATGAAATAGATTTTATAATTATTCCCCAATATATTTAATCTTATTCACAATAGTAGAGAATCTATAGATCATATTGTTTAAAGAATCATCGTCACCAATTTTGAGGTCTCAGTGCAATACAAAAAGAATAATGAGATTCATTCAAAACATTTTTTCATAGCCAATGTGTGATATTTGTAGAATGCTAAGAATCACATGAGTTGTCTTGCACATAAAAACGTGAAAAAACATTATTTAATTAATAATAAAATTCATAACATTTACCAATTTTTAATATTAAATAATTTTGTAGCGTCGTTTACTATAAGAGAATTTATGCCATTTTTTGATCATTTTATTGTTTTAATTTGTTTGAAAAGTGCTCCATCCTTAACTAGATGATGTATTGCTCAATTATTGATATACAGTGACTGTGACCATATCTATCAAAGTGAGTAGGATTATGAGTTATACATGAATATTTTATATTCATTCCTTATATATTATAACGATCTATATCATTGTACTATATGTTCTATGATGACAATTATAATGATAAAATGTAAACATATACTCTACCTAAATAAGTAAGAGGTTATTGATACAAGAATGTGGGTATTTTGGAAAAAATATTTCCCATCATCCCTCATTAGTATCTTCATTTCCCATAGAGATCATATTAATTATAATATCAATGACTATGATATAAATGTCATAAATAGCTTCATCAGGTATCATCATAAAGTTATCTTATTTAATAATATATGTTATATATCTCATTTCTGTAACATTGGTGGTTTCTTCATGTGAAACTGTTAGTGTATCCCAAATTTCATGCGATGTATTATATGTAAAAATAATATTTTATTCTTTAGATCCTAAAGAACCATAAAAGGCATTCATTAGTTGGAAATTATTATTATAAGAAGTCATAGTTTGGTTATCGCAAATTTTTCAAGATGTAGAATTATTCTTATATTCATCTATAATGGGTGACCCAATTTCAAATCCCATAATTTCTAAATTAATTTTAATATTAATTTTCAATGTAGAATTATTAGTTAAATTGAAAAAGGGAGCTATGTTTCTAGTAGCACCATCTAATAAATTAAGCATAATAAAAAAGTAATGAATGGGTTTATAAAGATCTAAAAATTAAGAACTAATATAAATTTAGAGATCCCTAAAACACAACTAAAATCACTATTGAATTCTTTTGAAAATAGTAGTCTAAAAAAATCCTTTGATAACAAATATTGGTCGAAGTAGGACACTGAAGGGTGGGTGGGGGAATTTTTCCCCTATAAAAATTTATGTTAATCTCTTTTTATTTTAAAACCCCCCTATTTAAAATCAAATTATCTTTCTAACAAAAGTAGCTGATTTTTAAATTCTTTACATGTTTGAAATAAATCTCAATTATTTAATAATATTCATTTAAATAAATTTATGAGATTATGTTAAAATTAAAAAATAGTCTACTAAAAATATTCTAATGGAATAACTTTCTATGAATAACAATATTAACGATGTAATGTTTTATTATTTGGATAAATAAGGATAGACAGGAAAATAGAACTTGAATACATGGACAAACCACGTGGTTCAGCATCATAGAGAGACTTAGTCCTCTCCACTTGCTGATCATCATCCTCAATGAAAAATATATTTAAACAAGATTGATCCACACCCACAACCAATGATGAAAACATAAATCTGTCTTTCCAATTCTAATTAGACATATACCCCAATTATTCATGGGATACTAAAAAAACTTGTTCACACAGGGACCACTTCCATTGTTGTTCATTGGAGAAAAATGGTGTAAGAGAGTAGAAATGATAGGATATATTTTATCCTTCAGTTTATCATAGGAGGCCATGTGTTTTAATATAGATATACAAAGGAATAATAAAATAATACACAAAAGATCATAATATATTATGAATGGAATAGAAATTCTCTATGAATTGTTCTATGCAGTTTTGGACTCTTTGAATGCGGATTATTTGAAGCTCAGGTCCTCTTCTGAAAATAGACTCAGAAAAATAATTTTGTGAGTTTGGTGTTACGGTATTAATTTCAATGAGTTTTTATTTGTAGCCATTATCATTTTTTGAGTGGATGATACTACAATAATGTTCCTAGTATGGATCATAGTGAGTACTACTTTAGCTCATAGTATGCAAGAAGAATTGACATTTCACTTCTGTGTGTTCTGGTGTGTTTCAGTCTCTCATATTCATTATCTTATGCACCAAATTTCATGGGATTTTTATATTGTAAAATAATATTAAATTCATAGCATCTAAAAGGTATCTCAGATAGAAAATCCGAGAGTACGATGGGTTTTTTGGGGTTTGTTTCGCCTAGGAAAAGCATAACCTCGACTGTTGTGGATTGACGGTGATTGATCGCAATTTTCCCAATGTTTTTTGGGGTATGTTAAGTGAACTCATGACCGGAATTTTATAAATTTTGAACCGGTTCTTGGAATTGAAATCTAAGGTCACTGTTGAACTCACAGTGCATATATTTTCTTAAAGGGACTTTCACCCCGACAGTAGTGGATCGAGAATAAAAGTATGTTTTTCGGTTTTTAGTGAATGAATTAAATAAAAATAATGTTGTGTAGCTTTATTTTTATTTTTCTGGTTAAAGCCACCCTTGTGAATGTTAGAAGTGGGGACCACTATACCTTAACCATCCATGAGAGGTTATGGTGGTGGGGACCACTAGAGGTTTATACCTCATTGGGGGGGACCTCTCAACTCCCTTAATTTAATTTTATTTTTCAACGTAAAATTAAAAGATAACAATTAATTTTACGTGTCGACATAAAATTAAAGGCTATCAATTAATTTTGTGTGTCAACATTAAATTAAAATCTTACAATTAATTTTATGTGTCAAAATAAAATTAAACACTATCAATTGTTTTGATGTAGCCTTGACCCCTTTTTAAATTTAATAACAGCATCGTTAGAAATTAAGAAGGTTCCTAATAAATGAACTATCATAAATTATATGATTGTTACTTACCGCCCCCTCTCCTATATATATAAAGCTTGGGAAGATGTTTTGTGACATATTCACCAAGAAACAAAGCAATGGTAACGTGACGCGATAGCCAACACATGGTGTATTATTCTATCCAACAAATAACACTCCCCAAAGAAGAACGTCGATGTGGAACGCCTTAGACTAAAAAGAACGACCTTCTTCCTTAGACACATTCGATGTAGGATATTTTTGTCTACAACTACTCGACGTCTGACATCTCGTGCAAACATCGATGAACAACGAACAAGGTAGTAAATATATTTGAATATGATATTATTCCTTTGATTTTTCTATTCTAAAACAAAAAATCATTGTGGATGATTTTTCTTGTGGGTTAGGAATTGTTTTTGTTGGAAGATACGGGATGTTGATAGACTTTTCTTCTTTTATCTTCTTTCTTGTTAATTATTTGAAATTCACGGAAGAATTGATCAGCTTACTACCACCCTAAATATGGAGGGTGTGGGACAAACCAACATGGCCTGACCCCTACGCCATTATTGTTTGTATTGATCTTCGGCATGGAGACGTGGTGACGAGACTACGAATGCGACGCATGAAATGACTGCACTACCCACGACCTCTGCAACCTGTGCTGACCTCATGACACATCAGCCAAAATAGTTCATGGCCACCAGTGGACCTTCCGGTAACCCGGCAGCCCACCAGCATCCCGGCTCCTGGCCGCCACTAGTCTCCCATGTGCCCACTGGCCACTCAACCGACTGTTGGCCTCCTGGCTCCTGGCTGCCAGACACCCTGCTCCCTGGCACCCACCAGCCTCCCGTGCTGGGCAGCCCGTGACGCACTGCTCACGGCATTTTCCGAACCTTCCTCAACCATCTAGGCCAAGTCGTTGAGCCACATCCCAAGCACTCCTAGACGAGTCGGCCTTCCATGCCCCTTACGATGCCTCCATGAGAAACCTCCCTTATACCGACACGCGACCATTCTGCACCCTCGTGATCCTCGCAACATTTGTGGCTCGCGGGGAAAGACCTAATGGGTATGGATAGTTTGTCCGAGACTGGGTCGGCCTGGACTGGGTGGGGCCAGGTCAGTCCGACAAGGTTGGACCGGACCAGAACCAACTTCGACCCATTTACGCTTCATCGGCCATACCTTTGGCACCAGACATCCATTTGAAAAACCGTTAGTTGCGCTTGAAATGATGCAACATGATGGCCCCTTAGAGTATAACCCACTATAGTTTGGGGTATATTTGAGATATGGTTCGGTTGGATCATGCACGAAACCAACAGGACCCCTAGGACTAAAATGCTAACAACTCCTAGAACAAGTATATCTTTGATACACTGTCTGTTGCATTGAGACTCCTGTGATGAGGCGAACCATCAGGATATTTCTTCATGGGACTTCGTGGAAGTTGATATATCGACACATGGTCTGAGAAATGAAACCTCTTGGAATCAATCGTGCTTGTACAGAAACCATGTGGCAGGCTGCTCTCTGACTGCTGTTCCTGGATCCTGTGTGGGTTCAAAAGCTCTGACTGCTATTCTTGACTCTTGTGAGGGTATGATAGTTCTGACTACTATTCCTGGATCATGTGTGGGTTCGACAACTCTAACTACTGTTCCTGGTTCATGTGTGGGTTCGAAAAGTGTGACTAATGTTCCTGGATCCCCTGTGGGTTTGACAGCTCTAACTACTGTTTCTAGATCTTGTGTGTGTTTGACAGTTATGACTACTGTTCCAGGATCCTGTGTGGGTTCGACATCTTTGACTAATGTTTCTGGATCCTGTGTGGGTTCAACAGTTCTGCCTACTTTTCCTGGATCTTGTGTGGGCTAGACTGTTCTGACTACTATTCCTCGATCTTGTGTGGGTTCGAGTGTTCTGAATATTGTTCATCCGTCCTAGGTGGGTTCGACAGTTCTGAAAACTATTCCTGAATCTTGTGTGAGTTCGACAGTTCTGACTACTATTTCTATATCATGTGTGGGTTTGACAGTTCCTGACTACTATTCCTGCATCCTATTAGGTTCGACAGCTCATACTACTGTTCTTGGATATTGTGTGGGTTCTACAACCCTGACTACTGTTCTTGGATCCTCTGTGGGATTGAAATCTATGATTTATATACCAGGATCATAAATGGGTTTCAGATAATATATTATTTATTTGCTACAACTAATCATTTATAACTCTCTACAAATGTTTTATACATGTGTGAGCTATGTCAGTAACTTTTGAGTTTTCCATAGGATTGAGATGGATAACATGATAACATAAGTATATGTATTGGCATATACCTAAGTGGGGTTATCTATTTATTCCATACATTGTGGTTTATCCTTGTTGTATTTTGTGAGACCTTCAGTGTCTTAGGGTCGCTACTGAGTATCGTTATATTCACCCATGCACGGGTTATGCCCGAACCATGTTGTGTTGGATGTAGACGACGGTAGAGATGACTGCGGCAGATAGTACCAGCATCGGATAGTACCCAGAGGTGGACCATATGGACTGACTGTACATGATGGAGACAGACGGACCTAGAGATTTAATGAGGCGATCTGTACCTACCTTTCTTATTGGAACCTCGACGGATGACCCATCAGCAATTTTTCTTTTCCTCAGTTTTACTTTTATTTTCTTGTACTTTAAAGTTGGTCTTGTATTCCAGGATACTTTTTACTTTTCAGCACAATTTTTTTATAATGATTACATAGTTTTTTTATCCAAATTTTTTTTCTGTTGTGTGCATTTACAGGTTATAAAGGTAACACACTCCCATTTTTATGGAATTACGCCTTAGGAGATAGTCCCTAGCCCCTAGCCTATGGAAGGCGGGATTGGGGTAATCAAAACACGGGCCATGGGGGACGGGTTATGACAAATTGGTATCAGATGAGTTGGTTCTACCACAGAACATTGGACTCTAATATTTTCTCTGAATGAATAGTCTTGAGTGCTTTGAGTGTGATTTTCAGTTCAGGGAGTCTAGTGTTGGTGTAGAGGCCGATGTATCCATACACCAGGTCCATGAAATCTTATTTCCCACTCAGTACATTAAAACACTGATTTCTTATGTGTTTTCAAAAAATTTATTTATGTCATCTCATCGGGTCAGCTCAATAGTTTTAACATTTAACATTAACACACATGTTTCTTTTCATAATTCCTCCATTCAAATAGGCAGCTACTATTCTGAGCATTATACGCACTGGTAGCCCACCGAGCGACCTGGCTTCAGTGTAGGGCCCTATTACTATGTTGGCACATTCATGCGGTATACCAACAACACCACCATCCATTGGGTAGTAGATACAACCAGCCACATCGGCAGATAGTGCACGATGACTAAACGTGTTTCACACGTTGTAATTGTAGAGGCCTCCGAGGATTCGAGGAGTTAAAGTTCCCCACGTAGCTGACGGATGGATGGAGGCTGTTGCTAGAGTTTTCTACCTTGTTGTGACACTAGTAGAGTATATGGTGATCATAGATACTAGAATGTTTCAGTGAGAGACCATTAGGAAGGTTTGCATAGTGATGAGGCTTCAGTAAGTGGACTGTTACCTAAGATAGTACCATCATGTAGTGTGTTAGCCATATCACTACCTGTTGGTTATTAGTTGCAACTTGCAGTACTGGTAAAGGACACGTATAGGATTTGTGACTAATGTATGATTAAGCATTAGATACCCCTCAGGTTCCTAGGTGAGTTGACTCATAGGCGGCTAAGGACATGCTTGATGAGGTGGATGAGAGTTCTCCATAACTTCTTCATCTTCGGCAATACGACATGTTAGTAGCTGAGTATTCATAGAGGCATACCGATTTGTCCCAGTAGTAGATGAATATGATACGATCAGTGCATCAGGGCACAAACTTCCATGCGAGGTGTGTTTAAAGGAAATATGATCTAGCAATTTTCCACTATACATTCCCACTTATTCTAGATTTCTAGAGAGAACCATTTTGGTTGAATGTTCAATGGATGAGCGGATATAGCCAGTGAATGTTAGCAGTGGAAAATCAGGAAACTGGTGCCAATCTCCGAGACATGGGCATGTAAAATGTTTCAGGAAGATGATGTGTTAGGGATAGATAAATCTTCAGGGCAGAAGACATGGAAGTAGATCTAGGAATGCATCATGTGGTGGTTTACTTTTCGACATCTTACAACAACCCCTTTTTTTGGACCCCATTCGGCTCAGGGAGCTATAGGACATGGGTAGAGAGTAGTTTCATTCTATCCGGGAATGCAACCCAAGTGCTCTAGAATTGATTTGTGGTATAGTTTATGTCTAAAAAATTCTTCCATGTAAATAAACATACATACCAATCATTTATTCCTGCCATTAATCTTTTCCCTGACGTAGAGTTTCCGGTTAAACCATTGACTTCACCCTCATGTATGGAGATACCATTGGGAGGAGGCTCAATAATCACACATACACTGAAAATGTGATCTGACCCTTGAGGGGAGAGTTTCAGTTGTAAGATCTTGGTGGTAGCGTCGAGGCCTTATGACGTTAGTCTGGGATTGGACTTGACATACATAGCTCACACACAGAATGATTGTATCAGGCGTGGATGATGTGGTTTATCTTCAATGTTGGGATGGGGTTTTCCTTGGTCGGAGAAAAAGGAAACCCAGGAAGCACTGGATAAAATCATGCATAAGAGGGTGTATCCAATCACTCATGAGTCGGACAACCTCCAACTCATGTCAGTAGAAGTTTACTCAGAGATAGTCTATACTCCTAGAAAGGGGAACATGGTAGCAGACGCACTCAACAGAAGGTCTAGCCTACATCTGCTGAGTGAGGCAATAGAGAAGCTAGCATAATTTATGATATCCTTTGTGGATCGAGAAGGATCATATTTTATACAGTATCTTACAGGAACTCTCATACACCTTTAGTGAGTCAGGGAAGCACAACATGGATACGCTGACTGAGATACATGACGTGCTCAGGTATCCACTGGGCAGAGACCTGATGGATTTTATAAAAGTGGGAGCACGTCATCCTTTTCAGGGGACATATTATGGTACTAGTGCCAAATCAAGAGGAATATTTTAGGGAGTTCCAAACATCCCCTCTAGTGATACATCCATGAGTGTTAAAGATGTACGAGGATATCTGAAGACAACACTAATTGCCGAGAATGAAGAAAGAAGTTGTAGAGTTTGTCTCTCGGTGCCTCACATGTCAGCAGGTGAAGTCAGAGCATCAGGTACCAGCTGGCTTGGTTCAGCCTTTAGAGGTCTTATAGTGGATGTGGGATGTGATATCTATGTACTTCGTTAAAGTACTTCCATGTACAACTAGGGGACATGACTCATTTTGGGTGATCGTCGATAGACTCAACATGTCAGCCCACTTCCTACCGATTAGATATTAGGTTTCAATAGAGATAATGGGATTCCTCTATGAGTATGAGATTGTGCGGTTACATGGAGTACCCTCGATGATTATCTCCGATCATGATGCGCATTTTATGTGCCGACAATGAAGGGGGTTGCCGGAGGCTTTTAGGAGGTAGCTTCGTTTGAGCACCGCCTTCCATCTTTAGATGGATGGTCAGACTGAGTAGAACATTTAGAACCTTGGGGACATGCAGTGTGCTTGTGTTCATGTCTACAGTCATAGTTGGGTGGATCACAAACATTTGGAGGAGTTTTCATGAAAAAACAGATTTCACTCCACAATTGGGATGCACCTTTTGAGGCATTATACAGGTGTCTTTCATATCACCTTTTTGCAGGACTGACCCTGGGGAGTCAGCACAAGTGGGAAAAAATATTGTACGTGCTACCACAAAGAAGGTTCATATCATCTCAGAGTGGATGTAGACTACATTTTCTAGGAATAAGATGTATGACGACAAGAGATAGAGACCACTGGAGTTCGAGGATGGCGACCATGTCTTTCTATTGGCCTTATCTCGACGTGTTTTGCGGATATTTGGACAAGGCGGTAAGATATCTCTGAGGTTCATCAGACCTTTTCTGGTCTGTAGCATAGTTGGCGAGGAGTAATACCCCATAGCTCTTCCACCTCAATTGCATCGTGTGCACGATGTCTTGCATGTATCCCTGCTGAGGAGATACGTGCATGACCCTTCTCACGTCATCAACCATGGAGAGATAGACATCCATGATGGTGGGACTTTTACAGAGGTTCAAGTAGAGATTGAGGATCGACAGAATCGAGTCCTTCATGGATGTTTGAGGCCTCTGGTGTATGTTTTCTTGCAGCATGGGATCTTTCAGGAGAGCACGTGGGAGAGGGAGGATCAGATGCGTGCTCAGTACCCCCTACTTGTTCCCTTAGTTCATTTATATCTTATGTGGATGTAAATCCCTAAGGTGGGCATAATATAAAGTCATGGAATTTTCATTTTATTTTATTAAATATATGGGAATTTTAAGAGTCTGCAAAATCTTGACGGTGCGTGATCCTGAGGCCCGTCGTGACCGGAATGATCCATCAATGTTTGGTAAAGCATATGTTAAAGAGTGTAATAATTTTTCCTTAAAAATTAGAATAAAACTTTAATGGTTACTCATATTAGATATCCAAGATAATTGTAGCACTCAGGATGGTGGTTCTACCATATGCGCGACTTAAGATTAGTTTGCATGGTCCTCCTGTGAGAAAACCCAAAAATGGCATAATCATAAATAAAATAATTTAATAAATTATTTTATTTATACAATGTGTATAACTCACAAACGGTAACTTGGGTTATATATATGAGACCACCACTGAACTCGTGAGGGAATGATTTCTTTAAGAAGATACTAAATTTGGCCGGTATGGGCCTCCTGAGGACGTTAGTTTTTGGCCGCAAATAAAATAATTAAGTGACAATTATTTTATGGTAAAATTTATAACATATAAACAATAACTCAGATAGAAAATTCCACTGTACTACTGGGTTCGTTAGGGTGTGTCTCACTGGAGAAGAGCTTGACCTCGACCGGGGTGGGTCGAGGTTGACTGATAATAATTTTACGAACTTTTTTTCGTGTACGTTCAGTAAACACGCGAGCGGAATTTTATAACTTTTGAACCGGTGCATGGAATTGAAATCTGAGGGCACCATTGAACTTGTGATGCTAGTATTTGTGGAAGGATACAATCAACTTGACGGTAGTAGGTCAAGAATAAAAGTTAGTTTTTGGGTTTTTAGTGAATGAGTTAAATAAAAATAATGTTGTGTAGCATCATTATTATTTTTCTGGTTAAGACCACCCTTGTGGGTGTTAGAAGTGGGGACCACCACACCTTATCCTCCTATGAGAGGTTATGGTGGTGGGTACCACCAGAGGATTATCCCTCATTATTGGTGGGGGGTAAGGAAACCTCTCAACTCTCTCAATTTAATTTTATGTGTCAACGTAAAATTAAAAGCTAACAATTAATTTTATGTGTCAACATACAACTAAATGCTATCAATTACTTTATGTGTCAACATAAAATTAAAATCTATCAATTAATATTATGTTTCAACATATAATTAAAATCTATCATTTAATTTTATGTTTCGACATATAATTAAACCCTATCAATTGTTTTGAGGTCGGATTAACCTCTTTTTATATTAAGAAAAAGCCGCATTGGAATTTAGGAATGTTCCAAATAAATGAACCATCATAAATTCCATGATCGTAACATACCTCCCCCCTCTCCTATATATTTGGAGATTGGGATGAGGTTTTGGAATGGCTTCCTCATCAGACGAAGTGCTGGTTAAGTGACATGACACCCGACACATGGAGGATTACACTATCCAACGAAGAATGCTCCACTGACGAAGAACACCGACGAAGAATGACTTCAACTATGAAGAACGTACTCCTTCGTCCTTCTTCCTCGGACTCCTTAGAAGTAGGATGTGTTCGTCTTCAATGACTTGATGTCTACATTCATGTGCCAACGTTGACGAAAAACGGACAAGGTAGATAATTTGTTTGAATATGATATTATTCCTTTGATTCTTCACTTCTAAAAAAATAATCATTTTAGATGATTTTTCTTACAGGTTGGGAATTATTTTTGCAAGAAGATGTGGGGTATTGATAGACTTTTCTTCTTCGATCTTCTTCTTGGTACATTTTTGAAATAACGAAAGAATTCATCAACTTGCTACCACCATAAATGCAGAGTGTGCAGGCCAAACAAACATGGCCCGACACCTCCACCGTATGTATTGGGGATGATCATGGGAATGGTGACAAGGTGAAAAAATGAAGAATGCAATGCAACAAACTATCGGGCTACCCACGGCCTTCACCACCTGTGCCACCCTCCCAGTTCTTCGGACGATCCGACTCCCGACCACCCACTGGCCGCCCTGCTGCACTGCCGCCCTCCGGCCTCTCGTGCACCTGCGGGCCGCCCACCGACATCTTGGCTGTAGGCCTTTAATTTCCTCTAGTGCACCCGCCAGCCGCCCTTCCAATGCTGGACTCCTAGCTCTTGGCGGCTGCCGGCCTTCCGTGCACCTGTCGGCCGCCCGGCCCCCCCTGGCCACCCCACCGCCCGCCAAACTACAAGCTCCCAGTCGCCGAATGCCCTATGCCTGCCTGGCTGCCTCCTGAGTTGAGCCTCTCGAGCCACACCCCTCGTAGTGTTGTCTTAACCGGCCTCATCCATGTAGGCCGAGCCGCTGAGCCGCACCCCATGCGAGCATGGCCAAGCCGACCATCTGCACCCCTCGCGGCGCCTCCAGGACGAACTGACCATAAATTGATGAGGGGTTGGTGTGCGCCCTTGTGACTAGTCCATGCCCTCACCCTCCTCGCGACCATTATGGCCTGCAGGGCCAGACCCAATGGGTCAGGCCAGGTTGACCCAGACTAGGTCGACCCAGACTGGGTCTGGGCGGGTCGATCTAATCAGGTTGGATCGAATCCAGGCCAACTACGACCCATTTACGTTTCATCAGCCATAACTTTGGCACCAGACATCTGTTTGACGAACCCTCAGTGGTGCTTCAAATCATGGATTGTGAAGGTCCCTTAGAGTATACAACACTAGAGTTTGGGGTATAGTTGAGAAAAGGTAAGGTTGGATCGTGCAAGAAACTAATCGGACCCGCGAGTCTAAAAGGATAATAACTCCCAAACCTGGAATCCATTTGACGTACCGTCTATTGCGTTATGACATTTGTGATGACGCGAACCTTCGGGATATTTCATGATGGGACTTTGTGGATGTTGATGTATTGACATTTCGCTTAAGGCATGGACCCTCCAGGAGATCAAGCAAGCTTGTGTGAACACCCTATGGATGGCTAGTCTCTGACTGCTATTCCTGGACCCTATGTGGGTTCGACAGTTGTGACTACTGTCCCTGGATCCTATGTGGGTTTGACAATCTGGACTACTATTACAGGATCCTTTGTGGGTTCGATAGTTCTATCTACTATTCCCTGATCCTGTGTGGGTTTGAATGTTCTGACTACTGATCCATAATCTTATGTGGGTTTGACAGCTCTGACTATTGATCTTGTATCTTGTGTGGGATGGATTGTTCTGACTACAGTTCTTGGATATAGTGTGGGTTCGACTAATCTGAATACAGTTACATGATCCGATGTGGGTTCAACAGTACTGTCTTGTGTTCCTAGATCCTGGATGGGTTCAACCGTTCTGATTAATGTTCCTGGATCGTGGCTCGATTCTATAGTTTTGAAAACTCTTCCTGGATCATATTTGGGTTCTAAGGATCTGACTACTCTTCCTGGATCATGTGTGGGTTCGATATTTCTACCTACTGTTCCTTGATCATATATGGGTTCTAAAGTTTTGACAACTGTTCATGGATCCTATAAGGATTCAATAGCTCTGACTAATGTTCCTGGATCCTGTGCGGGTTTGACAGCTTTAAATATTGTTATTGAATCATATGTGGTTTCGAAAAATCTAATTTCTGTACCAGGATCTTATGTGGGTTCAACAGAATAAATTATTTAGTGGATACATCTAATCATCTCTTAATCTCTACAAATGTTGTATACCTATGTGATATGAGTTAGTAACTTTTGTGTTTTCCTCATGATTGAGATGGATTACTTGGTAACATAGGTATATGTAAGGACATATACCTATGTGGGGTTATTTTTTGATTTCATACTTTGTGGTTTGTCCTTGTTCGATTTTGTGTGACATCGAGGGTCTCAGGGTCAATACTGAGTATTGTTATACTCACCCCTACACGGGTTATGCCGACACCTCATTGTATTGGATGCAGACGATGGATATCGCTAACTGAGGCTGATAGTACCAGGACCAGACATTTTTCGAAGGTCGTCCATAAGGTGTGTTGGTACACGGAGGAGACAGATGAACCTAGAGTGATGTGGATGAGATCCATAACTACCATTCAGGTAAGAACCTCAGAGGATGACCCATTGACAGTTTTTCTTTTCTTCAGTTGTACTTTCATTTTCTTGTACTTTACAGTTGGGCTTGTATTTCCAGCACCTTTTTACTTTTCAGCACACTTTTGTTATACAGTTTACGTAGTGTTTTGTATCCAGTTTTGTGCTCTATTGTGTGTGTTTATAGGTTAGAAAGGCAATTTCTTCCATGTTTTAGGAAATTACGCCTTAGGTGGTAGTCGCCAGCCACTGTCTATCGAAGGTGGGCTTTGGGTTGTCAGGACATGAGCCTCAGGGGATGAGTCTTGAAATATTTCATAAATGAATATTGATGATTAAAAGATGTATTATATATATAAACACTTAAAATAGTATACATGGAAATATAGTTCTGTTTCATTGAAATCAAATAAGAAATTCTTAATAAGAAATTTACAAAAAAACAGAGTTTCTTTTTTATTATGTATTCATCCTATAAAATAATATTCAGAGTAACTAATAAAATAATAATATAATTTATTGAATAAAAAATGTCAAAATATATATGTTTCATTCACATACATGATAATTTTCTTAACATATTTTAATTTTTATTCATTATGATCTTATAGGAAACTATCACACAAATAAATAGTAAAAAATATATCAGTTGTAGAAGTTGTTAAATACAATATTATTCCCATCATGCCTATAAATAATTTTAAATCGGAATATTTTTTAAATTAAATATATTTTATTTTTTAACATGTAGTCAATGAGGGGGTTAAAATATTTTAATTAATCAACTCCCAATAAAAATGGATAAAATCTATATCATATTGGTATTGATTGAATAATGTTTCATCTTTTCATTGAAAAGTGCTATATCATGGATATAATATGATTTCACTCATAATAAACATATCAAACAAAATTTAAATATATATTGAAAATACTTTTAAAATAAAGAAAATGATGATATAAAAACCAATAATTTTTTTTAGAAAATATAATTTCATATGAAATTATTTCAATAAATTAAGAAAGATCAATGTAACATTTCTAAATATATTTTTTCAATAACAAGATTATATTTTTCATTCAAAGAACAATGATATCACCTATAAAAATATTTTTTATTACATATACACATGAATATGAAATTATTAATTTTCAAATCTATAAGACTAATAAGCATAATAACCTTCAAAAATATATCCATTTAAAAATTGACATTTCATAAAAATTTTAAATTACTAAAAGCTCAATAAAAGAGAAAAATTATTAAGGATTTATTATATATTAAATATATAAATATAATAAATAAATTAAAAAACTCAATAAAATATCCTTGAAAATAACATTGGACAACAAGTATAACATTATTCATAACAACCGATTTGAATATAACAATATTATGTATGAAAATAGATTTACATTCATTAACATGCTTATATATGTTAGGATTTTATAATAGAAAAATATTAATATTAGAAAATTTATAAATATCATAAAGAATAAAAACAATCTTATTATATTTAATTTAATAATAATTAACAATTTTAATAACACAATCCAAAATAAAAGTTTAATGAGGTTAGAATTTTTTTTTAAAATCTTCTGTTTATAAAAAAAATAAATATTACTAATAACTTGGTAAATATATTTTTATATATGATTCACCTATAATAATATTAATTTCAAGAAATAGCATGGTCCACCTCAATGAATTCCTCTTAAAATT
Source organism: Viscum album (assembly GCA_963277665.1). Classification (NCBI taxonomy): domain Eukaryota; kingdom Viridiplantae; phylum Streptophyta; class Magnoliopsida; order Santalales; family Viscaceae; genus Viscum; species Viscum album. The sequence goes on from OY728140.1 coordinate 2,062,929,603, forward strand.
ATGGTTTTTATTAAAAAAATAAAATATTTTTATTCATTATGAAAAAAATATAGAAATATAATTTAATTTATTAATATTTCCAAATAAAAAAACCTGATAAAATAATTCAACAACCATACATCTATTATTATAATATCTATAATTTTTACTACTATATGAATGCCAAATAAAAATAATTTCATCTCTATTAATTTCAAATTTTTCTAAATTATCAAAGAAACTAATTATAAATAAATTACATCAATATATACTAAAATAAACATATATACACTTCATATCGTTAAAAAATTGTTATGGTTTTTTCATAAACTATTCGTAAAAAATAATACAATTTTAAACATAATAAATATCTATTTGACCCAAATAATGTTATAAAATTATATTCATATAACATAATTTGGTAGATTCTGATCAGATTACCATTTTAATATCAATATAACCATATTCTTGGTGTTATTTTTTTGAATGGAAATTCTGAGTGTATCAATTAATTTTAAAAAATTGTTCCAATTATAAATTATGATATTAAACTCATTTATCACTATGAATTTATACAATATTTATAATTTTCATTTTTAAAAAATTATAAAATATAAAAAATATATATAGACTATTATTTGTATTAGTAGTAAAATAATGCTACCATAATCTACTATTGTCATATGATATGAATAATGTATACTTCTTTCCACCAGTGTTTTAAATTTGATTATGAATAAACGTTTTCTGATTTATTGACTATAAAGGAAAACATGTACATTTATGATTGATAGGTATAAATGAATTTTTTTTGTTTCCTATTCAAGATTCCATAAAAAATATAACGGTGTTATTTCTTATTAAGTGGGTACCATTACATGATCCCATGTTTACAGTTAAAATGTAACATTATGAAATTAAAGTGACATATTATTCAAAGCCAGAGAATGATATCATTTTTTATAAAATTCAAACACTTGACATAATAAACACTTAGTTATGAAAAATCAGAAGTGTATAAATTTTATATAAAATTATTATAAAATAATATTGAATCAACCCTAAAAACTAAAAATTTATCATTTTGAAATTAAAATTAAATTCTATTAATAGATAATTGAGATATACATAATATTTCAAATTTAATGATACATCATATGGAACCTTGGAGATAATCATAAAATTTGAAATATTAAGAAACCAAATCATTTTAAATTACCATATGAATTATCTAAAAATTTATTTGTACCTCCATTTACAATTTTGTATAATATAAACATTTATAAGTATCCATTTATATTGCAATAAAATCTAAATTCTTGGTGACATATATCTTTCGTGAGACATGAATTTATTTCTTCCTATGATTATCAATTACATTTAAATTTATGTAAAAATATACATTAGGTCAAATCATATTTGAAAAACTATTTTAGGTACCGATAATGAATTTAAACAAGTAGTTATTGGTAAACTATTTATGAATGATTTATAAAAAAAATTCAATGTTAATACCAAATAGATAATAAAACTATGAACCAAATAGTTATCATACATTCCTTTCATGATACCTTGAAAAAAAGAAATAGTATAGGTAAACAACTGTATAATTGTTTTTAAATATTATTTTGATAATTTATATTTAATCTCATATCATACCCATTAATATCTATATATTTTTTATTTCATTTAATGGTAATATTTAATAATACATTTAATGATATGAATAAAATTAGGAAAACATTTCATCAAAATGTCATCATCATATTTCAAATCATTATTCTAATTTTAATTATATTTTATCTCATCATAATCATTAGATTGAGAATTATAATTATTATAACTATATTTTTATTATATTTTAAAATATTTTTTTTAAAAAATTAGATTCTCATTATTTTATTTGATCTCATTTTATAAATATGTATCCTTAAAAATATATATTATCAAACATTCAAATTAATCATTTATCTCAGAAAAAAATTAATTCATTAAATAAAATTCAGGATTATAACATCTATAATAAAATCCAAAGAAAAAAAACACAATTTAATGATTCCATGAATAATTTGATAGAAGATTATTTATCATTTCCAAAATCATATAAAATTATTCTTTTTCCTTTTGAGTTTTTCTTACCTCTCATTTCTCGATTCCTATATCTATCACTCATTTGTAGTATCCAGTCAAAATCATATTAATATCCTCCTTTCAATAGTATGATTTTTTGAAATGGATTATTCAGCATATACAACATTTAGATGTTTAAATTTTATACCTTATACTTTTTTATCTCCTCTTAAAATAAATTATTTAGTTTTAGTTTATACTAAATTAGTTTATCTATCATTTAATCAAGAGTGTAATCATTTATGTTCTACAATTTTTTGATGGTGAAGAATTTTGTATGTAATGTATTTCATATTTATGATAGGACTCATTCAATATGAAATAGATTTTATAATTATACCCCAATATATTTAATCTTATTCACAGTAGTTGAGAATCTATAGATCATATTATTTAAAGAATCATCATCACCAATTTTGAGGTCTCAATGAAATACTAAAAGAATAATGAGATTCATTCAAAACATTTTTTCATAGAAAATGTGTGATATTTGTAGAATGATAAGAATCACATGAGTTGTCTTGCACATAAAAACCTGAAAAAACATTATTCAATTAATAATAAAATTCATAATATTTACGAATTTTTAATATTAAATAATTTTGTAGCATCGTTTAATATAAGAGAATTTATGCCATTTTTTGATCATTTTATTGTTTTAATTTGTTTGAAAAGTGCTCCATCCTTAACTAGATGATGTATTGAACAATTATTGATATACAGTGACTGTGACCATATCTATCAAAGTGAGTAGGATTATGAGTTATACATGAATATTTTATATTCATTCCTTATATATTATAACGATCTATATCATTGTACTATATGTTCTATGATGACAATTATAATGATAAAATCTAAACATATACTCTACCTAAATAAGTAAGAGGTTATTGATACAAGAATGTGGGTATTTTGGAAAAAATATTTCCCATCATCCCTCATTAGTATCTTCATTTCCCATAGAGATCATATTAATTATAATATCAATGACTATGATATAAATGTCATAAATAGCTTCATCAGGTATCATCATAAAGTTATCTTATTTAATAATATATGTTATATATCTCATTTCTGTAACATTGGTGGTTTCTTCATGTGAAACTGTTAGTGTATCCCAAATTTCATGCGATGTATTATATGTAAAAATAATATTTTATTCTTTAGATCCTAAAGAACCATAAAAGGCATTCATTAGTTGGAAATTATTATTATAAGAAGTCATAGTTTGGTTATCGCAAATTTTTCAAGATGTAGAATTATTCTTATATTCATCTATAATGGGTGACCCAATTTCAAATCCCATAATTTCTAAATTAATTTTAATATTAATTTTCAATGTAGAATTATTAGTTAAATTGAAAAAGGGAGCTATGTTTCTAGTAGCACCATCTAATAAATTAAGCATAATAAAAAAGTAATGAATGGGTTTATAAAGATCTAAAAATTAAGAACTAATAGAAATTTAGAGATCCCTAAAACACAACTAAAATCACTATTGAATTCTTTTGAAAATAGTAGTCTAAAAAAATCCTTTGATAACAAATATTGGTCGAAGTAGGACACTGAAGGGTGGGTGGGGGAATTTTTCCCCTATAAAAATTTATGTTAATCTCTTTTTATTTTAAAACCCCCCTATTTAAAATCAAATTATCTTTCTAACAAAAGTAGCTGATTTTTAAATTCTTTACATGTTTGAAATATTTCTCAATTATTTAATAATATTCATTTAAATAAATTTATGAGATTATGTTACAATTAAAAAATAGTCTACTAAAAATATTCTAATGGAATAACTTTCTATGAATAACAATATTAACGATGTAATGTTTTATTATTTGGATAAATAAGGATAGACAGGAAAATAGAACTTGAATACATGGACAAACCACGTGGTTCAGCATCATAGAGAGACTTAGTCCTCTCCACTTGCTGATCATCATCCTCAATGAAAAATATATTTAAACAAGATTGATCCACACCCACAACCAATGATGAAAACATAAATCTGTCTTTCCAATTCTAATTAGACATATACCCCAATTATTCATGGGATACTAAAAAAACTTGTTCACACAGGGACCACTTCCATTGTTGTTCATTGGAGAAAAATGGTGTAAGAGAGTAGAAATGATAGGATATATTTTATCCTTCAGTTTATCATAGGAGGCCATGTGTTTTAATATAGATATACAAAGGAATAATAAAATAATACACAAAAGATCATAATATATTATGAATGGAATAGAAATTCTCTATGAATTGTTCTATGCAGTTTTGGACTCTTTGAATGCGGATTATTTGAAGCTCAGGTCCTCTTCTGAAAATAGACTCAGAAAAATAATTTTGTGAGTTTGGTGTTACGGTATTAATTTCAATGAGTTTTTATTTGTAGCCATTATCATTTTTTGAGTGGATGATACTACAATAATGTTCCTAGTATGGATCATAGTGAGTACTACTTTAGCTCATAGTATGCAAGAAGAATTGACATTTCACTTCTGTGTGTTCTGGTGTGTTTCAGTCTCTCATATTCATTATCTTATGCACCAAATTTCATGGGATTTTTATATTGTAAAATAATATTAAATTCATAGCATCTAAATGGTATCTCAGATAGAAAATCCGAGAGTACGATGGGTTTTTTGGGGTTTGTTTCACCTAGGAAAAGCATAACCTCGACTGTTGTGGATTGACGGTGATTGATCGCAATTTTCCCAATGTTTTTTGGGGTATGTTAAGTGAACTCATGACCGGAATTTTATAAATTTTGAACCGGTTCTTGGAATTGAAATCTAAGGTCACTGTTGAACTCACAGTGCCTATATTTTCTTAAAGGGACTTTCACCCCGACAGTAGTGGATCGAGAATAAAAGTAAGTTTTTCGGTTTTTAGTGAATGAATTAAATAAAAATAATGTTGTGTAGCTTTATTTTTATTTTTCTGGTTAAAGCCACCCTTGTGAATGTTAGAAGTGGGGACCACCATTCCTTAACCATCCATGAGAGGTTATGGTGGTGGGGACCACTAGAGGTTTATACCTCATTGGGGGGGGGACCTCTCAACTCCCTCAATTTAATTTTATGTGTCAACCTAAAATTAAAAGATAACAATTAATTTTACGTGTCGATATAAAATTAAATTATATCAATTAATTTTATATATCAACATGAAATTAAAGGCTATCAATTAATTTTGTGTGTCAACATTAAATTAAAAGATAACAATTAATTTTATGTGTCAAAATAAAATTAAACACTATCAATTGTTTTGATGTAGGCTTGACCCCTTTTTAAATTAAATAACAGTAACGTTAGAAATTAAGAAGGTTCCTAATAAGTGAACTATCATAAATTATACGATTGTTACTTATCGCCCCCTCTCCTATATATATAAAGATTGGGAAGATGTTTTGTGACATATTCACCAAGAAACAAAGCACTGGTAACGTGATGTGATATCCAACACATGGAGGATTATTCTATCCAACAAAGAACACTCCACCGAAGAAGAACGTCGATGTGGAACGCCTTAGACTAAAAAGAACGACCTTCTTCCTTAGACACATTCGATGTAGTAAATTTTTGTCTACAGCTACTCGACGTCCACTATCTCGTGCAAACATCGATGAACAATGAACAAGGTAGGAAATTTATTTGAATATGATATTATTCCTTTGATTCTTCTGTTATAAAATAAAAAATCATTGTGGATGATTTTTTTTGTGGGTTAGGAATTGTTTTTGTGGGAAGATACGGGATGTTGATAGACTTTTCTTCTTCTATCTTCTTTGTTGTTAATTATTTGAAATTCACGAATGAATTGATCAGCTTACTACCACCCTAAATATGGAGGGTGTGGGCAAAACCAACACGGCCTGACCCCTACACCATTATTGTTTGTAATGATCTTCGGCATGGAGACGAGGTGACGAGACTACGTATGCGACACATGCAATGACCGCACTACCCACGGCCTCTGCAACCTGCTTCGACCTCACGACACATCAGCCAAAATAGTTCATGGCCACCAGTGCACCTTCCGGTAACCTGGCTGCCCACCAGCATCCCAGCTCCTGGCTGCCACCAGTCTCCCATGTGCCCATTGGCCACTCAACCGTCTGTTGGCCTCCTGGATCCTGGCTTCCAGACTCTCTGCTCCTTGGCACCCACCATCCTCCCGTGTCGGGCAGCCCGTGCCGCACTGCTCACGGCATTTTCCGAACCATCCTCGACCATCTAGGCCAAGCCGTTGAGCCACGACCCAAGCACTCCTGGACGAGCTGGCCTTCCATGCCCCTTATGACGCCTCCATGACAAACCGCCCTTATACCGACACGCGGCCAGTCTGCACCCTCGTGATCCTCGCAACATTTGTGGCTCGCGGGGCAAGACCTATTGGGTAAGGATAGTTTGTCCCAGACTGGGTTGGCCCGGAATGGGTGGGGCCAGGTCGGTCTGATAGGGTAGGACCGGACCGGGAGCAACTTCGACCCATTTACGCTTCATCGACCAAACCTTTGGCACCAGAAATCCGTTTGACAAACCGTTAGTGGCGCCTGAAATCATGCAACATGATGGCCCCTTAGAGTAAAACCCACTATAGTTTAGGGTATATTTGAGATATGGTTCGGTTGGATCATGCACGAAACCGACAGGGACCCTTGGACTAAAATGATAACAACTCCTAGAATAAGCATATGTTTGATACACCGTCTGTTGCGTTGAGACTCCTGTGATGAGGCGAACCATCAGGATATTTCTTCATGGGACTTCGTGGAAGTTGATGTATCGACACATGGTCTGAGAAATGAAATCTCTTGGAATCAATCGTGCTTGTACAGAAACCATGTGGCAGGCTGCTCTCTGACTGCTGTTCCTAGATCTTGTGTGGGTTCAAAAGCTATGACTGCTATTCTTGACTCCTGTGAGGGTATTATAGTTCGGAATACTATTCCGGGATCATGTGTGGGTTCGACAACTCTAACTACTGTTCCTGGATCATGTGTGGGTTCGACAAGTGTGACTAATGTTCCTGGATCCCCTGTGGGTTCGAAACCTCTGACTACTGTTTCTAGATCCTGTGTGTGTTAGAAAGTTATGACTATTGTTCCTGGATCCTGTGTGGGTTCGACATCTTTGACTGATGTTTCTGGACCTGTGTGGGTTCAACAGTTCTGACTACTGTTCCTGGATCTTGTGTGGGCTAGACTGTTCTGACTACTATTCCTCGATCTTGAGTGGGTTCGAGTGTTCTGAATATTGTTCATCCTTCCTAGGTGGGTTCGACAGTTCTGAAAACTATTCCTGAATCTTGTGTGAGTTCGACATTTCTGACTACTATTTCTAGATCATGTGTGGGTTTGACAGTTCTTGACTACTATTCCTGGATCCTATTAGGTTCGGCAGCTCATACTACTATTTTTGGATCTTGTGTGGGTTCCACAACTCTGACTACTATTCCTGGATCCTCTGTGGGATCGACATCTATGATTTCTATACCAGGATAATAAATGGGTTCCATAGAATATATTATTTAATTGCTACAACGAATAATTTATAACTCTCAAGAAATATTTTATACATGTGCGAGCTATGTCAGTAACTTTTGAGTTTTCCATTGTATTGAGATGGATTAAATGATAACATAAGTATATGTATGGGCATATACCTATGTGGGGTTATCTATTTATTCCATACATTGTGTTTTATCCTTGTTGGGTTTTGTGAGACATTCAGTGTCTTAGGGTCTCTACTGAGTATCATTATATTCACCCATGCACGGGATATGCCTGAAACATGTTGTGTTGGATGCAGACAATGGATAGAGCTAACTGAGGCTGAGAGTACCAACATCAGATAGTACCCAGAGGTGGACCATATGGACTGACTATACATGATGGAGACAGACGGACCTAGAGTTCTAATGAGGCGATCTGTACCTACCTTTCTTATTGGAACCTCGATGGATGACCCATCAGCTATTTTTCTTTTCCTCAGTTTTACTTTTAGTTTCTTATACTTTAAAGTTGGTCTTGTATTCCAGGATAATTATTACTTTTCAGAACACTTTTTTTATAAAGATTACATAGTTTTTTATCCAGATTTTTTTTCTGTTGTGTGCGTTTATAGGTTATAAAGGTAATGCATTCCCATTTTTACAGAATTACGCCTTAGGAGATAGTCTCTAGCCCCTAGCATATGGAAGGCGGGCTTGGGGTAATCAAAACACGGGCCATGGGGGTGGGTCATGACAAATTGGTATCAGATGAGTTGGTTCTACCACAGAACATTGGAATCTAATCTTTTCTCTGAAAAAATAGTGTTAAGTGCTTTGATTGTGATTTCTAGTTCAGGGAGTCTTGTGTTGGTGAAGAGGCTGATGTATCCATACACCAGGTCCATGAAATCTTATTTCCCACTCAGTACATGAAAACAATGATTTCTTATGTGTTTTCAAAAGTTTTCATTATGTCAGCTCACCGGGTTAGCTCAATAGTTTTAACATTTAACATTAACACACCTGTTTCTTTTCATAATTCCTCCATTCAAATAGGCAGCTACTATTCAGAGCGTTATACGCACTGATAGCCCACTGAGCGACCTGGCTCTGGTGTAGGGCCCTATTACTATGTTGGCACATTCAGGCGGTATACCAACAACACCAACATCCATTGGGTAGTAGATACAACCAGCCACATTGGCATATAGTGCACGATGACTAACCGTGTCTCACAAGTTGTAACTGTAGAGGCCTCCGAGGATTCAAGGAGTTAAAGTTCCCCACGTAGCTGACGGATGGATGGAGGCGGTTTCTAGAGTTTTCTTCCTAGTTGAGACACTAGTAGAGCATATGGTGATCATAGATACTAGAATTTTTCAGGGAGAGACCATTAAGAAGGTTTTCATAGTGATGAGGCTTCAGTAAGTGGACTGTTACCTAAGATAGTACCTTCATGTAGTGTGTTAGCCATATCACTACCTGTTGGTTATTAGTTGCAACTGGCTGTACTGGTAAAGGACACATATAGGCTTTGTGACTAATGCATGATTAAGCATTAGATACCCCTCAGGTTCCAAGGTGAGTTGACTCATAGGCGGCTGAGGACATGCTTGATGAGGTGGATGAGAGTTCTCCATAACTTCATCAGCTTCGGCAATACGACATGTTAGTAGCTGAGTATTCATAGAGGCATACCGAATTGTCCCAGTACTGGATGAATATGATACGATCAGTGCATCAGGGCACAAACTTCCATGCGAGGTGTGTTTAAAGGAAATCTAAGCCAGCACTTTTCCACTATGAATTCCCACTTATTCTAGATTTCTAGAGAGAACCATTGTGGTTGAATGTTCATTGGCTAAGCGAATATAGCCAGTGAATGTTAGCAGTGGAAAATCAGGAAACTGGTGCCAATCTCTGAGACATGGGCGTATAAAATGTTTCAGGAAGAGGATGTGTTAGGGATAGAAAAATCTTCAGGGAAGAAGACATGGAAGTAGATCTAGGAATTCATCATGTGGTGGTGTACTTTTCGACATCTTACAACCACCCCTTTTTTTGGACCCCACCCGGCTTAGGGAGCTATAGGACAGGGGTAGAGAGTAGTTTCATTCTATTAGGGAATGCATCCCAAGTGCTCTAGAATTGATTTGTGGTACAGTTTATGTCTAAAAAATTCTTCCATATCAATAGACATACGTACCAATCATTCATTCCTTCCATGAATCTTTTCCCTGACATAGAGTATCTGGTTAAACCATTGACATCACAGTCATTTATGGAGATACCATTGGGAGGAGGCTCAATAATCACACATACACTGAAAATGTGATATGACCCTTGAGGGGAGAGTTTCAGTTGGAACATATTGGTGGTAGCGTCGAGGCCTTATGACGTTAGTCTGGGATTCGACTTGACACACATAGCTCACACATAGAATGATTGTATCAGGCATGGAGGATGTGGTTTATCTTCAATGTTGGGATGGGGTTTTTCTTGGTCAGAGAAAAAGGAAACCCAGGAAGCACCGGATAAAATTATGCATAAGAGGGTGTATCCAATCACTCATGAGTCGGAAAACCTCCCACTTATGTCAGTAGAAATTTACTCGGAGATAGTCTATACTCCTAGAAAGGGGAACATGGTAGCAGATGCACTCAGTAGAAGGTCTGGCCTACATCTGCTGAGTGAGGCAAAAGAGAAGCTAGCATATTTTCTGATATCCTTTGTGGATCGAGAAGGATCATATTTTATACATTCTTTTACAAGAACTCCCATACTCTTTTAGTGAGTCAGGGAGGCACAACATGGATACGCTGACTGAGAGACACGACGTGCTCAGGTATCCACTGGGCAGAGACCTGATGGATTTTCTGAATATGGGAGCATGTCATCCTTTTCAGAGGGCATATTATGGTACTGGTGTCAATTCAAGAGGAATATTTTCGAGAGTTCCAAACATCCCCTCTAGTGATACATCCAGGAGTGGTAAAGATGTACCAGGATATCCGAAGACAGCACTGATGGCCGAGAATGAAGAAAGAAGTTGTAGATTTTGCCTCTCGGTGCCTCACATGTCAGTAGGTGAAGTCAGAGCATCAGGTACCAGCTGGCTTGGTTCAACCTTTAGAGGTCTTATAGTGGATGTGGGATGGGATATCTATGTACTTCGTTAGAGGAATTCCACGTACATCTAGGGGACATGAATCATTTTGGGTGATCGTCGATAGACTCAACATGTCAGCCCACTTCCTACCAATTGGATATTAGGTTTCAATAGAGATAATGGGATTCCTCTATGAGTATGAGATTGTGCGGTTACATGGAGTACCCTCGACGATTATCTCTGATCATGATGCGCATTTTATGTGCCGACTATGAAGGGGGTTGCCGGAGGCTTTTAGGAGGGAGCTTCATTTGAGCACCGCCTTCCATCTTTAGATGGATGGTCAGACTGAGTAGAACATTCAGAACCTTGGGGACATGATGTGTTCTTGTGTTCTTGTCTGCAGTCATATTTGGGTGGATCACATACATTTGGTGGAGTTTTCATGAAAAAATAACTTTCACTCCACAATTGGGATGGCATCTTTTGAGGCATTATACGGGTGTCTTTCATATCACCTTTTTGCATGACTGACCCCGGGGAGTCAGCACAAGTGGGACAAAAGATGGTACGGACTACCATAAAGAAGGTTCATATCATCTCGGAGTGGATGTAGACTACATTGTCTAGGAATAATACGTATGCCGACAAGAGATAGTGACCTCTGGAGTTCGAGGATGGAGACCATGTCTTTCTATTGGCCTTATCTCAACGTGTTTTGCCGATATTTGGACAAGGCGGTAAGATATCTCTGAGGTTCATCAGATCTTTTCAGGTCCATAGAATAGTTGGCAAGGAGGAATACCCCATAGCTCTTCCACCTCAATTGCATCATGTGCACGATGTCTTGCATGTATCCCTGCTGAGGAGATATGTGCATGACCCTTCTCACGTCATCAACCATGGAGAGCTAGACGCCCACAATGGGGTGAATTTTACAGAGGATCAAGTAGAGATTGAGGATCTACAGAATCGAGTCCTTCATGTATGTTCGATACCTCTGGTGTACGTTTTCTTACAACATGGAATCTTTCAGGAGAGCACATGGGAGAGGGAGGATCAGATGCATGCTCAGTATCCCCTACTTGTTCCCTTACTTCTTTTTTATCTTACGTGGATTTCAATCTCTAAGGTGGGAATAATATAAAGGCATGGAATTTCCATATTATTTTATTAAATATATGGGAATTTTAACAGTCCGCAAAATATTGACGGCGCGTGATCATGAGGACCGTCGTGACTAGAATGATCCATCAATGTTTTGTAAAGCATATGATAAAGAGTGTAATAATTTTCCCTAAAAAATTAGAATAACACTTTAATGGTTACTCAGATTATAAATCCAAGATAACTGTAGCAATCAGGATGGTGGGTCTACCATATGCACGACTTAAGATTAGTTTGCATGGTCCTCCTGTGAGAAAACCCAAAATTGGCATAATCATTAATAAAATAATTTAATAAATTATTTTATTTTTAAAATGTGTATAAATCACAAACGGTAACCTGGATTATATATATGAGACCACCACTGAACTCGTGAGGGTATGATTTCTTTAAGAAGATACTAAATTTGGCCGGCACAGGCCACCTGAGAACGTTAGTTTTTGTCCGCAAATAAAATAATTAATTGACAATTATTTTATGGTAAAATTTATAAAATATAAAAAATAACTCAGATTGAAAATCCGAGTGTACTTTTGGGTTCGTTGGGGTGTCTCTCACTAGAGAGGAGCCTGAACTCGACCGGGGTGGGTCGATGTTCACTGATAGTAATTTTACGAACTTTTTTTTCCTGTACGTTTAGTAAACACGCGAGTGGCATTTTATAACTTTTGAACCGGTGCATGGAATTGAAGTCTGAGGGAATCATTGAACTTGTGATGCTGGTATTTGTTGAAGGATACAATCACCATTATGGTATTAGGTCAAGAATAAATGTTAGTTTTTGGGTTTTTAGTGAATGTGTTAAATAAAAATAATGTTGTGTAGCATTATTTTTATTTTTCTGGTTAAGACCACCCTTGTGGGTGTTAGAAGTGGGGACCACCACAACTTATCCTCCTATGAGAGGGTATGGTGGTGGGTACCACCATAGGATTATCCCTCATTATTGGTGGGGGGGGGTACGGAAACCTCTCAACTCTCTCAATTTAATTTTATGTGTCAACGTAAAATTAAAAGCTAACAATTAATTTTATGTGTCAACATATAACTAAATGCTATCAATTACTTTATCGGTAAACATAAAATTAAAAGCTATCAATTAATTTTATGTTTCAACATAAAATTAAAAGCTAACATTTAATTTTATGTTTCGAAATAAAATTAAACCCTATCAATTGTTTTGAGGTTTGATTAACCTCTTTTTATATTAAGAAAAAGCCGCATTGGAATTTAGGAATGTTCCAAATAAATGAACCGTCCTAAATTCCATGATCGTAACATACCTCCCCCCTCTCCAATATATTTGGATATTGGGATGAGGTTTTGGAATGGCTTCATCATCAGAAGAAGTGCTGGTTAAGTGACACGACACTCGACACATGGAGGATTACACTCTCCAACGAAGAATGCTCCACTGAGGAAGAACACCGACGAAGAATGACTTAGACTATGAAGAACATACTCCTTCATCCTTCTTCCTCTGACTCCTTCGAAGTAAGATGTGTTCGTCTTCAATGACTCGATGTCTACATTCATGTGCCAACGTCGACGAAAAACGGAAAAGGTAGATAATTTGTTTGAATATGATATTATTCCTTTGATTCTTCACTTCTAAAACAAATAATCATTTTAGATGATTTTCCTTGCAGATTGGGAATTATTTTTGCAAGAAGATGTGGGGTATTGATAGAATTTTCTTCTTCGATCTTCTTCTTGGTACATTTCTGAAATAACGAAAGAATCCATCAACATGCTACCACCATAAATGCAGAGTGTGCAGGCCAAACAAACATGGCCCGACACCTCCACCGTATTTATTGGGGATGATCATGGCAATGGTGACATGGTGATAAAATGAAGAATGCAATGCAAGAAACTATCGGGCTCCCCGTGTCCTTCGCCACCTGTGCCACCCTCCCTGTGCTTCGGACGATCCGACTCCCGACCACCCACTGGCCGCCCTGCTGCTCTGCCGCCCTACGACCTCTCGTGCACCCGCGGGCCGCCCACTGGCATCTTGGTTGTAGGCATTTAATGGCCTCTAGTGCACCCTCCAGCCGCCCGGCCAACGCTGGCCTCCTGGATCCTGGTGGCTTCCGGCCTTCCGTGCACCTGTCGGCCGCCCAGCCACCCCCTGGCCACCCCCCCCCCCCCGGCCGCCAAACTCCAAGCGCCCGGCCACCGAATGCCGTACGCCTGCCTGGCTGCCTCCTGAACTGAGCCTCTCGAGCCACACCCCTCTTAGTGTTGGCTGAACTGGCCTCATCCATGCAGGCTGAGCCGCTGAGCCGCACCCCATGCGTGCATGGCCGAGCCGACCATCTGCACCCCTCCCGGCGCCTCCAGGCCGAACTGACCATACATTTATGAGGTGCTGGTGTGCGCCCTTGTTACTAGTCCACGCCCTCACCATCCTCACGGCCATTGTGGCCTACAGGGCCAGGACCAACGGGCAGGGCCAGACCCAACGGGTCAGGCCAGGTTGACCCAGACCAGGTCGACCAATACTGGGTCTGGCCGGGTCGATCTAATCGGGTTGGACCAGATCCAGGCCCACTATGACCCTTTTATGTTTCATCGGCCATAACTTTGGCACCAAACATATATTTGAAGAACCCTCAGTTGTGCTTCAAATCATGGATTGTGATGGTCCCTTACAGTATACACCAATAGAGTTTGGGGTATTGTTGAGAAAAGGTAAGGTTGGATCGTGCAAGAAACTAATCGGACCCGCGAGACTAAAAGGATAATAACTCCCTAACCTGGAATCCATTTGATGTACCGTCTTTTGAATTATGAATTTTCTGATGAGGCGAACCTTCGTGATATTTCATCAAGGGACTTCTTGGATGTTGATGTATTGACACTTCGCTTAAGGCATGGACCCTCCAGGAGATCAAGCAAGCTTGTGTGAACACCCTATGGATGGCTACTCTCTGACTGCTATTCCTGGACCCTGTGTGGGTTCGAAAGTTGTGAATACTGTCCCTGGATCCTGTGTGGGTTTGACAGTCCAGACTACTATTACAGGATCCCTTGTGGCTTCGATATTTATTTCTACTATTCCCTGATCCTTTGTGGGTTTGAATGTTCTGACTACTGATCCAGAATCTTATGTGGGTTTGACATCTCTGACTATTGTTCATGGATCTTGTGTGGCATGGATTGTTCTGACTACAGTTCTTGGATCCAGTGTGGCTTCGACTACTCTGAATACAGTTCCAGGATCCGATGTGGGTTCAACAGTACTGTCTTGTGTTCCTAGATCCTGGGTGGGTTCAACCGTTCTTATTAATGTTCCTGGATCGTGGCTGGGTTCTATAGTTTTGAATACTCTTCCTGGATCATGTTTGGGTTCTACATATCTAACTACTCTTCCTGGATCATGTGTGGGTTCGACAGTTCTAACTACTGTTCCTTGATCATATATGGGTTCTAAAGTTTTGAATACTGTTCATGGATCCTATAAGGATTCAATAGCTCTGACTAGTGTTCCTGGATCCTGTGCGGGTTTGACAGCTTCAAATATTGTTATTGAATCTTATGTGCTTTCGAAAAATCTAATTTCTGTACCAGGATCTTACGTGGGTTCAACAGAATAGATTATTTTGTGGATACATCTAATCATCTCTTAATCTCTACAAATGTTGTATACCTGTGTGATATGAGTGAGTAACTTTTGTGTTTTCCTCATGATTGAGATGGAATAATTGGTAACATAGGTATATGTAAGGATATAAACCTATGTGGGGTTATTTTTTGATTTCATAATTTTTGGTTTGTCCTTGTTCAATTTTCTGTGACCTCGAGGGTCTCAGGCTCCCTACTGAGTATCGTTATACTCACCCCTACACGGGTTATGCGCTCACCTCATTGTATTGGTTGTAGATGATGGATATCACTAACTGAGGCTGATAGTACCAGGACCAGACATTTTTCGAAGGTCGACCATATGGTGTGTTGGTACACGGAGGATACAGATGAACCTAGAGTGATGAGGATGAGATCCGTACCTACCGTTCTGGTAGGAACCTCAGAGGATGACCCATTGACAGTTTTTTTTTCTTCAGTTGTACTTTCATTTTCTTGTACTTTACAGTTGGGCTTGTATTTCCAGCACCTTTTTACATTTCAGCACACTTTTGTTATACAGTTTATGTAGTGTTTTGTATCCAGTTTTGTGCTCTATTGTGTGTGTTTATAGGTTATAATGGAAATTTCTTACATGTTTTAGGAAATTGCGCCTTAGGTGGTAGTCGCCAGCCACTGGCCTATCGAAGGTGAGCTTTGGGTAGTCACGACACGAGCCTCAGGGGATGAGTCTTGAAATATTTAGTAAATGAATATTGACGATTTAAAGATGTATTATATATATAAACACTTAATATAGTATACATGGAAATATAGTTTTGTTTCATTGAAATCAAATAAGAAATTCTTAATAAGAAATTTACAAAAAAATGGAGTTTCTTTTTTATTGTGTATTCATCTTATAAAATAATATTCAGAGTAACTAATAAAATAATAATATAATTTATTGAATAAAAAATATCAAAATGTATATCTTCCATTCACATACATGATAATTTTCTTAACATATTTTAATTTTTATTCCTTATGATCTTATAGGAAACTATCACACAAATAAATAGTAAAAAATATATCAGTTCTAGAAGTCGTTAAATACAATACTATTCCCATCATGCCTATAAATAATTTTAAATCGCTATATGTTTTAAATTAAATATATTTTATTTTTTAACATGTAGTCAATGGGGGGGTTAAAAGATTTTAATTAATCAACTCCCAAAAAAAATTGATGAAATCTATATCAAATTGGTATTGATTGAATAATATTCCATCTTTTCATTGAAAAGTGCTATATCATGGATATAATATTATTTCAATCATAATAAACATATGAAACCCAATTTATATATATATTGAAAATAATTTTAAAATAAAGAAAATGATGATATAAAAACCAATAATTTTTTTAGAAAATATAATTTCATATGAAATTATTTCAATAAATTAAGAAGGATCAATGTAACGTTTCGAAATATATTTTTTCAATAACAAGATTCTATTTTTTATTCCATGAACAATGATATCACCTATAAAAATAATTTTTTTATTACATATACACATGAATATGAAATTATTCATTTTCAAATCTACAATACTGAGAATCATTATAACCTTCAAAAATATAACCATTTAAAAATTGACATTTCATAATCATTTTAAATTACATAAACACCTTAAAAGAGAAAAAATATTAATGATTTATTATATATTTCATTCTATAAATTTTAGAAAATTGTAAAATTACTCAATAAATTCTCCTTGAAAATATCATTTAACAACAAGTATAACATTATTCATAACAACCCATTTTAATTTAACAATATTATGAATGAAAATAGATTTAGTTTCATTAACATGTTTCTATATGTTAGGTTTTTATAATGAAAAATATTAATATGAGAAAATTTTTAAATCTCATCAAGAATAAAAAAAATCTAATTATATTTAATGTAATCATGATTAAAATTTTTAATAACCCAATCTGAAATAAAAGTTGAATGAGTTCAATAATTATAAAAAATGTTTTGTTTATAAAAGAATAAATATTATTAATAACATGGTAAATATATATTTATATATGATTCTTCCATAATAATTTAATTTTTTAAGAAGAAGCATGGTCCACCTCAATGCATTCATTCTAAACTTTTGGTTTTTATAAAAAAAATTAAATATCTATAATCATTATGAAAAAAATTTAGACATAGAATTTAATTTCATAAAATTTTCAAATAGACTAACATAATAAAATTAATCAACAACCATACATCTATTATTATAATATTTATAATCATTACTATTATATAAATTCCCAAAAAAATAATTGCATCTCTATTATTTTCAATTTTTTCTAAATTATCATACGAAATAATTATAAATAAATTACATTAAAATATGCTAAAATAAACATATATACACTTTATGCCATTATTAAATTCTTATTGATTTTTCATCAACTATGTCAAAACAATAATATAATTTGAAATATAATAAATACCTCTTTGACCTAAAAAATCTTATAAAATTATATTCATATAACATAATTTGGAAGATTATGATAATATTTCCATTTTAATATCTATATAATCAAATTCTTGATGATAATTTTTTAATGGAAATTATGAAAGTATCAATTCATTTTACAAAATTTTTTAAATTATAAATTTTGATGTTAATATAATTTATAACTATAAATTTATACAATATTACTCATTTTCATTTTTAAAAAATTACAAAATATTTAAAATTTATATAGATCATTATTCATTTTAGTACTAAAATAAAAATGCCTTAATCTACTATAGTTATAAGATATGAAAAATGTATTCTTATTTCCACCAGGGTTTTAAATTTTCTTTTGAATAAATGTTTTCAGATTTATTGACAATAAAGGAACACTTGTACTTATATGATTAATATGTCTAAATTATTAATTTTTCTATTCTATTCATGATTCCATAAAAACAATAAAGGTATTATTTTTTATTGGGTGGATACCATAACATGATCCCATGATTAGAGTTCCAATGTAACATTATAAAATTAAAGTGAGATATTATTCGATTCCAAAGAATGATATCATTTTGAAAAAAATTCAAACACCTGACATAATAAACTCTTAGTTCTGAAAAATCAATTGGATATATATTTTATATTAAATAATAATAATATAATTTTGAATCATCCCTAAAAACTAAAAAATTGTCATCTTGAAATTAAAATTCTATTCTAATATTATATAATTGATATATACATTATATTTTCAAATTTAGTGATTCATCATATGCAACATTAGAGATAAACATAAAATTTGAAATATTAAACAACGAAATCATTTTTAATAACCATATGAGTTATCTACAAATGTAATTATACCTCCATTTACATTGTTGTATGATATAAACATTTATAGGTATCCATTTATATTCCAATACAATCTAAATTCTTGGTAACATAAATATTTCATGAGACATGATTGTCTTTCTTCCTATGATTAAAAATGACATTTAAATTTTTAAAAAAATATACATTAAGTCTAATCATATTTGAAAAATTATTTTTAGGTACCCACAATGAATTTAAACAAGTATTTTATAGAACACTATTTTTGAACCATTTATAAATATTAGTCATTAGTAATACCAAATAAATAATAAAACTATGAACACCAAAATTTGCAAACATTCCTTTCATGAGACCTTGAAAAAAGGAAATAGTATAGATAAAATACTGTATAATTTTTTTTAAATATAACTTCAATAATTTTTATTTAATCTCATATCATACCCATTAATATATATTTATTTTTTATTTCATTTACTAATAATATTTAATAATAAATTTAATGACATGAATAAAAGTAAGAAAACATTTCATCATACATTCATCCTCATTTTTTGAATTTTCATTCTAATTATAAGAATATTTTATCTTATCATAACCATTATAATGAGAAGTATAATTATTATACCTAAATGTTTTTTTAATATTTTTTTTAAAAAATATTTTTAAAAATCATATTCTAATTATTTTAGTGGAGCTCATTTTATAAATAGGTATCCTTATAAATATATATTATCAAACATTAAAACTATTCATTTATCTCAGAAAAAATTTTATTCATAAAATAAAATTCAGGATTACAACATCTAGAATAAAATAGAGAGTAAAAAAACATAATTTAATGATTCCATGAATCATTTGACAGAAGAATATTTCACATTTCCAAAATCATATAAAATTATTCATTTTCCTTTTGAGGTTTTCTTACCTCTCATTTATCGATTCCTTTCTCTGTCACTCATTTGTAGTATCCAGTCAAAATCATATTAATATCCTCCTTTACAATACTATGTGTTTTTTGAAATGGATAATTCAGCATATACATCTTTTAGATTTTTGAATGTTATCCATTCTCTTTTTTAATCTCCTCTTAAATAAAATTTTTTAGTATTAGTTTATACAAAAGTGGATTATCTATCTGATAATCAAAAGTGTAATCATTGATGTTCTACATTTTGTTGACGGTGATGTTATTTGTAAGTAATTTATTTCATAGTTATTATAGGACTCATTCAATACGAAATATATTTTTTAATTTTTCCCCAATATATTTGATCTTACCCACAATATTAGGGAATCTATAGATCATATTGTTTAAACAATCATCTTCACAAATTTTGAGGTCTCAGTACTCTACTAAACAAATTTTGAGATTCATTCGAAACATTTTTTCATAGCCAATGTGTGATATTTGTAGAATGTTTGGATTCAGATGAGCTGTCGTGCACATAAAAACATGAAAAACATTATTCAATTAATAATAAAATTTATAAAATTTACTAATTTTTAATATTAATTAATTTCGTAGCATCATTTTCTATAAGATTATTTAGGCCATTTTTTGATTGTTTTTATGGTTTTAATGCGATTGACTAGTGCTCCGTCCTTAACTAGATGATGTATTGCACCATTATTGATTTATAGTGAATGTAACCATTTCTATCAATGTGGGTAGGCTTATGAGTTATCCACGAATATTTTATATTCATTCCTCTTATATTATAATGATCTATATCATTATATTGTATCATCTATGATGACAGTTATAGTGCTAAAATGTAATCATATACTCTAACTATATAAGTAAGAGGTCATTGATACAAGATGGTGGATATTTTTAAAACATTTTTTAGCATCAGTCTTTTGTTGTATCATCCATTCCCATAGAGATCATATTATTTATAATTTCAATGATCATTATATACATGTCATATATTGGTTCATCAGTAATAATCTTACTATTATCTTATTTAATAGTATATTTTTTATATCTCATTTCTGTAACATTGGTGGTTCCTACATGTGAAATTATTATTGTAAGTCAAATTACATGGGATATTTTATATGTAAAAATAATATTTAATTATTTATCTCTTAAATAACCATAAAAGGCATTCATTTGTTGGAAATTATTATTATAATCAGTCTTTTTTGGGTAATCGCAAATTTTTCAAGAAGTAGAAATAATCTAATATTCATATATAATGGGTGACCCAATTTAAAATACCATAATTTTTCAATTTAGTTTGATATTAATTTTCCATGGATAATAATTAGTAAAATTGATAAAGGGAGGTATGTTGGTAGTATCACCATCTAATCTGTTAAGCATAATCTAATAGTAACGAATAGGTTTTTAAAGATCTATAAATTAAGAACTAATAGAATTTTATTGATATATAAAACAAAACAAAAATCACAGTTGAATTGTTTTGAAAATAGTAGTCTAAAAAATCCATTGATAACAAATATTGGTAGAAGTAGGAAACTGAAGAGTTGGTGGGGAAATTTGGTGCATATAAAAATTAATGTTAAATATTTTTTAATTTTAAATCCCCCTTATTTAAATTCAAATTTTCCTGTTTACTAAAGTAGCTTATTTTTAAATTCTTTACTTGTTTGAAATATTTCACAAGTATTGAATAATATTCAGTTAAATAAATTTATGAGATTATGTGGAATTTAGAAAATAGTCTACAAAAAAATTATAATGGGATAACATTTTTTGATTAACTATAAAAATTTTGTAATTTCTTTTAATCTGGATAAACATGGATTGACAGGGAAACATAACTTGAATACATGGATTAAATAAGAGGTTCAACATCAATGAGAAACATAGAACTCTCCACATGGTGATTATCTACCCCCAAGAAAAATATATTTAAACAAGATTGATCCACACCCATGACCAATGATTAAAACATAAAACTATATTTCCAATTCTAATTAGACATCTACCACAATTATTCATGGGATAATATAAAAACCATGTCACGCACGGACCTCTTCCATGGTTGTTCATGGGAGAAATAATGGTGTTAGAGAGTGGAAACGATAGGATATATTGTATCCTTCAGTTTAGTATAGGTGAACACCTTTTTTAATACTGATATAGGCACAAGTCAAAAGAATAATAAAATAATACAAAATAGAAAATAATATGTCAATAATGGACTGAAATGCTCTATGTATTGTTCTATACAGTAGTGGACCCTTTGAATGTAGCAGATTTGAATCTCGAGTTCTCTTCTGAAAATAGACTCGAAAATAGAATTTTGTGAGTTAGGTGTTATGGTATTAATTTTAATGAGATTCTATTAGTAGATATTATCATTTTTGGAGTGGCTGATACTGCAAGGATGTTCATAGGATGGATCAGAGTGAGTTCTCCTTTAGCTCAAAGTATGCATGAAGAATTGTTGTTTCTCTTCTATGTGTTCTGGTGTGTGGAAGTCTCTCATATTATTTATCTCATGCACCATAATATATTAATCCTTGAATGTTTTTGTTTAAGTAGATGTGAATAAAGTTTTCCACACCCTGTACCTCGTACTATCTGTTGACATGTATTTAAGAATCAATAATAATATATGTATAATAAAATAGCTCAAATACAACCATTAGAAATATTATTGAATTTAATTATAAGACAAATAAATGGTTATGAATTGAATGATCTCATTATCAGCGGTGTCATATGAATGGTGTCAGAGGGATAGTGAGTCAGGAGCGGTGCCACAATTAGAAGTGACTCTTTTTTTTCTTTTATGAGTTGCCTCCAGACATATGTAAAATACATTGGGAAAACTCAGAAGCTGTTAGGCGATGAAAAAATGTTTTGGAAATGGTTTAAGTTCCTTTATAAGTAACATTTTAATTAGAAATGGTGTCATTGAAATTGTGTTTATTAACATACATATTTTTGAACTAGAAGCACGATACAATGTAGTCATTAAAACAGTGTCTCATACATTAACGATTATTAGAAATAATGGTGAGACTGTTTTGTTATAGAAACAGTGATTATTCCTTTACCGCAATACACTATTAAAAATATAAAATCTATCTTAATAAGTAATACTAAAAAATGGAATAGTAATAACCATAATAATAATGAAACACTACATATCATGATTAGAGATTATTTACAAGAGTTAAACCTGGTTTGTGAATATTAAAATTGGAGGATTCCAACCCATCCCATATATATCATCAAAAGTTTTGATTTTAATTCATGAATAGAATATGATTTTATATGATACCTCTACAAGGGGAATGTGTTGGTTCCAATATCCAAGGAAAACATGATCTAATAAAATATTCTAGAGATAGAATAGTCCGTTCAGACTGTAATAAATTAGAGGGTTACAAGAAATTCAGAAGTTCAGTTATTTATCAAATAGCAATTTAATGAATCTACAAAACCATGAGGTAAAACATGGAACGTGTTCTGATATAATATAATTTCAACTTCATATAGTAATAACACTTATCTTATTTATATCATGGATTTATATATGAGTTTAATAATCATTTCAATATATGAAATGAAATCACCTGGAAAGGTTATGTAATACCACCCAAATGTCACTATGTATTTTTTTATACCTCAATGAGTGTTATGGTTATGTTTACTTATTTACATATATGTTTTCAAAATGGTTACATTATACCCTTATACAAAATTCATTCCAGTTTAAATTTCAGGAGCACATATCATTCCGGTACAAACTCTAAAATATTTCTCTTCATGTTATCCTGATAGAAACATTTCCTTCAATTATATATATATCATAGTTATTCGTTGATGAATATTGAAGTAAGAGTTACATGCACCATCTAGAATTAAATTCTTCTATTATAGTTTGGATGAGGAACATTTATAGTTTTGAAATAGTATAAATCAATCTTAAGAGATGTTAATCTATATAATATTCACTACCTTCTTTTGTATAAATTAATAATTTTTATAATACTACATGATTCTATAATAATATATTGTAGAGAAGTAATTTGAGAATGATATTATCATGATCCTTTTATTATTCTCATATCAACCATATAGATGTTGAAGAAGTTTTTATCACATTAATATTTATCATGGATATGGTTTCGGGATCCTATCAAATAAGAGAGTCTACCACATTGTCAACCCTACTAGAATGGTAATATACTGAACAATCGTAACACATTATCATCTCTAACTAATTTTTCTTGAACATATTATGATCTTTTGGTGTATATATACTTATGAATTTTATTGGCTATAAATATATATATTACACTTCTCATAGTAGAGATAATGTATCCAAATATTTAACTAGATGTTCACTTCAAACATTTATATATCATTAATGGGGAAGTAATATTAATTGTTATTTATTTGGTGGGAGGCATAGGCTATCAACTATTAATTTTTTATGAGTGAAAACCCCTTCCCTTTTTGGAAAAATCCCTTTTAATAGCTAATCATATGTCAATGGGTGTTAATGTGAGTATTGGTGTTGTGATTAGCCACATCGTTTAATCGTGAAAACATTATTCACATTCATCATTTCAAATTGTCTTGAATCATTCCCATGATATCTTAGTTAGGGGGATTTAAAAAATTTATTATTTTTTCACAAATGAATGATAATACTAAACTAATCCAACTAAACAATATATTTCCATAATTAATGCAGTTATAGGCCACCCTTAAAACGTCTACATTTATTAATGATCCAAAGATATCACTTTGTCTATTATTACATTACATAGTAATGTTGATTTCTATAACCAAAATATGACTTTACAATGAAATTAATTTATATTGTTTTCTTTAAAGTCCTTATCAATGTATTCATATGCTCTATATGTATCCCCTTTCAATTAGATTATATAAGAATATCAAAAATAAAGAGTACCAAAAACATTCAAGGTAATACCTAAATTCTCTATTAATAAAATCCATGAATATTTTCAATGAATTATTGAGTCCAAATTTAATCACTATGAATTATTGAAACCATTTAATAATTTAATTGGTGTTTAGGTGAAAACCTTAATCGCCAGCATTACTTGTTAATATATTGTACAAATATGTATTAAAAATAATTTATTGTAAGTAGCATATTAAACAATTCTTCAATTTATGATAAAAGATAATTTTTCATTGTTGTGATATTTCAATGCTCATGATAATAAAAGAATAAGTGCATTGACCCATAGGACTCCATGACAATATAGACCGGTTCACCGCATAGTGAAGCACTTTTGAATATAAAACATTTATCTGGATTCTCCTAATTGTTTTTTTATATCCATGAGTTCATGAAAACCATTATATATGGAGTCATGAATATTTTAAAATACCGTGGTATATTCTCAATTTAAAATTAATCCTATAGGCTATGATGAAGGTCGGTGAATTATTCAATAAACGCATTACTATATTCCCTCACAATGTTATTGTCTACAAGGATGATCATTGGCATTAAATCAATAATTTGTAATATATATATATTGTTTAAGGGATAAAATATCCATTATTAATATGATGATACCAATTATGATTCATCATTCATTAACATGTGTATAATCAAAAGAAGATTATTGATATTGATTGTAATTTCCTTCCCTAAATGTTTTTTGTTAGATTTATATGATGAAAAACAATCCATACCATTAAAGCATATCACATTTCTCTCAATAGAGTATGTAAAGATTTATTGTGACTTTGATAAAATAAATTTATATAAGTGATTACTTTTTATTAATTAGGCATAATAAATTCCCCATTCTTTATTTCCCCTCCTGGGTATGAAAGCAAATGTTTATTATTATATACACCTTTTACTCTATACTTTACAATAATTTATTGTTGTTTTATTATGTATTGTCTTATCCGTGTTGATTTAACAAGAGTTTAATAACTATATTCCATCAACTAACTATACAACCCATTATTACCAACTATGATAACCCATATAATTATTTCACATTTTTGGTGATATATTTCATAAAAAACACATTGTATGACATATATGTTATTGAAATCTTGTTTATTTTAGAAAGTATGTTCATATGATGTCAAATAAATACAAGGAAATAAGACAAATATTGAAAACTTGATTTAAAATCTTATAAAATAACAAATATTTTAAAACTATGTAGGACAACCTAGGAACATACATTATAAGGGGACATATAAAGAAAATTGTGCATTAGTTAACAAAGAATAACATAATGAAATAATTACATTTCAGTCAATAAGATTATCAATGGGACATAAAATAGGTTAGAACCATAAAAATGAACATCGAAAGCATGATAAATGGTGATGACAGAAAGGTAACATGGGAATGTAGAAACAAAATTATACATGGAATTATAATCATAGGTCAAGGATAAACATAAAGACATAAAAGAATGGTGGAAAAGTCTCATAATTGATTAAATTTACGCACTAATACCATACGTGATGTATCATGAGACTAAAGCCTTCGACAATATAACATAAGGCTATGTAATTATTATTCCACCCATCTCATTTATATTTGGAACAGGCATATGTGTTCATGATAGATCATTAAATATAAGATAATATTTCAACAAATGTAATCCCACAATTTTACATTAAGGAATATATATATTGATTTAACTAATTGAATAAGGATTTGTATGTATATGTGAATACCAATGAGTATAAATTGCTATGTTATTCACAATACCTAGGTTTGGATTAATGAACAGAATCATAATGTCAATAACATAACAAGGATACATAAGGAATCATGGGAGAGATTAATGAATGTAAAAGGGGACTATAATAACATGTATATGATAAGGTATGTAAGAGGGATTTGGAAGAACATATCACAAAAATTGGAATTCGAATACAAAATGGATTACATATTGAACATTATTTAATAATAATGATACTGAGGGGGTCCCATACCTTGAGAGGGTGTTCCCACAAGCCTTTTAAGAGCTTTTAGAGATCATGTGGGAACTAATAAAGGGTAAAATAGTTTCCTTATACATGGATATATAGTGAAGATGAATATGTTCTTATGTTTTATTATATAATTGAAGATAGGGATGCCAATTATTATTTTACAAATATATGTTTTGGTATCTATAAACATTTCAAATCAACACCACAATGCATACCATTAATTTTTATAAAAGTGGATTTGTTTTATATTATTTTTTATGTGCATGAGACATGAAAAATGAAATAATACCCTTGGTATTGTGGAAGTTATTCATGACCACAATAAATTGATTTTAAAAACATTAAATATATTATACATTTTGGATGATTCAGAAAGGGTTTATAAATTTAATCAACTAACAAAAAAAGAAATTAATATTAATAATAAATATATATTTTTAATTTATTTTCTATAAAACTAATATTACATAACATTTGAGTCATTAAATATCATAATCTGTAAAATATATTTACTCTGTATTTAATTTTGACATGAAAATTCGACTGTCTCAATTTTTTCTAAAATAATATCATTATTGAATAATTTTTATGTAATGCTTCGAAAAAAAATAATAATTTTATCAAAATAATTCTTTAAATATGATAATATACATTAAAAAAATAATAATTTATTAAAAATTGCTATATTTTCGACAATAACTATTTTTAGATCTAATTAAAATTTACATTATATTGCATAAATGTATAATATAATTATTAAATAGATAAAAATAATATTTTATTGGAATAAAATCCATTTCAAAAAATCATGTTTTTTTAATGTAATTAATAATTTTATGTTCATATTACCCGAAAATACAATTCATGTTTTAGAAAATTTAAAACTAATATTTATAAATAAAATTAATTAATCATTTATAAAATAAATATTGTCAAGGATCAAATATAATCATATTATTATTGAGTTAAAAATATACATATTTATTCATTTTGTTTCATGATAAATATCAATTTATAACACTTTTGATCACCATATCGGTGTGTTGTATGATTGATAGATTTTCATAGGGAGGATTAGTAAACATAGATTCGGTCATGATATTGATGATATTGAAATTCTCCTATAAATGGGTTTTATCATTATTTTTCATCAAATCGTGTATTTTTATTATTCATGTGAAAATCCTATAGATTCTACCACCTTTAAATGATATAGTAAATGGGATAGATATGTTATGATCGTACTAGTAAAGTCTATCACTTATTTTATGAATGTCAACTTGATTTATCATAAACCATAATATATACTAAAAATAAGTTCACTATTCAGAAACAATATTATCACCATTCATGTTATTGAATGGTATTTTCAATTCTAAGGGTTAGATCCAAATGTTCCCATGTGTTTTCTATAACCACATTGCATAATAGTAATTTAATTCAATCCCAAATGTAATTTTTTTTTAAAAATGTTTTGTTAATTACAGGCAACATGTATAATGAATTTTTTAACTGTTATAGAAGGTTTTCAGTTTACAATATATATGAACAATTATAGTAGGTGTTTGCTGTAATGATTTCTTTGTCGAACATGAACTACATTGTGGTTGATGTTGTATAGTAACTTACAAATCATGAGGTCATGTGTATTTTACCTTTAGTGACCATCCCTATAAATAATTAAAAACATATAAAAAATTCCATACTAGAGGTCATAGGTGAATGATTTCAGAATAAGAAATTAAAACCATGAGAACTATTGATGATAAACAAAATATATTGTAATGACCCAATGTTTTATCAATATAAATTCCCTTATTATAATTATTTTATATAATACCATGAAAACAATATATAATGAAATAAAAACTATTATATGACCCTTAAACATAATATTTTCATTTCAGTGATTTTATAAAAAATCAGACATACTGTGTTTTGATCAGTAGGATTTTTGGGATCTGATATGATAGAAATATTGTTTTAGTGAATAGTAACGAACATTTATGAATAGTAATATGACCTAAATGAATAGTAAATCATCCCAAATAATATTATCGTCACCTATGAAATTATAAATAATATATCGGCATCTAGTAAGTTATAATATCACTATATTAAAGTTATTGGTATTTTTTATAATCCATAAATAATATATTAAAATTAATTAATTAATATAAAAGAAAAGTATTTTTCCAAAACAATTTTCATCAATTAATAATTTTATTCCTCTTGATTTTAATATAATTTTATAAGACCATATGTAATTTTTAAATGCAATACACATTAGTAATAGTATTTAAATCTATATTTTTGAAGAAAATTATGATTAGAATTTAAATTTATCCTATTTAATTTTTTTTAAATGGATTTCAGTTTTGGATTCTACAAATTAAAAAATGTTTGTGAATTTTTTTTTCCAAAATAGTTGAAATATTTGGTGAATGGTAAAACACGATAATTTATGATAGATGATAAATACATGAATTATGATATCATCCGTTGATTTGTGGTTAAAGTAAGGCCATTATATAAAACTCAAAAGTACTATTTACTATTTATGGTTTCAAGAATAATTACTCTTTCATGTCTTATAGAAAAATAATAAAAATGATAAAAATATAACGAAAACCCTTCACCCATCCTCTATAAAAACCACCCAATACCTCCTATTCTCTTTACACTTCTCATGTATTTTCCAACAGCCCTTGGTCTCCTTAAATGACCAAATTATCTACCCTTATGAGTCCCTAAATGAATATTAAATTCAGAGGTATGTTTCTCTTTTCCTTTCTTTCATTTTGTTTACATTTTTCCTTAGTTCTATTTTCATTTCTAACCTCTCCTCACCCCAATGGGATGACATCTCCAGTACCAAACATATTCAAAAAATTTGTTTTGATGATGGGATAATTCATTGTCACCTCTCCTTTTCCATCCTTTTATACACATGAAATGAAAACATTGTTCCCGGTGTGTTGATTTATTACACTCAATGATGATGGGTTGTCAATTTCTATTACCATCGTCTATTCACTTTAGGAAAACCTTTTTATTATTGAACTAGACTATTAAAAATGTAATTTATTTTATGTAATGATTTGTAATCATTTTTAATGAATGATGTAGAAAAAAGTTAATTTTGGGGAAAATCGCCAAACTAATCTATGAATTTATCATTAATGTTTTATAAAATGACTCACCTTATTTATAAATAACCAAATGAAATTTATAAACATTTAGTCTTTTGGATGTTCAATAATGTCATATTTCTTCAATTGTGGACAACCAATCTCATTATACATGTGTATCCAGACATTAATATATGTTAATGGAACAATAAAACCAATGAAGAAAACACTATGAAATAATGAAAATGATCCTCTTAAGTCATTAAAAAGGACACTAATAAACTTAATAAGGTTATAATAAAACTATATCATTTTGGAGATGTTTTGGATCTTTTAATTAATGAAACTAATTGGAATATTCATCTCAATAAGATCATTTGAAGAACAACATCAGAATTAAGGTAAGGGATCCTCACTTTCTCTCATTTATTCAAGAATCACATCATTCATATTGTGAAGAGAAATCCTTACCAGTAAAGAGTGTTCCTACATCCCATATCTTCATTTGTGTACATGCCCCAAAAAATACCTATGGAAACCCTACCACAATAAAATTCCAATGAATATTTAATGTCATGGGAGGACACATAATCAAATATGATATATTTCCATTAGCATCTTCATCGTTCAATCACCATCATGACTAGATTGTGCATTTGGGAGTCAAAAACCCAAATATGGAATGTCGCAATAGAAGATCCATCGAAGAATGATGTCTAATAGTAGTTCATTCATGGGGATATTTACGATAAATAATAAGGACATTGGTCCTTATAAATAGAAAAATAACATTAACACATCGATTCATGAAAAATCGATCAACGACATCATGTAGAAGTGTGATGCAGGTTAGAGGATGAGGAAAGCGGTGAGGGAAACCCAATGACCGAGTAATTTATGATGTAGGGAAATAATGATGCATGACAATGTCTAGTGTCCTATTGTTCCCATTATGTGATAAAATTCAATTTTGTAATTAACAGTATTCACATAATCTGATTTGATGACATTATATTGTAATGTCCAAAATGAGTTCTGTATGATTACTAGAAAATTCTTGCTAGAGGAAAACCTCTAACCATTTATTAATAAAGAAAATTTTTGGTAAAAAAGTACCACAAGACAAACACAAAAAACAATATATTATGAAAAAAACCCAAGAACATCTCCATGATAAAAAAACACCCTTTACAGTCACTGATTCCCAATCCAAGCTTTAATAATGCCTAATAACTTTGGCATACTTCATCTGAATGATCAACCACTCCAATGAATAAAATTCATTATTAATTTTCCCAGAGACTTTCCCATATTTTCAGATAGTGGATCTAGTAGACATTGGCATTAGAAGATAGGTGAAATACTTCCCCGATATTTTTCTTGGCGAAGCAATCATATCCTCCTGAGTCCTATACAACATCTTCTTCACTCTCATTTAAATGTCACTATATAAGGGATTGAACATTCCACCATCATTATCCTGATCACTATCTTAAATATCCCCCCATTATACCTGTATTTATTGACACTTCACTATCTAGTTTGGCAGAAGCTAAAAGATCCAATCAATCATTGAAAGGAAATACAATTGTTCTACAACCTCTGACCTTCACATAACCCATTTCCCATTAATTCATTCATTGCATCAACTTTCTGAGGTTTGGTCTACATGATGGTTTCCACACCCTCATTTACCAGCTCTTGAAAATGGTTCCTCATCGACACCATGATTAGAACACCACCATCCTCATCATCCAATCCACAGACCTCTGGATCCCCCACTGGTATACTAACACCACAATTATCCAATATAATATGTAGACTTCTATCATCGCCTTCTATAGAAACCCCTACCTTCCCATCACTCAAATCCCCAATGATACACCCCTTCCTTTGACTATCCAGACATCATATCCATCGATCAATCCACCATCGTTATAGCTAATATCAATAGGTTCAAGGCTATCATTAGTGACCCCTGTCTCCTTCTACCTCTCCACTACAACCACAAGTCTACTTAATTCCAAACCAGTATCAACAACACCCCTGACAGTAGTTCCCTTTGCACAATCAACCGGGTTCATGTCCTGATTAAGACTATTTAACACTTTAGATACCAATGGATTTGCTGGAACCTATGTTGGTTATTCCCAAACTAATGAAATATAGGGACCCATGACAGATTAATCGCCATGCCGATCATCTATATCATGCATCCTTTTCCAATCAATGGTTTTACCTATCCTCTTATCCAGACCTGATGACCTCCTGCTCCTGACTCCACTATGACACATATATTCTATGTTCCCCAATTTTTTGTACGTTGTGTAGTTTTCAATACAAGATTCGTAAATAATAGCCTTCTTGCATCTAAATTACTCACCCACTGAAATCGAAATCCATTCCACTGTAGGTCTCGAGGTATCCACATCAACACATAATCGAGGATTGATCAGGTGACTCACTGTGGATGTATGAATATCAGAACATAACTAACAACCTACCAGGTTCCGAAGCATACATATAATCGATGTGATTTTGAATGGTAGTGGAAGATGAGAAAGACTGACCCAAATATGGATGGAGGTCGGGACGTGATTCATATAGAGAGCAAAATTCGGTGGAAGGAGATGAAACTTATAATTATGGCATCTCTTGGGGGAAGTGTACCACACATAAATCAATTCTTCCTCGAAGGTGAATTGAATAATCAAATAAGAACTATCTATAAGCCCGATGACCACATGATCTTGCAGATCCCATTTTCCTAAACCCAACCGATCTAAATCATCAGCTAACATTTCTCGTAAATTAAATCAAGCCACCAGCGCCAGGTCTAGGTAACTCGTCACTTTAGAGAACTCTGACACAGATATCGAAAGCTATGGATTTCCAAGGTGAAGATCAGGCACCTTTAGACATAAATATATCACCAGGTACTCCGATAGATAGTTATTCTTCAACAAAAAATTATTTCTAGTTTTTCTATGGAGACATACAAATGTTTAGTGGGGTTATATTGGGCTCCACACATTGCTATCAAATTCTAATTATCACCTAATTTTAATAGCAATAAATATAATTAAAATAAATTTTTATTTTTAATAACAGATATAAACAAGGTTAATAATTATACTAATCAATAATAATTATCCTACGAAATTTTTATTAATCTGAGTAATATTAATAAAATTATATATCCCATGTCAAAATAATAATAAAAAATCCTTAATAGTTTTGAAAATGTTTTCAATAAAAAATATTCCCAGATAATTTTATGTATAATAACATTTTTGACGATGATGATTAGAAATTCAATATTTTTGTAATTAATATTGTTTTTTTGAGAAAAATAACCATTCCATTTTGAATATGTTATAATTAAAATTACAAGATAACAAACTCGTTTGTAAAAAAATTTCATTGAAAATAAAATTAAAAATATATTGAGTAATTTTGAAAATATTTAGTGGCCATGATGGATCAAAATCCATTTCATTCCATTAACTTTAAAACAATGATTCATTCCCCTTTTCTAATAAACCAAAAACTAGCCTTATTTTGAAAAAACATCATTATTAAATTAAAAAAAATGAAAATGAATCATGGTTAAAAATTCGGTTAAAAAATATTTTTTAATTATTAAAAAACAAATAACCTTTTTTATAAATTATGTTTCTAGGAAAAAAAGTATTTTCATTTGAAGGGTGAAATGAAGTAATATTTTCTTTAAAAAGATCTCAATCATTTTAATGACCATGGAGTTTAAAATGGAACCATTATAAGAAAATTTCATGAATAAATAGAGGATAAAAAATATCAAGGTTTTATTATACAATATTTAAATAATATCCATCAATTGAAATTCCAGTAAAAAAAATCCCAATTAAAATGAAAATAAAATATTATATATTTCAACATTTGTAACATTTTATTTGGTACCCTCATGAAAGGTATAATGTAAAATGATACATTATATACCATGAATATAAATAAATATATGATATAATGTATAATGTTGGGTTTTACATTCACTATAATAGTTTCATACATTTGGAATATAGAATATGTGTCATGAAAGTAATAGTGGGATGACAAACCCTTACCTTACGTTTGATTTCATTATTATGTGTTAAATATCCTTGTATAAAGAATATAGAAATATTATATATATATATATATATATTATAAAAATAAGTTTTTTCACATGATAAATAATTTAATTTTAGTAATTTATAGAATATATAATAACATTTCACTTTTAAATTAACTGCTTTAAAGGATAATTGATTTGTTTTTATGTATCTTTTCATTTTGGTAATTTTAGTATTTTTAAGTTCTCCATGGTCTCATTATCTAAATAATGTTAAAAATTATTTTAATATCAAATATATTAATTATATTTTTAATTATATTAATATATAATATCTCGAGAATGAAAATGGATTACCCCATTGATTGATACGAAATCCTATATGTATGCTTGACCATTCATTCAAATTTTTTATGGATATAAAAATAGATGAATAAATTATAATTAACAATTCCACTATAATTATTATATTATATATAGGATTTATATTGATCAATTATGTTATTAGTACAATCCATTTATAAAATAAAATGATTTACATTTCAAATCGCTATATGGATGTCGTAGTCCAGTCAAATGCACATGTGAAATTATTATTATCCAATGGATTTGATGGTAATAATTTATATATGATATTATATTTATTAATTTAATTTTAGACCATAATAATAAAAATATAAATTAAAATAATAATTAATACATTCAATTAATAACCTAAATGAAAAATGAATCACATATCATTGTGTGGGGGTTGTTTGATGTATAGATGATAGAAGTAATTATATCACCCAAAAAATTTTATATAAAACGTTATATGTGATATTATAATTAAATAATTATAAAAAAATTAATTAATAATGTATATAGAATTTAAATCCATAATTTTATCCATATATGGTAGATGTTCATTGAAAATATATTACATCATTTCAAGAGGCGGTAGACCGCCATACACTTGATCGATAGTTTTGATTCCCATTTGATGTGTGTGGGAATGTATCTATGTTATTTATTTACCATATTAAAATCATAGTATATATTTTATCTTTTATTATTATATTATGATATATAAATATTATTTTTTGGAGGTGTAATATTGAAAAATTCAAATACCAATGATTATGAGTTTTACAACTTTTTTAGAGAGTCTCTATATAATTATACATAAATCCTTTATTGGAGTACTTAATAGTAAAAATAAGGAATATGTGATGTTTTTATAGTATTATGGATGGTATTTGGGTATTTATTGCTGGATTTAATTAGTATATTTGGTGGGGAGAGGAGAGGATAAGGGTTTCCTTTCATATGTGGGGGAGATGATAAACAAGGAAATTTTGTAAAGAAAAAGTGATTCCCACATGTTTCTCGTTACACATAACTGTATAATTGGTCAATATAAAACCATAGAATACAATATGAATAAATATTAAAAAAAAGTTGTTTGGGCATGTTTATAGGTCATTTAAAACCTTATATATTTAGTTTAACCTCATGTATATATATTATAACATTAAAGGTAGTGATTTTGTTCCTACAGTATTCACTATTAATTATAGAAAAAAATTATTTTATATATAAGATAATATTATATTATATGATTCTTAATATGAATTACATTATTTTTATTTCAAATCAAATATGTAGCATTATTTGAAATACAATAAATTCCATATATGTGATGAAAATGTAGTCTTCATTAAATGTATTTTTAGGGAAAATATAATCTTCTAACAGACATATGAATTGAAATATCGATTATAAGAGTTTAAAAATAAATTTTTTGTTGAATAATATTTTCATGTTATAGAAATAATACCTTCACAAGAGAAATTTTTTTAAATTTAAATGATGAATCATTAATCACATGACAACTAATTTTAGAAAAAAAATTCATAAACACAAATATAAACTTATAATAAAATTATGTATACATGAGAAAACAATATAGTTAATTGTATTATATATAAATAAATATTTCCTTTTTAATGTTAAATATAAATATAAATGTAATTTTCCATTTAAATTACCTAATTTATTTAATATTTCTAAAATAAGAATTTTTCAATATTCTCTAAAAAATAATTATTTTCTAATCAATCTCAAAATTAAATTTAAATGAAATTCTAGCTTACTAATTAAAAATTTATTTTATTTTGAAAATTAAATTTTTTGATGGTGTAATTTTCTTTATACATTATGTATGTAAAGTATGAGAAAACGTCCTCTAATAAATGTATTTCTTTTCGAAAAAAAATTATTCATTTGTACAATAACTTTTTTTCTAAATAATATATAACAATTGAATTTTTTTTAAACATGTTTAAAATATATATTTTAAATATTTTAGTTATTTCTATTCATACATGAAAAATTATTCAGTATTTTATAATGGTTATGTCTATATAATAATATTTTAATAAAATATCATGTTTTTCTTAAACCCGACATTTCGTGCATCGCGAGATATAAAAGATATTAAATGTATATAAAAATAAATATATACTAAAAAAATTTAAAATTATATTTTAATAATGTTTTTACATGACATGTACAACATAAATCATTATGATACACATTCAAAATACTGGGGTGTTACAGTTTTTCCCCTTAACTAAATTTTGTCATAATATTTTAATCTTTATAATGCTAATAAATTTTTCTATATTTGGAAAAATGATTCCTAAACCCATTCTATGAAAACTATTAATAAATATCATCATTATAATAGATAAATTGACATTTGATGTTTATTTGGGATAATCACATAACTAGGCTTCTAAATGGGAGAACATTGGTGTGATGTGAAGCTATAGACATATATTGAAAGCATAAATAATCATGGAAAATGATAGAGAACACTGATCACTGAGAAATGAAGGATCAATGTAGTTTTAAGAACTAAAAATCCATAATTACGTAATTATTCAAATTTCTAATTGATTAATTGGAAATGGAAAAAATATTTTTTTCATCCGATGAGTGAAGTAAAGATGGTTTTACATAAAAATGCTATATTGATGTCTAAATTTATAAATGTAATAAAAAAATAGGAAATATGTTAATTTCAATAAATATATAGAGTATAATAAATTTAAATTTATTCATTAGATAAGGATCCCAAAATTTCTTTAATTTATATTAATGTACAAACACTCTCAATTAAAATTAGATTTAATAAAAAATCCCAAACCTCATGTTTCTCATTTTATTGTTCAAATTTAAAGCTATAGTTAATTAAATATAGATTTATAATACATGTATTTCATAACCATGTTTATTTATACTATACATTATAGGTTTTTTCATGACATATTATAAGTATTATATTAATAATGTTTATTTAAATTATTGTTTTGGGTGATAAATGCTACCTTTTTCTTGCATGTTTTTGTTTGAATGTCCCAATACACATAATTTAATCATTATTCCATCATTTCATTAATTAAAATATTTATAAAGAATACAGATAAATTCATTATATGAATAATTATTGTCCAACATAAATGTGACAGACAAAAATGTTTATTACATTATTAATAGAGATGGCAGGTCAAACATAATCATGAAATCTATTTTTTCTATTCAACATATGTAACAAAAGATAGTAAAATAATAATTAATATTTATATTGTAAATATTTTAACTTATATAACTTATATATTCAAAAAATCAATTATAATAACCTTCAATTTATAATATAAATGAAAAAAATCACATTGATTCTTGGTAGAGGTAGTCTACATGCACGCATGAACGATGTTGTCATTTAAACAAGGATTGGATGTTAAGTAAGTAGAAGTGATATTATTATTCGATAAGTATAATTATTTCAAAAAAATATTACATAAACATTAATACAATTATAATAATCATCCATAAAATATGGTCATGAAATATGAATTGTAATTCTATGTAGAGATATAAAATATAATTATGATCATGTGATACATGCACATCTATTTTAATGAGAAATAGAGTGTATATTGGTGTTTTAGTAATAATGAAAAAATCGATCAATATTGTCGATATTTAATTTATTTTGTTTATTAAATACTATTCATTTCGAGGAGGTAAAGAAAAGTACAATAGTAAGAGATTGATTATGGTGGATTTCTTTTCTTATAATCAAATCCTTTATTTCCCAACTAATGTGATCTTGGGATAATATTTTGGGAATAAATAATAATTTATGTTATGTATGTGGAATTGAATAAGAGAAATTGGTTATATTTTGCTGAGATATAATGATCCATGTAGTGTGTATAATTGATGGATTATGTTTCCTTTTATAATTTTGAAGAGGGACAATTTTTTAATATTTCAAATTGATAAATTATTATAAATATATTTTTAGAAAAAATTTCTTACATTTGTCTATTGTCTAATGGTAATATATTTATGGGTTATAATTACCTCATAATACATAATTTAGACTATTTTAGTGTCATTTTAAAAATTATCATTTTGATTTACCCTAAGTTAACATATTTTAATTTTTACCATGGTAAAAAAATATAAATATTAAAGGGTTATAAATTTTACATATTTGGTTTAAATTAGAACATGGAGGAAATTATGTTTGACATTTTTTTGGTATATTATAATAAAATAGTCTTATTTAAATAAAGTTAGTATTTTTATATATTATAATAAATTATTATTATGATAAAATATTGTTAATATAAAATATGATAGTATTCATATAACTAAACCTTTAATAATGAAATAAAAAGAGGGACTTTAAATGTAGTTATTTTAACTACACTAATTATTCATATACATCATGATATATTCTAGGTGACAATAAAACATTTATATTATATCACTTTTAATATTTTTAATATTATTTATTATATTTTTTAAATGAGAAATACAACATAAATTATTGAATGTAAAAGAAGTTACAATTTAATTAATAAAAATATAAAATAAATTTATAACATGATTAAAAATTATGAATTTAATATAAACACTTATATTAATTAATAACATTCTTTTTTTTACTATATGCCACATAAAACATACATAAAACAAATGGAGTGACATTTTCAAAAAAATTTGATTTACAGAATATTTCTTTCAAATTCATCAACATGTTTCCTTTAAAACACTAAATTTATAACATGATATTTTAAGGGTTGCATTTTTCTCAAAAAAAAATAATTTTTATTTTACATTATTATATTATCCGTTATTTATTATCAATATTAACCTTGTTTTCTATTTAGTAAGCTGTTGTATTTTACCATGCTTAATATTCATATTAACCAGAAAAGGGTCCTACTTTCAAATATGATCATTTTTTTATAAAAATATATACAATTTAATGTTATTAAATACAGATAAATGGATAGTATAATTTTTATTTCATGTGAAAAAAATAAACAACAATTATTTTTTTTAAAAAAAACATATTTTTATTCATAAAACTGAATTAATTATTATCATATTCTTAAAAATAATTTTATTTCGAAGAAAATTTAATCTGTTAAATTACATATAATTTTTTTTAATTTAATTCACCAATAGTGATTAATTGAAATTGTAGATATAAATTACTTCATATAAATGAAATTTTTTCAGGAAAAAATCATTTTAATATTAAATAATAGTTTTTTAATTTGAATCTATTGATTACTAAAAAATTATTTATATAATTTTGTAGACTCTATATTTGTAATGATTAATTTATTACTATTCATGACTTTACAATCTAATAATGTGGTATTAAAATATGAGAAATATTTTAATAATTTCATGCAGTTCTTATCAACATAGTGTTTCATTTATCAAAATCTATTAAATAAATAAAAATTTTTACGATAAATATTTTAAAAAAAATTTAATGGATGTTAAATTTTAACCCCCATAAAATGAATTTAACACTCAAAATTAATCATTATTACGATAAAAATAGTATATATATCCCTCATTAAATCCTTAGGATCCAACATTGATTTCTCAAATAGGAAGTTTCTCCAAAAAAATGTTGTCTAGGAAAGTGGATTTATTTCATAGAACATTATCTATATAGTTCATAATAACTTGTAGTTGTTATTAATAATAAAATTAGTATTCTAGCAGTATGATCTATATGCTTATTACATGTAATTTTTTTATTATTTACAACTTCAATAAATATTCATGGAACACATCATACAATTTTGAGTGATTTTTTGAAGTACCATTTGATAAGTTATTATCCTTTTACAATCAATCACGTAAAAATGGGAAATATACATATGGAAAAGTTTCTTTCCTTTCAAAATATCATCACACAAATCTGAGGATATATTTTTAGGAATAAATTCTAATATACATCAAAAATCATAATATTTTTTATGAAACTTATATAAGTATTTTTTGACAATAATATTATTTTAGGAATTTTGTATGGCTCTAATTATTTATGTTGTTTACTTATCTACATAATATTACAATAACATTAAATATACTACTTTATTCGTGAATGTTTTAATTCATAACTCTATACCATAGAGTGTTTCATATGGATATATCTAAATATTGGATTGGAAGCAATTGTTGAATGAAAAATACAAGGAAAGAAGTTGTTGATATCATCCCCCACTGAAATATATAGAGAAAGAACTCAACATTTCATATATTTATTGGGTAGTCCTAATAGGGAGACAATCTATCTGAGGGGGAAAAACAGTTCTAAAACTTTATTATATATCCTAATATTGATGAACACTTAACAAATCCCTATAGGTAAAAGAGGATCATGACCAAATATAATAGATACAATTACACCGTTTTATCTTACCACTCTAATAAGTTGTGTTTTAGTTAGTTGGTCAAGAGATAAATATTATTTAATGGAAATCAAGTGTGATAACATTGTATAGAGATTGACATAAACCATATAAAATTATTAACATTATATTTTTTGGAGTCTAATGTCTAAATAAATTATGATATTTTCCTATTTTCATTTGGGTATGCGTAACAGTTGAAACATCCTTATATAATTATATCTGTCATCTATAAATTTCATACAATTCTATAATTGATAAATGTATGCTTCAATTTATCTATTCATGCCATCTCACAATAAAAAAGAATTTCATTCTCTACATGTCTTTATAGTTTCTGGATGAATTGATAATAAAGAACTATGTGCATCACCCATATGCTCAATCATCAATTTTAGTTCCAAAGGTTCACATATAATTTTCCAGAATTGTTGTAATCTATCATAATAATGGATGTTCTTATAAAAATTTCTCAACTTATTTTTCATGGAAATATATTCAATCTATGTATACTATTTAAAATGATAGATGTTTTAAGTCACCATTTATGAAGTAAGGTACCTTATCATTCATTAAAAATTTCATGATCCATACTTTGTAAGGCCATATTTATTTGATATTTTTTATACTCATTATAGATAAGTTATCTTGAACCTTTTGACATGGAAATTCTAAAAACATGTTCACCTTCACATGGTAGTATTAAATAGATCAGTATTATTAATTAGTCCACTCCACTGAAATTATTTTATAAATTTTCTTATAATTTTTAGATAAAATATTCTTTTTCCTTTTTTGATCTGTATGTATGTCACACAGTTATATATAAAGCAATCTCCCCATATTTTTAAGGAAAAACATTACCACAACTAAGTACAAATCATTTTTTGGTAACTTTTCTAATTGAAATTATATTTTCATGATTAATGAGATATAATAATATCATTTTTAATGATAAAATTTTGCATTACCTTCTTTTGTGAATCAATATATATTACAAAAAATTTGTCACTATAGGGTAGCGTAAGCATAGGTTCGTTGACTAGCCAAGTCTTTAGTTTGTTAAACCATTCCTCACATTCATCCATAATAATGAACCTACATACCTTTTGATTTAACATGGTGAGGGGATTAGATAGATAATAAAAATTATTTATAATACCCCATTAATATTCATCCAAATAAATATAATTCAAATTCACTATTGTTGTTATAAATCAAGGTTCAATAACTTATATATTCGAAGGGTTAACTGATATCCCCATCATGAAATTATATGACCATATAATGAAATATTCTATATCAGAAAATAAAATTTGGAATATTATTTATAATGATTATGATTCATTATATTTTCTATCACAATTGTAAAATTATATTCATTCTAAAACTTTCAAATTTTTTAATAATAATTGCATCCATAAAGTCTTCAACAAACTGACCAAGGTAATATCTATACACTACATTCATTAAATTGATGAATATTCATGTGAATTAGTTAAACCAAATTAAATCATTATAGATTCAATGTTTCAATATTTTGTGTGAAATTTTGTCTTCACAATATCCTCCATCATCACATTAGATTAATGACATATAGAATTTTGATCAATCATGAAGGTTATTTTTTTT
This sequence comes from Viscum album, assembly GCA_963277665.1. Taxonomy (NCBI): domain Eukaryota; kingdom Viridiplantae; phylum Streptophyta; class Magnoliopsida; order Santalales; family Viscaceae; genus Viscum; species Viscum album. The sequence goes on from OY728140.1 coordinate 2,062,972,000, forward strand.
TTATGTTTCTAAAAAAAGAAATAATTATGGTGTATAGGATAAATGTTCTTGATTTTGAAATTGTTAATATTCATATAATTAATGAAAATATATAGTGACCCATCTTTCTTCTACAAAATAAAATAGGTACAACAAATAGTTATGGATTAGGGAATATGAGTCTCTTAAAAAACATGTAATTCTTTTGTATCTTATTTCATATATTTTGAGGAATTTGTTGATATCCTAGAAGATAAATATCATTACATATAATTAAACAAAAATTATAATTTCATGCATTAGAAATTTCCACCATAATATCATTTACATGCTTAAAATGATTGGCATTGTAGATGAATTTTTCTTTATTGAGTTAGACAATTAAACATATAATAGATAACATAATACACACATGGATGAAACTTTATTAATATAATAATTATTCATTATCCTATAAAAAATGGTTATTCAACATAATTCCAAAAATGAATAAAATATCATATGTTGAAATAAAATATTAATTCTAGATGCCCTGACAAAGACACTGAAATATGGACATAGATAATTCCTTAGATTACTCACCATATAATTCATAAAAATATTTCAAACAAAATATGAACCATAAAAAAATAATTATGTAGTATCATTTATTTATCTAATCAAGATGAACCGCTCATAAATCCATATAAACAAACATTTATAGTATGCAATCATATATTTTGTAAAATATTCTCCTCATTTTTAAAAATAACACGATTCTACGTGATGCCAAATTAAAAATATATATTCCTATACATGATAATTATAACATTATTCCTAAAAAAACTCAAATTATATTATGGAACATAATTTTTTAATGTTATTTAGAAAAGTAAATGAATTTATTTTAAATAATCGATCATAATAATGTAATTCATATATAAACATCATTTTAATAAAGAAAATTCACAATATATTATTAATTTATTAAAAATATCAATAGATAAATACTAAAAAATATGTGTCCAGTCTATTTTTCTTATGATAAACATAAAATTGATTTCCTTATTATGGTATCCATAAATTTGTAGTTATTATCACATGAAAACAACCTAATGTTTATTTTTATTTAATAATTTACTCTAATACGTATTATAATGACTCAACTATAAAAAATTAAATAATTATGATTTCCTTTCCAAAAATCTCTATTTTAATTTCAAGAATATATTTGGCATTATAGTTTTAGAGAACTTTTCTTGAATGTCATATAAAAACCCTATAAATTACCTGATTGAAATGTGAACATATTATCGATTGTTTTTACAAATTAAAGACCATTTAAAATGAGAATTGTTTGTTCACAGAAAATAATAATGATTTTAAACATGACAACTTCATGGTTCATAACAATCATTAAATAATATGATATTAATTTCAAAATGATGTATGTGAACAAAATTCCCATTAAAGAATATAAAATAAATTTTTTTAGTCTATTTATAAAAAAGAAAACACATAAAATTATAATATTTATCATATTTTCATTTAAGTGGGTGGAATAAATCATTTAAACACATAAAAAGGCACTCTTTTCTCATATTTTGACATTAAAACTAATATCAAGAAATTGTAAACCCCTTTTATGAAACATAAAGCATCATATTCATAATCTGTGTCAAAATAATGTGAGAAATAACTTATTCCCAGTTAAATTTAAAAATAGAAACAAAATCAGTTAAATCCCTCCATCACTCCATTGAAGAACATTAACTCTACCGAATATATGGTAGATCAATAATGGGTTTCATCAATTATATATGATTAAATTTTTTTGTATATTATAGGTTGTGTTTGGATCAATAAGCATTCATAAATAATGTCAATATATGATCAATGAATAAAATAAATAGAATGTTTCAATTTAGATGTATTGAAAGCCCATCTTGTTTTTAAATTTTTTTGTAATTATTGGAATAGAAACATTTATCAGAAAAATATCATTAAAAAATTATCCAAAGACATCAAGAAAATTTATATAGAGGTATCATATAGAATAATACCTATGATGTAGAGGACTCTTTTATGGATGACGAAATAGTATAAATTAATATCTAGAACAAAGTACAGAGAGAAATTTTATTTCTTATAATATGTTATACATGATTTTTATATTATCTTCAGATGTATGAAACATTGAGTTTAGATTCTAGTACATGAAATAATGGGCTTTGTCAATATAATATGTTACATGCAAGGCTATGTTTTTTCTAATATTATTTATATTATTATTTAAAATTAAAATAATCGCATATATGATAGATTGTATGTAATAAATATGATTGGATAACATATGAAAATATATGGTTGAATTAATTGGATACATGTTGGCTATAAAATAATATAAAAACCAATTGAATATAATGAAAATTTCTATAACAATCTATTATATTTTTGCTAAAAAAAATTCTAAATGAATAAATTATTTTATATTTGTGTAATATCATAATTAAATTTATATATATTAGGTATAATAAAAATTCATTACTATCATCTTATATATTATATAAGATCATGATATGAGAAAAATAATGTATACATTTATATATTCTTATAGCAGTTGTTTCTCTACAATTTAACGGTTCACATGTCTTAAAACATAATTTTGACACATTAATCATTTATATTTTATAAAATGAGATTCAATTTTCAAATAGCAACTTGTAAAGTATCTTTAGGTGAAATTTTTTTATATTTTTGACAAATTTCTTCATTTTTTATGAATATTTAAAACTATTGAATTTTAATTGAAAAATTCCTTTTCATCTAGTTAATTTGTAATGATAAATTACATTTTTCAATGGATTTAAAGTAAATTATATAAAATATACATAATTGAATCCAATAATTACATTGAAATTATTTTAATATACCTTTAATATATAAAATCATATTAATATTTTCTTTATTAACACTTCCTAAACTTGTTCCTCATTCCATCCATGTGAAAAATTTTAAAGATATTTTTTCTCTAAAGTGAAATGAATTTGAAAATTATAATATTTAATTTTAATAATTATAATTTATAATTACTACTATGATTTAGTTTATTTTTTACCAAATTCATTTTTGAAAATAGTTAAAATTAGTTATAATGATTCTATGGAAAATCAAAATACTAATGGAATGAACATTCATAATAACGGAGGAAATGAACTATAAAAATTATAATAACAAATTAATGGATTTATAACGACCTTATACATGTCATTATCCATATTTTTCATCTATTAGACCCACATTAAATTAAATATTATTGGGAGAACTCAATACTATTGAAAAATATTTTTTCTGTCTTCTACCACACTTATAGATGAAAAAACACTATTATTATATATTCACACCTCTATAAACTATTAGGTTGAACAAAACACGTGAAAATAACTTTTTAACTTTTATAAACTCGTTCTAGAAGAATTTTTTTTTCAGAAATCAAATATTTTATTTTTTTTAGTGAGAACCTAATAAGGATACATAAACCGAATGAAGTAATCTTGTAAAACTCTTTAATATTATTTAATTATCTATGTTCATAAATTTATATTATTAAACTATTAAATAATAAGAAAAATATCTTATATATAATGAATTTTTATTTTTTTATGACCCAAAACATCACACACTTTGATTGAATTGTTTATGAACTGAATGTCCATGTCTATGACAGACTCCCGCCTCACAGATCGATTGGGTTTATATTTCCCATTAACACCTTCCATGGAAGGGAATAATAATTTATTTGTTATTTTCATGTGATATATATTATATTAATGATTTTATTATGCATATATATTTACTAAATAACGCATACCATAAATCTCACTATTTTTTAGGAATATGATATTGTTGAACGTGCACATGATGGACTACCAACACACGAAGCGATGCAATTTTTCTTAATTTACATGAAATGTGATAAATATGGTTTTAGTAAACTTTATTGATTTATATAAAACAAATTATACAGTAAATATAATAATAATACGCATCATTTATATTTTTTTAAATTCAATATGTAAGAAAATAGGAATTATTATTTATGTAAACATTCTACCTACCGTCTCCATGAATGGTTTATTTAATTTCCAATCTATAAATTATAATTATCACATTATATAAATAAATAATTGATATATATGATAATTAAATAATGGTTTCCATTTCATAGAAAATGGAATCATGATCTATATAAGAGGAACAAAAAATAACAACTGAAATATTACATGAAAATTAATTAAATTAACAACTGAAATTATTAAAATAAATGAATATTATCGTCAAACATGTGGTTAGATATTATAAAAGATAATATATGATGTTATAAATATAAATATGGTTCTATTATAATTTAATCACTTTATTAAAACAATTATATATAAGATTGAATATTTTCCATTCAAATAGAACTGTTAGGTAAGGGTTTTCATCTCAATTTCATTTAACTGTAATATATTATTTTATAAGGCCAAAAACATATATTATATGGGGTATATAATTCTATTTCATATTTAATATCATGAATAATTCATTCTTCATGGTACATTGAGACTAAAATATGTTTATTTCATCTAAGGAGATTGGAATATAATGTCAGTATTGACTCAATTCTTTTTCAATGGGTTATATAACATCATTGTTGTGGTTAATATTTAATGATTGTTTATGTAATGGCATTTGTCAATATTTTTCTTATTTATAACAGTTAAATGTGGATGTATTGTTGAAAAATACTATTATTTTATTAATTTCCACTTCATTTCCATGATCAGTTGAAGGGCTTATTTTATAATTTCATTTTAATATAGATCAAATTTTCTGTAATTTCAATTAATTAAATTTATATGAATTATGTCTAATAAAAGATTTAATTTAATTATAATGTGATAATTGATGATATTTTTCATGTGATAATACCCTTTTTCCAGTCATTAGTATATAAATTATGTTGTAAAAGTTTTAAGAAAATCCAACATCATTTTTCTCTTGAGTCAAAAATCTGTTTTCATACAAATCCCTATTCCATAAAAGGTTTTTAAATTTTTTTATAATTTACCATATCAAAATATTTTATTGAGACAAATTTTCACTCATTTTCAATTTTTATAATTTTTTTCACAGAATCTTATAACTGATTTCCAAACAAGTGACTTTTATAACCCTTTTACAAAAGGAATCATCGATTCACATTCATGAAATGAAAATAAATTACTCATTATCATGGCCACTATTTACATATATATTCTTTTTATTTTTTTAGAATTTGTTTAATTAAATATGTTTTAATTTTTTTTAATATAAAATTAAATTATTTTTAATGAAATTAAAATGATATGTTCCCAAAAATGTTTTAAATTATTCTTTAATTATATTTCCATTCATCAATGACAAAAACAATTTATTATTACTACAATTGGTATATGTTGTAATGATATCATCATTATTATTTATCTTAATGGAATATGATCATTTTAACTATGGATGTATTATTTTTATTCCTTTATCATTACTCCAGATGTTCTATGACTATGATTTTTTATTGGTTAATTTTTTATCATTTCATATGTTAGATTTTTATATGAATGATTTTCTTGATTAAGATTCAACAATTTATTTTCTAGAATGAATTGGATATTTTATTTGATGGGAGGGGCCCACTATATCACTGTGATATATTAATAGGATTCATTAAACAAATAAGTTATTGTTTTTTTGAGGAGTTACCCATGTATTAAAATATTATCATTTGTCCTTTACAATATGAAATAATTTTCATGAAGCCTTGATAGTATTAGATGTCTTACAATGTGGCCGTTACTATATGTATTAGATATCAATAATTATGTATTACAGCAATGATAAATTATTTTTTGATATTAAATGAGATTATATTATTAGTTAAAATATAAACAATTATGGTTTATGCTGATGTGATAATTTATATAAAATTATTTGATCATCATTTACACCTTCCATATTATTCTCATGTTATTTATTAAATGAAATTTTTTCACTAATTTAACATTCCATAGTAATTATTAAATTATTAGTAATAGTACCATCTAAACAATTACCCTTATTGAACATACTATATCACCACATTTTTATGTTTTATTTTCCCTATTATTTGAGGAACTATTTTTTATTAATATGTAGGGATACTCAAGATGGATGATCATTATTTATGAAAATAGTATGTTGTAATTTGTTCCTTAAAAATATAAAGTTAGACTAATATATGTATCTATTTTACCATTTTGAATAGACTTATACATCCATTGATATTTGATTCCATATATCTTATACAAATTTAATTCTATAATACAGTGGCACTGGGCTTCTAGGGTTTGTTCCTTACAGTTAGCATCAGATGGAGGTTTAGTAGATACACTAGGAATTATATTTATAAAAATTTATATTACAGAACATAACCCTATGATATAATATGTGGATATATATAAAAAACTATCCTAATTTTTTTTTGTTAGATACTCTGTCATTTTTTGAGGCAATACATATATGTATGGATAATGATATGGATATATTTTCATAATAGAGATAACAAGGGGTAATAACTCTACAAAAGGTGTGTGGTGCTTGACTTAATAATTCATGTGAACCTGAATATGACCCTGAATGCATATATTTTTTGAGTCTCTTATGGTATATTCTTTGAATAATTTATATTTTCATTAAAACCCATTATGAAGGAGTTTAAAATAATGATATTTCATAGGAATCCAATTTTGTTGTTATGGTGGTACCTATGTTAAGTGTTTAACTATTTTTGGAACTAGACATTATGATGCATAATTTTATGATGAAGTATTTTGTATTAAATTATCTAAAAATGGAACATAATGAATGAAATGGGATCTATATCAATGAATGTAATACATGTAAGGATTTTCCTCTAGGTAAAGATAACGAAGAAGGAGTTGGATCTATAGAAAGAACTCATTAAATTATAACAATTGGGGGAAGATGAATAAAGTTAAAAGTTTTAATTTACCTGTTTGGATAGTCCTACAAGTCAACCATATTATGTAACAATGTTACTCTCCTTCATGGATCAACAACATACACAATTAAATGATAATAAATATCTATTATAATTAGAGAAATGTATAAGTTCTTTATTAAACATTTTTCTCACTCTAGGAAATAGTAAAATATAGAACATTGAAATGTAATATTTCCATATCTCCAGAGAACAAGATCAATAGTGGTCATTAACTCAAAAAAAATATAAGGAAGAAATATAAAACATGGAGTGGAATGATTAAATGGTAAAATTCATGGAATATATTTTCATTATGATAAATGAGTGCTTTTAGAGAGACAATTATTGATTCTAAAACAAAAAAAGTTGGTTAAAATGATTCTATGTATGAATCCATCATTAGAAACATAACAGTGGGTGTTATGGACTACCTATTTAATACAAATAGACACATTTATTGTTTCTTTAATGGCCTTATTCCACTTCAAAATAGGGAACAACCATATCAAACATTCTTATAACATGATGACATAGTATCATTTCTATTAAGATAGAGAAATAAATGTCCACATAATATTTCTATGAAGGGGATAAATAAGATAATAGGATAATGGAGTGGAAGGTAGATTTTGGGAAAGAGGGAAAAATTATTTTAAAACATGTGATTCCTTTTAAGGGAAAAAGCAAGGAAGATTCCTGAAAAGAAAATGAGTGTTCTTCATGTGTTGAGAAAATGGCCTCCATGTTCATGATTTCAAGGAAATTAAATAATTTTTTAATGTCTATGGATTCAAATGAATTAATATGTGCAATAATGAAAATTAATTCCCCAACATCCATGGTAATATATCTCATTATAAGACAATGAATCATAATCAATATTATGCTATTACTACAGATAACATGGAATGATTAATGTTTTTTCAATATAATTTAGTTTCTATGATTTAAGAATATATTTAAAAACATTATTATTGTTGAATGAATAATGAAATGAATATGGATTTTGATGTATTACTTTTCATAATGGATTTTAAAGAATATGTTATGTGGTACTAATGACCAATAAAAATAATTTACTAGATAGTTAAACTCCATAGAAAACACAAGACTGTGTAAATTATAACCCTTCTTATGCTTCTAATGTGGAAGTAATTTTTTAATGTAAATTGATGACTATCATGGATACATTATATTTGATACTAACAACAACCATGGAATAGAATAAGGATAATATCACTTTTTAAAATCAGTAACCTTAATTCCAATGTTATGGATTGTAATATTTAGAATGGATTATATGGATCAATTTTTTTAAAATGGTATTTTCAAACATTATATGAGGTTTTAGGGAATAATTTTTTGTATTGGTTATCTTGTGCTAACCATATTAGGTTTAAAATAAATTATACACAAACAAATGACATATTACTCTTTTAGGCACCATATTATCTTTTCAAAGTGAGTTTTATAACGTTAAGAATAAATTAATTCGATTTTTTATATTTATAATTAATTTTGTAAGTGATGATTTAGAAATTAATCTATGATATTCACAAGTATGAAATTCAATTATAAAAAAATATCAAGGATGTATAAATACATATATTATTATTGGAGTTTAAATCATGTTCGATCAAATTTATTCTTGATGTAATGGATTTCATCTAAATTTTGATTCATCGAGGCATATTGTATTATTATATAGGTAATTTCATTTATATCATGTTAGTATGACAGATATTCCCAAAAATATCCGGAATATATCATTAATCATGTTGTTTTTTTCTGAATTATATTTATTTCTTATATATGATATGATCATAACTTTACCAAGTGTTAATTAATTTCATAACTCAATTCCTTTTCAGTTGGTTATATTACCTCCTCCACAACCTCTCTTACCCTGATAATGATTACCACCACAACCGCACTCTCCTCTCTGAGGATGGGGAGTGTTATGGAGTTGTCCTCTACGTGCCCCATCTACCCTCTGCTGATCTAAATCTAGTGAAACCTGTTGCTTCTGCCTCATTTGGAAAGGCCTCTATGATGGAACCTGGTGCAAGCTGACTACTTTGAATGATCGGGCACTCCCGCTACTGATTACCTTGACCACCACAAGAAAAAAAAGTGCATGATCTCTTGGCATAGGCCCGAGAGTTGCTGCCTCTGGTGAAATGAGATATGAAGGGTTGGGACCTACCCCCAGCTGAACAAAAACTATTCTTCCTGGATAATGGGGAACCCTAGACCACAACTCTTCTTTTTGAGGAATCATGATGAATACCCTTTAATGATGATCTGGTCTTGGAAAAAGTCCTCTCAAAAACCTCTTCCCTCGCCAGCACCTCATGATATGTTTTCATTCTAAATGGGGTGACATGGGGCTGGATCTCTCAATGCAAAGCCTCCTTGAATTGCCTAGCCTTGGCCACCTCATCTAGAAGCTGGTTCGAAGCATATCATAAAATTATCATGTATCATATTCCAAACTCTTGATCACTGTAGATTCCATGTCGAAGGGTAACATGCTCCAGGTGGCTGGATTCCTTCATATTTGATGAAGGAAACTCTACACTAAACTTGTATTAGAACTCCTCCCATGGAATTTTTCACCCCACATGATCCTCGAAGAAAAAGAACCCCAACTGCCTTGATGATCCATGAAACATCACTATAACCAAGGATGCCCAGTGCTCCTTCTATGCACAGATCTAACTAAATCCTATCATTACCTCGTCCAACCTGTCTCCCGTGACTGCATCTGAAACGATTCCCTCTTACTTCTGCAGACTTTGGTACTAAAACTCTCATAGTGACATTCTCCAAGTGGCATCATCATCAACCTCTACCCTATGACGATCTGATGTAATAGACTCTTGCACCAAATCTTTGCAAACCTGACGAGGATGTCGACCTGGAGCCATACCTGTAAAATAAATTTTTTTTAGAGCTCCTAAACATAGAATATGGAAGACTCAACAATAATTAACTAATTGTTTTCATTCATTGATTTTAGGTTTACCTATCCCATGGCCTACCCATTCAAAATAGGAATAATGATTAATGATTAATGATCCTTCCCTAGGTCTCTAACCTGTAACTAGTATCACCTCTTTTAATAGCCATTGTAAAAAATATTTAGTACATCAGATCATAGGGGGCCCTAAACGCCCATGTCTCAGCCAGTCACCAGTGTATACATCATTTGCGAAACATGAATGACATTGTTTCCCTACCAACCCATGCAACCTCACCTTTGCCAAACTCAAATCTCAATCCTATCCCTCATCCAGACCTATGATACCACTCTGTCACGACCCCTTCCCCCCCAAACTGTACCCCTCTTGGGCCAACAATGTGAGAAGAGAGATAATGACCCCCTGAGTCCAACCTCTATTAGGACCCAGGTTGGAAAGAAGAACTGAGGGTATAATAAACACAGAAATGAGAGGCATTACCCTCCAAGAGAACACATGCGAAAGAGATAGATAATATAGATAACAACAAACTCAAATTAAACTACTAATATGAATGAAATACCATGTAAAGATATGAAATTTCATGAAAAATACTAAAACAGAAAGGGGAAAAACTGAAAGTACCCATATGAAAGTAAAAAGAAGAAACCACAAGCTCGAATAGCTTCTGCAATCACAAGCTAGTTGTAACTGGCCTAATCTCCAACATGCTCAATGTGACCTGAAAAACAGTTTATATATACATAGGTGAGTAAAATAGTATACTCAGTAGGATCCTCCACGAAGCCACTCGCGGTAAATTAATGGAAACTTGCTAAAGCATAGTGAACAACATGTGAAACTAACTCGTCATGTAAACATGTATACCAAGTTCCCAGCCTCACCAAGGATACTCTCAAAAAGTAACCAATACAATAGTATATAATATAATAATGACTATCAAGGGCACCCCGCTACTACTTCCCCACTGGTTTTCCACTTTTCCCCAACGTCGCACATCGTAAGCATCTCTCTCCAAACAGGCATGCCCGTAGACACCTTAGAGAAGCACCAGAACATGCACCTTGTGAAAAAAAAAACGCCACGTCCAAATAAGCAATGTAACTAGGTAGTTTTTGGGAGCACCACATCTCATATAACATGTTTCATACATTGAGTATTATACCTCAAGCCATTACATTCCATACACCGAGTAAGGATCCTCATGTTATCACAACCTATACACATTACACCAATAGTAGTCAATAGAAAACTATATCCATAATATATGTGTATGAATAACCACAAGCCATTATATCCCTCCACACTCATATATTGGTAAAACTAACCATTTTTCCTGCCAGCACAAGTAACTACCATGAGAAGAGAGAGGGTCTAAATGGGGTTGTCAGCCATCCATCCTCCCACCAGAATGTTGGCGAAAACACACCCCCTAGGGCTCCAATTCCTAGGGTGTCAGTTGAATTTACTGACAAGGTGGAGTAGCATATAGAAACAAATAAAGTACATTATATACTATACCTCACAACCACACTATGGGCATAAACTATTCTTAGACTCAACTGCATCTAACATGTCTCGGTCTCAGTGCTGCTACTTCTAAGACTATGTATCTTATAAGCACACAATAATTTATAGAGATGTAATACATTATTTTATTATCTTTTTATCAGTTTCACTTTATGTTAATTAATTATATATTCATTAATGATCAAATAATAATTCATCATTAAATTTCAATATCATCACACCCAATTCCATTGTCCCTTTAAAATTTTAACTTGAGTATTTCTTTCCAGTAAGCTTCAACCCTAAGGGTTAATATTATTTATTCATTTATATTTTTCAAAATTAGTTTCCCATATTCCTAGAAATTCTAGAAAAACATTCTATGCTATAGTAAATAATGGTGATCAACACAGTGATGAGATTTACTACCCATCCAGTAATTGCCACCTATAGTAAGAGTATAGACACGTCCTTCCTTAAGAAGCTAAACATGGAAAGCATGTCATACCCTACGCAGCATCACCTCTTTTGGAAGAAGGGTATTTTAAGAACAACTAACATGATATTTGGGGAAAATTAAAGCATATAAACAACCAATAAGAATTATAAATCATCCAACAATTACATCTATCCAGTTACATAATTCCTTGTGTCCTCTTAGACACCCACATGCATAAGCCGATGCATCTCACCACTCTAGGCGTTAACTGCTACCACTACCAAATAAGCCTTTATTCCTCAACATATCACAATTTCCATCTATGCTCACATACCATCATAGGATAAACAAAAACAAAAAATCTTAACAATTGGGCTCTTTCCCCTTTAACAATCAAGAGTGTAATCAGAACCCTTCAGGGAATTATTAAAGAATCAGTTCTTTAATCCATGTTGAATTATTATATTTATTATTCAAAGGTTCTATATTTTGGAAACCTAATCAGTAAGATATCAAAAACAATTAAACATTCTAACTACACAAAATTCATTGACATCAAATTACAAAAAGGATAACCAGATTCATTTACATCAAATTACAATAAGGATAACTAGATTCATTTACATGCCACTTTATCTTTTAACCAAACAATTACCAATTAATTTTTGTTTACTTTCATTACTAATTTCCATCAAGAACGAACAGCCAAACAATGCAAGAATATATATCAAACTATCACGAAAAACAAGAGGTAATAACATATGATCGATATCAATTTATTTATCCTGTTCAAATATTCATTATGTCAATTCCATTGTCATCTCGTGGGATACAACATGATTAGGATACTATTTCATGAAAAGTAAGAAAGAAGCAATGAATCCTCCTACATAAATGGTTCTTGACGTTCTTTATATGATAATAGTCCACACAATGGATTACGATTTCCTCCTCTAGCAACAACTGCATCCACCCGAGGATGCCACGGTATGAAAATAGAAACCAACCCCATAAAAACTTTATTAGAAACATGGATATCACATGTTATAATATGGAATGGAGAAACAGGAGAAAATGAATTCCAAAAAAATGATGATAAAACATACCTTATATCGACGCTCGATGGATACTTCTTGGTTGCACTGAAATTGGGAAACGAATCCATGAGGTAATGTTTGGTCTCACAATTCCTACGGAAAGGATGGAAATTTTCGAGCATCACGCACAAGAGAACCAAGAGGATGAACAATGGAGAATGATATATTTCCCCTTTTGATGATTAAATGGAGAGAGGGTTTAAGATATGCATGATTTCCCATTAAATGTAGATTTTATTAAACCACATGGTTTAACCACGTAAAAATATCTCAAGCCTTAGTATGAATTAATATAAGAGTCATGGCCTTTGAATCAGCATTTGAGTCCTTAAAATGAGGCTTTAATTTCATTTTATGTCAATGGAAACATTAAAGGGGTGAAATAGTATGAAGCTGGAAACACTGTACATCGTTGGAACCTCACAATTCTTAAAGAACTATTTATGAACATCACTGTTGGAACCTCACCATTCCAGAAACATTGTTCATGAACCTCACCATTGGAAGAACAATTTTCTGGAAATAATGTTCATCAACCTCACAGTTGGAACATCACCATTATGGAAACACTGTTTATGAAACTCACCTTTGGAACCTCACTATTTTGGAAACATTCTTCATGAACCTCACTATTGGATCCTCACCATTCAAGAAACACTGTTTATGAATCTCAACGTTGGAAACTCACTATTCTGGAGACACTATTCATGACCCTCACCATTGGAACCTCACCATTTTTAAAACACTATTCATGAGCCTCACCATTGGAACCTCAACATTCTGGAAACACTCTCTATCTAAGGTTACCGTTTCACTATTCACAAAAGGTTAATGTTGACACAGTTTAGCTGAGGATACCGTTACACTATTCATAGAAGGTTAATGTTGACACTATTCACCTAAGGTTACCGTTGCAATCTTTACTTAAGGTTACTATTACACTTTTCAAAGAAGGTTAATGTTGACATGGATCACCTAAGGTTACCATATCACTATCCACCTAAGGTTTTTGTTGCACTGTTAATAGATGGTTAATGTTGACAATATTCACCAACGGTTACCGCTGAACTATTCACAGAATTTTAATGTTGACACTGTTCACCTATGGTTATCATTTCACTATTCACCTAACATTACTGTCATACTATTCACAACTGTCTACCAATGGAACTGTTCACCAAAGTATAAAATTTGAAAAGTGTTGGGGATAAGTCGCTTTGTCCTCCCAAATCGCCTCATACACCTAATTTTCATGAAGGAATGGACAATGAGGTCTGATCCATTACAGTTATAGTCAAAATATAGAAGATAATTTTCCTTATGTTAAGATCCATGATAGGTTTACATAGAGTAGTGACTTGGTAAGGTGACATGGTATATTGACTCCTATATAGTTGGTAAACATTTTTCATGAAGCCAGTTGATAGTATTATGTGATAAGTTTATTTGAGATCCATATTGTCAGACCATAACATTTATGGGGGTCAGGTGACATATTCAGATGACACTTCTAGTTACTCCCACATAGTAGGTACTTTTATTTTCATGCGTTGAAGTGACAGGATCAAAAAACATGGTTAGTGGAATCCCACACAGTTAGTATATTTTACTCCAATGGTTGGGTCACATTGATAGAGGGCATATTCATTTGAAATCAATATCATTTCTCCAAAGCAATAATGAATATTTAATTTGGTGGATCTTTAAAATTTAATACAAGAATAAGTAAATTTATACTATATTGTCTCAAAAACCCCAATTATACTAGATACACATCATGAGAGATCATGTTCGTGTTATAAACAATAGAAACAAAAAAATGATATCATTTCATAAATATTATTATTATTTTAAGATAATGATAAATAACACTTTAAAATTTTCCTATTATTAAGACAATTAATGAAATAAATTATGATTTCTAATATATCAAAATCTATGCAGGTTCATAGATCCACTTAACAACTCTGACTCACATTAAAAAATTACCAAGGGTGTTTCTTCAAGAATTATCACATGATGGAAATTCCTTCCATCCCTATATCCCCTTATACATTTTTTTATCCTCCTTCATTTCAATTATTATATCCCTTCAAAAACATTTTACTTGAAGAATTATTTCTCTATATTTATAAAACATGATTCTAAGAAATCACATGAATGGAAGGATGAGAAATTTTACCTTTAAAAGATTTTGAAAATACTATTTTTAAAATAAAAAATATATCTCTTTGGAATATGTATGTAGTCCAAAGCATGACATGTTATACTTGTAATGTTGGATTAATAGTTAGAAATATTTCCATCATCTGTTTGTCTCAAATACAGTAATAGTATCACCATATTAGGTCATTTCTCGTAGGAAAATTATATTTATATGAAAATTATCAAAAAATAATGCAATTACATGATTCAATTTTTCTCATCCGTATCATTTAAATTCAATGAACACCATTAATCCCCATCACCTAAGAGATGATAATATAACATTACAACATTTTCCGTATCATTAATACCTAGTTTAAGAAATATATTATATAATGAATATATCCATTAATAACCTAAAAATGAATTTTTATTACTATTTAATTAAGAGGGATTTATGAAGAATAAAGAGTTAGAACATTGTTAGTCCACATGGATGGTATGATGTATGTAACATATGGTAAATGTTTTTTTGTCTTATACTGAGTTAGATTCCTCAATATGGTTATAATTTTATAAGACCAACTACAAATACATGTTTGTCATCATTATTTTTCCTATGAGGGAAATTACTATATATATTCTCTGGCTTATAGGTTTTTTTATCAATATACTATACATTATTTCTATGAAATGGAATACAAAAGAATATATCATAACATTTTGAAACATATTATATAATACCAAAACTACTAAGACAGTTAGCATAAATTAACAAAAATAATGGAAAATCACATTATAATAAAAATTGTTACATTAAAAATGTTTTCATGTTCATATCATACACATTTTTTTGTAAATAAAATTTCATCTAACAAAACCATATCCCCTATTAGGTTCAAACCATGTGTTTATGAATACATGTTTTCATTAACCAGGTAATGCCAAATTTATGTGTGATGATGCTTTTGTATAACTATTATCCCAAGTGAAATATGTGCTATATCCACATTCAATTATAGTATCTAAATCCAAATTCACATTTTTTTATGATGAACCCATCATTTTGTATAATTATAGGAAGTGATAAATTTTAGTAATCAATAAATCTAATTATGACTACTTCAAATGGAGTGGGTATATAATCAATAGAATCAAAAGCATCTTTTATATATTTAATTGGTGCTATGATTTATGGATCCACTCCCACAATATGGACCATAATAATTAATGTAGATCTATCCCTATATATTACCTACATGAAACTGATTCATTGTGCATTCCCTACATACATCATTTAAAAAATAATTGAATGGATCCCATTAAGAATTTGGAATTAGAAAAATAATTTCCTCTACATTGGGAGTATTATTACTCTGGTGAATAAAATTCGTTCCTCTATTCCATTATATTCCCTCTCATTTAATATGGTTACAAAATCATTATATCCCAAATAGAAAAAACTATTTTATGATTCATATTAGTTTCCCACTGCGATGGTAAGAAACACTAAGAATACATGGGAAGATCATATATGGTAATGGAGGTGGGGTGAATAAACATGAAAAATCATTTCGAAATTCTCCATTTAATGAATGAAAATTTGGAATTTAATATTCTAGAGGAGTGTAATCTTTGATGTTGGTTCATGAAAAGAAATATAGTGGTTACATGGTTATAATAAGAGGTGGACCTTATAATAATTTTTCTATCATCTAACCTATCTTCTTGAGCAACCATGAATATTCTTGTTGGATGGTGGGACGAGAAATGATTTTGTTCAGGAATCACAATTGGGTTGGATCGAAGCTCATGTTACCTAGAAAGTTGGCTCCTGAATTTACATTCATGAATACATGAATGCATCAAAATTTAATTAATTTCATTATGGAAAAATGCAGTAGTATTTCATTATTCTCATCGAGATGAATAATTATCTAGAATTGTGTGTTCTTATGACGTTATCCTCAGAAGAATTCTCGGTGAAGGATTAATTAAGGGTGATGATGTAATATTTCAATGAGGATATATAGGGGAGATGGTGTGGTGTAATGATATTTCAAGGAAGTATAACATTCTCTTATCAAGAATCTGAAGCCATATCCTTCCAACTGATGAAAATATAAAACTGGTATGGATCAATATTCAATCAATGTGTTTGTGCTGTAGGGATCATTATGAGGAGAAAAATGAGAATATTTTTTTCAAATGTGTATGGGTTCATGAAATATACATAACATTGAGGGACATCATGGGTATTTCATCTTAGCTTATGTAGGGTTCCAATTTTCTAGGTTTATGATTTGATGGAGTGGATGTGGGGTTCTAGGAAGATGGTCAAACTATTCGATTAATTGTAGTTAGTACACCCTCCACTAATTCTTTTCTGAAGGGTATCCAGGGTCACTGCATATTTTAAAACCCACCCCACTCCAGTTCAAACCTACACCCTGATGATAAATGTTTTATGTGTTGTGATGAGAGTTGAAGGAGTGATTTGGGTCTAATGGGGGTTGTTATCACATTATTCACAAAGGTTTTAGGATTTGGGGATTATCTTCATGTAGAGGCTATATCTATGTCCTCATGTCTCCCTCTATGACGTTGGAGGAAAATATTCATAGTGGAGATTGTATCAAATTGAATATCAAAAAACAAATCCCTTTATAATCCAGTTACTGTCCCTCTAACTATTTTTTTTAATTTTTAGATGGTGTAGGAGTAAAATTAAAAATCTTATAAATGTCCTTTAGACAAGGGGTGATTCAAAAAAAAGTGGTGGACTTCTGATTATCTATTTAAAAAGATAATAATGTGAACTATTACAAAAAAAAATCGTGAGTTTGGTAATGGATGAAGTGGTGAACCTCCTAGAGGAATAATCCCTCAATATACACTATATTATCTTGCCATATATAGTTACTATCATTGATTTATTTTCATGTTTACTTTTTTCAGTTTTATATGCTAATCAATTTTTCTGAATTTACTAATCATTAATAATGAAATATAATGATTTCTGAACAATGAAAAAATGCCTAGAATCATTAAAGAAAACATTGGATGATCTTATATATATATCTTAATATCCTATCATATGGTTATGTTCCATAATATATGTTTTTATAACTATAGTTTTGATGTTTTTTTCCAAAACTACTTCAATACCACAAGAAAATACCAAGACCCTAGATTCGAAAATTTAGTGGTCACATTATTATATTGGCATAATATAAAAGGAAAAGCATCCCAAAGAGATTATTAGTTAATGTGACTTTTTATTCAAAATAAATTCATTAAATTCAAATTACAATTGAAAACACAATATACACAAATGGTTTTCCTTTAAATTTATATTTTTTTCCATTAGTATAACTATTAATATATATATATATATATATTGTTATAGTCATTTTCGAACCATGGTTAAATACTCTTAAAAATGGGGGGATCCAATTATTAGTAATAAAATTTTTATAATATATGATGTGAATAAATAAATAATAATTAACATGGAAAGGTAAATAACAAAATATCCTTCCATTTAACAAATAACATGGGCATAATATAGAAGAGATAAATAATGATAAACAATTACATATACGTAGTCAAATGAAAATAACTATTTTCCATGATTATTATAACTAATATAATTATAACATGGATATAATGACTAATATCGTAATGATGAAATTTATACTGTATGACAACATAACCAAAATGGAGTGTCTTCATACCAAGATTCCATAAATAAAAGTTTATGGCCTCTTCCAAATACCCAATACTGTTTGTCTCAAAAAAACATAATATATATCGAGGGGATATATATGTCCCAACCTATCACAATATAGGTAAATAAATTTTTCATATGAAATTTGTGAATCATGATAAAAATAATAATTCATAATTAAAAACCATATGAAATGACAATTATTTCCCTAATTAAAAGAAATAATCTGAAACCATTTCGTATAATGTGGAATATGGGAAAAAATTGTACATGCCCTATAAAATTGATCATACACCCCCTGGTGATGTAATATGTGTAGTATTATAACATCATATTCACATAGGATCAAATGTGTAAATTGGATATTAGATAGTAATTGATATAAATTCCTTATCGATATCATTACAGAAATATTGAGGAAAACAACCACTCTATTTTGAAAAAATTATTATTTAAATTAAATATTCAAAAAACAATTATAAAATATTTTTCAGTGAAGATAATATATGAATACTAATAATAAATATCTTAAAATTTATAAATCATGATAGATGAAAATTATGTTCATTCTGCACATGTGAATAATTAGATTCTATTCTTTTTTCGGTAAAAAATTAAACCAGACTTGTTTTCAAAATAATTATAAGATTCATTCCAAAAAAATTAAAATCAAAATGCAAAAAACTCATTAAATGTTAATTAATTTATAATATTGAGATTACTAAAAATATTTTTTATTTTTTTATAAACCCCTGTTTTCAAATACTATGGATTTTCAATAGAAGATGGAAATGAATTCACCTTTTCATAAAAAAATTATTCTCTATAATTTTAAGTAACAAAGAGATGGAAAATGGTACTACAAAATGAATAGTTTATGAAATAATTGAAATGAAAAAAATATAATGGGTTTATCAAATTTTTATGAATTAATTTTCTTAAATTTAAATTCAGGTATAAACTATATTTTTGAATATAAAACTTAAATACAAAACCTTTTAAATATTTTTTATTTTTTGAAATGTAAACCCCATAAAAGGAATGAAATCACATGAAACATTAATTACAAGGAATATATATTTATTAATGAAATAAATTATGAAATTCTGAATTATATAAACCAAACTAATGGAATAAGTGGTGAATATTACATATGTCTCACAAAAGTGAATGTTATATGAGAAACCCTTATCATAGGTCCGATTTCTTTTTTACATGTTGGAACATAATACATATGAAATATAGGTTTGTTATAAATATATTAAATAAACGTACTCATATATTGAATTCTATATATTATTTAAATATAGACTATTTTCACACATTTATATTCATATCTTTGTTAAAAACAATTTTTTGGTTGATAATTACATCATATTTATATTATGATTTGGTTTGGAAATTTTTCTCTTTTTTACTTTTATCATTGATAAATCATATTAAAAATGATACCATAATATAAATTTAATTTATATTCATTATTTATGTAATTACTATAATATCTGAAATTTAGGGGCATAAAATATATTACATAATTCATTAAGATGATATATTGTACGTAAGAATTAACACTGTTTTGATTTTTTCTATTATTCAGTGAAATAAAAATAGATTATTATAAAAATTTATAGAAGAGTTATTTTTAATATAGGTGTCAAAAAAATTAACAAAATATATCTATATTATAATCAATTTATAAATAAAATAAAAAACTTTTCACATTACTTCATATAGGTGGTAATGTACACATAAGTATGGACACTGTTGTTGTATTACAATGATTTGTAGGTTACAATTTATAGGTGATATTAAATTTAGAAATATTTTATTTGGTATTATAAATCACATATATTTATTTATATCATCCTCAATACCATCCACATAATGGGTAATGGAAATACATAAAACATTGATTTGTGAGGCTATAGTCCATTGTACACATGAGTGACCCTAACATCTCTCTATGAAATTAAATAAAAAATTCCCAAAATTGTATTATATGTCCAAAATTATAATAATTTCATAAGTATTGTAACTATATGTTAAATCTATAATTATAATTATCCTTGCATTTATGTAATGGAAATGAATTACACCAATTTGTGATGTGGATTTCAGATTTACACGTGTTTAGTAATTTTGTTTCCCAATTGATGGAATTAGATCATATGTGGTAAATTATATTCAAATAATAATATATGTGTATATAGGCGATACTAGTTTTATTAAATTATCATTTTTGAAGATGATTCTAATAAGGTGGATGTTTGAAAGAAACAAATATGAACATTTTATAATTTTACCTTCTTTTCAGAGAGCCTCTTTAGATTGAAACCTAAAGAGATAATTGTTAGGATTAACAGTAAAAATAAATTTTCAAATAATTATTTACAATATCATTAATGTGATTAGGGTATAAATATTTTTTCAAATGTGTTTTTAATATTGATGATTATTGTGGAAGTGTGGAATTTTTTTAATGGGGTATAGTACACAATTGATATTTTTGAAAAGAGAAAGTCATTCTCACAATTTTCCTAAAAAAATGACATCAAGGATGAGTAATTTTAGATCCATGTAAAATATAATATCAATATATAACCATAAAAATATTTCTAGACATGTTTTTTCATCATTTTAACCATTATTACTTTATTAAAAACATTCAGTAAATCACTTTTTACCTTAAATATGATAATTTGGTGTTACTATTTTAATGATTCATTATAGAAAATACTATTTAACCTTATTAGATAATATTATTTTTTTGGTTGCATATATTATATCTATTTTTACAAATATAATTCAAATATTTGTATGAATTTAATAAAACAAATAATCCTACAGATGTGACGAAAAAGATATTTTAATGAAATTTATTTTTTTGGGAAAATATGATGTTAACATATATATATGAATATAAATATTTCGAATAATAATTGAACATTAAACTGATTCATGATATATATATTTATATTAAATAATTCCATCTTAAGTGTTATTTTCATTACTAATATTGGGGATACATTATTCAAATTAAAATAGTTTTTTGAAAAATTTTATTTAAATTGAAAAATAAAGAAATAATAAATTTAATAAATAGGTTATTAAAATTTAATATATTTGAATAAATATTAATAATTAATACTTATGGTATTATAATGCAATTTTATGTAATAGTTGTCATTCAAAATTAATTAATTTATTGGTTGTTTTCACTATTCAATAATTTCAATTATGTTTTAAAAAATGCCACAATTTCACTATATGTAAATATTTATATAATTATTTAAACAATTATTGGAATATTTGTAATAAAATTTATAAAAATTATAAAAAATAAAATAAAAATTTTGGTGAACATTATGAATTAGCTTCCTTTTATAAGAAAACCCATTTTTTAAACTATTTCTTTTTTGGTTGAAATGATTCTAATATTATATTAAGTATATATATAAAAATTAAATTTTCTTAATACATATGTATAATATATGATTTTCATAAATTATTTTTTTACTATTCATACCCACAGACATAAAAACTATATTTAAATAGACATGTTTATATAATATTATTTTAAAAAAGTATTCTATTTTATTCAAACCTTGCTTTGTGTGTATCACAAGCTATCAATGTGAATTAATTTATATCAAAAAATTATTTTATTTAAAATTATTAGTTTTAATTATTTTATAATATTTCTGTGTCATGTCATATACTCTAATTATCATGATTTTCCTCTTTTAAAATCACTTAGTTTTACAGTATTGAAATTCCATAAATTAATAAATAAATATACCTTAATATTAATGATCATGTGGTACAGAATTGATTAGATTCTAAATTAATATGAAGATGGGTCAAAATCCCCTCACATATTTTTTTACAAATTAGGTTTTTTAACATTATTTCCATTATTGAATCGAATTAACTATTACGGATGATTAACGTGATAATAATTTTTTTCTTCACCTGGGGTTCAGGATTGATACTATAAGTGGAATCATATCGCATGAATGGTTAACAGATGATATTTTTTACTATATACCAATTACAAGGACTAATATAGGATTATTGCAATTTTAAATCATTTTAAAATATATGTTTTATAAAATATCACTAATATAATTTCTAAACTATTCATTTGATTTGACATTGAAATCAACATGATGTAATGTAATTAGAAAATAATAATATAACACATTCCTGAAAATTAATAATTTCCTAAATATTAATATAATAGAATAATTTATTTACATTTTATGAATTCTAATATCCAATGAATTATTTATCAGAATTATCTATTAATTAAATATTTATTCTATAAGTGTTTCCAAAAACATTATGATACTCTATTATCAAAAAAAATAAAAAATAAATTATGAATATAAATGAATACATTGTCTTTATAAATACTATTTATACCAAAAAACACATATTTTGTATTCCTATCATTGAGTATTATAGATACTAAATTGAATAAACAAACATTTTTTACATTTACTTTTAGAAAAATATTATAATGTTTCTATATAAATTAAATAAGGAACCAAGTTCCCAAATTATCTATACATATATTGAAATTATAAAACACAAATCATTTAATTGGATATATGAAAGTCTTTTGGTAAATTTCTAGTCCCAATAAATTTTTTCTTATACTAAATCAACAAATTTCCCCTCACCATGATGACAGAAATTAGAATGATAATATTCATAATGAAAAAGAATAAATGACACATTTTTACATAATATAAACATCAAAATTACAAATATATAATCCATTGATGTTATTTTAATCTCAGTATCTAGAAAATTTAATTTACAATTCCGCTCACTAAAACTGATGTAATATGTATATTTAATAAAAAAATTAATTTTTTTATGTTTAATAATTTATTTCACAAAATTAAAACATTACATTCATTCAAAACACTATAATGATATTTTTCAGATGTATTGGAAAAAATTGAATATTTTAAATATTCAAAAATAAATTTTTATTTTCAATATTTTAAAATAATGAATCTTTTTTAATAACTTTATTTTATTTTATAGTATTCATTGATAAAAATCATTCTGTTTATATAAAAAAATTCACCCTAGGATATTTATGATATATTGATTTCATAATTAATTAAATTTTACAATATATATCTTAAAAAGTGGAAGATAATTAATTTCATATTTTTTTCCTTGAAGGAAATTAATTTCATTTTTAAGGAAACACATTTTTAAATGAAAAATAACTATATTAAGAATCAAATGTTTATTTCCTAAGAATAAATATATAAATATATATTTACTATGATCATTAAATATATTTCACAATTCATTTAATCATTTTAAGACCACTAATATAATTTGGAATCTATAACTATATTATTTTAATAATAATATTTCATGGTTCGTTAAATATTAGTGTTGTATGTTATATATGATATTGAATGTATTTTTTGTTTAATATATGGATGTTTATTGAAAATGTTACTTCCCAATATTTTATAGAATTTTAATTTGAAATTTATCATCATTGATAACTTATCTTTCATACATTACCAATCCTCAAACCCAGATAGACATTAAAATATTAATAAAACCATTGGAATAGTAATGTGACAATTTGGAATAGTATTCCAGAGAATAAATAGTAAACTCACATCTAAATGATTATTAAAAAAAATTTATCTCATTTTATTAAATTTTATATATTTATATCATTGAATAAGTAAATATATTGTTTAAAAATGATAAATATTGTGTTGGTATTTATGGGAATATTAATTGTGTATTTTTATTTTTTAAAATATTATAATGATTGAAAATAAAATCTATTTTTTAAAAAATAATTCATAAATTAATATTTTGTTTCATTATATTTATAAGACAGATTTATGAGATTATAATTATTTTTTCAATGTGTCCAAAAAAAGATTTTAAAAATAAAACAAATATTTAGGGAAAAAATGATGATTTTATTTAAAAATTAAATATATTATATTTAAAAAGTTGTTTTCAAATAATTTATTCAAATTTTGAAGTCAACCTATAGAAAAAAAATTCGTAGGGAATTTTTTGTTTTTTCTAAAAAAAAGTTATTTTTAAAAAAATAGTGAAATATTGTAATTTATGATATTTTACATTATAATTAAACAAATTAATTATTATTTAAATGATGATTTATGAATGGGATATTAACCTATACGGTTATAACTCACATTATCTCATTATTAACATTACCCACAATAATTAGTACACTAGATAGTCTTGGGAAAAAATAATAAAATAATGAATAGAGTAATCAACAAACATCTTTATCCTCCGCAATAAAAACCACCCCTCACCAACCCATCTTCTCAATGTTTCAAACCCATGTATATTTTTTATATACTAACCAATTAAATTAATATACCTCTACCCCATGTTTTGGTCTTCTTATTATCAAAAAAAGACCATTTATAATTACATAACGAGGTTTTCAAGGTGACCACACACAAGAGGTAAAACCTTCTCTCTCTCTCTTTTAATTTCATTGTATTTATATCATTTCTTCACCTACCATATCTGATGAAAACTTATTACTATATAATTATATAGATAATATAATTTCATCATTTTAATAGTATATTTACAATAAATTCTCTTGGCTTTCACTTTTTTCAAAAATCAAATCATCATCTTTAAGGTGTCGACTCATCACCTTCATCGATGATGATCTTTATTATCTAATATCACCTACATGGTTGTTCATAAAACCATTATAATTGTTAAAACAAACTATTACGTTTATATCAAAACATATTTAGTGTTCTAGAACTAGATTATATTGATATATGAATTAATCAAACAAAACTACTATGTGATTATCGAAAAAACACCAAAATAAAATAAACAATTATCATTAATGTTTTATCTAATAAATAATACAAATTTGTAAAAAATGATATGTAAGAATATTAAAAATTGTGTATGGTAATTAATAAAATATAATTTCAATTATAAATATCTATTCTCATTTGACATGATCTTTTATACATGTATATAATATAATCAATCTTTAAAACTTAGTAATTAAAAAATCCTAAATGATGAAATTAAACCAGATTACTCAAAAACAAAACCATTAATGAACATAATAAAATTAGAATAAATGAAATAATGGTTTATATAGGGTCTTAATTATATTAATAATCCCTCTAATTTCATTATTCTAGACATTACGTGCAAGTGGAAAACACTTTTTCACAGAAGGTATGTGTTTTTCCTGAACATCTATTTTTATTTCGGGTAATGATTTATCAATATTTACCACATTTTATATATTAATTATTCTTATGAAATAATAAATAACCATTAATGTTTTTTCAATGATATATACCTTGGTTAATTATTCTTTTATTTATGGTAAAATACATGTTTTATAAGGATCCTTTTCCAAATTAGACTAATTAGAAAGCATGATTATAGGGAACATCCTATTTTCATTACCACATTTGAGTAATCTCCATTACAATTTTTAATAATAAATTTTAATTTTAATTTATTAATATTATTATAAGAAACAATATAAGTTCATATCTAGTTTTATGAAAAAAAATATCCCTTTGTCTAATTTAAATAATCTATTACATTTCCCTTAAACTACACTTAAGTGTATCACTTTTTTTGTTCCTTAATCGATCTTTTTACATGTTATTTCATTCTATTCAGAAATTAAGTATCATTAAAAATTCATATTTTTATTTATGATGTTATATGTATTATTTAAATTCATTATTTAATGGGCCCAATTATTACACACTGATTTATTATGCCTTATAACATTTTTTTTAAAACAATTTCTTTTCATGCGAAACCCTTCTGTCAATTCCACATTCTAAATTGAGGTTGATCTAAAAAGATAACATGTATATTATTTTATTTATAAACATTTTGGAAGGATATTTACTATCTTGATACAATAATGGAACATTCTTATATAAAGTGGACATTACATACCTTTTTTAATATATATAAATCATTTAACAAACAGAAGCATAAAGACTGTATTAATTTATTTCCATTGAAAAAATATAGACCAAAAAACGTGTAAATTATTATGCTATGTTATATTTCACTATATTTTAAAAGGATATCATCCTTATTACACATATCATTAATAAAATATATCTTCCTAAAATAGGGAGGGTAATACAAATATTTGTGACCTCAGATGCTCAGAAAGGGTACACAATGGTGATAAGTAACTATAAATTATAACATAAGAATTTCAGAACATCGTTATAAGAGTAAATGACCATACATATATTTCAAATATCATAAATAGGTGTCATGT
Source organism: Viscum album (assembly GCA_963277665.1). Classification (NCBI taxonomy): domain Eukaryota; kingdom Viridiplantae; phylum Streptophyta; class Magnoliopsida; order Santalales; family Viscaceae; genus Viscum; species Viscum album. The sequence continues at coordinate 2,062,999,257 of OY728140.1, forward strand.
AATAAATATTAGTAGTTCATACATCATTAATTATAAAGAGGAAAAATTAATTATCCATGAATATATAATACATGAAACTCTTGTTATACGCATAATCATAGAAAATCATATGTCAAAGTTACCTACTAAGAACTAAATAAAATGTTAGGTTTGGGATAGTAAATATTAATATATATCATACTTTGTATTCTGTCTCATATACCTTATTTTTTATATTGTTATTCCGTCATGTGTACCATCTTATTTCATTTATTGGAATCCCTCCAATTAACACTAGTATTTTAGTCTTGTGATTCACCATGTTTACCCACATATTTTGGTATTGTGATATCCTCAAGAGTAACCTCTTGTTTAATTAATATTATTCCCTCTAAATTTAGTATTTGGATTCCCTCTCATATACCCTTATGATATCATAAATCATTTATTGTTACACAATGAATTCGAATGAGATATAGGTCTCACCACTCACAAAATAAAAACATACACACATGTGCTTCCAAATAAAAAATAATTCATTATATAATTACACATTATAATAGTAGGGTTTTATAAACATAAAAATCATTACCCATGAAATTAATTGGGTATCAATAAAACAACATCTCATTATAACCATGGGAAAATTTATAGGTTTCATAATCATTTCATTGATTTATAACTTATGAAAAAAATGGGTTCCCAAGTAATATAACATGTGTAAGATAAATATGAGTCAAATGAATCATTCTGTTAAGAATTTATACATTTAATAAAAAATGTGAATGAATCCTCTGAATAATATCAAAGAAGTGAAGGAATAACATCAATCGATTCCATCATATATTGAAAATATTATTAAAATATATTTTAAAGTTTTTTCTTAGAGAAACAATCCTTCATTATTTGATAAGGATCATCAAAACATAAAACCTTTTGAAAAGCCATTTTTATATGAAATATTTCTAAAACATATCAATAAATCTTAAGAAAATTAAAACCATTTTCCATGAAAACATATAAATGAAGCCTCAACAGAGTTTAAAAAAATCAAAGAAAACATATTGAAAACATATAAAGTAATATTCTAAATCATGTAAATCACTTTATTCGAAACAACCATTGCATATCATTATATAGACGCTTTGACAATTATTCTAGATGCTTTATAAATAAAAAATGTATTTAAAATTTTTTTCATTAAACCCAATTTAAAACCCAATGAATTCCATGAATATTAGGGAAAATTTTTTTATTTATTTTATATATATCTACAAAATCATGTGAAGGATCATTCTTGGAATTAATGATCATGATAATAGGTTAATTTGTACATTATAATCATTTATATTTCTCAATAAAATTTTAATAAATGTGGCTCGACCAGAAAATGAAATGAATATTCCTTTTTTAAAATCCATTTTGTTGTAAAGGTAAATCATGGGTAAATATAGTTTAAATATTGAAGAAAAATAATAGAAATTTATTGAAACTCTTTTAGAAATCATGGTTTTTATGGAACCTAGATTTCCCACCAAAGATTGATGCAAAGTATTATTTTCTTAAAAACATATTCTTGACCATAATATATACTAATGAGTGAAAAATGGTACCATTACATTGATATGATATAAAAAACCAGATGTTCTGAAAACTCATAGGTGTTATTGACATATAGACCACAATATTTCATCAACTGAATTTAGATCATAAAATGTATTGATAAATGGTGATATTTTAGACATAAACCATTAAAAATTTGGTAACAATGAATCATTATATGATGAAAGGAATAATGTATCATGAATCATAACATTCCATAGAATAAAGTAAATTAATGCTATAATATATCAAATGTTTTATAAAAAAATGCATAAAAATATTGGTTCATAACATTTCTTATGTCTCTGTTTCCGACGCATTCACCGGGGCGCGCGCGCATCCGTCTGCGGGGAGGACGCACTGCTTGTTGCCCCGCATTCCTGCTTTCCAAAGGCGGGCGACATCTGTTCCTTTTTCAGGGACGTCTGCTCCTTGATCGAAACCGGGATGATGGGATGTCGGTTATTCCTTCCGTGGGTTCCTCTTCGGAGCTCATCACCTAGTCTGGGTCTCCCTCATAGATTTAAGATGCGTTCGTGAAGCTCATTCTCGTAGCCATATCTACATGGATGCCGGTTAATTATGATGCTTCCATCAAGACGCTCCAAGGGGTCTTTTCAGGGCAGCAACCATCGGTGATGAGAATGGTCGCATTGGGGCCTCGTCGGCATGTCTGTCTTCGGTCCCCCATCACAGGGCTTCTTGAGGGCGCGAAATCCCGAGGCTTCCCACATCGAACGCGGGGAATGTGTACCATATGGGGTTTTCCTCATCTTCCGATATTTAACATGGGGTATGTCGCGAGTTTAACGTCTTGCATAGACGTATCCGGTTGAAGGACCCCAGGGGGGAACACCGATGTTTGGGAAAGCACGTGGGCGGCTTCCCGGATGCTATGGAGTGGGATGGGGTGGCATGATCTCACCGGGATGTGGCCGCCGGGGTAAGGACCAGGATGGATGGTGGAGTTAGACATGGGGCTTACGTTCCGAGATGGCCCAAGAGGGGGAATATAGTTTAACGTCATGCTGGATGAGGGGTTCGAGACTTACGCTCTGAGGCGGCCCAAGGTGGTCAGGGAATCGACATGGAGAGGTCGGTACGACCGGGTGGTGGGCTTGATCCTCGTGGGGCTTTCTACGTACCATGCCTTGACATGGATCAAAGTCATCATAGTTCGGGGTAAAATGAGGGCTTGGCACACCGACAAGGAGACGGTCTGGGCCAATGATTGTTGGTCTTGAACCTTAGGGAGGCTTCCTACATACCATGCCTTTACACGGATCAAAGTCCACGTAGTTCGCTGGGATGGATTGGGGCTTACGCTCTGGGGCGGCCCAAGAAAAGGAACACTGTTTAACGTCATGCGGAATGAGGGAATACAGTTTAATTTCATGCGGGACGAGGGGATGTGGTGATTACGCTCTGAGGCGGCCCAAGGTGGGTATGGGGCTTAGGCTCAGAGGCGGCCCATGGTGGATAGTGAAACGACGTGAGGAGGTCGGAACAACTGGGTGGTGGGCTTGAACCTCGTGGAGGCTTCCTACGTACCATGCCTTGACATGGATCAAAGTCCCCGTAGTTCTCTGGGATAGGGCTTACGCTCTGGGGTGGCCCATAAGAGGATTTCATGGTTGGTGCGCGCTCTAAGCCCACGTAAGTCATGCTCGGTGTGGGAAATAAGAGGTAGTAGGGACAAGACGATCACGTCGTGAAGGGTGCGTCTGTGAGAAGAGAAATGGGGCTGACACGTTGAGCGGACCAAAGAGGAAACAAGGGAATACGTGTGGTTAACGGCCCTTGGTGTCGGGGCTTACTCCAAGGTGGAGGCCCATGGTGGGACAAAGCGCAGTGGGAAAAGGACTCCACTGGCCTTGGCAGGGGGGAAGTACGGAGATGCACGGGTGCATTCATCCACAAGAGAGGCTAGGGGCTTACGCTCTGAGGCAGCCCTTCCCCGCGGAAAAACGCCGCTCCGACAAGGAGGATCTCATTATATGTGAGGAAGAGTCCATTCCCATGGAGACAAGTGGCGTAAGGAATGTCAGGGCTGGGGGGACCCTGCGTGCGAAGCATGGGGTCGGGCCACAGTTTAACGTCTTGTGTTAAGGACGAGGTGCTTATCAGTTTAACGTCCTGCATCATGGACGGGGTAGGTTTTATCCACACCCCTAGGGCTTACATGCCCAACGCCCTCTACCCCTTGTGGAAGGGAATGCATCGGAAAAGCCGTGGTGAAGGGGGGCTGCAGGGAAAACCACCGGGGGGTCCATGTTAGCGTGGATATGCGAAGAGGCAATAGCCGTTAGTGTGCCTATGCGGAGAAGCATAAGGCAAAGCAACGCAACGGGAAACACGGCCCAAGGGACCTTGAGGTTACTTCTCACGAGACAGGAAGGTCGTGTGGGAAAACAACGCATTGCGCGCATGCCCGGTAGGGGAGACATCAAGTGCCGGTGCAGGGGGCAGCCAAGGGGCGTCAAGGTGAGGGGTGATGGGCTTTGCGCGGAAAAAGGGCGGTTTGCGCGCAAAACACTGGGACAACGCGCAATTGGAGTAATGGAACTGCGCTAGAAGAGAGAATTACGCACAAGGTTTTGCGCGCAAGGCAGGGTATTGTGCGCATGAGACATGGATTGCGCGCAAGTTGGGAAATCGGGGGAAGGGGAAAATTCACTAAAGCCGGTGGAGTTGCGCGCAAAGGAGAACTCCAGGGAAAGGTTTCGTGAAATGAGGGTTTTACCTGGAAGTCATCTTTCGCACGGGGGGAGACGAATTGCGCGCACGAGAGTCGATTCAGATTCCTCAACCCCCAAACCATTCGAGATCACTTTATATTTATAGGCGACCTCCGGTGCGGAATCCAGGCGGTGCGCGAAATTCTTCGTGCCGCGCGCAGCCGGCGCACAAAAACTCGTCGCGCAGAATCGTGGCGCGCAATTATTGCGCGCCGCATCGGCTCAATTCCGTGAAACCCGGTGATTCTACGCGCGCAGAACAATGTTTCGCGCGGAGACTCCTTTATTTCGTGCACCACTTCCCGGGCCTCTGGATCATGCCTCTGATTCTGAATATGACTTCTCTTCATCATTTCGAAACTTCCTCTGAGAGTTACGGGCTTTTTTCGGCGTCAAAAAATGCCCCCCTTGGAATTGGATCGGCGAGAGGTCGTAATGATCGGATTCCAAGGGAAATGCTGAAACACTGAAATGCTAAGTCCCCTCATCAAGTTGCGCGCAAAATTTTGATGGGGCGTGCAAAATGACGGACTCGCGCGGAATCCTCGTTCCATGCGGCACGGAACCCTGGCCTCACCTATAAAAAGGGGCACTGGGACCCAACTCCGTACACCCGCTTTTTCCGCGCGATAAGATTTTTTCTCTCATGCGCAAAATCGCTCCGCGGCTGCGCATAATAACGCACTGGAAGCGTGGAATTCCTTCCGACATTGGGCCGTAATTTCGCGTCGGATCGGGATCTTCCACGCTTCACGTGCCGATTCCGCGCTCATCTCCAGGATTTCGCGCAACTAATTCAGATTTCGTGCCGAAATCTCTTATTCCACGCACTGAATCCTGATTTCACCCAACTCCCGAAAAATTCGAGATGGATGCAAACCGAGTCGATGAGGGGGAAGTCGTTGCCCGTAGGAAAGAAATGGCGGAGAACGAGGAGGTTTATGCTGCCAAGGTGATTTTTTCCAACAATATAACCTTGTTCAATATGCTAACTCCGGCCTAGAAGATGTATCCCCTGTTTGACAACCTCCCACTCTGGAACTTTGGCATCCTGGAAAAGGTGCCACTGCCGGGCTTAGAAGTGGACATGTTGTGGTCTTGGGTGACTCGGTAGGATGAACTTCCTTGCTACAACATCACCAACAATGGCCATCCTTCCAGGGAAACTAGACATATGGATGTATATGTCCTAAACCCGAGAACTAGGACCATTGTCGGGGACGAGCCATTGGCAGAGGATTCTTTGGCCCTCTACGTGAGAACGTTCCGTCAGAGCATCACAGATGACACGAAGGGCTGGCTGAAGGATTGGGACCTGCGGTCCGGGGGAAACTTCACCAGCAAATGGGCCTGGGCATTCTGGGTCCGCCATACCTATGACCAGTTCGGGGACGAACTGCCATATATCAGCATGTTCGAGGCGGTATGGACATCACAGTTCCATTTCCACCGCCATCCTGAACTAGCATCAGAGCTCTTCACCTGGTGGTCTCCTGACACCAACACATTCCACCTTCATTATGGGGAAGTCGGCATAAGTCTCTGGGATGTTCACTGCATCAGTGGTATCCCACTGGAGGGTTACCAATACGATGAGTTCGTTCCTCCAAAGAACACCTGGGGAGACAGGGCGCGGACGCCTATGCTGACGTGGCACCTGTTGGAGTTGGCCAAAGAGAGTCTGGGGGTCAATGACTTCTTGAAGGACGTGGCCATCAAGGGCTGGTTCAGCCTGTTCCTTGAAAAGGATCCGGCTGTCAAGACGTCGGGACGGGGCAAATGGTTCCCAACCGCGACTCAGAGGAGCAGGGATGGGTCATACCGGAGGACCCTGGAGGCAGGGCAATACCAATCATGGGGATACCGCATCCTTGAGTCTCGGGACCCGAACGTCCGATATGCCGGGTTCCTTGCTGCCTTCCTGAGCGGGTGGCTCCTGCCGGTGCGGTACGCAAGGATGGGCGTCCATCCAACAACATTGGTGATGGCGGGATCCTTGGCCGCCAAAAAATGGTTCAACTTGGGCGTCCCCATACTGGCCAAGCTGTATACCATTATGGGGTGCATCTCACAAGGGGGTCGCCTCGGAGAGTATGTGGTCCCTTCTAGATCTTCCATGGCTGGGTGGCGGCACATCGTGGCAGGTATACTTTCCCAAACATCATTCATCCTCCGGGAAATGGTGTGAGACCATCCTTGCTAAATATCGCAGGGGTGGCACCGATGATGCTCAAGGAGGAGGGAGTGAGGATCCGCATCGACAACCATGCCAACTTCATCTTCATCCTGTTCCATACCCCGGTCGGCCAGCTGATGGACAACGGTCGAGGCTCTCTGGAATAGCAAGAATACTTCTAGAGCATTTGGGGTGGGGTGCTCATGGCACAGATCGATAGGAAGGTGATCTGCGAGCCGTACATGCCATCCCGATTTTCCAGGCAGTTCGGGTGCCTCCAGAGAATTCCGAAGAAGGTATTCATGGCTGTCTGGCAGGAGAAGAATCCATATGTCCTGTGCCAAATGTGGTTGATGTTTACCACCTTCGGCTCTGGATATGTCGTCACTCTTCCCCCCACCGGGGTCGATGCCGGCCTAGCAAACGAATATGGCGAACACTGGACCATTGCGTACCCCGAGGGGATATTATGCAAGCGCGTCCGGAAACTCGAGGTCACTCGCGCAGAAACCGGGCGACGGGAAAGAAGGCATGGTGCCGTCGGAAGGGTGGAACCAAGGGCGCGCCCGGAAGCGAGGCCTGTGCAGGCTGGGGCTTCGGCAGTGGGGACATCACATGGTGCCTCCACGTCCTCGTTACCCGTAGGGGGGTCACATGAGGAGGCCAGGGAACTGCCCGGGAAGCAGATAAGATATTTTCTCGAACCTTCCCAAGAAAGAATTCTCACGGCACTGTGGTTGGTTTGGATGACCCTATAACAATCGCTGAGCGTCGAAGCCATCTCGCAGAAGATAATGAAAAATAGGATCCAACTACCAGAGGTTGGGATCGTTCGTATTACCGACCGAGTAAATTTCAATTGGCGTCATGCTTATCTGACAGCCATGGACGTATACGCACGCCAGAGGGGGCTGCGTGAAGAAACAACATTCCTAGTGAAAGTGATGCTCGGCCAGGAACATGATCCGGAAGCAATGACACCAGGAGAAGGTTACAATGATGAAGAGCCGGAGGGGGAGGAGGAAACCAGATAGGACGAAGGCGAGGGAGAAGAAAAAGAAAAATAGCCCGAAGGTGAGGGTCGCAAGGGGCGACCTACCAAGGGAGTCTCTAAGAGAGTGGCAAGATTGGAAACTCTGATCTCGACCTAACCGAGATTCTCGAGGTTTGTCTTTGTCTTCATTCATTTCCCTTACTCATCCATTATCATTTTCAACTTCTGACTCACTTCTCCATCCTAATCAGGATCATTTGAGCGTTGGACAGGTGTCCCCACAAGAAGAGGGAGGAGAGGAACTGATGAGACATGACGGGGATCCAACACCCATCATTGAACTAACAAGCGCAGAGGGGTCTCCCATCATGGCCGCTCCTGCGGTGGCCAAAACACTAGGGACCGGCGCTCTGGATTCCTATAAGTCTCACCCTTCACTACTGGTGTTTGGTGGAAAAAGATCCCATCTAACCAGCGTATGCCTTGTGCAGTGATCTCAACACTGGAGGCACGCCAGGCTGCGAAGCTCGGGCCTTCCTTGAGTGGACCAGCGGCGGACATACCACCTCGTTCGAAACATTCTCTCTGCACTGAGTTGGCCCCGACAATTGATGAACATGGGGTGGTGGACATCAGCGGTGATATTCCTGAGACGAGGTCGGGAGCTGGTGGAGGCATCATTGCTGATAGGGTGAGGGAACAAGGTCACCCGGACGTCGAGGATTCTATCCCTCATGAAGACATCCCTGGGGCGGATCCTACTACCGATCTTCTGGCGGCCTTCCCTATATACCGACCTACTGACCCTGAGGAGATAGATGGATCAGACTCAGAGGCGGCCGAGGAGGGCCGGATGACACGGCGCAAGGGGTGGAAGTGTATCCAGCACTTTCTCAGGCAGCCCCAGTCCGATTGGCTGAGACAGATGGGATCACTTCAAACCTGGCTGCGCTTCCTGTGTGCTAGAGGGGCTAACGGTCAGCGTCTTCATCTAACGGTCCGTGATTACATGGCCGAGAAGATACGCGAGAGCAGCCGTCGCACCGACATTTCCCAGTTCCAGGAAGGATCGACAAGCGCTCAAGCGCTGCTGAGGGCGAATCCGGAAGTCCAACACCTCGAAGGGCAGGCGGCAGATAAGGAGGACTTCATCGAAACATGCTCTGAGCTTGTGGAGCAACTGACCGCCCAGCTGGCTGATGCACAGGAACAACTGGCAGAGGCGAGTCACCAGATGACCGTGCTTCGAAGTCGGTGGGCGCAGGCACAAGCTAGGGCTGGCGAGCTGCGCTCTGTGGTGGTCGATGTGGAGTGAGTCTTCAAAGAGCGAAAAGTGGCAATGGAGGCTACCAGCCAGAAGGTAGCAGCGCTGGAAAGATTACTTCAGCATGTTGATCCCTAGGGGCTTTGTTTTTTCCATCTCATGAACATTTCTTGTATTTCTCATCGTCTCAATCCAATATATGGCCAAGTCCACTCTTTTGTATCCTTGGTTTAATTCACTCAACCATATTTTCGAAACGAATAATAACTCACCCCTAGGATCATGTGGGACATGCCCAACGCAAGAAACAAGAGATGCTCGTATCATCATTACGTTCAACCTTGGGGCATTGACCAAGCTTCAGGCCTCCAAAATCGGGCCTGTACTTTTGAGGAGACCCCATGCCGATTGATGTTTCACCTTCTCAATGTGTCTTAACACACGAGCGTGGAAATTTTAGGGGCATTTAAATCCATCCGAACACAGGGGGGTAGAGAGAAAGGGTGCATCACGGTGCCCAAGTTCGGAACCCTACAGGGCGCAACCATGGTGGGTAACTTTCAACTGTGGCAGAAACACAACATCCATATCATGTTGGCCTGGAATGGGGACAATAAATGAGGGCTGACCGCTGACCATGTTTGCAACATAGGGCCTAACTCAAATATTGTTGGTCAATCTTCCGGAACGTTGGCCCAGGAAAATAGGTGGACCATAGGTTTGTCATCCATACTGTTAGGGGGTCCCGTCAAACATGAACAGTCCTCCGGAACGTTGGCCCAGGATAATAGGCAGACCATAGGTCGAGCATCCATACTGTTAGGGGGTCCCGTAAAACATGACCAGTCCTTCGGAACGTTGCCCCAGGACAGTAGGCGGACTATAGGTCGAGCATCCATTCTGTTATGGGGTCCCATCAAACATGAATGGAAATGAGGATTTGAATGAGGGGGGACGCAAAGCGTGGGAGGTGGAGTGGTGGCTTGTTCGAACAGAGTCCAACACTCTCGATGTTGCGCCACCATGGGGAAGGCGCATTAGGCGGACATACCGACCAGATCACGGGTCGTCCCAATTTCCAGGCATGATCTCTTTAATGAGAGAACTACTGCTTCCCATTATTACCATGGGGCATCCCGAACCTGCTCAGGGTAAATGTCTGGATTACACCATTTCTCATGAAGTTGGGCCGAGGGGACGACAATAAAGAAGGACGAGGTTCAGCTATCCCTGGGGATGGACCCAAGACGAAATGTTCGGGGGGGGGGGGTCCTACGTATCTCATTAGGATGAGAATCAAGAAACACGTAGTTCTTGAAGCACAGTTTAACGTCATGTTGGATGAAATACAGTTTAATGTCATGCTCGACGGAATACAATTTAACGTCATGCGGGACGAGATACAGTTTAACATCATGCGAGACGACATACAGTTTAACGTCATGCGGGACGAAATATGGATCTTAGTTTTAGATCGTAGAGCTCGGACCATGAGGATCTTAGTTTTATGTCTTAGAGCTCGGACCATGAGGATCTTAGTTTTAGGTCTTAGAGCTCAGACCTTGAGGATCTTAGTTTTAGGTCTTCGAGCTCGTACCGAGAGGTGGGAAAAGGGAGAAACGGACACATGACACTGCAGTTACAAAATCTGACGTCAATGAGGACCTAAGCCATAATTACTATGTGCTCTCTGGAGAAATGCTCGAGTCGAGGGACCGAACACAAAGCCAGGACGATATCATCACAGTGTAAGGTCGTAAGGCTTGGACCAACAACACAGTTTAAGGTCATATGGTTTGGACCAACAACACAGTTTAAGGTCGTATGGTTTGGACCAACAACACAGTTTAAGGTCTTATGGTTTGGACGAACACACAGTTTAAGGTCGTATGGTTTGGACCAACATACAGTTTAAGGTCGTATGGTTTGGACCAACACACAGTTTAAGGTCGTATGGTTTGGACCAACACACAGTTTAAGGTCCTATGGTTTGGACCAACAACATAGTTTAAGGTCTTATGGTTTGGACCAACACACAGTTTAAGGCCATATGGTTTGGACCGACACACAGTTTTAGGTCTTATGGTTTGGACCGACACACAGTTTAAGGTCCTATGGTTTGGACCAACAACACAGTTTAAGGTCGTATGGTTTGGACCAACACACAGTTTATGGTCGTATGGTTTGGACCAACACACTGTTTAAGGTTCTATGGTTTGGACCAAAACAGAGTTTAAGGTCGTATGGTTTGGACCAACAACACTGTTTGAGGTCTTATGGTTTGGACTAACACACAGATTAAGGTCCTATGGTTTGGACCAACACACAGTTTAAGGTCATATGGTTTGGACCAACACACAGTTTAAGGTCCTATGGTTTGGACCAATAACACAGTTTAAGGTCATGTGGTTTGGACCAGCAACACAGTTTAAGTTCGTATGGTTTGGACCACCACACAGTTCAAGGTCATATGGTTTGGACCAACATAAGTTTAAGGTCGTATGGTTTGGACCAACACATAGTTTAAGTTCATATGGTTTGGCCCAACAACACAGTTTAAGGTCGTATGGTTTGGACCAACACACAGTTTAAGGTCGTATGGTTTGGACCAACACACAGTTTAAGGTCCTATGGTTTGTACCAACACACAGTTTAAGGTCATAAGGTTTGGACCAACAACACAGTTTATAGTCTTATGGTTTGGACCAACACACAGTTTAAGGTCGTATGGTTTGGACCAACAACACATTTTAAGGTCGTATGGTTTAGACCAACAACACAATTTAAGGTCTTATGGTTGGGACCAACACAGAGTTTAAGGTCGTATGGTTTGGACCAACAACACAGTTTAAGGTCGTATGGTTTGGACCAACACACAGTTTAAGGTCGTATGGTTTGGACCAACAACGCAGTTTAAGGTCGTATGGTTTGGACCAACACAGAGTTTAAGGTCATATGGTTTGGACCAACACACTTTTTAATGTCATATTGTTTGGACCAACAATAGTTTAAGGTCGTATGGTTTGGACGAACAACATATTAAGTTCGTATGGTTTGGACCAACAACACAGTTTAAGGTCATATGGTTTGGACCAACACACAGTTTAAGGTCGTATGGTTTGGACCAACAACACAGTTTAAGTTCGTATGGTTTGGACCAACAACACAGTTTAAGGTCTTATGGTTTGGACCAACAACACAGTTTAAGGTCGTATGGTTTGGACCAACACACATTTTAAGGTCCTATGGTTTGGACCAACACACAGTTTAAGGTCGTATGGTTTGGACCAAAAACACAGTTTAAGGTCATATGGTTTGGTCCAATACACAGTTTAAGGTCGTATGGTTTGGACCAACAATAGTTTAAGGTCGTTTGGTTTGGACCAACAACACAGTTTAAGTTCTTATGGTTTGGACCAACACACAGTTTATGGTCGTTTGGTTTGGACCAACAACACAGTTTAAGGTCGTATGGTTTGGACCAACACACAGTTTAATGTTGTATGGTTTGGACCAACAACAGTTTAAGGTCGTATGGTTTGGACCAACAACATAGTTTTAGGTCATATTGTTTGGACCAGCCGAGAGAGGAGCCTCGGGCAAAGGGTCCTACGAGGGTTCAACAATCCGGGAGGGGCAGAAGATGCTTGGTCCCAGCTGTGCTGGGCCCGAAACGCAATGTCCGGGTGACTCCTCGTTTCCAATGGGGATGAGGGTCAAGCTGCACGCAACCCGTAAAGAAGAGACCCAAGAACATACTCCAGTGCGTAGATCGCAGGAGCCCCGAGAGACCGTTACGCAGCTCGGTATGTCCGATGTGCGAGGGTGTACTGAGGGTTAATACAAGGAATATCGAGATTCCGCCTTGACACAGTGGGGCGGAACATGACATGAACCATTCCACCAACATTCAGGGCTCGTGGAAACGGGCGTGACGACTGAGGATTACTGCTGACCATGTTCACAACGCAGCATCCTATCGTGCTAGCCATGGGGACAAACAAATGAGCATCATCTGCGGACCATGTTTACAACATGGGATTCATATCAATTTGTTGTCTGAAACCCTTGGGGGCATTGGCCCATGAAGGTAGGAGAGCCCTTGGGCGTTGTATCCAGGCCGTTCTTGGGGGTCGCTCCGGGTATGAAGGATGACAGGTGCCCGAATGAAGGGGAACACGAAGCTTGGCAAGTGGATGGAACTTGCCTAAGTCGAATCTGCCACTCAATGTCCTAGACCAGAGTACCCTGAGCACATCGGCAGACCACTGGAAAGGGTCATAGGGATTAGTACGAAAGCAACCAAAAGATGGCGGATCCCCGGGAAAAAGCGGGGGTGTAATGCCAAACACTCTGGGAACCGGAAGATCATGGGATATCCTAAGAGATGGGGCTGGAACTGACATCTAGGTGTTCAGGTGGTCCTACGTATCTCATAAGGATGGGAATCAAGCCATACGTAGTTCTTGAAAGCATATTCTAGTCCCATTGGATATAGGAGGACTAAATCCTAAGGATAGGGTGCACGTGGTGCAACTATTGCAAACCCGACGTGAATGAGGACATGATCTCACACCATGCCACGCGATCTTGTGGTTAAGGTCCCAGAGGTGAGATAGACACGACGGCTGACCTCAAGATGGACCCAAAGACGGATGGTCTGTGTGTCCCTACGTATCCCATTAATATGGGAATCAAGCGAGACGTAGTTCTGGCACTACAGTTTAACGTCATGTTGGACGAAATATGGATCATATTTTTAGGTCTTAGAGCTCGGACCATGGATAGGGTAGAACCAAACGAGGATCTTTGTTTTAGTTCTTAGAGCTCGGACCATGGTGCAATTTAGGGTCGTGCGGGACCACACAATTTAAGGTCATGCTGGACCGTAGAGCCCGAATGTAGGGCACAATGCAGTTTACGGTCCTGCCGGACCATACAGTTTATGGTCATGCTAGATCGTAGAGCTCAAATGTAGGTCAAAATGCATTTTATGGTCCTGCTGGACCGTACAGTTTAAGGACATGTTGGACCGTAGAGCCCATATGTAGGGAAAAATGCAGTTTATGGTCATGCTGGACTGTAGAGCCTAGGCAAAGTACTTCTTGAGAAACCCTGCGTTAGTGGGAGGAGTGATGCGCTCAACATCCATAGTCACCAGGGAATATGCGCCATTGGGATAGACCTTGTGGAAAATAAAAAGTCCCTCCCACTTGTGCTCCAACATGGGTGGCTTCCTACTGGGAATCATCGGCGCTCTAAGAGCCAGCACCAAGTCACCTTGCAGGAAGGAGTGGAGGCGAACCATCTTATCGAAAGCTCGATCCATCCTGCTATGGTGCCTCTAAAAGTTATGTAAAGCGTGAAGCCTACTTCCGTCAAGTGCTTCCAACTCAACTAGAAGGATTTTGGCAACTCAATCCGGTGCTTGCTGGTCGTAGACCGCCATGCACAATGAGGGCAGCTGAACCTCGATGGGTAGGACGACCTCAGCACCATATACCATGGAATACAGAGTCACCTGGGAGGAATTGCAATTCATTGTACTATAAGCCCCGAGGGAGTTGTGGAGCTTATCCGGCCAACTTTTCGTGTTCTGACCAACCATTTTCTGCAAAATGCTAGAGAGGGTTTTGTTAAACGCCTCAATCTGTCCATTTGCCTGCGCATGATAGCGGGAGGTGTGGTTAGAGTGAATGTTGTACTTGGAGTACAATATTTTTAACTCGGCCGCTTAGAAGATGGTTCTATTATCCGTGAGGATAACATGAGGTATTCCAAATCGGTGGATGATATTGGAGCTCACGAAGTCGGCGATAGAACCAGCCTTGACTTCCCTGAGTGGGGCTACCTCTACCCACGTTGAGAAGAAATCTGTAGCGGTCAAGATGAATCGGTACTGGCGGGCCATCGCCAGCGGGTAAAGCCATACAACATCCAATCCCCAGACTGTAAAGGTCCAAGAATACTTTGTAGTATGGAGAGGCTCTCGTGGCCTATGTACAAAGTTAGCATGAACTTGGCACACATGACTCCTCTTGGCGTACACGATGCGGTTTAGGATCATGGAAGGCCAGAAGTATCCCAGCCTCTGAATCTGGTGGGACAACTTTGACCCAGCCTGGTGGGAGCCACAGGAACCAGCTTGCACTTCCTGCATGACCTGTGGGATCTCAACTCCTCGAAGACAATGGAGGAGAACACCATCAAACCCATGCCTGTAAAAGAGCTGCTCACAGATGTGACCGTTTTGAAGGGTGAACTGCGGAGTGTGGCACCAGATTCATTCCTTCTCTGCTCGGTCCATTAGAATATTGCCATGCAGGGGATATCTAGTCAGGAACTATCTCGATCACCACGCCTGGAACCCCAAGGGGTCCTGACGTAGGGGTACTAGCTGTGAGATGGTTCACTCACGGGCCACGATCGCCCTCTAGGATTACATGGGCAGGGATAATAGGAGAAATGACTCTCTTGTGCGCCATGTGGATGATCAGGTCATCCTGTTCGGGCTGCACGAGTGATGCGGCCTGGCTATCCAAAGAATCTGCTCGACTGTTCTGTGACCAGGGAACGTGAACGAAATCTAGTCGGGAGGGGAACATAGCCATTAGATGGAGGGTGCACTCCAGAAACGACATGTGTTCTGGCTTCCTAACAACATAGTCACTGTTAACCTGCCTAATGACTAGCTCAGAGTCTCCTTTCACACACAGATGTGGCATGCTAACCTCCAAAGCCAAATCGAGGCCAATGATGAGGGCATGATATTCTGCCTCATTGTTGGTGCAGCCTTCTGACAATAAGAAAGAATATGGAAGAACAACTTGCTTCTGGGTGATGAAGATGATACCCAGGCCCACTCTGTTATGACTAGGATCGTTGTGCCTTCTACCAGTAGGGCTTCAGGAGGCACCGTCAAAGTGCATTTTCCTGCATGGGGTGGTGTTATCAACTGAGAGGATTGCCTCATCAGGAAAGCCCAAATCCAGTGGCTGGTCCGCAGAGGTTGGGTAGGCGGCGAAGAAGTCTGCCAACGCCTACCCTTTGACGGCCTTCTCAGGTACGAAAGTAATTTCTAACTGCTGGAGGATCACCACCCAGTGTGCCAATCGGCCGGTCAACATAGGCCGGCTCAGGATGTATTTCAACGGGTCTACCCGAGAGACCAGCTGTACCTCATGGTCCTGCAAGTAGTGCCGCAATTTCTGTACAACGAATACAAGAACCAGGCAGCTCTTCTTGATGGTATAATATCTAATCTCTGCATCAAGGATCATGTGGCTGAGGTAGTAGAGGATATTCTCTGTTCCCTTGTTGTTCTTCTATGCGATAAGGGCACCGAGGGATCGCTCCAGGGTGGTCACGTAATGGACCAGTGGCCTTCCGGGAACAGGTGGCATCAAGACTGGAGGTTGAAGCAAATACTTCTTAATTTCTTCAAAAGCGGTCTGACACTCTTCATTCCACCCATAGGCGGTGCCTTTCTTCATGATCCGAGAGAAGGGCTTACACTTTACAGCCAGATTCACAATGAATCGACGTATGTAGGATAAGTGGCCTTGGAGGCCTCGAAGCTCTCGAATATTACTCAGGGGAGGCATCTGACTGATGGCCTTGATCTTCTCGGGGTCAATCTCGATACCCCGATACCTCACAATGAAGCCAAGAAACTTTCCGAAGGTGACCATGAAGGCACACATCAGTGGGTTCATCTTCAAGTGACGAGAACGGAGGAAACCAAACACTTTTTCAAGGTGTTTGAAATGGTCCCGGCACTGATGAGATTTAACCACCAGGTCATCTACATAGCACTCCATCAGTGTCCCGAGGATTGGCTTGAATATGCTGTGCATAGCCCGTTGATAGATGGAACCCGCATTCTTCAGGCCAAAAGGCATAACCCGGTAGCAGAAAGTGCCCTGGGGGGCCTTGAAGGCAGTGAACTCATCATCCTCGGGGGTCATCCAGATCTGGTTGTACCCGGAGTACCCATCTATGAAATAGAGGGCTTGGAACCTGACCGTCGCATTGATCAACAGCTCTGTCACGGGAAGGGGAATGTCATCCTTCAGACAGTGGCGATTGAGATCATGGAAGTCAATGCATACCTTGATCTGCCTGTTCTTCTTCCTGACAGGCACAATGTTGGCTATCCACCTGGGGTACTGGACTTCCTTGACGAATTTGTCCTTAATGATCTTATCAACTTCAGCCTCGACCATGGCACCATGAAAATGGTGCATTTTCCTGGGAGGCTGCTTGAACCCACAATGGTTTGCCGAGAGGCCAAGGCGGTGGACGACTACCTGGGGATCTAGTCCTGGAATCTCATCATAACTCCAGGAAAACACATCGCAGTGGTGTCTGAGGAAGTCTATGTACTGTTGTCGTTCCTCTGGAGGCATAGCAGCGCTGACCAATGTGGGTCTTGGGTCTGCCTCACTACCGAAGTTTACCTGTACTAGCTCATCAACCATGGTGGAGACGCCCTCCTCAAAAGCGGGAGGAGCATCTTCCACGTCGTCTCCTCTGCTTGAGGAAGGATCGTCTACGGGGGGAGCCGTTTCGGGGCTGCTGGACCCTGATGGGGAGCTGGCACCGGCTTGGGCGGCGGAGGTCATCACGACGGGAGACTCATGCACTACGGAGATCATGGCGACAAAAGCAGTCAATCCAATTCCATCTGGCCGTTGGCCCAAGGGGCCACGCTTTACGATATCGAAGCAGCGGTGACCCGTTGGCTTGAGCCGGTCGATTCCAGCTTGGCGAAACAAACACATATGACGTGCTGCCATTGCCATGAGCCCAACGCCCTGATATCGTATAGGGGTAGGAGGTTCGAGGATCACCTGAGCCTGGTTGGTATAAGAGTATGAGGTGATTTCGCGCTGTCGCTTATACCCAAAAATATGCCTTCCTCTGGTACCCGAGTCAGCAAAGCACTCTCCCATATCGGGAGTCGTGGCCTCCAACCGATGGATTGTGACGACATATGCATCATCTAGACCTACCCAGGGATCACTTGCGACAGCGGCGGGCTCAACCTCACATGCCAGGATTTACTTGTCCATGCTCTTGTAATAGTCCGCGTACATGTAACAGGCTTCACAAGAGGAAAAAGGAGACGCATCTCCTTGGAGCACACCCACTCGACACTTAACGGAGTATTTGAGGAACTGGTGGTATGATGAGGGAACCGTCGCGTGTAGATGGAGCCACGACCTGCCCATCAATGCGTTGTAGGCAGTGTCTTGAGAGACAACCATGAATTCAGTATTGGCAATTAAGCCGCCGAACTGGGTCTTCATGAGAATCTTGCCAAGTAGAGTTTGCTCGGTCCTGTCATACCCCTGGATTTTGAGGTCGGAGGTAGTTAAATCATCCTTGGACAATCCCAGTTTTCGCAGTGTCTGGGTTGGGATCAGGTTAATCCCAGAACCCGTGTCGATATGACAGCGACGGACTTCCACGCCATTGAACTGGCCAGTGATGTACAATGGGTGGATGTTCCCCTATATGGGAAGGTCTTAATCTTCACCAGAAAACTAGATAATCTCCTGACATTCGGCATCCTCAATCACCTCAGTGTGGAAGGCTTCTGCGGCCGCTACCTCCGTTTCGAACTGAAGGGGGCACCTTAGAGCCTCGGCAAGCGCCTCACGCATTTCAGATGATAGGCGAAGGGCCTCAAGGATGGAAATCCTTGTCGGAATACCAGCCAAATGCTTCAGTACATCATACTTTCATGCCAAACGTGATCTTCTTCTTACAGGAGGTCGCTCTGCGATTGGGGGCATGACGGGCCCTGCTGGTAGGACCAGTGACAGACTAGTACTACACACGTCCCACTGTTCACTAGCTGATGCCCGGGAGGAGGCTGTCATGCCAAGACCGGAAGGCCGTAGTTGGCCAGTGGAAGGGCTGGGCTGGCTGCGATGTGGGCAAGGGTGTTCCGCCTGATCCAGAAACACAAACGGTGGTGGAAGCGAACCTGCTGCCACCGGGTGAGGGAGTTGTGAGTGCTGCTCTCTGTACCGGGCTTGCTGCCTGGTCTCGGTAGCGTGCACGACCTGACTGTAGGTGATGACTGTCCTGCCCGGGCAATTCACGAAGCCATGGCTCTGTCGACGTCGGCAACATTTGGGGACATTGGGGAGGTCCACCGGGTGCTCCTCATCATCGAGAGGCAAAAAGGGATTTACGAACTCTACGGTGTTAACCGAAGCGTACCCCGGGCTGTCTGGGAGGTCCACCTGGCGCTCCTCACCGTCGGGAGCCAAGAAGGGATTTACCAACTCTACGATGTTAACCGAAGCATACCCCGGGCTCTTAGGGAGATCCACCTGGCGCTCCTCACCGTTGGGAACCAAGAAGAGATTTACCAACTCTATGGTGTTAACCGAAGCGTACCCCGGGCTGTCTGGGAGGTCCACCTGTCACTCCTCATCGTTGGAAGCCAAGAAGAGATTTACCAACTCTACGGTGTTAACTGAAGCGTACCCCAGGATCTTAGGGAGATCCACCTGGCGCTCCTCAATATTGGGAGCCAAGAAAGGATTTACCAACTCTATGGTGTTAACCGAAGCGTACCCCGGGTTGTCCGGGATGTCCCCCTGGCACTCCTCACCGTCGGGAGCCAAGAAGGGATTTACCACCTCTACGGTGTTAACCGAAGCGTACCCCGGTCTATTCGGGAGGCCCACCTGGTGCTCCTCACCTTCGGGAGTCAAGAAGGGATTTACCAACTCTACGGTGTTAATAGAAGCGTACCCTGGGCTCTCAGGGAGATCTACCAGGCACTCCTCACTGTTGGGAGCCAAGAAAGGATTTACCAACTCTACGGTGCTAACCGAAGCGTACCCTGAGCTATCCAGGAGGTCCACCTGGTGCTACTCACCGTCAGGAGCCAAGAAGAGATTTACCAACTCTACAGTGTTAACTGAATCGTACCCCATGATGTCCCGGAGGTCCACCTGGCACTCCTCACCATCATGAGCCAAGAAGGGATTTACCAACTCTACGGTGTAAACCGAAGCGTACCCCGGGCTCTCACTCGAGGAATTATCCACTACCGGACGGGATCTGAGAGGGATCCCAATATCCGGGGGCATGAAATCACCATGCGTGCGAGAAGATGATGGCAATGGCAGGGCACGTTCTTTCTTCTTGCGTCGCCGCCTGCTCTTCTGGGAAGAAGTAGGCTGGGACGACGAGGCCAAAGCAGGGCTCACAGACTCTGAGGGCTCTTGCTGACTCAGGTGGGCACGGATGATGCCATGGGCATGGGCGACCATCCTGCGGGCCATAGTGTCATTATACTTCCGGGACCCATGGTCAGAAACCTATTCCCAACCATCCCCATCGTCACTGCTGCCATATGATCCCACAAAAACACCTGCCACCTGCGCCGGGGCTGGTCCCAACCTGACTATGTTGTTGTCAATTTGGCCTTGGAGCTATTCCTTGAACACATAGCATTGTTGTATGGTGTGTCCCAGGATCCGGTTATAAGAGAAGTAGTTAGGGTGATCACTGAGACATGCCTCTTCTAGCTTCCGGCACTCAGGCAGCCGCACAATCCCCTCCTCCAAGGCGCTACGGAAATATCCTGGGATCTGGTCCTCGCCAAACGAGTAATCCCAATTCCTTTTGTCTGGAAAGGGGATTCTTGGGGGCTGACCACGGCCAGGGGCCGGAGGAGCAGGACGAAGAGGCGGAGCCGGATTACCTCACCTAGGGGGCGGCAGTGCGTTACGCAGAGGCGCGTGCTGATTTCGAGGCGGTCGCTGCTGGGCCGGAGGCTGTGCTCGTGAAGGTGGACCCCAATGAGACTGCTCAGCTGGACTCACAAGCAGAAACTCTAGCTGTCTGGGGGCCTCTATCTAGGCCACATCAGCGGGCTTGGCTCTTGCGGCTCTCGTTGCAGAGATCACGGGAGGCAGCGGGCGTGCCCGACTGCCCTGTTGCAGGGCTTCTTTGAGGCGTTGATCCATGTCCGAGAAGTCCCAAAACCCTCTAGGATAATTCTGCGTGATCAGGGAAGGAACCAACTCCGCCTTGATGTTCCCAACACACATCGTCAGTAATTGCTCCGGAGTCAGTGGCATGTAATGGGAGTACGTGAGCCCCTTACACCAGGCAACGAAGTCCGCGACTCGCTCTTCGGGCCTTTGCTTGCACCTGAAGAGGTCTGAAATGTTCGTCTTTCGGGTTGTGGAACTGAACTGGTAGAGGAATTTCCGGCAAAGGTCCTCCCAACTAGTCACTGATCCAATAGGGAGCTGGCTGTACCAGACGAATGCTGGTCCTTCCAGTATCTGGACGAATAACCGGAGCTTGGCAGCCTCCTGCTGCGCCAGAGTCCCTAACATAGGCCCTCAGCTCGAGTTGAAGTTGGCCAAGTTTTGTGGCGGGTCTCTGGTCCCGTTAACGGTGAAAAAGTGGGGTTCCCGAATCCTGGCAGAGCCGGCATGTCATCCACCCACGCTGGGTACGGCTTGCCATCTGGGGGGATCGCCACCTGCCAAGTTTCCAGGCCCTCTAAGCGAGTGATGAGTACTTCCATCAGATCATCCAGATGTAGATTCCTTTCCTGACGAGGATCTCTAACCACAAGCGTGTTTCCAGGCTCTTCGATGCGGTAGTCGCGCTCAGCAGCTCACGGGGCAGCTAGCGGAGCGACTCTCGGAGCGGCGGGAGGAAACCGAGGAGGGTCTCCCAGGTGGTCTCGCCGTTTGGGAGGGTTCGGCGAAACATATCGCGCCCTCTTGAAATGGGTTCCAGTGTCTCCCCTGTCGGCGAATACTATATGGTCACGGTTTCCCGGGGGGATCTCAGTAAGGGGTAGATGGTCCTACCCCTGCTGTCCTGGTCTAGGAGCACCGTAGTCAGGCCGCCGCTCTGCAATGTATTCGGCCAAGAGCTCATCAACCAGCCTCTTTTGCTCAGCTAGCTGCTGGCACAGCGCGACCTTCTCGGGATCTTCCTCTACCTTCTGCCTTGAGGCAGATGGGTCGGCGAGTTTGTCAGACCCAATGTGCTCTTTACCCTTGCCGATATTTTGGCCGAGTGTTACTGCCTACGTGGGTATAGGAACACCTAGGAGGCTCCTCTGTTGGTGAGTAATCCTCCTAGATGGGTCCAGTAGTGGCATGTACTCCGGGGGTGATTCCCCATCAAGGGGCTCTACAATGTTTCCCTCACCTGAAAGGTCAGACATGTTGACCGCGACTGCCCTTGGCGATGTTCCCTCCGGGTCTCCCAGTGGATCGGGCTGTCGGCGGATCGCATAGAAGAGGAGATTAGCGTACTTCACCCATTCGCGGATGTGCGCGTGGGGGGTGGCTTCCTCGATAACTCTGCGGAGTACTTGAAAACTCTGAACGCATTGTTGCTGGAGGGCCTCATGGTGGTCCGGCGACTCGGGGTGCCGGACCGTGGGGAGGGCTGCCAGGTCGAACCGGCGGCACTGCTCACCGATATCCTC
Source organism: Viscum album (assembly GCA_963277665.1). Lineage (NCBI taxonomy): Eukaryota > Viridiplantae > Streptophyta > Magnoliopsida > Santalales > Viscaceae > Viscum > Viscum album. The sequence continues at coordinate 2,063,021,499 of OY728140.1, forward strand.
GAGATGCACTTGGCTCCCGGGGTAAGGTACTAGCTGATGGTGGAGGTGGGAGTGAGTCACCCGAAGAATCTGGCGGATGCATTCAAACTCTCCCGGGGTGAGTGACTCCGGCACATCAAAATCTGATTCTACGACCGGCCAAAACTTCTTAGGGAAGTGGCCCGCTGCAAGAACAGTCCAGAAGCTCCACGGCTCTGGTTCGGGGTCCGGAACCTGCCGCCCCTGCTCATCCACCAAGGAAAGTCGGGGAATTGGCAATGGCCCCGAGGCAGGCCGCCGGAGTTGTGGGCTGGCCGGCGGGGAATACGGCGAATAGGCCGATTGGCCGCCGATCCCTGGGTCATCCTCCAGGGGTTGCAGTGCCCTGGCTGCCACGTCGCGATAGGATGGGCTGGAGAATGGGCCCCCTTTCATGGCTTCGGTGCTTGCCAAGGGTGTATCGCCTCACGATGCTTTCTTCGGTCCCCAGAAAAACTCCTCACCCTCCCTAATAGGGGCGTGAGGTGCTTCCGAGGAGGCCAGTGGGAACTGCGGGCTTGACCCTTGGCGGTACGCCAAGTCCTCTTCCTCCTGGATATACCTTCGAAGACAGGAGGGAATCATATGGATCTCGCATTCGGGGAGTACGAGACTGACGCGCCACATCCCCATCCTTGCCCTCAGCTCGGAGGGTTAGGGGGAAGGTTCCATCATTGAGTCGTACTCTACCTCAGAATCCTAGACACAGACTGGTCTAATTTCTTTCCGGACTCCCCTGACATTCCTCCTATGACGATGATGCACGGCCTTCTTGCCCCTGGGTAGCTTTTTAGGGTAAGGACGATTTCCGTCATGGGGTCCCCCGACCACAATAGAGCTGGGGTAGAGGGGACTGAAGGCCGGGGTGCGAGGAGCACCGGGACATATGTCGAAAGGAACATGGGGAGGACCTCAAGTGAGCGGGTGACTGGATACACAACGGCTCCATGCTCGCGGCCAGAAGTAGTGGGAGTGACCACATACCCCATGCAGCAGGCGCTAGAAGGAGTCACACCCGGAGCGTAGCCGCCACGAAAAAGATTTCGGCTTTCCAGATTGGAGGCACAGAATGAGCCTTCATGGTAAGCTCCACTACCACGGATTGGTCCGTAGTGGCCATTGCCAGGGTCCGAGACCAGGATACTTGACCCAAATTGCTTGCAGGGCAGTCGGGGTTTCGATCCCAGTTGGGCACGTGGCTTCCCCTGCTCAATGTGTGCGGGGATCTGGTAATAGGAGTCAGCAGTGGCTCGGGCCACGGTGGTTGCTGATGTCGATGCCCCAGGATGGACATTCGCTCCCGCCCGCACCCGACGCTGGCGTTGAGTCAGATGGGCCGGAACCGGAAGTGAGGACATGGATATTGCCTGCTCCTCGGCTCGGGGAGTCGGGCGGCGACATCGATGTAGCCTGGCGGGGGTTCTTTCCGTTAACACATGGGTTGGATCACCGATCGGGTGGACCCGAACATCCCCAACCTCATTGGCGTAGGGGAGGGATGTGTCAAGGCACTCTTGGGATAGACTCCCGAAGAGTTTGAACGTCGGCGTGGGGAGCGGCGGCTCCCTGCGCGGCCCTTGAGGGCGGCGATGGTGGTGAGGCGCAACCGCCTCTAGATCCAAATGGGCCATTCCCCTGGTGGGGATGACGCCTTCCTTGTCATACCTATGAAACATGTCATTGATCACCCTCCGCTGGATGATTTCTGACGGGGAGAGGGTGCACAAGTGCCCGGCTGCTACAGCGGTCGAAGACGGAGTGGCCGTGAAATGGGCGGGACCGCGCGGGGTAGCCGCGTCGGTACTGCCCCTGCCCCTGTGCCGGTCGGCAGGTGGCGATCGAGCTCCGAATGCAGTGATCGAATTCCTGGAAGCAGGGAGATGAACCCATTAGCATCAACAGGAAAAGCGATCAGCGACCAAGGCCCAGCGTCATTCGGTCTTCTATGGACAGTGAGAGGGATCCATGCTGACGACGTCGCAGAACGGAGTTGTCAACGTCTTGACGGCCTCAACCCTTGGTGGGTTCACGTCCCGGTGATGGATACCTGGACCTGGTGACATGCTATTCTTCTGACGTCCCGGTGAGGGCTACCATTCCCCGTGTTGAGGAGAAGAGCTTCACGTCGGGTTCACCATTTTTTGTGGAGCCGACGCCCCAACGGCTTCCATTCCCCGTGTTGAGGAGAAGAGCATCACGTCGGGTTCACCATTTTTGTTGAGCTGACGCCCCAACGGCTGCCATTCCCCATGTTGAGGAGAAGAGCTTCACGTCGGGTTCACCATTTTTTGTGGAGCCGACGCCCCAACGGCTACCATTCCCTGTGTTGAGGAGAACAGCTTCACGTCGGGTTCACCATTTTTTGTGGAGCCGACGCCCCAACAGCTACCATTCCCCGTGTTGAGGAGAAGAGATTCACGTTGGGTTCACCATTTTTGTTTCCGACTCTTTCACTGGGGCATGTGTGCATCCATTTGCGGGGAGGACGCGCTACTTGTTGCCCCGCATTCTCGCTTTCCAAATGCGGGCGACATCTGTTCCTTTTTCAGGGATGTCTACTCCTTGATCGAAACCTGGATGATGGGATTTCGGTTCTTCCTTCCGTGGATTCCTCCTCGGAGCTCATCACCCAGTCCGGGTCTCCCTCATAGATTTAAGACGGGTTCGTGAAGCTCATTCCTGGTGCCATATCTACATGAACGCCGGTTAATTACGCTGCTTCCGTCAAGATGCTCCAAGGGGTCTTGTCGGGGCAGCAACATTCGGTGAGGAGAATGGTCGCGTTGGGGCATCGTCGACATGTATGTCTTCGGTCCCTCATCATAGGGCTTCTCGAGGGCGCGGAAGCCCGAGTCATCCCACATCGAACGCGGGGAATGTGTACCATCTAAGGTTTTCCTCAGCTTCCCATGTTTAACATGGGGTATGTCGCTAGTTCAACGTCTTGTGTAGATGTATCGGGTTGAAGGACCCCCAGGGGGAACACCGATATTGGGGCCAGCACGTGGGCGGCTTCCCGGATGATATGGAGTGGGATGGGGTGGCCTGATCTCACCAGGATGTGCTGGCTCGACTAAGGATCAGGATGGATGGTGGAGTGAGACATGGGGCTTATATTCCGAGACGGCCCAAGAGGGGGAATACAGTTTAACATCATGCTGGACGAGGGGTTCGGGGCTTATGCTCTGAGGCGGCTCAAGATGGGAAGGGAACCGACATGTAGAGGTCGGGACGACCGGGTGGTGGGCTTGAACCTCGTGGGGCTTCCTACGTACCATGCCTTGACATGGATCAAAGTCCTCATAGTTCGGGGGAAAATGGTGACAATGATTGTTGGGCTTGAACCTCAGGGAGGCTTCCTATGTACCATGCCTTAACACGAATCAAAGTCCACATAGTTCGCTGGGATGGATTGGGGCTTACGCACTGGGGCGGCCCAAGAAGAGGAACATAGTGTAACATCATGCGGGACGAGGGCATACCATTTAACGTCATGCGGGAGGAGGGCATGTGGGGCTTACGCTCTAAGGAGGCCCAAGGTGGGTATGGGTCTTAGGCTCTGAGGCAGCCAATGGTGGATAGTGAACTGACGTGAGGAGGTCAGAACAACTGGGTGGTGGGAATGAACCTCGTGGAGGCTTCCTACGTACCATGCCTTGACATGGATCAAAGTCCCCATAGTTCGCTGGGATGGGGCTTACGCTCTGGGGCGGCCCATAAGAGGATGTCATGGTCGGTGCACGCTCTAAGCCCACGTGAGTGATGCTCGATGTGGGAAACAAGAGGCAGTAGGGATGAGACGATCATATCACGAAGGGTGCGTCCGTGAGAAGCGGAATGGGGCTTACGCGTTGAGCGGCCCAAAGAGGAAACAGGGGCTTACACGTGGTTAGCGGCCCTTGGTGCCGGGGCTTACTCCAGGGTGGAGGCCCGTGCTGCGACAAAGTGCAGTGGGAAAAGGACTCCACTGGCCTTGGAAGGGGGGAAGTATGGAGATGCATGGGTGCAGTCATCCGCAAGAGAGGCTAGGGGCTTACGCTGTGAGGTAGCCTTTCCCTCGCGGACAAACGCCGCTCCGATAAGGATGATCTCATTTAATGTGAGGAAGAGTCCATTCTCGTGGAGACGAGTGGCGTAAAGAATGTCCGAGCTGGGGGACCCTGCATGTGAAGCACAGGGTCGGACCACAGTTTAACGTCTTCTGTTAAGGCCGAGGTGCTCAGCAGTTTAACATCCTACAGCTTGGACGGGGTGGGTTTTCTCCACACCCCTAGGGCATACATGCCCAATTCCCTCTACCCCTTGTGGAAGGGAAGGCAGCAGAATGTCCGTGGCGAAGGGGGGCCGCATGGAAAACCACCGAGGGGTCCACGATATCATGGCTATGAGAAGAGGCAATAGCCGTTAGCATGCCTATGTATAGAATCATTAGGCAAAGCAACACAACAGGAATCACGACCCAAGGGACCTTGAGGATACTTCGCATGAGCCTGGAAGGCCGTGCGGGAAAACAACGCATGGAGCGCATGCCCGGCAGGGGAGACATCAAGTGCCGGTGCAGGGGTTAGCCAAGCGGCATCAAGGTGAGGGGTCCTGGGCTTTGCGCGGAAAAGGGGCGGTTTGCGCACAAAAAACCAGGACGGCTAGCAATTGGAGTAATGGAACTGCTCGCGAAGAGGGAATTACGCGCAAGGTTTTGCGCGCAAGACAGGGTATTGCGCGCATGAGACACGGATTGCGCACAAGTCGGGAAATCGGGGGAAGGGGCAAATTCACTGAAGCCGGTGGAGTTGCGCGCAAAGGAGAACTCCGGGGAAAAGTTGCGAAAAATGAGGGGTTTACCTGGAAGTCATATTTCGCGCGGGGGGTGCCGAATTGCGCGCACGAGAGTCGCTTCAGATTCCTCAACCCCCAAACCATTCGTGGTCACCTTATATTTATAGGCGACCTCCGGCGCAGAATCCAGGTGGCGCGCGAAATTCTTCGCGCCGCGTGTAGCCGACGCGCAAAAACTCATCGCGCAGAACCGGGGCGCGCAATTATTGCGCGCCACATCGGCTCAATTCCGCGAAACCTAGTGATTCTACGCGCGCAGAACAATTTTTCTTGCGGAGCCTCCTTTATTTCGCACACCACTTCCCGGGCCTCCGGATCAGGCCTCCGATTCCGAATATGACTTCGCTTCGTCATTTCGAATCTTCCTCTGAGAGTTACTCACTTTTTTCAGCGTCAACAGTCTCAAAGAAGTAATATTAATAAAATTTTACTTTATCAATCTCATAACTATGAAACATAAACCCGATGGAAGGAATATATTAAAATAATTATGTAAATGCTTATTAATATAATTATAAGGAATATAAAAAACATAAAATAGAAGTATAGACACAACCCAAAATAATTTAGACTTTAATAAATCTTGAATAACATCAAAAAAAATTAGATGATAATCCCTGAACTTATGTCTTTACCCTCTTTACCCTCATAGAAACATCCTCTTCATAGAGAAACTCATTTTAGTTTCCACCAAAGGGACTCCTCAGCTACCATTCATCCCAAAGGTATGCTTCATGGAGGAAGGGTTGGATAGTGAGAATTGGATATCATAGAGCCCCATTAAACCAATATGGTTTGAGGGTTATGTAGAAGGCGGATAATTGGTAAACATTTATTTATAAAGGATGGGAGACACTTAGAATTATTTATAACATGGTATGTGTACCCATGTTTAATACCAAAAAAAATAAATCCAAAACATACAAAACTCAATTAATGATGTTTTATGGCCTATATATGTCCAATCAATGGGTTTTAGAAATGATTATAGTCATTTTGGTCCATTAAGATTAATTTTTATTCCCTTGATAAGATTAATTTTACCTTAATCATTCTAATTAATGTTAATCACTTTCAGTAATCGTTTTTTTTCAGAAATTAGTTTGAACTTATTTTATTATAATAATCATACTGATTAAAACTGGGAATGCCTATTTTGTCAAAATAAATTTAAATATGGAGACAACTTGTGTTTAATTTTAATTTAATAGACGTTGTGAGAATGTATGTTTTTAAGGTGAAAATGATCAAAATTCCATTAAAAAGTTTGACATAAATTTAATATAAATTTATTTAAATGGTATAGACATGATTAATATATTTACAATTCATCTAATTTATCCAAAAAAAAATTAAATACAATTTAACAAAAAGATTTAATTAACTCACCCTATGATATTTTTGACATTTTGAATTAAAGATGTTATTTATTTTATGAAATTATACATCTGAATGTGTCTAAAACTAATATTATTATTCTTTATGGTATTATATAAAAATTATTTATTTTTTGAAAAAAAAGTATTTTTAATCATTTAACGACATTAGAAAACATTATATTATTCATCACTATTATAAAGAATAATTATTAAGTAATTACTCCTATATATAGTATTATGCTTAATTTATTGGTTATAATAATATTTTTTAAAATTATTATAATGGTAAAATGATGTTTCATTGAAACTAACTGCTGAATGTAATGAACACAAATTCACTGTTGTGTTTGGCACAATCCAATTTTATGTTGAGTGTAGCACAATCCAATTTTGTGTTTTGTTTTGGATAAAATATATTAAGGTATCATTTAAAAAAATTATTTACACTATGAAGAATTAATGATAATAATAACATATTGATTTCAATTAACAAAATATATATTTAGTTGTTCGGGAAATAAAAAATATCATAAAAAATATTAAATTAATTAAAATATATATATTTCACAAAAATTTTTTGTGTTTCATTCAACCCCCATTAAAATGAGTTTCTACATCAAATTTCATCTTGTTTATAAATGGATTAATATTGTGCAGTCACATTCATAGAAGTCGAAATAAAAAAACTGAACTCTAAAAAATTCTTTAGAAATGAATTTTGTAATATAATAGTTCAATAAAGTAACATGTAACTATATTTACACATAAGACAACATAGGTGGGAAATAGAAACATGGACATGGAAGTGAAATCAAACTATCATGTCCTGGTGGAGTGTGATATAGAATATTCTGATGATAAATTTAACAATCACAAAGCCATTATTATCCAATGATCAATGGTCTAATATGATTCATCCAAAAATTTGGTTCTAGGATAACAATTTATATTTCAAAATTCTGTACCTAGAGTTAAATAATTTTTCCGAAATGTTATTATTACTTGAATTTTTTCTCTTTCATAAGTAAAATATAACCCTTGGGTTGTGACATGTAAAATTTTTACATCCCCATATTATAACAAAATTGATTTTTTCATTCATAAAGCACTAATAGATCATGTGATCCATGATAAGTCATCCCATATTTCTAATGTTACCCTTAACACAATGTTTTAATAGAATGTATTCAAAAAATGAGAAAATACTCATACGGTGAGATAATACTTTAATCTCACAAAATTAATCTAAATTTTTGTATAAAAATTCCCCGAATGATTAACCTTGTTACCCTTTGAAAGATGAAAATACAAATCATTCGAATTATGGTAACTAAATTAGTTTAACATTAATCCCCCATATATAATATGTTAGCCATTTATTTTCACATTCTACACATCTAAATACCCAAATCATATATTCCATTGAATGAATGTAATAAATTTAATTACCATTAACCCAATTGGAAAACATGAATTCCTCCTTATACATAATATTTCATGATATATTACATAAATACATGATGTTTTTTTATCACTTATAATATAATCCAATTTTTCAAAAAAGCTATTAAAATATCTATGGTAATCAATACGATACAAATTGATTTTTAATAACTGAAATGTTGTTATCCAAACATGATTACCTCGGTATTAAGAATAAATTAAGTGTTATCATCAAATAATACAAGTATCATCTTTCCATTAAATCACATTTCTAACTCACCAGTACCATTAAAAATATATTTTCAAAACCTCAATGAAATTTTTTTACTTAAAATACATCTATTTATAATGATTTTTTTAATATAATCATTAAAGTTCCTATCATATAAACTGCAATCATCTATCATAATTATTAAATCATTACTCATGTTTTGTATATATTTTTATTAAAACTTATTTCCTATAATATGAAATATGAATAATGTCTTTAAACTTATCAAACTCATTTCAATCATTCTAATCAATATAACCATCAAAACAACACATAACTTTCATTTGTCATTTGTGCTCTCTTAATCATCATCATCAAAACCATTACCTCATCTATCTTACCGATTTTATTTATGACCCTTCAACATAGGACATCAATTTTCATAATCCCCACATAGTATACATTTAATGTAGTCATCGATTGATAATTCCTTATGGATTAAAACAACCCCAATAATTGTTTTAACTGAACTTTTCATTTCCCCTTTGTTTCTACATGATTTGTGACCATCTATTCAATAGTAAAAACACCATAATTTTCCATTGATTCAATAGCATGGGTCTTTCTTCAATCATTGTTCCTTAGTTGGAAACTGAATTTACATTCCCTGATGGTCTCCATTACTGAAGCACATAGTGATATCGTTCATTATCTTCTATGGACTGTCTGATTGGAAGTTTAACTAAAGATTATTATTCATATTACCTTGTAACTGATTTGAAATTATTTCAACAACATTAATTCTAGTGAGTATCCTTTTTAACTTCTCATTAGAATATTTTCTATAAAATTCTCCACTAACTAAGTTACTTCTAGTTCCCACCAATTTCTAAAACAAAAAATACTGGAGTACGAAATAGTTTTCATTGCGTGGATCCTCTTAATAAAAAAAATCCAGTAATATAATGTCTAAATTATGAAACATTATTTTATATATTACACTATAGTGTTTTATTAGATTATTCATAGCTAACATATTCTTATATCCATAATAATTTTATGTGTGTTTTTTAAATTACCAAAACATACTCCCCATTACTATAAAGCTAGGTGTGTAGTAAGGTCATCTTCCATGTACCAGGTTACATCGAGTCAGGCCCGACACACATACTTAGAGTTTATACTCTTAGGTGCATGTGTTCTAGATCCATATCCAAGCATAATATCTAGAAATGGAGTTATTACACTAAAACTGCATTCTTCATCCATTACCAAGATTTCAAACAATATTATTATACTTTTCCTCATCCTTAAAATTATCCTTATATATATTCCTAGACTTATCCTTATAAATATTTCAAGGGAACTTGTTAATTTTTTCATATCCTAGTTTCTAATTGTTGACTAAACCTTCTCTCTAACACCAACTATAATGACCCTATCATAACGTATATGGAAATTACATCCCATTTACGGAATAAAAAAACATTAAACAAACAGACACCCAAATTCCATTTAAGATTTGTTGATTTGGAAATAAGGAAATATAAGCATTGTTATATGAATGAGTGACATTATCTACCACTATGTTCAAAAAGTAATTCATGATTCTTACGAATCTCTTATATAAAATATATCTACATAAATTTGGTAATGAAAATAAAAATTGAAGAGCTGAAATGATCAGTAAGGTTAATCATGGGGGATTTGTAAGAATAAACATGATAATAAGGGAATGAGAAAATGATCATAACATTATTTATTCATAACTTTAATTTCAATGATCACAAACATGTATCATTTCATAAATATTTTCATTTCAAAAGTAATTAATCAAAATGGATATAGTAGCATGATCCATGATGTAAAAAGAGAAAGAACTAATAGCACCCACAAAAATATAGAAAATATTATGTCAATGAAACCATCTAAGACATTCATTACTTGTTAATATTGGGATAATAACCCATGTACCTACTTTAGGATTGGTATTATCCTTCCTATGTAGTCTCTAATATTGGGAATTGGATGACATCACATTTAACATCTTCTTTCAGACATGGGGTCTCATCCTATTTACCCTCTATTTTAGGCTTTGTATTCCATCATTCTTACCCTCTTGTTTCAGGATTTTGATGCCCAACTATGTACATTGTTTTTTATATTAATATTCCCACTTGTTTTAGGCAAGGGATAGCTTCATGTGTACCCTCTTGATGTCACAAAAGTTTATTATTACATAGTTATGTAGAGGGAGATATATGTGCCACCGTTGACTTAATAAAATTATACAAACATATTCAACCAGAAAAATATCATTAAAAAAATCATGACACATGAAAATAGTTAAGTTTTGCAAACATTAAATCATAACCCATGAAATTAAATTGGTATCATTAAAAAAATCACAACATAACCTATAAAATAGTTGTTTTATTCTTAATAATTTCATTATATTTAACCAATGAAAATAAGAGGAGTTCAAAAGCATATACTCATGAGAGTGAAATGTGTTTCATAAGAATAAATCCACTAAAAAATAATCCATTCAATAAATAATATGAATATAATTGTTTGGATAATTTCCTAGAAGGAAATGATTAAAATCAATGGATGTCATCAGAGATGGAAAGTAATTTTAAATATCATTAAAAATGTTTCTTGAAGAAAATATTTATTATTCATTATAAAAAGGCTCCTTATATCATAAAACAATTCAAAAAATTATTTTAATAGAAAAAATTGAAAAAATGCAATAAAATATTGAAATAATTTTCAAAACCATTTTTCATGAAAACTTATAAAAGATGATTGAACACATTTTGGAATCTATTTTCTTTTAAAAAAATCTTAAAACATATAATAAAAGCTTCAAAATAATTTATATCCTTTTATTTAATAACATATATTTTAATACCATTAAAGTAGGTTTTGAAAATCATTTGATGTAATTTTCAAAAATAAAACATTTTTGAATTAATTTTCATTTTAACTCATTTTAAATCCAAATCAATTTTTAGCATATTCAGAAAATAATTAGAGTTTTTAAAAAAAATATCTTTTTTATCTTTTATATTATTCTTCAATTGATTTAATTTCATGAATGTGGGAAAATATTTAAATTATATATATTATGTTTGCATTATAAAGAGTTTAGGAAAGTTAATTTTCTAGAAAAAGGAAAGAAGATTCCATTTAAAAAACATGTTTTTAACGGTAATACATGAGTACAAATGTATTTTAATTTTTATTTAATAAAAATAAAATATTTCTAGAAACCCATTTAGAAAAAATTTATTTTATATAATATAGATTTCTAATAGAAGATATATGTGAATTAAAACTATCTTAAAAACATATTCATTATCACGCGATGTAACATTAGTATAAAATTTCACTATTATATGGATATTAAATAAACAACTAGATGGTATGAAATATCATGACTTCCATTGATATATGGATCATAATATTTCATCAATGGTAAAATACAAATGAACATTCTCGATAAAAGGTTACAATGTAGCTATAAATTGTTAGTTGTATTGTATCATCAACTCATTACATGATGGAATGAATATTATTAAATGAGGCTCAAAATATCACGAGAATAAGTAAATTCATTATATAACATGAAAAATGACTTATATATAGCTCATAGAAAAATATATGTTCATAATATGGAATCTGTTTCAAAAAAGAATAATTGAGATAGAATTACTTTACTGAGTTTGTAGCATTTAAAACCCAACCCGAATTAAAGGAATATAATAAAATGGATATGTAAATACAAAAGAAAATTAATTATTATAATTATAATTAAATCAAATTGAAGTATACACACCCCAAAAAATAATGTTTTTTTGAAAAAAAAATTAATCGTATTAAAATAAAAATTGAGATGAACTTTCTATACCATATGTCTTTACTCTCTTCACACTCATACAAACCTCATAATCTTTGATTAACTCCTTTAGTTTTTCAAAAAATTTATCCCATGGTTGGATTCCTAAAAAAATATAGATTTCAAGGACTAAGTTAGGGATGTTTGGAAGTGTATTGGGTATACCTTGGATGATCCTAAGTGGTTTTAGTGGTGTGTAGAAGGGGGAGAGGTGGGGACTGATTATATGGAACGGAGGGGACACACATTGTAGTACTTGAAATAATGATATGTGTACCTATATTGTTACCCTATAAAAGTCATCAAAAACAAAGGAAACACATGAATAGAATTATTATGGATGAAGTAATACCATCCAAGGGATGTTATAAAATATTCAAGGACATTTTGGCATGTACAATTAATGATTATTGCTGTGTTAGACTTATTTTTAACTTAAACATTATAATTAATCATAATCATCGTCACAAATAACTTTTGTCTAAAATTATGTTGATATTACTAGACATTAAATATCACTCTTATTACCATCATGAATTTCCATTTTTTAATATTTAGTTAACTAATGTGGGAAAATTATGTTCAATATTGATCTCATAGATGTGGTGGGAGAACATGTTTTTAATGTCAGATTGTTCAATAGATCATTAAGATTATATATATAAATTAAAAATAAAAATATTGAAAGTTAAAAAATTTGTTAAACTGATAAATTATTCATCTAATTTTACATTAAAACCAATTTGAAATATAATTTATTTATTTTAATAAATCAGATTAAATATAATTTTTGAATTGCAATTTGCGTTTTTACTATTCATCACAAAATGGCATTTCTCAAAAAATACCAAAATGCTATCCTAAAATAATTTCAACAATATGATTTAACAAATTTTATTCAAGTAATTAAATTAAAATTTTAAATTATTCTATAATTATTTTTATTAGTGTTAAAACATGGACACTAAACGATGGTCTTTTTAAAAAAATAATATTTACAAACATTTAATGAATTTACAGCAAAATATATTTTTGTGTAATGCAAGACGGGTCGGCGTTTCATGTTGTGCAAGTTATGTCAGTGTTATGTATAGCAGAAGACTAGTTATTTATGTTTGAAGTGAAAACATGTATTACGGTATAATATAATAATATATTAACATGTTTTTGTGTACAAATATATAATAACATGAAGCATTCATAAAACACAATCAATATTCAGTGTTGTGTCAGATAGAAAATATCAGAAGAAAGACTACATTAATTTGAAAACATATATTTGAAAAATAATAGGGGCAATATAGATTCCATTATCCACATTACATTCAATATTTTATTATTATTTTTATTAATTTGGAAGATTATATAAATTTCATAAGTTACATTCAATATGAATTTATAAGAGGATTATGATTCAAAAATTTCTTACTAGGATTATGTTAAACTTTGTAAATGAGAGGAAGGGAACTCTATAGCCCCATGATTCATCGTTTTGTTCCATGAGACAATATAGATTAGGTATTAGTTAATGTCATACCAAATTATGTATGTTTTTTTGACTGATGATCTGACGGTATGTTTATGATGACTCCCATTTTGAATTCTATCATTATGAAATTTCATATTGATATCTTATGTTAGGATTCAACTATTACAAGACCCATTATTATGTCTCATTCTCATTTTATTATTTATATTGAATTACTGGATCGTATTTTATTTCTACCATAATATTCTCAATATTTTGATTTAATGTAAGGTATTGTTAGTTATTCTCCTTTCCATATTAATTAAATTTAATACATAAAAATTCTCACCCCTAACTGAGAAACTAAGAAAATTTATTTTTATGTTTTGTTTTTTAAACTTTATCCATGATCTATATAATTTTTGACATTCATTGATAATTTTTTTGGGAAAAGGATGTTTCCAAATTATTTTCTATGTTTAATTACTCTTCATGTTGTAACGTGGAACTTATAAATATATATGGTTTTCTAATGGTACCAACTTATTTCGCCTTTTTGGATGTGATGGGTTTTTCATCATACAAATGCAATAATTTAAGGCACTGACTATATGAAATGGGAGTCAGGGTCTTCACATGTGATATCAGTGTCAATTTTTAGAATCATTAGAAACTAGATTTATGTAATCATATATTATGGATATATCACCCTATATATAATACATTCAATATTCTCATGGTAACCATGAATAGGATTTTGATTTTTATTAATCATTATGTTTTATACTAGATTTAAAATTTCATAACCTAATGAATTGTATTCTATTGATAAAAAATGAGACCTTGTCAATGTAATTTAGTATTTATTAACACACTTATTACATGATGTTATTATCCTCCTATAAAAGTTATTTATGTTGGATCTAGATATGAAACTTAAGATAAATAAATTATAATTATATTCGGTGATCAAACTCTGGTCATTATAATTAAAATTAAACTCATGGAGAATCATGTTCTACAATAAAATGTAATAATGTTATACCGCTTCATTTCACAACAACCTACATCATTCAATGGTTCTAAAACACTATTTTTATCTATTAAATGGATATGATCATTATATAATATATTTCTTACAATGGGATATAATGAAAAGGAGGTGGTTATTATTGTATTTTATCATATATTGAGTGACTCAGATCAATGGTTTCCATTAATTCAAAATAAAAAGGAGTATGTCAAAAGTAAAAATATTAAATGGATGTATTCTAATGAATTTTTCTGAGAAACGTTTTTCACCCATGAACATAAAAAGTGTTTTAATAGAAAATTATAGATTATAAGAATTATTTTGTTTGAAAATGTTTGTATAGTTAAAGATAACATTACAAGGATATCAAGACTGGTTGTGGATTGCAATCATTGTATAATAATAAATATTCACTATCTCATTTATGGCCTTTAAACAATTTAATAATGGGAAAGAGTCATCCAAATATTCTCATTATAGGAGGATATATTATCATGTGACATCAATATGTAGAAAAACATCATCATGTTATATATATTCAAAGTGAATAAGTATAAAAAGAGGGAGATGGGGGTAACCTAGAAAATGAGGAAAGAAAAAATGGATGAAGGGATTAATAGATTTAATACATGCAATAAATATTGAATGAAATATGATAGATCATGCATATTGGGAATTAGAGTATGCTTCAAATGTTAAGAAAAATGCCACTGTTCCTTTGATTGTAGGCGAATGAAATATATTTGGAATGTGAAATTCATCCAATGTTTTGATGCGGGACCCTATGCACATTAATGACATTGAAATCAAGATAACATACCCAATAAAATTCCCTGGGAAAAAGGTTATTCTTATTCATTTACAATAACTATAGTTGAAGTTCCCAATGATGTGGTGGTAGATACATCAATCATCTCATCATATATAGCTACAACATTATCTGATTCATGATCATCACATTCATTATATTATCCAATTTTTCTTTAAAAAATTATATTCCCTATTTATGTTAACAAGGGATCTATATAATGAAATTAATAATGAAACTCATATTACAAAGAGGATGTGTTGAATAGTTCATCATGTGTCCCATAAACGTGATCTAATTGCTGATTTTTTATCCTAACAATGGATCATTTTGATCAATAGTTTGTATAGAATATCCGGGAAAATATAATGTAAAAAATAATTTAAAAGATAAGGAAATTATTATTTTGGATTATGATTTGTAATTTAATATCATCAAAGGTTATACTTTTCATTTGATTCATACATGGAGCCACCTCTAGTAGTCCCTCTAAATGAGATTTTTATAGAAGAATAGTTGATAAAACCTATATATGCAAATGATGATATTGAAATTAGGAATGAACATAATGTACAAGAATACATTGATATATTTTAAATGGATATAGATAAACATATCTGAGAGTATGAAGTAGACATTTCTATTTATTTAATCTCTAACAAAAGAACAATATACAATTCACACTTATTAATGAAAATTGTCACGTTAATAGAGATAAATAAACAACTTTAAAAACTAATAGATTAGGAATTTATACTACACAGTTTTCAACATGTGGAGCACTGTTTTTTAATAAATAATGGTGGAACTATAAGGTTATTCACTGAATATGGGTAGATCAATAAATACAAAAAAGAATAACTAACTACATTATCAAATTTATAATTAATTTTAGTAAAACAATAGAGATTACAATTTTTCGAAGATCGATATCCATTATTGTTATCATTAACAATGTTTAAAGGATGAAAATATTCCAAAAATATAATTTCAAACAAGGTAACGACATTATGAGTTTACAGTAATTTCATTTATACTGACTAATGCACCGTATATTTTTATGTATCTATAGAATATTGTACTCATGGAATATCATGATAATTTTGTTCTTGTATTTATTGATGATGTATTGGTGTAATTTAAATGCTATGAGGACTATGATAAAAACCCATGGATTGTTCTATAAACTCATAGGGAGAAATATGTTTATGGGAAGTTTAGTAAGTGTGATTTTTCGATTCAAACAATTTATATGAATGGCCATATTGTCCCAAAAGATGCAATCTCAATTAACCATGAAAACAACTTATCAGTCCAGTAAAGTCCTACACCAACAATCAAAACTGAGGTATATAGTTTCATAATTGTAGTACACAACTATGGGTGTTTCATTCAGAATATATCTCGACTATATAACACATTTACCATGATTACACATAAAAGGGGTATGTTTATTTGTAAAAATGATTTTTAATAATTCTTAGAAGACTTTAATAGGATATTATTGAATTCTCTAATCCTAACTCTACCATTAGGAAATGATGGATTTGGGAGTTATATTGAAGTAACAATGAAAGGATATGGATGTGTACTTTTGTGGAAGTAAAATATCATTTCGAAAGCATAAATGTAGTTAAATACACATGAATAGAACAATCCAACTCATCATCTTGATTTAGTAGGGTTAATCATTATTCTAATCAAATAGAGACAATATCTCTATGGTGAAATAAATGAGATATAAACATATCATTGGAGTTTAAAATATATCTATTCCCAAAAAGAATTCAATATTTGAAAAATGATATATATCTGGTCACTCATGGATTATTATTGTCCAATATACTACCACAAAAGTATGGACAATAATTTAATATATTCATTGAGTATAAACAATCATGGATTTTTGAAAAATGTTATGATTGGAAGGGATTAAATGTACATAGATCCAGTAAAAAGGGATATGTAAATAATCAAAGAAGTGAAACATTACTGAATTTCTAATTCTTTTGATACCATCCTTATTGGAAGAGATAAAATTTTATTACTATGATAATGATAATTTTTAAAAGAAAATTAAATCATCGAATACGGGTAAATTGCTAGAAATCATATATAAAGGTATAATTTTTAAAATTGGGATGAGGTTTGGTGTTCCCTCTATACACGATATAAAAATGTAATCACATTATGTTTCTCATAAATTGAATTTATCAATACTCATGTGATGAACCAAGATGTAAAAATATTTTATGTAATATTAATGGTGGAATAAAATGATACTTGAAATTACTGATTATTTTTCAATATGATTAGTCAGACACTATTTGTATAATATCCCAAGAATGAGGTATATGAATATTTGATCATTATATATGATTATTCTTTACATTTTACAAATTCACTCCTGAGGACCATTGTAGTTTAGTAACATTAAAATCAAGGAATACATTTTTATAAATTTTGATTTATCTTCCACATATTCCATAAATATCAACTCCTTTGTTACTCATACATAAATGATTTATTTATAACAAGAGGAATGGAAATGTTAAACATGGTGATCATTGATTCTCAATAAGGGTAAACAAATAATATATGAACATATGAATGCAAAAAAATTAACAAAACATTTGAATATCAAAATCATGGGTCATGAAAAAAAAATCTTAGTAGTTCATTAAGCATAAATCATTGAGTAACATTTACCATGATAATATAACATTGTAATAAAACATGAACATGTTGAAAACACATGTGGAAAAAAAATAATTTCCATATTAGCCGAGGATCATAGCCATGACCATCATAGAGGACAAAGTCCTTTATTGAACCGAGTTCACTCCACATTCCAGCACTATATTTCAAAACCAAATACACATGTCGATTCAGCCATATATTACTGAATTGGATTTACATTCCATTATCTTAATTTCTATATCATAAGATAAAAATAAATACTCAATATGATTAAGGTAGATATATTTCCAACCCATCTCATAATGAAATCATTCTAACATGTTCCACAAGAACATAAATAATTCATCATTGCATAACCCAAGATATAAAATAGGTATCTTAAATATCATTACAACATAATAAAATCCATATAAAATTTAAATCCATCATTAACATAATAAAATCATAGTAATAATATTAAAAGAAACAAAACCCTATTTATATATTGTCATCTTAAATATAAAATATTTAAGATACAACACTTGAACTTAATTCTTGAGGATGATATCCTTTCTTCTTAAAAAACAATTTATTTTCACAAAATGCCACAAAATATTAAAATAAATGTATCTATTTTATAATAATAAATAAAATATGCTGAGTAATATACATGGAAAAAAGGTGAAAAAATCCATCCATGTTGTATATGTTAAAATATCATTCTCCTCCTAATTTTATCGGAAATGGGAAAAAGTACCTCATAGGGTAAAAAAAATATTTCTTCCACTCCATGAAAGAAAATTCAGAATGGGTAAAAATGAATTTTAAAATATATATAATAATAGTAAACTTTTTATTAAATCTTTCTTATAAAACAATGACATGGATAATAAATATACCCCTAGTAAATACTGAAATACAAACAATCTATTATAAAAATGAGATTAAAAAATTATCCCTTTCCTTGAGTCTGATATCATTGATATGTATCTGATCCTACTATATAATGATATAGTAAATTTATTTACTTGTTTCATAATCTAAATCTCTTTTACGATATCATATATTATTATATTATCATCCATTTGTTACTAAGATTTCATTGTCACACGTTATTCAAATATTATCTTCTATATGTTCTTATGCATGTTTTAGTGAATAAGATCTCATTATCCTTATTAGTTCATATTTATATCATAAAAATTATATTAACATAAAATATACCATATTTATTTAATCTATACAATTATATAATAATTCTTTAACGTAGATCATGTAGAATGAATCACACTACTTCGTGGAGGTAGTAGGTCATACGTACGCACAAGGAACAAAATCATTCCCCTAATTGTTGAATGGTATTAAATTGGATTATGTATAAAATTTCTAAATCAGTATCATGTCATAATAATAATATATAGTTATTATTACAACATTATATCCATCCATGTACGGTGGTAGTGAAATATGGATTACCCACTCTATAGATATGGTAAACCGTATATACAATTGCATAGTGATAATTTTTAAGGATAAATATAATGTGGAATATGGTTTCTTCATAATTATAGTAAAATCTCATTATATATGTGATATTAGATTTATTAAACTATAAATAAACAACTCATTAATTTTAATTTGAATACGAATGATGTATGAATTAATTAGTATAGGATATTACCTCTTATTCAACGTGCCTTCTCTAAATCTCTTCTTAGAGCATAGAGTTCAACATTGAAGAGGGTTTGAACACCTAGAATGTAACTATGGATGTTTATAATTGAATATGTAAGCGTACATGTATGCATGAAGACTCATGATTATGTGAATAAGGGTTCGAGGGGGTTCTTTTTTATATTTTAGGTGAGGGGCAATTTTGAAAACATCAAAAATATTAATTTATAATAACATAAAACCCCACTAAAAAATCTCTAAAATGAACCAAATTCAAAAATTAGATGAAATACAGATATAATATAATAAATCAATAATTTTATAAGTGTTTTTATATCAATTTAATCATTATTATTTTAATTAACACTTACTTATTCTATTTAATTTTAATTAAAATAAGAAATATTTCAATATTAAAAGAGTGAAATTTTTATTTCATTGATGGCAACTATACCATAAATAATTCACATTAAGTATTTTAAAACATGTTATAATTATTATATATATATTAAAAAAGATTTATGATTCTTTAACAATTTAATAAATAATTTTTTTACAAAACAACAATTGTGTCAATTATGACACTATTCAATTAATTTATTATTTAATATAAAAATATAAGATGTGAACATCATACGTATTTTATTATTAAATCTATATGGGGTCATGTTAATCTATAAAAATAATTTTATATATTAATTGAGTAAAATAATATTTATTTTAATATTTTTAATAACATTAATTTGATATATCCATTAATAAAATAATTACTACATAATTTTTGTGTAATTATTTAATTTACATATTTATTATATGAAAATAAAATATAAAATACTAAGATAAAGATAAATATATAATAATTTTTATTAATTCATTTAATTGAATTTATATTCTGGAAAATTAATCATTACCGATGTAAAAATTATTATATTATGAAGGTGGAAAGTTTAACATAACATTAAATAAAATAATATAAGTGTCACAATCAATTGCATATAGATCCAAAATGTTCAATTACATGACCCTTGAATGATTATGGTTTATATAAACAATACCAATACATATTTTGCGTGTTTTTTAGACTTTTTTTGGCTATTAGTATATTAATAATAATTATTTTATTGATTTATCATCTATTAAATAATTTTTACACGATCAAGTTATAAGTTTTATGGTAGTTATACATTTTCAAAACATAACAAATAAATTTACAGGATAACAAAAAAATTATCTTTCAAATAACTATTTAAAATATAGTTTATCTTTCGTATAACCTTATATAAAAATTGGTTCACTTATTAAAATTTGAGAGAGGAATATTTAAATTTTAATTAAAAAAAATAAATGTATTAATCTGATCCAAGTTGCATCCAAAGCACCCCAATTTGTCCCAAGGATGATTTAGGTTAAACAAAACTAATATAATGATATTAAGTCATGTGTTAGGGTAATTTTATAATGATATTTTTACCATTAATTACACTATATACACTTTTACTATATTAATACACATTATCGATGTGACAATTCATAATACCCAAAAATAAAATAGAAATATTTACATTACATGGGCCTAATTATTCAAAATATGGAATCCAAATTTTAAAATTGCATACACATATGTTTTATTAATTAATTATAAATTATTCCTATTATCGGTAATGGAGAACATGTTTTTTAAAAGATAAAACATTACAAAATATTTAAAACATCTTATGTCTAAATTCAATTTAAAATTAATTCTAATAACATAATTTATATTTAATGATAAAAATATATTATATTTATAATTTGAAACATTTAATAATATAATTTCATTAATATAAATTTTTCATTACATTTTTTCCCTATTAAAATGTATTATAATTTTAATAATCAACCAAATTTAAAAATTATGAAAAATTCATCCAAACAATATTTTTATATCATATATCAATAGAATAATTTATTTGCTGAAATATTATATAAAAATGGGTCAAAAAATTTAAATTTGGGTTTCCATTAAAAGACAAAAATTCTGCATCGTTTGGATACAACATCATGTATCTAAAAAACATGAATTTATTCTTATATGATGTCTAGAAAACATATAATATGAATATTAAACATTAGATTGAATCCAAAAAGTGAGATTTTTTTATATTATAGACTCACTTATATTCATTTTAAAAGATTTTTAGAGTGAAATTAAAATATTCATTCTATCCATAATGATGAATATGTTATAATTATTAGTTATTAATTATACATAGTCATGTGTGAAATGAATTATAAAAAATGAACTTGAAAACTGTGTAACACAAGAAAAGAATTGTGTTTATTATACAACAAGCTAATACGGTGTTGCATATAGGACAAGCACCATACAACAAAATAATATAAAATAATTGATCTCATAAAATCTCGAGGTGTTACAATTTGAAGGCTGAAAGAATACATACAACAGCTTTCATTCCCCCTCTACATATACCTACATCAAAATGGTAAAAAATTTAAATGAATTCTGACTCTATAATATCAATGAACCTATGAGATAATGATGAATTTTGGATACTTTTTATGAATGTACAAAATTTGAACAACTCCTTGCTATATGAAACGATTCCCGACTAGAGTCTCTTGAAAGATTCTATAATAATGAATTTGTAATACTTTTGGGAGGCTCTCTTCGAATTTTATATAAATTTGATATAAAATTTACATATAAATATTATAAATTTCATTATAAATAATTTTATACTGAGCTCCATTTTAGTACTGCATATAACAATCAAATAGTTGGACAATCTGAAAGGATGATCCAAACATTAGAAGACATATTAAGGTGTTTCACACATAACTTTCAAGGTATTCTATATTAGTATTTACCTTTGGTAGAGAATTCCGATTAAAATTTTTTCTATTCAGAACTTTAAATTGAACGATATGAAGTGTTATAAATATATATATTTCATAAAATAACATGATGAGATGATGTTAGTGAAAGGATGTTTGTAGGCCATGATAATTTAGAGGAATCCAAAAAAATTAATGATTATTCAAAACCGTATTAAGGCATCTTATAGTAGGTAAAATAATAAGAATGACAACATGATAAATGATTCTGAGTTTTAAGTGGTGGAGAATGACTTTCAGAATGTATCTACATGGAAAAAATATCATAATGTATAGTAAGAAAAGGAAAATAGGACCTTGGTACATTGAACCATTTGAAATTCTAAGCTAAATTGGGAATGATTCTTATTATTTTTCTATTCTATCTATCCATAATAATTTACATGATGATTTATACATCTTATTGTTAGTGATGTACATTCCAGACCCAGTGCATGTCCGCACTTAAAAAGAAATAGAATTTGATCCTGGAATATATTACTAGGAAGATCCTTTCTAGATTCTTGTTATTATAGATTTTTTTTAATTAATATGAGAACTAGATGGAATATTTACATTTTAGAAATCATAAAATTAATGAGGTATCATGGGAACTAGTGGAAATCATGATGAAGTAGTACCCAAATATATTTTTGAGATGACATTATGGAAATTTTGATTAATTTTTTGTTAATAAGGGCATAATTTCACACCACAAAATTTATGGTAAGTCTATTTTAAATTTACCATCTTCCATAGTATATATTTAACACAAAAAAATGATTATAACAGTGAAATAATATAAAATATTTCATGATTTATGGAATATTATTGTGACCATTTTGAATATTAATCTAGAAAATAGAATAATATCCATACCAATTGAGGTATAAATAATATTTTGTAATCTCATAACTAAAAATGTGATATCTTTATAACATGAAATAATTAATTAAATCTTTTAAAAATCATAAATTATGTTTTGTGATTTTTTGGAAACATGATTGTTTATTCAAAAACTATAATTAATTCATATATATATAATAAAATTTATTTTCATAAAATACATTCTTAAATTAATATTTTTTTATTATAATTATATGTTTTCTTAATGAGACCAAAAATAATTTTTTAGAATGTCGTTAAATTATTTTTAATATTTTAATATTATAACAAACAAAAGAATTATATATTTATAAATTTTATTTAGCATATAGAGAAAATTATTTTCAAAAAATGGATTTATTTTTGGTAATATACATGTCGATGAATGTTTTTTGGTTAATATTTTGGATTTTTTTGTAAAATAGATGAATTTTATGAATAGTACAATACTATAAATTATGATATTTAACCTTATATTTAAATAAATGTATTATTGAGTCCTGGATGATATATGGATGATTATGAAACCAATTGGTTTTAAATCACATGTTTACTTATTTTATTATGACATCATAATCTTTACATTTATAATTATTAACACAAACTAATAAAATAATGAATATAACCAAAAAATCACCCCTCCCCTCCCCAATAAAAATTACCCCGCACCATCCATTATACTTATACCATATAATATATTTATCTTGATAATATTATGAAAAATTAAAATATTAATCATCTTACACATGTTATGGTCTTCCTGGTCTCACCAGATGACCATTTTCAAGTCCCATAATGATGTTCTAAAGGTGGAGACACTCGAGATGTAGAAACATTCTCTCTCCCCCTCTCTCTATTCAGATTTCTTTTATTTTCAACAATCCTATCAAAGTAAAATGATAAATCCAGTATCAAGTATATACTGAAATTTTTTTATGGTATGTTTATATCAACCATCAATTCTCTTAACTTCCCCTTATATTCTAAATATGAATACATCAACTTTGAGGATTCGATTCCCAACCATCATGGATGATGATTTTTATTTTTCAATACCACCATCACGTATGGTCATGAAACCTATGTAATAATTATAACATACTCTAAAATGTATATTCAGTCTTATTTTTTGATCTCCAACTCGTATATATTAATAATATTAATTATTAAAACAATACTGGTGTGTGGTGATAAAAAATGGAAATATAATTTAATCTATTACCATTAACATTATATGCAATGTTTCATCCTCATATATTTAATTAAAATGATATATAAGATCATTTAACATCCAATAAGTACTTAAATAATATATAATATCAATTATGGATACCTCATCCCATTTTAAATGATCATTCATACATGTATACAAGTTAACAAATTCTGAATATGATGGAAACAAACACTCTTGAAAGATGAAATTGAGTAGTGTAACTCCAAAAAGAGTCCATAAATGAAATTAAAAAAATTATAATAAGTTAAATAAATGATGATGTATTTATTAATTAAATTATTAATTAATCTATTTTCATTTGGAAAGACATTATGTTAAAGTGAAGAACACGATCTGACATAATTTAATGGTTTTCTCTAGAAGTTCTATTTTTTCATTTGGGTTATGATTTCAATGTATTTAGAGAAATTTAATTCTTATTTCTTCTTTTGTATTCATCCTTTATTTTATGCATATGTTTCAAATATATTTAACTAGCTCATTTTTTCATTATTTTATGAGGAAATACATGACCAGTAATTTTGTTTTTCTATTCCTTCTAATCGGTAAACCTGATATAACGGAACATAGCAATTTCTTACCCACTTATAAGTAGACTCCATAATTAGTTTTAAGATAAAATATAATTTCATAAGAAGAAAATTATTATCATATAAATATATATTATTTTTATTCTGGTTTTATAGAAATAAATATTTATTTTCCAAAATTTATACCCCGTTATACATTACCATAAACCGCACTGAAGTGGATCATTTATAAAATTCAGTTATAACAATTTTTACTGGTTTTCATTTTAGTTGGACAAAATTTATATATATATTCAATTACTAATTTTCATGTATGATTTTATTCCATTCATTCATAAAAACCAATTTGATATATCAATTCTTCATAACCAATGACATGATTATGATACCCACTTTTTTATATAGTCAACCTTATGATAATTTCTTATTTATAACTGAGTTTTTTATCCTATGTTACCATTAACCAAATATTATTTAATGGATTACGATCATTTTGAAATGTTATATTATATATTGATACAATTCTCTATTTTTCTATCGATATTTCATAATTATGTTTACTAATTAGGGATGTTATTTATATTTCATATGCTACATACAATATGAAGATATATATTGACTATGTTTCAATCATTCATATTTGGAGATAATTGTATATAGTAAGGATTCTTTGGTCCCCTCTATCACCCCTTGATGCATTATTATGACTCATGATCCAAACTAGTTTTTTTATTGGATGACATCTTACCTGATTTTGTATAGTGTCGTTGAAGAAACATTGATGGTATGATTTTGATATCCCTGATTATGTATTCCCCCATTATTAAATAATTTATTGATAGACTATTTTATTATTCATCAAGTAGAATATCCATGGTTATTATTTTTTTCATATAATTAATTATGTGCAATTATTTGATATAATTTTGTGCCGCTAATATTATACTCAAGTTTTTTAAGGGTGTTTGTTTATTTCTTTTTACCATGACTTATTATTCTTATTTTCATCATATGTTTTTTCACCATTTCTTTGAATCTCCTATCACTACATTATAATGATTTATTTTTCACTTGATACAAATATTTATTTTATGATTGATAAAAATAGATAATATAGTAGAATTTGTATGTTTCAATTTTATTTTAAATATATTCTTTTTTTCTAGTTATAATGTATAACTTATGTTTGTATATTGTTTTATAAATATATATACTATTCGGTCCTTTGAGATGCGATCAATAGTTCATAGTAATAATGTAATAATGTAAGAAACTGGATCTTAACTAATGGGGTTTGGGGCATTAAAATTGGTATTATAGGATGTTTAGTAGAAATATTGTATTATATATTTAGGATAACTCTAATTAGTGGAATATAAAAATATAACAGATGTTGACAATATTCTCAAGGTAACCATGTTTGTAAGTTTTATATTAGTTATACACAATGTGTTTTAATATTAATAAAATATCATTATATAGTATTTTTTGTCAAATTATATTGAAATGACTAACATTGGAAGGAATGGTTACCATATCAACCCATATATTCTATGTAGGGATTTCCCTCCAATTCAAGATAATGATGATGGATTTTGAGCTTCAATGGGATATAAGAAACTTAAAACAGTACTGGGATAATTCAATTAGATTATATGAAATGACCTTAATATATTATTGAAGATTGATCCACAACATGATATAATGATGTAAGAGTGATTCATCTGGAAACAACCTCATTTATTTAGAGTAAATGGAATTCATTTTTTGCAATGTGATAGATATGTTCAATGAAGAATATGATTATTTCTTATGTAATTAATGAAATAGAGAAGGTTATCATAGTAGTGTGTCATATTTTATGAGATACGGATCCATGGATGTAGTTAATTAAAAACAGAATAGAGGAGGATGCAATAAAAAAATATAATGTAAGGACATTAATAAAATTTTCTTGAAAAAATATATCTCTCCTCAATAGTGAGAATATTTTGAGAGACAATTATTATGTCTCTGATTTAATTTTGAAGAAAATGATTCTATGTATGAGGCCAACATTATAAGGATAACAAGTCATGCTTTTTAATACATATGTAATATAGGAGAAATGATGTCCATTTAATTTATGGTATTAAAATAATTATGTGAATAGAACTATTCTCCAAAACATTCTCATCATATGGGGATATACTATCACGTGCCATCATGATATAAAAAATATTTCTTAGATATATTTCTTTGAAGGGAAGAAATATAAGAAGACGGGGGATGAGTACGATGGAAAAGGAAAAAAGGAAAAAGGGATGAAGGGGAGAAATAAAATATAACGTCCAAAGAATGAGTATGGAAACATCATGGAACATGCCTTTTGGAATGGGGAGATTGTTTCATGTGAGTAAAAAAATTCCTCTATAGTAGTGATTCAATTGGAAATAGGGATATTTTCATTATGAAATTATTCATATCTATGGATATTGGACAATATAAAAATGAATTTCAATGACATCAAAGAAACTATTCCCAAAAGGCCTAAGGAAATTGGTACATGCTTATATAGTAACAATAAATGAGGTATAAGTCTCAAATGATTTAGTGGTAGGAAATTTAATCATATCATTAAATTTTGCTAATTCTATATGGGATTTTGGTTCATAACATTCCTTTATATCTTCATAGATTTCATTAATTCTAATATATTTGAAATTTACATTAACAAGGTTGTTGGATGTCAAATATCCTAGTGGAAAGATTATTTCAAGGAATATGTTTCGAGAAGTTATTATTAGAACATATCAACGTACTCTAATTACTGATTTCATTATAAAATATAAGGATTATATTGATATAATCCTTCTTATGGGATGTGTATCAACGTAAAAATTAATGAATTATTTAAAAGAGATTGAAATTATTATTTGTGATGATGATATAGAATTTATTATCATTACAGGGGAGATGCCATCATCTGATTTGTACATGGATCCACCTCCAACTATTATTCTTAATATAAATCTTAGAGAAGAAGATAATTCAAAACCTAATGATGAAAAGGTGATCTTATTATTGATATTTTAACTATTGTACTTGAATAAATTAATATATTTCTAGAGGATTTACATGGACATCCTCTAGACATCGTAGTGGATATTTCAATTGATTTTATCAAAGATGTGAGACATGTATCATTGAATCCTTATATATTTTCCATATTGGAGTTATTATAGTTAAATAAAATACTATTTTAATCTAGTTATAAGGTATTTGTACTACCTAGTGTTTATCCATAAGTGGTAATATTCTTTTCCCTGATAAGATGGATGGATCAATGAGGTTATATATTGAAAATAGTAAGATCAATGATATTACAATGCGGAACTACTATTTTTTCCCCACATTGATGAATTATATGACCAAATTCATAGAGATCAATATTTTCAATTCACTCTAGATATCATCAATTTCATGTAAATAAATATGATATTCTAATGGAAGAAATTTTTAAAAGTTATGGACATATGAGTTTACAATAATTCCATGTGGAGTAACTAATTCAACTAATTATTATGGATATAATAAATAGAGTTTTCAAGGAATATCTTGATGTTTTTTTAGTATTTATTTATGATATATAGGTGTTATTCAAATTCAATGAGAACCATGATAGCCACTTTTTGAAAATTCGAGAGACTCTAAGAAGAAAAGAGATATATGGTCTTTATAGAATCTATGAATTATGGATTTAAAATATTTTTTCCCATGTAAATATTGTATCCATACATGTAATATCATTTTATCATATGAAGAAAAAGTAATTTCATGAATGACCTACACTAGAAAACCAAACTGAGGTATATATATTCCATGGATTATGATGTTTCTATCTGCGTGTCATTCATAATTTTCCCTGATTATCTAACCCATTATCCATGATTACACATAAATGTGTTATTCTTATATAGACAAAGGAATGTGGGGAAATATTTTATTAATTAAATAGAATTTTAGTTTCTGTTATGATCTCGATCCTACCAATGGTAAATGGTGGATTGAAAATTTATATAGAATCATCAAAATATGTACTTGGTTATTTTATTTTCCACTAAAATATAGTTATTGTAAACGAGTCATGCTAGATAAGAACTCATAATAAAATATCCAACTCATGATCGTTAGTTAATAGCTGTAATATTTTCACTAAGTCATCGATATATTTTCTCTATGGAGTAATATGAGAGAGATATATATATTCATATACATATCATTTGTGTTTAAAATATATCTTCCCATAGAAAGAACTGAACATGAGGAAAATGTGATGACTCAAGCTTCTCATAAATTAGGATTGTTCAATACACATCAACCCAGTGAATGAATATAAATGTGAAGATATATTAAGTGGGAAGGATAATGAATTTATGATAAAAGTAGAATTTATAGGGATCTTATATACATGGATTAAATAATGATTTTTATGGGAATTGTTTAGGATGGTGAAACATCACTTATCATTAAAATTATTCCCAAACCATATTTATTGGAAAGGATTAAAAATTCTCAGTCTAAAGATGATAATTTTCAAATGAAATGTAATGTTATTCATGAATGTGAATTGGTAGAAATTGTATATGAATATGGAGTTTTCAATTTTTCCAAGTGGTTTTGTGTTACCTTTATACCAGATCTAAAAATGGAATTATTTGTTGATGCTCAATACTTGAATTTCTATATACACCATGGAAGCACTATGAGGTAAGGAGTTCTGAAGTAAAATTTTTTATTGGATAATATCAAATGGTAATTAAATATTATGTATCATGATGATTATATTTTCAATAGGTGAAGGATTAAAGAAAACATCCAAGAGGGTCCAAGAAAACTACACCATGTAAGACATGGAAATGTGATAAATTACTATAGATTTTTTCACAAGATTACAAAATACTACAAGAATGAATTGTGGGATAGGTGTAAAGACCCGTAAAATTAAAGGGAAATTTTTTCTTAATTTTCTTTGGAATTTTACAATAACGTAGTTTCTAACGGCACCTGATTCCTAGGCCCAGTGTGCTCGGAATCATTTTACGAAGTTTGGCTCGGGTATGTTCAGTGAACGAATGAGCGAGTTTTCTAACTTTTGAACCGGTGCTCAGAATCGAATTTCGAGGACACCGATGAAAGCGCAGCGCCGATAATTTCTTAAGAACGCCTTTTCAGGAGTTGTGTTTGCTCGGGTGAGGTTATTAAGTAATTGGGTTAACTAAAGAATAAAATAAAATATTGTGCAACTGATTTTATTTTTTATTCTATGTAGTGTTAACCTAGGCATGGTGGATGGAGTGGGACCCACTGATATTCAAACTCCAAGGTAGGATATTAGTGAGGTGGGGCCCACATGAGCCCCACCCCCTTTATTTCCTTTTTCCTCCCACGTGCATTTAATTATGTGACTCACCTGCACCCCCCTTTCTTAAATTCCAAGTTAACTCTTGTGTTTAATTGGATTATTAAACACCTCATTAATTGGTTAACGCTCGATAATTAAATCGTGTTTTAATTTTTGAATTTCAAAAATAGATGGCATTGGTAATAAAATAAGGCAACGCCTTATTTTATGATTGTTGTTTGGTTATGCGAGAGGGATTGGGAGTGGAATTTCTCAAATCCTTGAATCTTCATCTTCTTCGTTGGAGAATGTGAATAACAATGAAGAACGTCGGCCTCCGACGGAAGACGACGAAGAACGCTAGTTCCCCGGAGATCGACGATGTGGCGCCATGTACCGCGATGATGACGATCCTCCTTCCGCGACGCAGTCTTCCGCGACGTCCCTTCCCTGCGATGAACCTTCGTTCAACAATGCTTGAGGTAGGGGTTAATTGTTTTTCCTGTGAATTATTCATTTTCCGTTCATCGACATCTATTTGGGACACCTGTTATCATAATAAAGGGAGGAGGTCAGACCGCACGAACATGGACGACCCTCCTCCCCCGTTGATTATTGTTTTTGTTGCGGTTTTATAGAAGGAGGCAAGGTGCAAAAACACCATGAGGAAGCATGGGGAAATGTGTCGAAGATGCGTGGCGCTGTCACGTCGCGCCGTTGAGGCCTAACGAACCCGCGTCCAGAGTCGGGCTCCAACAAAGGTGTCCGGCACCATCGCGCCACGCCAGAGAACCATGAAGACACCACAGCCGGAGTAGGGCCATGTCGGAGGGGCGCGACACCGTCGCGCCGTGCTAGTAGGACAAGGCCGTAGAGGTGCAAGGAGGGGCGGCTAGAATCGCCGGCCGTCGGCACCTCAGAGGGGCGGGACCCCAGACGTCCCGTGGCAGCAGCACCGTCTGGCTGGACCGGGCTGGCCGGGTTCCATGAAACTGATTGGTCGTAACCCCTAGCTGGCGGAAGGAGCGGCCCCCCACGTGGGGGTCGCGGTTTATCAATCAGGGGCAGAGCCCCCCCCCCCCCCTTCGATCAGCTCGGTGCTGGCCGAACTAGCCATCGGCCGCCCAGGCAGGGCCGATCCACCCAGGTCGGGCTGGGCCGTGCCAACCGGGCCAGGCCGCACCCTAATTGGAAGGAACCGGAACCAGTTCAGGTCGACCTGGTTTGGGCCGACCCAGGGGGGTCTCGGGCCGGGTTGGTCCGGGCCCAAAACCCCCTAAAACCAGACATGGGCGTTCTTTTTCCCATATCAAGGGCTACGGACCTCCGATCGATGCACTATAAATTGAAATGTGATCCTTGAAACAAGATGGTCATTTCGATATATTACACTATAGATTTCAGATAACTTTTGGTATGGCCGGGTTGGTTCGAACAGGAAACCAATCGGGCCCTCAAAGCGGAAACGCATATAACTTGAGCTCCAGACGTCCGAATGACGTGCTGTCGACTTTTTTGGATTCCCCTTAGTGAGACAAACATTTTGGCTTACTACGCTCAATGTTTAGATGTAGTTGGAGTGTAGTAATGTTGGTTTTGACTTAAAAACCAACCGGGACCCTGGAACAAAAAAGCCAATAACTCTCAGACCGGGCGTCTGATTGACGTTTCGTCTGTCACGCTAAGTTCCTCTTGTCGAGACGGAACTTTGAGATACATCAACTCCGGACTATGTGTCAGTTGATGTATCGACCCCATGGCTCATGGAGCGGACCCTCCTGGAAATGAGCATGCTGTGTGAGGGAACCCTAGAGCTGGCTATGACTGCTACTGTGAAGACTGCACTGAAATCCTATGTGGGTTCGGTAGCGATGAAGACCGTACTGAAATCCTATGTGGGTTCGACGGTGAGGACTACTGCACTGAAATCCTATGTGGATTTGGCAGCGATGAAAACGGTACTGATATCCTATGTGGGTTTGATGGAAATGAAGACTGTACTGAAATCCTATGTGGGTTCGACGACGATGAAGACCGTTCTGAAATCATCCATGGGTTTGATGACAATGACTACTGTTCTTGTATGCTACGTGGGTCTGGAAGTGTATGACTCTGTTCTTTCTATACTATGTGGGTCTGGCTGAGTAGCTGGTCTGTATCCTTTGTGGGTCCGACAACTTAACTTGTTTAGTATCCTATGTGGGTTCCGGCTTAGATGAATCAGTGGCTATATATAATCATCGATATCAACGAAGAAGTATACCTTTGGGAGATGAGTCTTGACTTCAATCCATATCCTTTAAATTATTGCCTTGCTTTCCTATGTGGATTGGGTTGTTTCATCTTGTGTGGATTGGGTTGTACTCATTTGTGGACGTGATCAAACTTGGGCTCAGATGTTGGATCCGAATGGAAATTGATGACTTAGGTATATGTATGGGTGTATACCTAAGTATTGTTGGATGTTACTTCGTGATTGTATCTTTCCTTTGTGGATTTTCCTTTGTGGATCTTGGGAGACCTTCGTGGGTCTCAGGGTACCTACTGGGTATCGTATACTCACCCTGCACAGGCAATTCCCGCACTACGTTGTGTTGGAAGCAGACGAAAGACAACGCTGATCGTGGTTGAGGCTTGTGGAGAAAGTCGGTACCTGGAGGTGGACCACTGGGCAGAACGTACATGAAGCCGACGGTGGGACTCGAGGGGCTGAAGAGGATATCTCTACCCACCCTTTAGGTGGGACTTCCAGTGGATGGCTCGACGTTGCTACTTTACATTCAGCTGTTGTACTTTCATTCCTGTTGCACTTTACCTTCATTTTCGGGATATGGAGGGTAATCATTGACGCCCTGATCTCATTTCTGAGTCCCAGATCAAAGGTTCGGGCCCTGATGAATTGGTCTCGTACCATGTCTGTGGAGTAGCATGAGAGGTCGGTGATCCTAGATGAGTACTGACCAACTTTCAGGATGCGCTACTAAAGATGAAGTAACTCATGAATCCTCACTGCACTAAGTGTGCCTGGAGGAAACTCTGAGCAGAAGAGACTCTCAAAGTATATCCATAGTAAAGATGCTTCTTCATCCACTTGGAGAATCTGGCTCCACCATCTATCTGCTGCTACATGCGGGAGACTCATGACAAGGATCAGCATAATGTCAGCTGGTGTCCCTAACAATTTGAAAACTCTGACGACAGCCACCAACCAATCCTCAACTGTCTATGGGTCCATCTTTCCATGGAACCTGGGTAGCCACTGTCGCTGGAACTAGTTCAACGCACTCAGGAGGCGTGCACTCTATACTTCAGGGGCTGGTGGTATCAGTGGCCCAGTGGGTAGTGGTACTAGTGGTTACTCCACTGTGATAGGGCCATTCACAGAGGCCTCTTCGCTCTGTGGGCTACCATCTTTTACATAACTCGGAACCCTAGCTGGCTACCTTTGTGGGGCCATCCTAAAAAGTAACAAGTGAACCATGGTAAAAACAGTATACTTGGTGAGATGACTCAATGTAATCACAAAGAACACTTTTGAAACACACATGAAATCAGTATTTTCATGCACTGAGTCTGAAATCAGAGGTTAGGTTCCGGGTGTATGGATACGTTGGTCGCCGCACCAACATTGGACTCCCTGGACTGAAAACCACACTCAATACTCGTAAAACTATTGCTTCACATAAGTGAATGAAAAAAGTCCAGAGTTCTATGGTAGAACCGGCTCCTCTAAAACCAATTTGTCATGACCCATCCTCGAGGCCCAAGTTGTAACTACCCCAAGACATCCTTCCATAGGCCAGGGGCTGATGACTATCAATAATGGCGCAAATCCCAATACAAAGGGAATGAATTGCCTTTATAAAAGTAAAAAAACACAATAGAGTATGCAAAATAAGTAATCACTAAGTATACTGAATACAAAAGTATGTGCTGAAAGGAAAGGGACTGAAAAAACATCCCAGCAGTAAGTTTAGTACATATGAAAAGCTGGTACAACTACAGTAATGTAAAACAACAACCAGTAAGTCGTCCTCCAGAAATCCTAAATGAAGGGTGGGTACAGATGGCCTCCTCAGCACCTCAGGTCCGACCGTACACTCCGTTTATGTCGCGCTATATGGTCCACATCTGGGTACCATCCAACTCAGCAAGTCTCCACCTTGATCAGTGTTGTCTGTCGTCTGCATCCAACACAACGTAGTGCAAGAATATCCCATGCATGGGTGGGTATACGATACTCATTAGGGACCCTGAAACCCTCGAAGGACTCCCAGAATCCACGAAGGATAAAACAAAAATTACTAATAAAATAACGATGTATCAACCAACCCTGCTTAGGTATATTCCCATACATATACCTAAGTAATCAGTCACTGTTCAACTCCAAATCTCGAGCCCAATTACAACTCAGTCCACATAGGATAGTAAGTCAATCACATCGATGATAATGATTGAAATTCAAGACTCAAATCACAAAGATATACATCTTTAGTATTGTGATAGAGATGATCAGATATAATTACTGATTCATCTAAGCTGTCAGACCCACGTAGAATACTAGACCAACTAAGTTGTCGAACCCATGTAAGATTCTACACCAGCTACTCTGTCGGACCCACCCAAGATACGTGTAAATAAGTAAAACTGTTGGACCCACGTAGGATAGAAGAACAATAGTCATACCTGTCGAACCCACGGAGGATTCCGGTACAATTTTCTTCGTCGTCGAACCCACGAGGGATTCCAGTACGGTAGTTGTTGCAGTCGCGGCCAGCTCTAGGGTTCCCGCACACAACAAGGTTGATTCTTGGATGGTCGGCTCTTCAAACCATGGGGTCGATAAATAAACTATCACCAAGTCCAATGTTTTTGTATCCCAAAGTTATGTCTCGTCAAAAGGAACCCAACGCAACAGACGGCATGTCAATTGGATGCTCGGTTTGAGAGTTATTAGCATTTTCGTTCCAGGTGCCTGGTTGGAAATATGTTCATTTCAAACCCAGCCATTTTCCAAAGTCATCAAAAACTCACTTAGTGTATCTCAAAAGGACCTCCTCATTGCATGTGTCTATGTCCTGTAGACGACGTGTCAATCGGAAGTACAGTCCTGATGTTATCTGCATTTAAGAGAAACAGGCTCGGCCCATCATGCCTGGTGGGCTGGCGGGTCAGCATGTCCTGGCTCGGACGGTCCGACCCGGCTAAGGGGTCTGCCCGGCCTGATGGGGCATGGCCCATATCTATGGGGTGTTTCCCGGCCTAGCCCACGGCGGGCCGCGACTCGACCAACAGGCCGAGCTGATAGGGGGCGAGACCCATGGTCTTTCGAAACGGCAGTGCCGACCTCCTCTTCGTTCGACCGAAGCTGGCTGGTCTTCCCAGCGCGAATGACCCTATCAAGCGGGATAATGTCCTCCGTATGTGGCACCAGGTGGCACCACACCCTTCAACCCAGCTGGCAGGTGGCTGGCCGGTTCGCCGCCGAAGTGGCCCCCAGAGTGCGGGTCGTGGTCCTCCACTGTACTGTGCCACAAGGCATCGAGTTCCCCCTGTCAGGCCGACTATGGCCAGCCAGTTCTTCTTCAGCTGAGTGGCATGGTTGTGGGTCGTGGTCTCTTCCACCCGTGCAGTACCCTGTGCCGCGGTGCTCAAAAGAGATGGTACACGGCCACCGCCTTTGGTCATCGTCAACTCTGGTTGCCACATCATCTCGATTTCACCGCCCAAAATATTCATGAAACATCAGAGGGTTTTCAGGCCGTGATCGTTCGGCCCGCGTCCTTCGTGTTAGGCGATATCAATTGGCTAAAGATTATACAAGTACTCGCCAAGTACGGAATAAAATTTCATTCACCTAAAATTATATCAAACCCCCTACCTCGATTTCAAGAGCGGAGTACGTCAATGAGCCGCGGAAGACAAGCGTCGCGGATAAAGGACGTTGATTTCGTTGATGTTTGGGTGTGTGTGAAGAAGAAGCGTTGTTAGTGACTTCACGTTCTTCATCGTAGATATTCATCATTTAAGAATGGTGTTCTTCGTTGAGAGGGGAACACCTTCTTCTAATTCCCCAGAGGTTTCTCCACCGAATTATTTTCCAAGAAAATATTGTAAAAGCTACCAAATTTTATTAGAGTAGACATGAAATTAAAAACAATTCAAATAAAATGGTGACATAAATAATTAATTAATGAAGTAATTAATTAATTGTGCTGTCATACTTAATGAGGGAGAGGTGGAGAGGCACCACCATAATAAATGAGGGGTGTTGTCAAAATAAATAAAGGGGGTGTTAATAGAGAGTTATGGGAGTTGAGGGGAGGTGAAAGGGTTTGGGTTTTTGTGGGTCCCACCACAATAATTCCTCTAATGGGATGTTATGTATGGTGTGGGCCCCACCCCTAACTTCCTCTTATTGGAAATAAACACCACTTAAAATAAAATTGTTTATCAACTCAATTTTATTTAATTTATGCTAAATCCCTAAATTATAAAATTCAACCCACATAAAACGCAATGGTGGTAAAGGTCCCCTTAAGTGAATACGGGCACTGTGAGTCCATCGTTTTCCTCATAATTCAATTCTGAGCACCGGTACAAAAGATAGAATAACCCACACGTACATTTACTGAACGTACCCAAACAAAACATCATAAATTTATTCCGGGCACACCAGGCCTTGGAATCAAGTGCCGTCAAAAACCATAGGCTCGTAAAATTCCAAAGTATTTATGAAAAACATTTCCTGGAAATTTCTGGATCTTTACAAACTTGATAACCATAATCAACTCACTATGGTCATTTATGTTGAATATTTATATTTCACTATCATGTATAATTAAAAATTTATCATCTATTGTTTAATTTATTTCATGAATACAATGCATTTATAATCCCAATGAAATAGATTATATTATTTATATAAATAATATAAATAAACAGAATTATATAGAAGATATCAAAATCTCCACAAAATTTTCATTGTTAATGAAATTGATAACATTGATGATACGAATAATATTTAGGGAAGTAACATCCCCAATAACAACATAATGTGGATTTCATTAAAAACCCAAATAAGGAAATCAATGTTGATGACCCCAATTTCAATAAAGGACTTAAAAACAAGAATACATAGCCACTGAAAATGATATTGATTAACCTTAATGAATTAAAAATGATTTTGATGTAGTTATCCTCGATGATGCTCCTGATGAAATTGATTCCATTATCATGAATGACCAGATTGATCTAGGAGACTCTTTTATAAATGAACATATTGTTATAAATGTTTTGTATGACCTTGATGACTGTCATGACTCTAAAAATGTAGAAAACATTTAGTACATTTTTGAAATTGATGAAATCATTATCATTGATCATGTTTGTAAAATCAATAATAATAATAATATTTAAAAATACTATAACTCAATGACATTGATGGACCCTATAAACCTAATCATTCAATGAATATAGTGATGTATAGAATCAAAATGAATCTAATAATATTAATTAGTTTGATGATGTAGATGATGGTTGTGAATCTAAAGGAACCAAAAATCAATGAAATAAATGAATAAACTAATAATTTTAATGATAAGAATGACCCTAATGACCTCAACAACACTGAAAAAATTTATATATGTGATGTTGTCTTTAATTTCTGTGATACCCAAGATTCCAATTACATTGATGAACCCAAAAATAAAGATAATTTTTTTTTGAAACATGCGATTTCAAGTCCTTGATAAACTAGATGATATCGATAAATCTAAAAACACTAATGCCAAAGGATGTAACGCCCCGACCATAGTTACCCAGAGTTGGTGCATTATTTTAATACATTGGAATTATTACAAGGAATAATGTCCCGAAGGACTTATCAGTTTAGCATTCATGGAAAAATAGATCACATACCTGAATGTTACATTTTCACTTTAATATGTACAAAACAACATAAATAATCTTTATGTACGCCATTATTCCCTGGGATTAACCCTACATATCAATCAAATTACACTTCTTAAAATCTTGGGAAAAATAAAACATAGAAAGGGGCGAGCCCAAATGGTCATTAAGGGTAATCAATACAACGAAAACTTTCAAAAATAAGTATAAACATTTATGGCAAGGTATAAAACTAAACAAAAATCCTTTTAAACATGAACTTCAACATAATATGGCCGAAATAAAATGAAATAATTCCATTTACATATTCACATGGATATTATAATAATCGAATAATCACATCCAATATCAATAACCACTTTCATAAAGATGGAATGCATAATGCCAGACTATCATAACCCCATATCCACGGCCTCATGCCAAGACTAAAAATATGATTTTTTTCAAAGCCTTGTTCCAAGACACTAGTTTTTCTCATGAAACCTACCGATGCATCGAGGAGCTATAGGCTCCACCCGTCACTTACTAAGTATAATTCATTCCTCTTATGAAATGTTTTAAACATTACATAAACATTCGTATTAAAACTGGAATACGAAATGTCAATACATTATCCACAAACCATGAATGGTATAAAAATAGAACATCCACAGTCAAAAATAACTCATTCGATACAATATGAAAGATTTATTGTATCATATTAACCTCAATCGTGAATAATGAAGGATATTAACATAGATGAAAATAATCATTAAAACTATTTGAGTGAAATATCCCCCTTCTTCTTGAAATCATTTAAAAGTCACACTCTTTGTCAAGAAGCCATTTAAAAATAGTTTTTTGAATCAAAGTGTCCCATACCACTTAGAAACATTTAAAATGATTTTTAATTTTAAAACTTTAATGTCCATATAACTAAATCCTTAAAAATATTTTTAAAACATGGACATTAATGAGCAAGATTTAGAAGAATAAGTCTTTAAAGCATTTAAAAATGGTATATTAGTTAGAGTTTCTAACCAAACGAGATACACTTGAATAGAAATGATTGAGGTAATCAAAACATTTTAATATCATGAGAATAAAGGGATTCATGATATACTATGTCAAAGTAAATTATATACACCACATAAAAGTGATTTGGTGTATAACAACAAAGAAGTCTCAATGGAATGTAAATTGAGATGAAATCTCTCATAAAGGCTGTATCCTTAGGTTAAGGATAAATCAACGACATAATTATGTGTGAGAAATATAAATAAACTAAATATGATTGGATAGTCAGTGTAAAAAATTCAAAGGACATTCACACATATTCTTGTAAAAACAACACCAATGAATTGGATTTTTATCTCAACATATCAATATTGAGTAAAAATTACTCTAATCAAGTTCATACCGATGACTTGAGAATTTATCATTTGAGTGATTATGTGTATAAAAAGTATATCTAGAGAAATGGGAGTGTAAATTTTGACATAATAAAATGTATAGTTATTCCACACATAATATTGGAGTAAAATAATCATTGCATTATGCGTAAAGCCGAATGCATGGAAATTGAAATTTCAAATTCTCTTATCGATTTGGTAACTTATGAAACATGCACCCATGAAAGAAGGATAATACAAAGATGATGTAAGTATCCATTAATTAAATTATATTACACAATGAATACAATCATGGGCAGTACACACACCAAATGCAATAAATAAGTGGTGCACAATGGAAGTCTCGCAGAATTAAAAGTGAGATAAGAAACCCCTTACCTTACTCTTTCCGTTAGTCGAGGGTACGTTTAACCTCCTGTATGAAGATTGTAGTATTTTAATAAATTATAACAGAACCATATTAATATTTATGATATCATACATGATTCATTTATGACTTTATATTACCCATTTAATAATTATTTCCATGTTAAGTTAACATTTTGTGTAATAATCACTTTCTTTATCATACGTGTTTTAACTTGTCACTCTTGGTTGTATCACTTAGATCAGAATTTAAATATTTCCAAAATATAAAACATGATAAATATATCATATATATTTAGAATATAAATATGTATAATAGACATATATATGAAATGGAAAACACTGTTTATGGAGACGGTAGTCCGTATGTACGCATAAACACTGTTTCTGTTTTCATATAGTATTGAACGGAAGAAAGTGAATAAGATATATGTAAGTACATAAATCCTTATATATACATATATATCTCCAGTAGAATTATTATGTCATATATTAAATATTTATTAGTAATATATATTTTTATAATCGTCAATGAATGGTGAACATGGAAATGAATCTCATCGTGTCGTGGAGACGGTAATCCGTACGTACGCACAAGCGAAAATATCATTGTTTTGATATTAAAATAATATATAATTGGATGGTATATCATATATACAGAATCATTATCATGTTATATTTATTATTTACATGAATTAAAAATCAATATTATTCCCATCCAAATTATAATATATTGAATAACAATTACACCACAACGTGGAGACGGTAAGCCGTACGTACGCACGTATGGTAAAATGTCATTCAAAGGATGGATAAAATACTAAATATGGTTGTACCATATTTAAAATAATATTAAAGAATATAGGATATTCTGGATTTATTATTTTAGAATGGCAATAACAAATAAAGAAGAAGTGGAAGAAGAAAGGAACTTGAAAAAGGGTGGTGAAATCATTACCTCTTCTTAGGGTTCTTCCTTTTGATTTGATCAAAAGGGATCCATAGGATGACTTTATGAATAATAGAAGGCCTCTAGGATGAAGTGATAGATGTTGAGAAAGTATTTGGGAAGGGTTTGGACGAACCAAATGGCTTTGAAGGTGTAAATTAATGATAAGGGGGAGTGTCCTTTTATAAGAGGGGTGAGGGGAACCTTTGGAAAAGTTAGAAATATTATTTTATAATAAATTCATATTTGGTTTTTAATGGATCCAAAGTGGATTATTTAAAGGTTACAATGGGGATGGGTCACATACCACTAAACCAATAGAATTTATACAGGTTTTGGTCATTATATTAACCTTATCTTTTATTTTTATCTCATAGTTAATTAGTTTGACACTTATCATGTCACTTTGTATTTTTATATTTTATAGGTAATAAACATACTATATACATCCATGAGATGCCCAAGTGGTCCATTAATAATACAAATATCATGATATAAGTCTCTTGCCCGAACTTTTGATTTTGAGGAATTTAATATCAATTAACAATATAATATTTTTTTTAAAAACTCTTTTATGTCAATTTTGACACTATTCAATAATTAACTTTTGTAAAAATCATAACAGAATTATTACTTCGAAAAAAGTTAATTATATCAATCCTAATATGTCATATTATCCTATAAAATTAGTGTAATTCATTAAAAGTCTCAAATTATATTTATTTGGGTATTTATAATATCAATTATTTTAATTTTTCACTATTATGATAATTACTACATCATCATTGTGTCATAAATAAATTAAATTATATAATGTCTAAAAAATATAAATACAATATCATTATGTATAAAATCTGTTTATATTTATAATGAATATTTATAGTCGAAAATATAACATATATAACCCTATGTAAAAATTGTTTTGCTAAAAGATATATCCTTATGTCATTTTTGTATTTATTTTAACTTAATTAAAATAAAGTGTCCCTATCACCTGCAAGTGGCTCCAGGGAATCCCAAAATCAACTCAAAGATGCCCATGGTCGGAAATGTATCCACCAACAAGGTTAGGACACTTTTTAGGGTAATTTATTATTATTATAATATTATTTTTTAACCCTTATTTACCAGATTTACCCTTTAACCATGGTAAATAAAATATTTACCGAAGTAATTATTCAAAATGTATTAAAACAAAAGTTACCTATTTAAACAATTTGGACATCCTAATACCAAATATGGAATCCATTTTTCAATATTCAAAACACAGAAGTGGAAGAAATTAATTTAAAATTAATTCCCGCTGTCAAAACAAAAAGCGTGTTTTTAAGATATAATAACTATCAAAAGATTGATACTTGTTTATGTCTAGTTTAATTGTGAAATTATGTCAAATGACCCACATTTTATTAAATGGTAATAATATATTCTAAATATTCTTTAAAACCACTCAAATTAAAAATTTATCACTATTAATTATTTTCATTAAAAAATTTGTTTTTAATTAAAATTTAGTAATTTTTACTATTCATCAAAATCTTAAAGTTATCCGAAAAGTACCAAAATATCACTTTTGGCTAAATTCGATACTCTGAATCCAAAAATGAAGTCCATTTTGAGAGATAAAATTTCTAAACTTTTAAAAACTATGTATTACTATTCATAATGTCTATTTTGATTGGATGTGGTGTGTGTTAGATTTCGATGTTGCGTACAACACATGCTACTGTATTATTCAAAGAGAACCGTACCATGGAAGCTTGGGTTGTTACATTCTCCCCTCCTTCAATAAATTACGTCCTCGCAATTTGATATTGTTCTTTAAAAATAATTGTTAAAAATAGAAAATATCTTTGTTGAAAAACCCACATCGAAAATTTCGTTAATAAAATTTAGTCTTAACAAGATGAAAAGAGAAATAAAAGTGTCACCACAAAATTATGATCTCGATTTGGAGGACATTGGTGGAAATTATAGACATATAATTGGAGGAAAAACATAAATATTTATGGGTAGTTATTGAGGTCATCAATCACAAACAAGTTTAAAATTATGGTCCTTAAATTCATCAATCTATGATGATTTAAAATACCATCGGTTCAACAAAACGAAATGTATTAGGATAACACCTTTTTGATGCTCCAAAATATCTTACTGGAAATCCCACATTGAAAAATCAATTAATGAGGCATCTATTTAAAATAAAGAGTGGAAAGTATGACGATTACTGAAAATAACACATACTAGAGTTCCTTGTAAAAAAATATGAATATGGAAGAGAAATCTAACCATCAATTATCGGATGGAGAGTGGTAGAGAACATGGCTATGAAAAGGCCAACAATCCCAAAGACAAAAATTAGTGATGATCTAAGGTACTATTTAGGCCAATATTTTTGTTCTAACATCCTTTTCATAATATTGAGGAATTTATTTATGAGATTGGCTAAGATCATAAGGAGATATACTTACTTTATAATCAGAGTTTTATCCATTAATAAATTTCTACCACAAACTCATCTTTCACCCCAAAACATAATACAACTCAAAAATAATCTATTTATCCTAATCGTATAGGGTTCCAAATATAATGAATTTATAATTCACATATCAGACCCTTAATGTAATGAAACTACATTATACCATCCAGGAACTTCATGTAGAACAATGGTAGGCGATAAATCTCAATTGCACTATGGTTGTGGGTTCGATTCCCACAGCTTTGTCCGACACGATGGGTCGTCACACGGTCTGCGTGTTGTACTTTTATAAAAATCCAAAAAAATAACCTTTCAAACTTAATCCATTCCAACCATTTGACTTATCCAAAATACTATTATCCAAACTCACAGTCCAAAATTTACAAGGAAGTTAAACATAATGAGGATCCTTTTTTCCATGTAATAACATGTAAACACCTTCCTCATATATTCTTTTACAACACCACAACATCCTGAATTACCAAAATCAACCATCTCTTATTCCAAAATCACTACCTCAAAATTAGGACCATATTAAGGTTTATCATTCCTTCAACTATGTAATTTACAAAAAAATTAACTCGCTATAGAGTCACTTTTATTAGTACCATAAAATCTCAAATCCTTAATTAAATAGTACTGCAGTACAATCCTTATTTATTTCCAGAACATCATTGATACAACACTTAAATGAAATAATTCTAAAATATCAACATAGGAACACTGGTCATTCCCCTTCATCTGTGGTAGTATCATAACTTGATTATTATCCAATAGCATCATTTGCGGCATAGTCTGATTAT
Organism: Viscum album; assembly: GCA_963277665.1. Taxonomy (NCBI): domain Eukaryota; kingdom Viridiplantae; phylum Streptophyta; class Magnoliopsida; order Santalales; family Viscaceae; genus Viscum; species Viscum album. The sequence continues at coordinate 2,063,065,757 of OY728140.1, forward strand.
TGGGACATTGGTTCGCGTAGTGTCCAAACTCCTTGCAAATGAATCATTGTACATTTGAAACCATTTTCTTACCATTGCAGTCAAGTACTTTCTGCCCTTTTCATCCACACTTATAACAAAATCCCATTACTTTCATGCAAGTTCCAGGTTGTTTCTTCCCACAGTTATCACATATGGGAAAATTATTCTTTTTCCTCTTCCCTTTATCCATCATTCTCTCTTCCATACTATTCGTCTCTTGTATCCCTTCAATGCCATAGGACTCTGAGAATCGTTTACTCATCTTATCAACTCATGATACTATTTCTTCATATGATGATAATACATGGGAAACTGTTTCCCTTATAAATTATGGATTAGGACCACAAAAGACATGATCATTATTACTCGTTGGATCATACATATTACGGAAGTTCACATTCCTTCTACTGGGTGCCGTTTCTATACAATAGCATAAACAAGTTCAGTTTATGAATTGCAATGAATAATTACCAAACTTGTAATATACCTAACAAAAATTGAACAGTTTATGGATATAATCCATAATCATAAAAATGTTTTCTTTGAGTAAGTATATACTCATAAGCCCTTCATAATGGTTTGTAAAGAAAATAATAATTATCCTGAGCATATCCCCCGGGAGTGTCGTAACCAAGAGTGCAGCAAGGACCGTTGTCGTGCACCCGTTCCCATTCGAGTCTAGCTTAAAGAAGTGTTTTCAGGTTTTACACCTAGTTACATCTGTGCTAGAGCCGCCTCTACCTACTAGTATCTAGACAGGGATATATTTCCTGGAAAACCCAAAAAATATCTACAATACCAAAATTCTAGGAAGCTCTTCTATAGTAATCCTCGAATTCTATCATATGGCTATGTGCACTAATCAGAGTTTATCTAAATCTAGTTTCCAAGGTTATTGCTAAACTTCCTCTGATACCAACTATAACACCCCGGCCCCAGTTACCTAGAGTCAGTACATTATTTTAATACATTGGCATGATTACAAGAAATCATGTCCCGAAGGACTGATCAGTTTAGCAGTCTTGGAAAAATAGATCACAGACATGAATGTTACATTTTCACTTTAAGACATACAAAACTACATAAATAATCTTTATGAACGCCATTATTCCCTTGGATTAACCCTGCATATCAATCACATTACACAACATGGAATCAGGGGGAAAATAAAACATAGAAAGGGGTGAGCTCAAAGGCTCAGTAAGGGTAAGCAATACTGCAGAAACAATAAAAAATAAGCATAAACATTTAAGGAAATATATAAAACTAAAACAAAAGCCTTTTAAACATGATCATCAACATAATATGGCAGAAATAAAATCAAATAATGTCATTTACTTATTCACATGGATATTCTACTAATCGAATAACCATATTCAATATCAATAACCACTTTCATAATGATGGAATACATAATGCCAGACTATCCTAACCACATATCCAAGTCCTCATGCCAAGACTACAAATAATATCATGTCAAGGACTTGTGCCAAGACACTAGTTTGTCTCATGAGACCTACCGATGCATAGCGGAGCTATAGCGGGCTCCACCCATCACTTACTATGTCCAATGCATTCCTCATATAAAATGTTTGAAACATAACATAATCATTCGTATTAAAACTAGTATACGAAATGTCAATACTTTATCCACAAACCACGAAGGGTATAAAAATAGCACATCCACAGTAAAAAATAACTCATTCGATACAATATAAAAGATTTTATTGTATCATATTAACCTCAATCGATAATAATGAAGGATATTGACATAGATGAAAATAATGATCAAAACTATTAGAGAGAAATACCCCCCTTATTCTTGAAATCATTTAAAAGTCACACTATTTGTCAAGAACCAATTTAAAAATAGATTTTTGAATCAAAGTGACCCATACCACTTTGAAACTTTTAAAAGGAGTTTTAATTTTAAAAATTTAAAGTCCATATAAATAAATCATTAAAATCATATTTAAAACATGGAAATTAATGAGCATGATTTAGAAGAATAAGTCTTTAAAACATTTAAAAAATTTATTTTACTTAGAGTTTCTAACCAAAAGAGAGACAATTGAATACAAATAATTGTGGTTATCAAAACTCTGTAATATCATGAGAATAAAGGGATTCATGATATACTATGTCAAAGTACATTATATACACCATATAAAAGTGATTTGGTATATAACAACAAAGAAGTCTCAATGGAATGTAAATTGAGATGAAATCTCTCATAAAGGCTGTATCCTTAGGTTAAGGATAAATCAATGACATAATTTTGTGTGAAAAATATAAATACACTAAATATGATTGGATATTCATTGTAAAAAAATCAATGGACATTCACACATATTCTTGTAAAAACAACACCAATTAATTGGATGTTTATCTAACAAATCAAGATTGAGTAAAAATTACTCTTATCAAGTTCATACTGATGACTTGAGAATTTATCAATGGAGTGATTATGTGTATAAAAAGTATATCCACAGAAAGGGGAGTGGAAATTATGACATAATAAAATGAATAGTGATTCCACACATAATATTGGAGTAAAATAATCAATGATGTATGCGTAAATCCAAAGGAGTGGAAATTGAAATTTCAAATTCCCTTATCGATTTGGTAACTTATTAAACATGCACCCATGAAAGAAGGATAATACAATGATGATATAAGTATACATAAATTAAATTATAGTACACAATGAATACAATCATGGGCATTACACACGCCACATGCAATAAATAAGTGGTGAAACATTGAAATCTCACAGAATTAATAGTGAGATAAGAAACCCCTTACCTTGCACATTTCTTTAGTCAAGGGTACGTTTAACCTCCTGTACGATGATCGTAGAATGTTACCAAAATATACCAGAATCATATTAATATTTATGATATCATACACGATTCATTTATGACATTATATTACCAATTTAATAATAATTTCCATTTTAAGTTATCATTTTGGGTAATAATCACTTTCTTTATCGTACGTGTTTTCACTTGTCACTCTTGGTTGTATCACATAGATCGTGATTTAAATAATTCCAGAATATAAAATATGATAAATATATGATATATATTTAGAATATAATGATTTATAATAGACATATATATGAAATGGAAAACACCGTTTATGGAGACGGTAGTCCGTACGTACGCATAAACATTGTTTCTGTTTTCATATATTATTGAACGGAAGTAAGTGAATAAGATATATGTAAGTACATAAATACTTATATATATATAAATATATCCAGTAGAATTATTATGTCATATATTATATACTTATTAGTATTATATATTTTATAATCGTCGATTAATGGTGAACTTGGAAATGAATCTCATTGCGTCGTGGAGACAGTAATCCGTACGTATGCACGAGTGAAAATATCATTCTTTTGATATTAAAATAATATATAATTAGATGTTATATCATATATACAGAATAATTATAATTTTATATTTATTATTTATATGAATTACAAAAAATTATTATACCCATCCAAATAATAATATATTGAATAACAATTACACCACTACGTGGAGACGGTAAGCCGTACGTACGCACGTATGATGACATGCCATTCAAAGGATGGATAGAATACTGAATATGGATGTACCATATTTGTAATTATATTACAGTATATAGGATATACTGGATTAATTATTTTATAATGGTAATAACAAAGAAAGAAGAAGTGGAAGAAGAAAGGAACTTGAAAAAGGGTGGTGAAATCATTACCTCTTCTTCGGGTTCTTTATTTTGATTTGATCAAAAGGGCTTCTTAGGATGGATTTCTGTAAAATGGAACATCTATAGGATGATGTGATGGATGTTGAGAGAGTATTTGGACAGGTGTTGGCCGAACCAAAAGTATTTGATGGTGTGAATTAATGAGAAGGCGGAGTGTCTTTTTATAAGAGGGGTGAGGGGCACCTTTGGAAAAGCTAGAAATATTATTGTATAATAAATTCATATTCTGTTTATAATGGATCCAAAGTAGATTATTTAAAGTTTATGGTGGGTATGGGTCGAAAACCACTCAACCAATAGAATTTAGACAGGTTTGGTTCATTATATTAACCTTATCTTTTAGTTTTAACTCTTAGTTAATTAGTTTGACACTTACCATGTCACTGTGTATTTTTATATTTTATAGTTAATAAACTTACTATATACATCCAAGCGACCCCCAAGTAGTCCAGTAATGATAAAAATATCATTATATATGTCTCTTGGACAAACAATAGATTTTTAGAAATTTAATATCAATTAACAATATAAAATTCGTTTTAAAAACTCTTTTATGTCAATTTTGACACTATTCAATAATTGACTTTTTTAATAATAAATACAGAATGATTACTTAGAAAAAGATAATTATATCAATACTAATATGTCATATTATACAATAAAATTAGTGTAATTCATTAAAAGTCTGAAATTATATTTATTTGGGTATTTATAATATCAATTATTTTAATTTTTCACAATTATGGTAATTACTGCATCATCATTGTGTCATAAATAAATTAAATTATTTAATGTCTAAAAATTATAAATAAAATATAATTATGTGAGAAATATGTTTATATTTCTAATGAATATTTAAAGATTAAAATAGAACATATATTACCTGATGTAAAAATTGTTTTTTTAAAAGATATATGCTTATGTCAATTTTGTATTTATTTTAACTTAATTAAAATAAAGTGTCCCTATCACCTACAAGTGGATCTATGAGGTCCCAAAATCGACCCAATGATGGCCATGGTCGGAAATGTATCCAAAAATAAGTTTAGTACAAGTTTTAGGGTAATTTAGTATTATTATAATATTATTTGTTCACTATTATTTACTAGATTTACCTTTTAACCATCGTAAATAAAATATTTACCGAAGTAATTATTCAAAATGTCTACAAATAAAAGTTACCTATTTACAAAATTTGTACATCCCGATTCAAAATATAGAATCCAATTTTCCAAATTCAAAACACAGTAGTGGAAGAAATTAATTTAAAATTAATTCCTGTTGTCAAAACAAAAAGCGTGTTTTTAAGATATAATAACTATCAAAAGATTGATACTTGTTTATGTCCGGTTTAATTGTGAAATTATGTTCAATGACCTAAATTGTATTAAATGGTAAAAATATTTTCTAAATATACTTTAAAACCACTCAAATTCATAATTTATCACTATTAATTATTTTGATTAAAAAAGTTGTTTTTAATTAAAATTTAGTAATTTTTACTATTCATCAAAATATTAAAGTTATCCGAAACGTACGAAAATTTTACCTTAGGCTAAATTCGATACTCCGAATCAAAAAGTGAATTATATTTTGAGGGATAAAATCTCTAAAATTTTGAAAATTAGGTATTACTATTCATAACGGCTACTTTGATTGGTCGTGGTGTGTGTTAAAATTCGAAGTTGCGTACAACACACGCTACTGTATTATTCAAAGAGAAGTGTACCGTGGAATCTCAGGGTGTGACAACAGAGACCCCAAATTCTATGAGAAAGTCAATTAAATTTACAAATTTGATAGTTCTAATGATATTGACTACACTGACATGGCAGATGTCTCTGAAAAATCCCATGATTCCTATGAAAATTATGATGCTGGAAACCCTAAAAACCTAATAACATTGATGAATATCGAAATATTGATGACATAAATGCTCCAAATGATGACAAGTATTACAATGTTTAAAATGAATATGAATATCTTAATTATTTCAATGTTACTGATGTTGTAAATTTTATTTCATATACTTATTTCACAAATATACTATAATAAACCTATGATATAAAATTAACCAATCGATTGGATCACTAAAGTATTCCAAGGGTATTAATGATGATGAAAATACAGAAAACACTAATAATATTAATGATCTATTATTCCTTAATTAGTTCAATGTCTCTAATAACCTCAATTAATTCGACACACCTAATTACATTGAATTTTCATTATATATAAAACCCTAAAAACACTAATGACTCAATAACACCATTGAACCTACTGAAATTTTTGGAGGATATTTCCTTAATGTATCAAATGAAATAAACATCCTTAATGACTAAAATTATGCCGGTGAAATCAATAATACATATGACATAAAATATTCCAATCAAAATAAAATTTCAGATAACCCCAATAATCTAGACAGTAAAAAAACTAGAATATCTAGATAAACTATAAACTATAATGATTCCACCAACATTGATGACCAGAAAAATAGTATTGAATCCCATAATTATGTTCACACTGATAGAGCTGACAATGATGAAAACACTACTAACACCACAGACCAATATATCATTAAAGACACATTTAACCATACATAAATCACTGAAATCAATGAAAAATTTAATGTTAATGACCTAATGATATTGATGGCTCTAATGATGTCAATGAAACTATTGGAACAATTTTTCAAATAAACCTAATGATGCTAATCACTATGATGATCAAGAAAACCTAACGACTCTATTAAAAATAATAATGTGATATCCTGATGATTCTGATGATGTTGAAGATTTAGGTGACCTTAACAACTCAATAACATAGAAGATGTCATTATAATGACGACCCCAATGATATAAAAATAACAGATGATACTGATGACACCATTGATTCTAGTTATTTAGATGATGTTAGTTAGCTGAATGATGTTCATGAAGAGGATAACACTAATGAACCAAATGATATAAATGACCCTAGAGACATGGATGACACTGATGACATAAAATATCATTAATATAGAAAAGGGAATAAATAACCATGATAACCCTAATGACAATTAAAACAATAATGACCTGGAGAAATAAATTACATTAATAGATCGAATGTCACTAATGACACTAATGGCTCTGATATGCCTGATGACTCTGATAACCCAAACAACAAGGATGAAACTGATAGAGTTGATTATATTTACAATGTTGATTATAATAATAACACCAATATCCATGAATCAACATATATATTTAATGTTCCAAAAAAATAGGATTACATCAACTCAATTTATTACCCTGAGGTTATAGAATGAAATCATAATATGAGAAAACTATGAACTATGATGACACTAGTAAAATAGGAAAAAATGATGAAAAAATTGATACCTATAAGACCAATTAAATCTATATCGCCAACTATATTGGTTAAACAGAAAAACAAGATGAAAATTTTGATACTAATAATGAAAATGTACCAAATTAATATAATTAAAATAATAATTTTGAAACCAAATGGTGCCAATGATATTACTGACAATGATGTCACCTGAACAATAATGATCCCAAATTTAACATTGTTATTAACTACAGCAATGACATTAAGTATGTTAACTACATTGAGAACTATGATGACTTGATGATTACTATAAAATGATGAGATTAGAAAAGAGAGAAAAAATAATTATATTAAAAACCTAAAACTAATGATACCACTGATGATATTTATTATCCAGAAAACACTGATGACATTGATAATGCTGACATTATTGATGACCATAAGGACCTAAAAAAACTATTGAAACAAATAGCCATGATGACACAACGAATCTTGAATATGATTATTCAACTAATATATTTGTTTACTACAAAATAAATGATGAATGATGACTCAATGAATCAGATGAATCTAATGAAGAAGACACAATTAATAACCCTAAAAACATTGATAACACAGATAGTTATATAAAAACTGATTATCCGAATGAGCCTGATGGTGAAACTAATTCTATCAACACAGATTACCCTAATTCAAAATCATATCAAAATGAGACCCTTGACATTTAATAACTACTTACTTGGTATAGTAAACCCTATGACGTAATTAAAACATACAATACTAGTTTCATTGATAATGTCAAAGACTCTAATGAACATGATGACATCGTTGATGTCAATGAGATAAATGATGTTGAGGAAAATAATAAATTAGATGACTCTAAAACACAGATGTCAATAATAAAATAATAAAGGAAATGATTCTACTAACGTCAATGAAGACACTTAGACTGATGGCCTCGATGAAACTGAATAAACAAAAAACCCAATCAGCAATAATGACCCCAGTGTAATTCAGAGACGCTATAACTCGATTTCTTTTTACACCTATAATTAAATTGATTAAATAGAAATAATTTATCACTAATACAAGTTTGATCTCTCAAAAATTTATACTGACCATTTTTATGATGTGAATGACCATTATAAAAGAAATTACATAAAAACCTGAAAATACATCAATATTGCCAATTGAAATAATAATGATATAATGTTGATAGTAGTTATGACCCCAATATTGTAAATAACACCAACAAACCCAATAACGATAATGAAATTCACATCATTGAAAACCACAAAAACATTATGCCATTCAATGAAAATAATAACCATAATGATAACGTAGAACACCTCAAATACACTTACGATATTGAGTATCCCAATAATACCAATTCCACTAATGATGTGGATTTTTGTGAACACATCAATGATATAGTGGATTACAATAACAAAAAAAAAATATATTGAGATCTAGTTTTGTCAAACATGGATATTAATATATTTTAGTTGAATATTCTTTCTATAACATGACCGTACACCAGAGGGTTATAATATTTTAGCGACATTTTAAACATGTAACAAAAATTTTTTAATTAATTCAAATTCTTCAATGTCTCCAATAATGGTCTTCCCCATTTGTACACTAACATAAAAACCATTTTTCATAAACAAGGGAAACCTAAAATATGATAAAGGGTGATTTTATATGATCAACTAGTTATAAAATGAGAGAAATATAAACATAATAATTCAGTAATGAAATGCGAAAGTTAACATAAAAATTGTGAACAACACCATTAATATAAAATATCATAATCCTAGTTAATGGAATATTTTCTAGTAGTTAATAAGACATTAATCATAAGGTAATAAATTAAAATGATCCATGAGAGCACAACATTTTCATAAGACATATTTTTTTGAATACACATGCATATAAGATTATTTCAATAGAAGTCATGATGCATTACCATGGTAACAATACGGAATGGGTTCACTTTCACATCCATCACAATTAGATAAGGTTTAGTCCTTAGAGAATCATAGAAAACAAATTCCATTAATGAATTTTGTTCACTCCTCAATTCAATCATGTCACTCTCATGAGATATAAATTGTTACCCAAAGCAATAGAGGGAGATACTGGTCTTACCAATCACATAATGAAAATCATATTTATGTGTTCCAAAATATTATAAAACATTCTTCAAATCATAACACATAAAATGAAATGATCTACACATATATATCATTATATCATAACCAATGAGAAATATAAAATCATTATAATCATTTCATGATTTCATCATCATTTAACGCATTGAAAAAGAAAAGGGTTTCATTAGAATTCTAACATGGTATAACCAGTGGAAAAAGAAATGGGATTCATAAACATCTTGTCATCATAAAAATAAACTATTCAAGGAATGAGTATGAATTGTATAGTTGAATTGTATCCCATGTAATTAATGACTAACCTGAATTGATTTCATCATGTATAGAAGATGATTTTTAAATAATAAAAACATTATATAGTTTTGGATGAAAACAACCTTTCTTTTAAAATATATTAGGGAACTACTCTTTATAAAAAAATAATAAAAAATATTCAAAAAAAAAATAATTTCTCATCTTATAAAAGTGTTTTAAAAATTAATTTAAATAATTTTTTAAGGAAAATTTAATTTACAATGTGAATTAAAATTTTTAGGACATCATATATTTTAAAAAATATATTCATTATAATATAATATATTTAAAATCTAAAATTTTCATAATAAATAAAGAAAACATTTCTTTTTAAATGAACTTGTAAAAGCATGTATGGGAATCGTAAAATCATTAACACTTCTAAATAATGGTAAACACAATTTCTTCCATGCATGATAAAAAAACATTTCCTTTCACAATTTCAATAAAAGTCAAAAATGATTTACATTGGATAATAAAATTAAGATTAAATTAAATTAATTTTGTGAAAAGTAAACAATTGTTAAATATTTATTTAATAAATCAATATAAAATAGTAAGAAAAAATTTAGAAAACATGGGTCTTGAAGAAAAAGGATTATCAACTGGAATGTTGATTTTTCCTAAAAACATTATTCCAGAAATCACAATTACTTTAAGAGGTAATAAATAATGAAGAACATTTATTCCCATGATATATCCATAGTAGATGTAAATTATTTCATTTCATGAGATATGTATCATTAATTTGGATCATCAGAAATAAGGTCATAAATAGTCATAATAACTATAGATATTTTACCATAAAATATTTAACACTTGGAAACATTGAGACATAAGATCCATAAGTAATATCATAAAATGAAACATAAAATATAACGAGTGTATATAAACTCACAATTTGAGTTGGGACGTAATGCACTAATATTTTGAAACATAGTAGTTTTACATAAATTTTAAAGTTGATTTTAAATGTATGTCATCATATATTTATGTTTCATTCCAAAATATTTCTTTGATTAAATCAGTGATTTTATTATTAATGTCTTATGAATAGTAGTTTTACATTTATTTAATTATTCATGTATTGTAAATAAATATAATTCATCAGTGATTACATCAGTGATGTTCTTTGGTTCAATTTTGGACAAGAATGATTGATATTTAACCTGATTTTTTAGATAATATTTTTTCTATGTACCAATGTTTTGGTCTCTATATGAAGAATCTAAATGATGACACATAATGGATCTAATAGCTCTATAGAAAGACGGGATGGTCTCCACATTATTATTTATAGGATCTGGTTCATGATTTGAAATATCTTCATAACATGATAATTATTCTTCTTATAAAGTATAAGAATCAAAAGGTTCATAATTCTAGATCAGAGAGTATAAATCATACTTATAATTTTGTATATATTTTTATGGTTCATTTGGATCTATCTTATTCATGTTAATAAAAATAGACTATTACATAGTCTTTTTCCTTTAGTATAAAACATAATAATATTTACTATTGTTTCAATTACATAAGAAAATTCAATCATCACTTTTGGTGAAATTTTTTCAATATTAACCATAGTGTTATGAATAAAACAGTGAAACCAAACACAATAAATTCTATAACCATAGGATTCCAAATATTAAAAAAAACATAAGGGTTATTATTCAGGATTATTGCTATTAACAAACATTTTATTATATATCTATCTATATTCATTTATTCTTCAAAAAATTATATAGGTAATTCTTATTCATTTAAATTGTTTTTATATATATTTAGAAGTGAAATATTCCTTCTTTCTATATATCCATTCTATTGAGGGGTCTTTACGAGGTTTGATGTTATAACTATTACATTTCTTAATAAAAAATTAATAATGTCTTGATTTTTAAACAAATTTCCATGGTCACAACATAGGGTGTTAATTCGATGTCCATTTATGTTTTCTTAAAATCTAGCATACATGTGGAAATATGAGAAAACATCACTTTTTTGAAATATATATATAATAATAAATTACACCAACAGAATTCATCTACATTTAAATAAAAATAGTAATTCCCATTTATACAAGAAATTATTGATTGTCAAAATAATTCCATTTGAATAAACTCATGAGGTTGATAAGTCAAAACCTCATTCTATAATTTAAATGAAATCATGTTATGTTTCTAATTCAAGAAGCAGTTTTAGGATTTGTCATTTGGGGACACTAGATTGGGTAGATACCTGAATAATCATATTTTAGTAAGAATACTAAGTGGGGGAATAATATAGTAGCTAATTATACTTTGAAAAAGGTATGTATTTTTATGAATGTAACCCTATAAAGAAATATTTTTAGAAATTAAATAAATATGATCAAAAAAATAATGATTTTTATTTCATAATATTGTAAAAACAAAATAATGGATAAATTATTTTTCCATATTTCATAAAAAAAATATGTAGAAGATGACATATTTTGGAATGAAACATAATTTTATGTTGTTTTAAATTTAAAATTGAAACATAAAATATAACTAGTAATATCATCAAATGAAACATAAATTCACATTGTTTTACATTTAAAATTTATTTTATTCAGGTTGGATTGTACTACTATTTTGAAGATAAATTATTTTTCCATATTTTATATATAATCAAATATGTAGATGATGACATATTTCGTTTAACTAATAAAATGATTAATATATATTTTCTATAACATATGAAAAATAATTTTGAAATTATTATAATGGTTGATTAGAATTTCCTATTTTGTTGACAATTTTTTCAAATGGTTTTTTAATATGTTTTGATTCAATAAAAATATATGATTGATTTATTGATAAGGTTTGTCTTGAAAATATTATTCCATTAAAAACTTCCATGTGTACAAATATAAAACATGATTTGGATTAATCCGGAGTTCCAATTGACAATAAGTTTTCTAAAGGTATTATTGGATGTTTTCATATCATTCTGATTTCATAAATACATTATGTTTTTTGTTTATCATTCTGACTAATTTAAATGAAATAAAACATAATACCAAATCAAATCCCAAGAAATATTTATTAGATATTTATAATGAATTATTATTATATCATTATATTATCCAACAACTTATAATTTAAATTTAATTTCATATTTGGAGTTTGATTTTTTGGGTGTAAATTAGAAAAAAAACAACTCAGTTACTTTCATATTTTTTAGAATGTCAATTGTTTCATAGGATAAAAAATAGATGCATTCAAGGTCATTATTAAAATATAGGGTATTGTATATATCATTTAGAAGCTACTATGCATATGTGTTTTAGACTAATAACTCTTCTCAATTATAGAATAAATTATAAATTATATTCCTATTTTAGTTGAAAATACTATGTTTATTAATATTTAAAAAAATACCTTGAGTATATCTAGGGTAAGTTATATTGATATAAGGAATCCTTTTATATAATATCATGTCCCCAAAGTTGTTATATCATTGGAATTTTTTAATACTGAATATCAACATGTGGATATTTTCACTAAATAGAATCCCACTTCTCAGTTTTATTTTTAATGGGTTTGTTATCTTTATTTGATTTTGAGTATAAAATATTAAATTTTTTAATTAATTTAATTTAATTTATTACTATTTTTATTCTATACATTTATTTATTATTCCATTACAAATGTTTTTATTTATATTATTAATTTTTTATTTAAATTTTTGAAATTTTCTTTTCAACTTTAAAACTCACAATATTTTTCTATGTAGTTTCATTGAGAAATGGAAACAATGATTGAAAATGTCAGGATTAATATCTCTCTCCCAAAATTGTTGATGGGAAGCCTTAGTAAAAAAAATTATTTATATCTTAATACATAATTAAAAAACATCATATCTTTTTATTTTATAAAATGGAAAAGGCTAAGTTGACTGAGGAATTCAGACCAAGAGAATGAATGAAACATGTCTTCCTGAGTTTAGAAAAGAATTTTCAATAAGGGAAATTCATTGATTTTTAATGGATCTGCTATATGATCCTTTTATTGAAACATGCATATAGAATATAAGTAATATAATTTATATGTTGTATATTTGAAAAAAATTATTAGGAAATGATTACATTTTATGAACATGGTCAGTTTAGATCTAGTGAAATGGAATATATCATTTTAGTAATGGTACGCAACAAATACTTTTTCATATCTATAATAGATATTTCAAGTATTTTTAACCACCACTATCAAGGTAATTTCTTCGTAATGTTAACTAATCATTTATCAAAATATTGTTTCTTATTAGGGAACACCCAATTTTTAAAAATGTATTTAAAATTACTAGAATAATAATTCAGGATGCTGGTAACATTCATTAAATCAAAAATAGATCCTCCGAAATTGGTGCAAGAAAAATTATTTTTGGAAATATGTTTCAGATGTTTTTTATGTTATGTGAAATAAAATTTAGTTTCTATATATTCATGTTAATGTAATTGAATCACTAAATTCAACTGCATATGATTATTTTATACCATTGTTATGAAGTCCTTGTTTATATTATTATTACACAAATAGTTTGGTATGTGATATCCTAACATAAAAATTATGACACAATAGTAATTTTTTATCTTATAGATCACTAGGGAAATTTAACTTTTCATAGAGTAAAAATAATGTAATGTAAATTCCTTCCATTAATGAAAATGTGGTATGTTATGGATCTCATTTTGATGGGTGCAGATTTTTTTAAAAATATTATTATTTAGTGATATTTCTGGGAGAATATTTTGGGATCGAGAGAGGATATAACAAAAAAATTGACAAATGCTTATAAGATCTATCTCTTAGCACAACCAAAATTAATATAAGTAAATGGATAAGTAATTTTGTGGATAAATGTATATATGATAGTATAATGGTGTTTTTTAACACCATAATCCTTTTTATAAACATATAATGAAGAATGTGGATATGATCCTATTCATAGACCAAGAAGAAGGGATGGACTAGTTGTACACGATTTATTTCTTGTGTTTTAAGAGGTAATTAAACTAATACTTATTAATAAATAATGAAAATTTAAAGAAACAATAGTGGTTCTCGATTAGATGAATTAATAATTTAGGTTGTTTCTAAATATTTTATGAGACCATGGAATTCCTTGATGAGATGGTGGATTATTCGGAGGATAATGTAAGAAATCCAATAACTGAAACAACTGAACTAAATAGATAGTATTCAATTTCTCTTTTTAAAAGAGTCCTCAAAGAGGAATTCATATTTTTTATTTGATGAAACAACTTAATTTTATGGAGACATTCCATCCCCATATGGTGTGGAAATGAAAACCCAATAACCTGAACTAATGGAAGATAGTGGGCCTTATGTAAGGATAGTAGAGGAATCATCAAATTTATATATTTTTAATCAAATAACTCACAAATTTTCGAGGAACATGGTTTATAAATATAATTACATGAATCTGAAAGGTTTCAAATTGAAATTGTAACAAGATAATTCAATTAAGTCTAATGAAGAACTCAAGTTTTCAAATTTTCTCAGAGTAGAGTTTCACTATCTACACACCTCGTTACAAATTTCATGGAGGT
The DNA here is from genome assembly GCA_963277665.1 of Viscum album. Lineage (NCBI taxonomy): Eukaryota > Viridiplantae > Streptophyta > Magnoliopsida > Santalales > Viscaceae > Viscum > Viscum album. The sequence goes on from OY728140.1 coordinate 2,063,080,937, forward strand.
TCTTTATCCAAATGATGTTTTTTGTGGAATTTAGTTGGATATATATGATTAGTTTCGAGTTATCAGATCTGAATTAGTTTAAAAATATAATTTTTTAGATCTAATGATGTATATAATAATTATGTTCGAATCCACTAATGATTTTTCAATCCATGAAATGAATTATACTTCATTTCAAACAAAAACTATAAATATTTTAGGGAGCTCAGAATATCTTAAATCTATTTTTCTTATTAATAATGAAAAACATCATAGAATATAGTGTGATTAAGTTCCACTATAGGATTCATTTTAAAATTGGTAGGATATAGTTTCTATGTTAACTATTACTGAATGTAGTGTTAGAATATTCAAAAATTATCATGGTGAAACTATAGAATATACATTCGTAAACATAATTAGTTCATATTTTTTCTATGTTCTCCTAGTTTTTCTTTTGATGTTATCTCATGTATCATGGTCCTTGTTGAATGCATGGGATTGGAAAATAATTCATAATTTTGGCATTTTGTTGGATGAGATCAATGTTATTCATCAAACCATCAAAGGTTACTCGCATCATTATAAAATTTAAATTATTGTAAATCCTCCTCCCATTTGACACCATAGAATTTTTCAAAACCTTAGTAATAAATTCTCATAATACCATATAATAATTATAAAGATAATTATTAGTATATTATCTTTATCCTTCATTTTCTATAATATAATTTCCATGACTGCACACTTTTTCTTAAATGTTTAATTAGGATAAACATAACATTCTGTGATAGTTTAAGGAAACACTAACTATGTTCTGTTGCATTTATATTGATTCGTTTTTATATCATAAAATTGTGAGAAATTTATATAAACAATATATTTCTATGTCTATATTTTCCTATTATATGTTTTTTAAAAAAATAGAACTATTATCAATTTTAAACTATATAAAATATATATGATAAAAATATTCATAACCACAAATATTTTTCAAACATATAATATGAATTATTTTACCATTTTATACAAGAAATTATAAAAAATGAAATATATATTTTATTAAATATTAATTTTTTGAATTACCTAATAAATCCATTTTGCTATGATTACAATTCTATAAGTATTTTCTATGTGATTTTAGATCAAAAAATAATAGGATATTGCTTTGAATATACAAATCATATAATATACTTTAAATTCTCCTTTATTTTATTTCCCACATACACCCTAAAATATTTTACTAATAAAGTCACTTTTAATTAATTTCATAATTATTTATCATGAGATATTTATTTTATTATAAAAATATTTTTTTCTTGTTTTTCAATATTTTCAAGAAATATATACTTCTAGAATCATTGTTTCAAATAATATATTTTTAGAGAAAATTAGGTTTATCAACATTACTTTTAGTATGAAATGATACTATTTTATATTGTAAATATATATTTTAGGATTGGAATCTAAATTTTTTATATAATCTCACAATCAAGTATATTATCTTATTATTTGACAACATTTATCAGTTTTAAACCAAACATTAGAATATTTTTTATCTGGATTAATCCGATATGGTGAGCCAGTAATCTATCAAAATAAATTTCAATATATTTCTTTTGATTTCAAAAACATTTTCATTGGAATAGATACTTCATTATAATATTTTCAATGATAGATTCACTGTCACATAATAAGTGGATAAAATCATTCTTATTTATAGAGTATATAATAATTTAAATTGGGAATTCATATTTATATTTCAAATGAGTTGATAATTTTGAATTTGAAAATTTATATAATGATATATTTTGATATTCTTGACCAATAAAAATCATATTATTCTTTATTTGTAACCAATATAGTGTGATTGAAATCGTGATATTATGAAAATGCATTAAAACATTTACTTAACATTTAATAAATTATAAATATATTATTTTTAATGATTTTTGGTGATATAATATATTATTCTATTTTTAATTGTGTTCATCAATTATAGAGGTAAAATTTATATCTCTTAATGATTTTGTGTGACCATTTTTGTTTAATAGATGACTATATTATTCATGTATTACACTTTAGGGGAAAAAATACTCAATTAATTTTGTTGTTTTCATAATACTACAAAAATAATATATTTTTGGGGTTCCTCTTGGTTTTTGATATATTTAATAAATTTAATGATCAAAAATAATTCTAAAGTAGTATGTTTCGATGATTGTTTATGCTTTCTTCTAAACATCTCATCATTTTTTATTGTTTCACCAATTGGATGTGAAACCATATTTCAAAAATCATTAATCATTTTTATATTTGTGTGTGATATTCTCATACAATTATGTTTTTATTAAGGATCCCTTTGAATTAACTTGATCTGTTGAAAAATGTCAACTTCCAATGCTCAGTTATAGTGTTTTCATGAAAAACGTCATTTTTAGTTAAAATCACTACTGTCATAGAGAAATTGCTGGTGGGTTTGTATAATGGATCATTGTTCCCAAAAAATATATAATTTTTTATTCTTTCCTTTATTTTACAATTTATAGAATTATTTGAAAATAGAATACTAAACTGCCTTCAAAAACACTGAATGTAATTACTTTTAACTTATCAACATGTTTACAAAAGTACAAAATTAACAACCCTTTTGTCTTTGGTATTGTTCCAAAAAAAATTGGAATATCTTAAAAAATCAGTATAACTTTATTGTATATTAATATGGAATCCTATATATATTAGGTATGTAATATAGGATTGGGTTCATGTGAAAATGAGATACAATGTTATTAATTTAATAATTTGATGGGGACTATCTAGTTAGTTTTTTGTATAGCCATAGTATTTATATATAGTGGTATTATTCCTCTGGTACATGTACTATGTGATGTAGAGTATTTCTCTCTGAGTGATGGACTATGTGATTCAGAATATGAGATGTGAAATAAAACAATTTAAGGGTTTGTGAAAATTGACAATTAACAGACATTAGTTTTCCGTGTTTGTTTAGGGAAGGATAGTTTGATATGTTCCCTATGTAATTTTTATATAGATAACACATTTTAATATATATATATATTACATCATTTTAGAATACTATTTAATATGTTTACAAAAAAATCGCAAGGGGAACTTAATTGTGTATTGTCTTTAGAGACTGGGATCATAGTCTTCTAATTTGGTGAATGATCTTCAAAATATCTTTTAATGAACATCCCCTTTATTATTTTTCACAAACATACCCATCATAAATCCATTCTTCAAAACCTGGTGAAATGAAAATACATATGTGGTGAGATTAGATGCTCGGTAAGGGTAAACAATGGAGATACATAATCATAACAAGATCATATTGGTACGAGTACATGATAATTAAACTTTAACTCCATGATGTTGAAATGAAATATTATAATCTTGATTATTTGTGTGAGATCATATGATAACATCCAAGGATAATACAATGGAATGGGTTCACTCCACAAACCATGTATGTTGTCATGGTTCAATCCAATAACCATTAATATTGATAATTTCCCTTGATAAACTGGGTTTACACCAAATTCATGCCCTTTATATCTCATGATATATTAATATTAACCCAATATTTTGGAGGGAGGTATATATCCATCACATAACATAATTAAAATAAGATTTATGTTTCCTAAAATATCATAAAAAGTTTATCATCGCATAAACCATGAAATAAAATGGGTTTTATAAACATTTCATCAAAAAATAATATGTGTATAAGAGATAGGTTTCATATTAATTTTATCATTTTTTAATAGAATAAATAGTGTACAAATAATTTTTTTTCATAACAATTATATATTAGTATAACTATTGTAAAAAAAATGGGAGTTGTAAAAACCATGTAAAAATATAAATCATTCAGTGGAATAATAAAAATGGTATCCCTGGATCACATCCCTATTAAATAATATGTGAACTCAAAGTACGTCAGCATAGATGTACAATGACATTGATGGAATAATCATTTTGAATAATTATTTTTTAAATATACACTCTTTGAAAATAAATTTTGGAAACTAATCATTACAAAATATTTTATAAATCATTTTCATGGAAAATAATTATTGAAAAAATATAAATGAGTAAAAATCATCATTAAAATGTTCTTTAGTGAAAATATACATCCTAATTTGAAAAAACATTTTTAAAGCTTAAAAATAATTCCGAATTTTTTTTAAATATTATATTTAAAAACGTCTAATTTCTGAAATATCAAGGAATTTTATGTGAAAATATCATTGAATTCTTTTTGATATAAGTGATAAATCATTGAATCATCTTGATAATGGTAAATACTGTTCACGACTTTCTTGAAAAATATAATGATTAATGTTTGATTTTTGGAAAAGGATGAAAGTAAATTATATAGAAAATGACAATAACATTCTCTTCCAAATTAGTTTTCAAAATTAAAAAATGACTAAAAAATAGATTAAACATCATTTGATGTATTTAAAAACTGTTTCTAATATCTTTTTAAGAAAACAAGTTATTGTATAAAAAACATTTTGGACCAGAAAGATTATCTTTCTTAAATACATTAAATTTAAATTATTTATTAAACGAAGAGAGGAAAATGAATAGATAAAATAAAATCTCATGACATAAATGGTGTACAAGAAAATTCATGAGGTTTTTTAGATACATATCACCTTATTTTATCATCATAATCATTTTCATAATTCAATATTAAAAATGAAGAAAATGTAATATAAAATCATTACCAATTTTTAACTGTGAAATGTAAGACCAATGAAGTAATATCATTAAAATTACCATAAACTTTTAGTGGGATAATTATATTAATGATATTGCATGTAATATGGTAATTATATCCACCTAATAAAATAATATAGGAACATAATGTGACATATGTCTCAATATAGAAAACCATTGAAAAAAAGAACTTACCACTTTGGTATCAAAAGAAATGTAGACCCCATAAAAAATATATCATGAAATGGGTTTGAAAATATATATAATATTCTAGATAATAGTCATAAAATACATTCATTTGTAGTATATATACACCATATAAAAGAGCTAGAATGTGAATATGGAATGTGTCTCATAGAAGTGAAAAGGGGGATGAAAATCCCTTAACGCTTTAGTCAAATTCTAAATCATAATCAACAATAATGAATAGTGTAAAATTAAAGGACTTATATCATAAATATGATTATATTCATGATATAATATTTCTAATGGAATGTATAGACAACCTAAAAAATAAATATGTGGTAAATTTTCATGTTTCCATGAAATTAAAGTAAGATTAGAAATCCCATACCGAAAGAGATGACTACCTTAGATCTATTTTCAACCTCATTTATAATAAATAATAGTTTTTAATAAATATATTAATAAACAATACATATATATGTAATATCATATATTATTTACTTATGTCCTTTTGTTACATGTATATTAATAATTCAATGTTAATGTCTAATTTTGTTTAGTAACTTATTTGTTTTCAATATATGATTTTAATAGTTTTTATAATTACTATACATTGATATTGGATCAATAATTTCCATAAAAATAATGATGATCAATTATACAACTAATACTAATCATGAAATATAGTATTGACATATTAAGTATGCAAAAATCATATAAATGATAGTTCATACATACACAAATTTAACGTGTTAATTGTTCAAACATTAAAATTAGCAATGAGTAAAGTAATATATTACAGTGAGATAATTATAGTAATATAAAAAATTAAATATCATTTCTTAAAATTTAATTATACATACCATCTATGTGGTGTGGTGATGTATAGAGTGTCCCATAACTTCATGGTGGGGTGGTCCACCATTACACAAATAATGTTATTATATTTTACATAGAAAAAATGTATGAAATATAATTTTACATAATATTTTCATAACTATAAATATTTCATAAATATCATAATAATTTAATTTATATAATTTATATTTATTAATTATTTCCCTTTATCATTAATGTAAACCAATAATGAAAAAGAGCAACGTCAGTTTCTAAGGCTATATTCTGCTATACACATGATAAACACTATCATTTCATCTTTGGTAAAGAAATATAAAATATTTTAATATGATATAATAATTCCATATGAATAATAAGATTATAAATATCATAAATATACTATATTTCAATCGTCATAACTGACAGTGAGAGGTTTTAATGGAAAACCAAAGGTCCTTAGTTTGCTTAGTGGTAGTTTTATTTACACAAAAATGATGATTTAATAACCCATTTATCAATGTGGATATGGATGTGGGACATTACCATAAAATAAAAATATCATTATACATAATATACTATTCTAATAGTATCAGCGTGGTTAAATAATAATTTAATGTGGTGGAGGAAAAATAAAATGAAAACAATCAATTTAGAATGTTAGCATTTTGGGGTAACACTTTTAGATTGCACCAAAATCTATTATAGGATTCATTTATACAAACAAATCTATGGAACCAATTTTTCAAGGAGGGTTGATGTGGATTTATTTTGGTAGGTAATTTCCAAAACACAATTTTTTTGTGTTGTGAATAATAAAGAAGCGTGGGTGGACAATTGTATATGAGGTCCATGTCGCACATTTGATTGCTTGAAAAAAAGTGTAGCCACGTTATTATCACCAACCATTGATAAAAGATTGTATATTTTAGAGATTCAGATATTATTCCATTGAAAAATGTTCATAAAATATATTTTATAATATTTTAATGTCATTTTAAACATTATCATTTTAGTTTGACAAATGATATACCCAATGTTACGTTAACTTTATTAATTAATTTTATAGTTTTCACTATTAATTTTGGTAAACAAAATTATTACCCTCATTTGATAATATAATATACTCTGTTTGAAAATTCTTTATATTTATTCCTAAATTCAATTCATATATTTGAAATTTAGTAATTTGAAATTATTCCCATAGACTCATGGAGAAATATGGTTTTTGAAAAGCATCATAGAAAATCTTTATAATTTTTTTATATCCTATTTAAAAAAAAATTATTTAAATTAACCTCAATTATATTTATATATCAATAATGTATCAATAAAAATTGATATTTTAAATAGAACTTAACTTTATACATAAATAAAAAGAAATTTAATTTTTCAATTAAAATTCTATATTTGTCACAAATAATCAAAAAATTATTCATTTTGAAAAAATGAAACAAATGTGTGATGGGGCCAAAATATTGCATGAATGGAAGGGACGGAAAAGAAGTCTGGCACGCTGCCTCACGAAGCACCGATGTGAAGCACCCCGAGCATCACGGTCTCACGATGCTTCGGAGGCGGTAACTCTCCGCAAACGAGTTTGACGTTCGTGAGCCCACCATGAATCTCGGGAGGTGGTAACTATCAGAGAACAAGTTTGACGTTCACGAGCCTGCCGCAAAGCTCGGGAGGCGGTAACTCTCCGTGAACGAGTTTGACATTCGCGAGTGCGCCGCGAAGCACCTTTGGCGGCGCACGAGTTCTGCTTCATGGTGCCCTTTGACTATAAATACTGGGCTCCCCCTGAGTCCCAAGGACGGACAATCTGACCAATCAGCTTCTCCTCTGCCGAATCGCGAGGCACCCTTTTCCCCCGAGAATTATGAGCTCTGCGAGGTACATCTACTTCGCGTGACGCCTTTTCTTTGTCTCATTTTGAGCCCCTCTTCTGAGAGGGATTCCCTTCGCGAATCTCAAGGGAATTCATGAAGGAAGGGGATTCCCAAGGGAACCCGGGTAGCCGCGGAGAATTTATGCTTCGCGAAACACCCAACCTGTACTAGTGATCCCTATGCTAAGGCAGGATCGTTACACATCGCAAAGCACACTACTTCGCAGCACCATACTTCGCGAGGAACCTCTTCTTCACGAGGCAGTGCTCCGCGAATACTGTTCTACATCGCGAAGCACCCTCCACTCACACCTATGCCCTATGCTGAGGCTAAGGCACTCCTCTTCGAAAATCACACTCCTTTTCTTGTAAATTCCGCTTCCCGTGCAACCCTCCAGGTATGCACGATGTGATTTCAATGTCCCACGGACAATACCACTCGTATCATTGCTTCACCTAATGCTTCTTCGCATAGGCACGCTAACGGCTATTACTTATTCTCATAGCCACGCTAACGTGGACCCCTCAATGGTTCGCTCCACAACCCCCCTTGACCATGGCCTTTCCAGTACCTTCCCTCCCCCAAGGACCAGAGGGTATCAGTTATATAAGTTCTAGGGGTGTGGAATGAAACCACCTCATCCGAGCTACAGGACGTTAAACTGCCAAGCATCACGTCTTCAACACATCAGGTTAAACTGTGACCTGACCTCGTGCCCCGCACGAAGTGTCCCCCCATGTCGAACATTTTTTATGCCACTCATCTCCACAAGAGTGGAATAACCCATCCACAATGGATGATATCCTCATTACCGGAGTGGTGTATGTTCTCAGGAGAAGGGCGAACCTAGTTCCCCAACGGATGGCTACACCCCTGTATCTCTGTACTTCCCCACTACCAAGGTCAGTGGAGGGAGTGATAGGGAACGAGGCACCTCCCATTATTGGTCCCAAATCCCTCTTTCGCTGTGCTCTGTCGCACTTCGGGCCTCCATCCTGGAGTAAGTCCCAGCACCATGGGCCGCCTAACGCGTAAGCCCCTCTTCGCTTCTCACAAACGCACCCTTCACGGCGTGATCGTCATGTCCTTGCTGTCTCTCGTTTCTCACACCGAGAATGACTCACGTGGGCTTAGAGCTAGCATTGCCCATGACAATACCTTATCCAGCATGACGTTAAACTGCATGCCCTCGTCCAGCATGACGTTAAACTGCATGCCCATGTCCAGCATGACATTAAACTATATGCCCCCATCCTGCATTACATTAAACTGCACACCCAACATGTACTAGTGATCCCTATGCTAAGGTAGGGTCGTTACACATCGCGAAGCACACTGCTTCGCAGCACCCTGCTTCACGAGGAACCTCTTCTTTGCGGAGGGAGTGATAAGGAATGAGGCACCTCCCATCATTGGTCCCAAATCCCTCTTTTGATGTGCTCTGTCGCATTTCGGGCCTCCATCCTGGAGTAAGTCCCAGCACCATGGGTTGCCTAATGCGTAAGCCCCTCTTCGCTTCTCACGGATGCACCCTTCACGGCGTGATCTTCATGTCCTTGCTGTCTCTTGTTTCTCACACCGAGAATGACTCACGTGGGCTTAGATCTGGCATTGGCCATGACAATACTCTATCCAACATGAAGTTAAACTGCATGCCCTCGTCCATCATGACGTTAAACTGCATGCCCATGTCCAGCATGACGTTAAACTATATTCCCCCATCCTTCATTACATTAAACTGTACACCCATCCTATACTAGTGATCCCTATGCTAAGGCAGGATCGTTACACATCGCGAAGCACACTTCTTCGCAGCACCCTGCTTCGCGAGGAACCTCTTCTTTGCGAGGCAGTGCTCCGCGAATACTGTTCTACTTCGCAAACCACCCTCCACTCACACCTATGCCCTATGCTAAGGCTAAGGAACTCACCTCACATCATTGGTCCCAAATCCCTCTTTCTCTGCGCTCTGTCGCACTTCGGGCCTCTATCCTGGAGTAAGTCCCAGCACCATGGGCCGCTTAACGCGTAAGCCCCTCTTCGCTTCTCACGGACGCACCATTCGCGGCGTGATAGTCATTTCCTTGCTGTCTCTTGTTTCTCACACCGAGCATGACTCACATGGTCTTAGAGCGGGAATTGTCCAGGACAATACCTCGTCCAGCATGATGTTAAACTGCATGCCATCATCCAGCATGACGTTAAACTGCATTCCCTAGTCCAGCATGACGTTAAATTGTATGCCCCCTTCCCGCATGACATTAAACTTCACACCCATTTTAACTACGAGGTCATTGATCCATGTCAATGAATGGTACGTAGGAAGCCTCCACGAGGTTCAAACCCACCCGTCATAAAATTCACGTCGAGTTCCACCTTCATCCAGCATGACGTTAAACTGCATCCCAGTCCGACGGCAAGCCGTTGTGACCATCCCGAACTACGAGGACTTTGATCCATGTCAAGGCATGGTACATAGGAAGCCTCCCTGAGGTTCAAGCCCAACAATCATTGGCCCAAACCGTCTCCTTGTCGGTGTGCCAAGACCCCATTTTCTCCCGAACTCCGAGGACTTTGATCCATGTCAAGGCATGGTATATAGGAAGCCTTCACGAGGTTCAAGCCCACCACAAGTGGACCCTCGGGTTCACCTTCACATCGGTTCGCCGACGAAGCCCTTCCGAACTACGAGGACTTTGATCCATGTCAAGGCATGGTTCGTAGGAAGCCTCCACGAGGTTCAAGCCCACCGCCCATCATTTATTCACGTCAGGATTCACTCTTGTCCAGCATGACGTTAAACTGCATCCCAGTCCGACGGTAAGCCGTTGTGACCATCCCAAACTACGAGGACTTTGATCCATGTCAAGGCATGGTATGTAGGAAGCCTTCCCGAGGTTCAAGCCCGTCTCTCATCAGACCATGGTCCACTTTCACGTCGGTTCGCTAACGATGCCCATCGGACCATGGTCCACCTTTACATTGGTTCACTGACGAAATCCATTGGGCCAAGGTCCACCTTCATGTCGGCTCGCCGGCACCATTCTAAACTACGTGGACATTGATTACCTTCCTGAGGTTCAAGCCCGTCTCTCATCGGACCAAGGTCCACTTTCACGTTGGTTCGCTGACGATGCCCATCTGACCAAGGTCTACCTTTACGTTGGTTCACTGACGACATCCATCGGGACATGTTCCACCTTCATTTCAGCTCGCTGGCACTATTTTAAACTACGTGGGCTTCGATTCCATGCCACGAGGATACGTCGGAGGTCTCTTCGAGGCTCAAGCCCGACTTCACCATCGCCCTTGCGATGGTCCCATTCCATTCCCCTCTCCACTTCAATCATCCATCCATCCGCTGTTCTTCACAGCCATCCATAGGCCCATCCTGCTATCGGCACCCCTTCATGGGAAATCCCTCAATCCGATCCATTCTAGCTAATGCTCTGATGGGGCTGATCCGTCTCGGCTGGACATTAAATTCACGTCATACCCTGTGTTAAACACAGGTAGATGAGGAAAACCTTAGACATATGTCTATGACATATAATTCCTCGTGCTCGATGTGGGATGCCTCGTGTTTCCACGCCCTCGCGAAGCCCTGTGACCAGGGATAATAGACAGACATGTCAGGTCCCCAGTATCCAGACACGCTACTGATGCATCAACGTGACTAATCCCCCGACTGATGGTTGCTGCCATGACCGGACCCTTTGGAATTTCCCGACAGAAGCAGTGTAATTAACCGGCATCCATGGAAACATGGCATTGGGAAGAGTTTCACGAACAACTTATTAAATCTATGAGGGAGACCCAGACTAGGTGATGAGTTCTGAGGAGGAATCCACGAAAGGAAGAACCGACATCCCATCATCCTGTTTCAATCAAGGAGCAGACATCCATTAATAAGGAGTGAATTTCGCCCGCCTTTAGAATGCGGGAATGCGGGGCAACAGCACAGCGCGTCCTCCTCCGTGAACGGACGGATGCACGCGCCCCGACGAAAGCATCGGAAACAATGTGTTCATAATATAACTTATTTATTATGATTCTAAAAATAATGTTCATTTTATGAAATAAACATTATAAAGATAATATAATATTTTGTCATAAAACAAATACAAATCATTAGTGAATGAAATATATTTTGTATCAATATAATCACTTTACAAAATAAGATTTGATTATTTACTATGTATTTATAAATACATTTCTATTGAGTATGAAATTTATTTTAATTATTCATGTTTTATTTAATGCTATTCATTCTCACCTATTTAATGGCTATGTTATTAGGGTTATATTTAAAATATTATTATTTCGATGTCCTCTAAATCTCTTTGTCATTTCTCATGCATGCGAATGATGAAACGCATTTTTGCATGTAATAAATATGTTCTAGAAAGAAAAAATAACCTGAAAAAAATATTATCTAAAATATATAGATTTTAAATTCAACCCCCATAACATTTAACTTACCCATGATGTTTCTCTTAGTCATTAATGTTTTAACATTTTATAATTCATTCACAGAAACCCAGATTTTAAAAATTAATAACAATCCATCTCCTTTAGAAGGGAAATATTTAATCATAAAGGATAACTAAAGTAATTGATTACTAGGTTTACACTCATATAACAAAGGTGGTATGTCAAATATTTTTAGGGAATAGAGTCATAATAATTTATAAAGAGGAATTAAGATCATTTATCATAAGAAAGTATGTGATCCGGTGAAGGTCAACAACTAAAAAACCATAAGAAATAGAAAATAAATAATATTGTTGATATAAAAATGATTACAAGTGGAAATAATTTTTTATCCAGATCCTTTTTTTAAGTTGAATAATATTCAATAGAAGATATAATTACTTGATTTCATTTGTTTTCATTAGATTAATCTCCCCCTATGGTTGTGAGTTGTTTAATTACCACAATATAACATTCTCCATTAAATGAAGGTGAATTTCTTATTCCTAAATAAAAAAAGGTCATAATGTAAAAAAAACTGAATGATAACTAAATTCATTGATTTTAGTTTTTATTACAACAAAATTATTAGCATAGGTTATCCAATATGTGTAAATCTTAATATAGTGAATTAATCCATTAATCTCAAAAACCTCGACCCATGATAGAAAAAAACCATTCCATTAATGAATAACATTAGAATCCATCCAATATTCTGAATTTATGAAAAAGGTCACTATAATTGTCATATTAAACATAAAATAAATCCCTTAAACAACATGATGTTGAAATAAATTTTCCCATACCAAACATGTGAGTTATATAATCATGTATTCTTTTGAAACATAGTTATATCTTGAATTACAATAAAACCTTATTTAAAACATACATGATTCTATATTCCATGAATAAACCCAAAAAAATTAATATATTATATAATCATATAATTTTGTAAAATCCATCAATGATAACATAACCCACGTTGAAAATAAAAAATAAATCAGTTCCAATATCATTATTAGATATAGTTACAGTATCTATAGGGGATGAATTTAGTAACCAATAAGATTTTTTATTCTAAATAGTTTTAGTAATATCATCCAATAAATATAGAACATTCTAGTTAACCTAAATAGAAGATCAACATAAATCATGAACTATAAAAAGTACTCTCAAATACTCATTAGGACACACTCAAAACAATATAAATTATTTCATTATCCCTTGAAATCAATTTAATCAATAAATATATATATAAATTATTATTATGGGTAACTGTCAATGTTATGGATTTAATTATAGTATAAATCAAATTCAGTTTTAATGAATATAAATAAAATGGACAAAACACACAATGGAATTGAATACAAGATGTTTAGTCTCGTGCTGAGACATAGTCCCCTCTACATGGAAATGATGTTCAGTGAGGTATTTTAAATAAAATAATATCTTTTCCACAACCAGTATTGGGTTAAGAAATATTTTGAAAACAATACAATCCAGACAAAGGCCTTTTTCATAGTAATCAGGGGAGTTCTTATAAAACAAGACACAACTATACCTCTACCATTGTAATGTCCCAAATTGAATACCATTAAACGGTGCCCGAAGCCAGTATCCCACATGAACTCAGTCAATTTTCCATGTACTCTGGAGGCTACTGAAAAGAGGTAAGGGTCCAGTATGTTAGTGGTGGGAGACTATTCCCTCTTTTATTTGTGTAAAATACTCGGGTAAGTAAAGATGTAATAACATAGGAATATATAATTATAACATTAAAAATGTAAAAAGAATAACCAAGACATGAAATAAAAAACTAAACTGAAAGATAAACATGAAATGTCTATATATTTGTATCAAGTGTCTAAAAATAAGAAAATTGGATGTAAAGGAGTAGAGACTCCCAAGCAGGTTTTAAACCATTTATGGTTCCCATAACCAAGAATCATACCCAATCAACAATCTAAACTAGTGATCTTTCCCTTGTCTTGTCTTGCAACAATAATGTCTATTTTCTTATTGATCAGGCAGCCCATGTAGGGTGTAAGTACGACTCAGTATGTCACCACAAATAGTGTCTAAAACAAATCCTGGTATAAGTAGTGCATACAGTTCTATTAATAATAAAATAAGGAAATAAAGGAAACATTTTATATTTATCTAATTAACCTTTATTTGATAACTTAAACTTCTGGGTTCTTAAGGTCAGCCAAACCACATCACCTGCATCGGCACATTCAAATGTCTGAACCATTTTTGATATTCATTTCAAAATCTTTATTCCATAATATTCAATTAATAAAAAAAAAGAATCCATAGTACAAAATAAATGAACGAGTGTAGAATGTGATGTATAACACACTTGGGAGTATTTAGATCTTCAGTACCTATCTCACAAACCCATGGGTATTTGGAGCATCAATACTTGTCCCATAAGATAATAATTTCATTCGTGTCATTGGTTCTAGAGCTCCTTGTCTTAGACCCCTATGGGTATTAAGAGTGTCAGTCCATGTCCCACAACCCATTCTCGATCAAACATCTATTTCACACATACCACATTATTCAATGTTTAATCAACCATAACCTTCCATCACAATTCACATTCAAAATGTTGATTAATTAATTAAACCATTAATCATAACAATTGTCACATTAATTCAAATAAAATTATTTAACAAAATCCACAATCTCAAAATGTGCATAACTAATCTGAAAATTAATTATTTAAAATAACAAAATAATTAACCACATTATTAATTTTTTTTCTGAAATTGCATAAATTGATCCATCATCACAAAATTTTTCATTATTATATTTTAATTAATTTATTTTTCCAAAAAATTTAATTACCAATTTCATATTTCACCAAATTAATTAATTTACAGAAATATTTAATTGATTAAAAAAACACAATTATTATTTACGCCATGATATTTGTAAAATTTCATATGCATAACAAGATGAGACTGTGGGATTTGATTTTATAATAACTACATTATGTCAATGATAACTCACACATCAAAAATCGAGGTATGGTTAGATATGGTTCTAGTGCAAGAGGATAGACAAACTCCCTCGTTGTTGTGCGCACCAGCTTGACTAGAAAAAGGAAAATGGTGCACAATAAAGTCATGCTCTAGGTAATCAGATAGAAGAAGATAAAGGATAGTTATGAAAATAACATCCATAATATTCCACACATGACAGCTCTAACCCACAACTCAATAAATCGGATATTTTAAAAAGATATATATAACTTTACAGAATCAATAAAAAACCACTAAATTTAAACTCTTTATTATATTTCCATTAGATTTATTTCTTGTTTGTGGGGTGATTTATTTTACTCCTAGAAGTATTTTTGAAATTTTTTTAATTACAAACTGTCCAAAATGAGGTTCCCAAAACATTCCATGGACACAAAATTTAAAACATCATATGTAGGAGATGATTGATAAGTGAAGCATCAATTTAATTAATTAATGTAATTTATAAATTAAATTAAACATTTTTAATTTGTTAATTTAAGAAAAATTTTGTTACAAATAATAATTATACTCTTCCTAGGGTAAACCCCACATTTCAGACTCATCTATGGTATTTGATTTATTATAAGATTCATGGTTTTTGAGTTATTAATTATTTATTCTTTGAGAAATGGAATAAATAATTAATTAAAATAAATGGGAAAATTTTTGCGGGTGAGGCATCAAAACCCATGACACATACAAATGATATACCTTCTCTAGGGTAAACCCCTCATTCCGGACCCCTTGGTTGTATCAAATTTCCAAATGGATGCACCGTTTGAGAGATATTTACTTAATTTAATGAAACTGATATATTAAATATTATTTAATAACTTTAATTTATATGTGAGGAATCTATTCTGCAGACACTAACATATTTCAAACACTACCTAGGGTAAACACCCTATTCTGGATATAGTGGGGATATCAGATTTCCTGGAGTTACTCAAATATTTGTCACATATCTAATGTGTTTTATATAATTTAATTAATATATTTAATTCATCTACGTTGAAGCCTCTGGGACCTCTGAATCTCTCACTACTCTGTGACTATCTTTGAAAGCATTCCATTAAAATATTATAAAGTGTTAAAAGGGAATTATTTCTTCTGTATATCTTTTAAACATTTATTTTGTTGTTTCGCCAATAAAATATTATTATAATATTCACATAAAATATTTATAATCTATAAAAAAGATTCAATGGAAATAAAATACATGAAAAAACAGAATCATACAATCTCCCAACATTATAAGAGCTCATCCTCTATCTGTACTCCCAAACCTCTCTGAGATTCCGAGCTAAAAATAACGGGGAACCGAGCCTACATATCTACCACCCTATCCCATATCTCTTACTTCACACGTCTATGTTTCCATAAAACACAAACTATCATTATAGTTTTTCCCCTCAACACATTCTCATCATGATCCAAACTACCTATCAGATGATCCTCAAGGGAAAAATCTATCTCAAGCTTGACATCATCCACACCAATGACATGAGAAGGGTCCTGGTGTTACTGTCATTGTTTTTATACTAGGAAAACATTATGCATAACACAATATTTCTGTCAAAGAACCAATCAGTATAATACCATCCCGATTCTCTTCAATATCTCAAAATATCCAACAAACCTGGTTACCAATCATCTCTTACTTAATATCCTATGATGAACCACCCTACCAACCACCCAAAAGAATATTTTATCACCCTATGTAGACACTAGGGGTCACCTAATTATTTCATCATAAGACTTCTGCCGACCTTGATATGTATCCATTTTTTTCCGAATCACCTTACCCTACTCTGTCTTCTCCTATGCGAGACTCAGTCCCAACAACTTTGAGTCACTATATTCCATCCATCATTATTGTGATATACATGTCATAACATAAATATCCTTTTATGGATCTATATTTATAGTATCCTATTAACTATTTTAATAGGAAAACTCCACTGAAGCTTGGTGATTCTCCTATAATCGAATGAAATCATGTACTCACACTCTCAACATATCCTCAAATACATGTATAGTATGATCTGACTAATTATATATTTGTGGATGGAATATCGTACCCAATAAAATGTGTGTACCAAGCTCATATTACAAGCCATGATAGAAGCATGATGTAAATCATGAATAATGATACGAAACTATAGTTTGTGGCCCATTGTTCAGTTAAACTATCTCCTATAAATACACCTCTATAAAGGTGCAAAATTGTAAAATATTTCTTTATTTGCAAGAAATGTTTTACCTTTTTCATCAAATCTAAAATGACCCAAATAGCATCATTCTCCCTATGTGTTTTTGAAAGACCTACCATAATGTCCATGGTCACATCATCCCATATCCATTCCCGAATGGGAAATTGTTGAAGTAAAAATCCATGTCTTTGATGCTTTTCCTTCACCCATAGAGAGGTGATGCATCGTATCACGAACCATGTTATCTCTTTCCTCATGCATGGGAACCAAAACAATCATCGTAGGTCATGGAAAATTTGGTTACACTATGATGGACCGCCCATTTTGAGGCATGAGATAACCACATTTTCTCATCTCACATGCTTGTGAGAACATCAACCAGGTTATTCACATAAATTATATCATCATAATATATCTTCTAGTCCTAAGGTGACCCCCACCATCAATGTTTTCTCGTAAGGACAAGGAATATATGTCCTCATATTGCATATATATAATCCATCTCAAAAGAGTATACTCTGCTACAACAGACATGATTTTCATCTATGGTTGTCTCTCCTAAACCACAACGTCCATCTAATCTAGGAAAGACATCATCCTCCACTTCACACTCGAATCATGAACAATCTGATTCCATGATTTCCTACTCAAAGTGTCAGCTATATTGTTTCCATCCCTAGGTGTATATACCATCTCAAAATCAAAAGACAACATATACGTAACCCATATCCACTGTCAAAGATTAAAATAAAGCCGAGAATATATGCACTTCCATCTCTTCTGTTCTGTATAAACCGTAATAATTTTTCCCAAGATGTAGTTTCACCCACACATCAAATCATATTCTACAACAACAAACTCAAGGTCATGCATAAGGTAATTCCATTACTGTAGCCTCAACTGTTGAGACCCCTAAGCCACATTTTTATCCCTTTGTATCAAAACAACTCCAAATACAACCATGGAAGCATCACAATACACCATGTACTCTTCACCTGACTCTGGTAGAACAAAAATTGGTGCGGACTTCAAATTCTTATTCAATTCCAGAAAAGCATTCTCACAAGCCTCCGACCATTCTAACATTACTCCATTTTTGTCAAGCCTGAATGTGAAACTACCTAACCAGAAAAGTTTTGGATGAATCACTTGTAGTTTCCAGTTAACCTAAAAAGTGTCAGATATTGAAAACATTCTTTTTTTTCTCCAAAGAAACCATTGCACGCACTATATTTGGATGAATGGAAACACCATCCTTTGAGATAATGTTTCCCCTGAAATGTACCCGATGAATCCAAAATTTATACTTAGGTAGCTTGGCATATAGCTGATTACTTCTCAGTGTAATTAGGATGATGTCTAGATTTTTGGGCATGATCTTCATGAGTCATTGAGTACAACAAGATGTCATCCACCAATACCACCAAAAACTCATTTAGGTATGGATAGAAGATCCATTTCACTGTTTCCATAAACACTGATGGTCCATTTGATAACCCAAATGGAATTACAATAAACTCATAAATCCCATACCAACTCTTGAAAGTAGTCAATGGTATATTATAGCTCTGAACACTTAAATGATTATACCCCAATCATAAATCAATCATTGAGAAAACACAGGCTCCCTTCAACTAGTCAAATAGTTCATCAATATGTGAAAGTGGATATCAATTCATTATAGTCATCTTTTTCATCATCTGGTAATTTACACACTGTTGTAATCTCCCATCAGACTTATTTGCAAATAGCATACGAGATCCCCCAGGTGATGTACTTGGATGAATAATTCCTTTAACCATCAAGTCTTCCAGTTATGCATTGAGTTATTGAAGGTCTATGGGGGCTATCTTATATGGTGGAATAGATACTCGCTCAGCTCCCAACATTATTTCTATAGTATATTAAACATCTCTCTTAGGTGGTTTCTAAGAGAAATCTTTCTGAAATACACCAGGAAACAAAACCACCTCTGTTATAAGCACATCTTTCCTAACACCTTTGAAATCCAGTAAAATACTATCAACATGGGCTGTGAGCTCACCTAATTACTAAGTAATTTTCCATCCTCGGCCTTCTTGGATATACCACTCCCCATGGTGAATGTAATGGTTACTCGCAAGAGACATAAATGTCACCCCTTAACAATAATAGTCAATGTGGGCTCAGTATACGACTAAATAGTCGATACCCAGAATTAGGATAAAGGCTACCAAGTCAATGATATAGAGATCCCATGGAAGAATTTACACCCCAATCTCTAGAAAGAATCCCTTTCACATATAGATCTCTCAAGACCGTACTCCCAAAGGTGTTTCTATCATTATAACCCAACTCACAAACTCGACTACCAAACTCAAACTGGTAGAATGATTGGTATATATAAAGGAATTAGAGGCACCGGTATCAAATATGGTAATAGATAAGGTAGAATCCCAATGAATAAGAAATATCACTATCGATGGTTCACCCTTGGTATCCAAAAGTGTAGGTTGTACCGCATGTAGCTATGATACTCCTCTAATTTTTGACTCCATCTGATTCACCTAACTTCTATCACTCTAATAATATGGGAGTTGTTTCCCAAAAGCACCATGTCTGATTCCTTTACCTCCTCAGCCAGTAGAACACAAACTCTGGGACTGATAATGTCTAGAAGACCCCTTCCCACAATCCAACTCTGTTTAGTTGTTCCATCACTACCTAACTACCTTGTGTTCCTTCATGGCCTTTGCATATGTCCCATCCAACTACAAGATCTTAATTCTCTATGTGGTAGAGGACATTGTTTAGGATAATGTCTCCGCCTACCAAACTAATGAAAAAAACAATTGGGTAATGTCTTGTATAACCAACCCCTCTTTCAAGTTATCTTCAGTCCACTTCCATGGCTAACATTCTTATAACGTCGCTTCCTTCTCTCGGGAATCACACCTTCTAACCATCTAGTAAAAACTAGTTGTCCACTACTAGAAACCTCTTTCAGGATCCCCTATGATATGAGATCCTGATTTACCACTTCCAAAAAGTTCTTCATCCGTAAAATTTTCACAGGAAATATAATTTCACATTTAAATCCATCGTGAAATCGTTTTACAAAAGTGGCATCATCTGCTTCCAATGATAGAGTATAAAATTTTATGTCATTAAAGCATCTATCAAATTCCATCACCACAATATTTCCTATAGTTATCCTCATGAACTCAGGTGCTTTCCCCTTATAGAGAATCTTTGGATAATAGTTCTCTAAGAACTTCTCCTGAAATTCCTTCCACACCATAGCTTCCTGCTGTGTCTCCCATTTCTAGATATACCACCAACATTTCTATTGAAAAAGAAAAACCTAAGCTTCTAGCTTGAATATATTCTCAAAAAGTGTAATTAGGTGGTCATGTATAGTCTAGATATATTCAAACCCTAAATCATATTTCTTCGGACCACCCTCTCTAGTAAAAGATGGTGGGGGATGCCACAAGAACTCCCTCGTAAGATGAGACATGACTTTCACAACCCACCCTGGGTCTCCTTCCATCATTTAAATGAATCGTGTGATGTTCTCTCGAATCTATTCCCATTCTTCCTCAATTGGTACTGTTGGTGCCTCCGGTTCAACTATTGGAATACCATTCTGAACTATGCCCCTCGTTCATCCTATCAATAAGCATCATGTATGCTTATTTCTATAAAACCAATCTCACAGAAAAGGGAACATTTTAAAATGTTACTATAATTACACAAAACCAATTTATTTTTATCATTTTACAATTATTATTTTCAATTTAACATTTATACACCATTTTAATTTCAATTTCATAATCATGGAAAATAGTTTATGTTCAACCACCTACCCATAACCAGTTTTCCCATGGGTGCCTAAAATAATTCAAATCACAATAATCATGAGTGCCTATAATTATTCATGTAGATGAAACAATCATGTCATTCTGAAAAACAAATCAATACATAATAAATTCCAAAAATAATAACCACATCACACACCAAGTGCATCTCCCAAGATGAAATAATATTCAACTGTACCGACAAACAACAATAACAACAATCCCACATAGATTACATGGGATTCCCCCCATACATGGGTTTTCAACTCCCACCATCAAGCTCATTTCCATTCCTAGACATTTCTTAATCCCATGTCTACCTTTTCTGAAATATTAAGACAAATAAGAAAGAAAGAAAACCTCTTCTGATAACACTATATTACGTCCCAACTTAAAGGCCATGCAACGGTGCCCCGAGCTGGTTCACCACATGACCTCTGGTGCGTCTCCCTATATTCCAAAGTCTTGCAAGAAGTAGTGATGGTTTGGTAAGTCAGCCATAGGGAGACTATACCAACATTTTTTAGTTAAAAATATTAGTGGAAGTAAACAAGAAATAGTAGAAGAACATATAATTATTACAGTACAAATGTAACAACAATAACCAAGATAGGAAATAAAATACTCAACTAAATGGTAACTAAGAAATGTCTATATATATATGTGTATCAACTGTCAAAAAGAAGTAAACTAGATGTAATAGGCTAATAGGCTAGAGACTCCCAATCGTGTTCCGAAACATGTTTGGTTCCCTCAACCAAGCACCAACCCCAATAAAAAATCTAAACCATGGCCTTTTCTATTATCTTGTCCTACAACAACAATTTCTATTCGAGTACTAATCGTGTAGCCTGAGAAGGGTGTGAGTATGACTCAGTAGGTCAATACCAACAGTGTTTAAAATAAATCTAGTCAGAACTAGTGATTATAGTTGTATTAATAGTAAAATAAGGAAATAAAATAAAATTTTTATATTTATCCAATTATCCTTTATTGAATAACTTATCTTCCAGGTTCCCAAGGACACCAAAACCACAACACCTACTTAGTCTCGTGCTAGAGTTTGATCCCTTTCCCATGTTCATTTCATAATCATTATGCCACTATTTTCAATTTATAAATTATTAAAAGAAACCATTGAAAAAAATAAATGAATATGTATAAAATGTCATTTCTAACACACTTGTGAGTATTTTGAGCATCAGTCCCTATCTCACAACCCATGGGAGATTGGAGCATCAGTCCTTGTCCCTTAAAATAATAATTTCATGCATTCCATTGGTTCTAGAGAGCCATGTCTAGAACCCCTATGGGTATTTTGAGAATGAGTCTGTGCCCCACAACCCATTCATGATCAAAACTTAATTTCATATAGACCACATTATTCATTGTTTAATCAACCTTAACATTCCATCACAATTATCAATTAAAATATTGATTTATTAATTCAACCATTAATCACAAAAATCGTTCCATTAATTCCAATATAATTATTTAAATAAATCCACAATCTGAAAATCCTCCTAACTAGACTGACAATTAATTATATAAAATAACCAACTAATTAACCACATTAGGACCATCATTTATTTCTTAAATTGGTTAACCAGATCCATCGTAAAAAATTTCATCATAATTAATTTATTAATGTATTATTAATGCAAACCAATTCAACTAACAATTTCACATTTCCCCAAATTAGTTAATTGAACCAATTAATTAATTGATTTAATAATCAAAATTATTATTTATGCCATGATATTTGTTTAAGTGCATAATAATTACAAGATTTGACTATGGAATAGAAATTTAAAACACATAACTTATATCAAATATAACTCACACATCAAAAATCGAGATATGGTTCGATATAGTTCAAGCGCAAGAGGATAGACAAACACCATGATTGTTTTGTGCACATTGTTTATTGGAAAAAAGAAAATGGCACATAAGAGGGTAACACGCTAGGTCTTCAGATGGAAGAAGATGATGGTCAGTTATGAAAATAACATTCAGAATATTTCTCACATGACCACTCTGGACCACAACTCAACATATGGGGAATTTTAAAAAGAGATATTGAACTGTTTGGATTCAATAAAAAACCCCTAAATTTAAAATTTCATTTGATGTCGGTTTGATATGTATTGTGTTGGTAGAGTGGTTTATTTCACTCCTAGAAGTCATTTTAAAATTAATTTCATTGAAAACATTCCATAATGAGGTTCCCAAAATCTTACATTAAATGAAAATGGAAAACGACATATGTATTATATGATTGAATAGTGAACCATCATATTTATTATTTAATTTAATTATTTAACTAAATAAAACAATTTTAATTTGACAATTTAATAAATATTTCAAATTTATTTATAATTATACTATGCCTAGTTTATCCCCTCCCCCCACTTTTGGAATCATTAGTGGTCTCATATTTCTCGTACGTTGCACTGTTTGTGGGTTATTAATGATTTATTCTTAAAAAAGGAATACATAATTAATTAAAATGAAATGGTAATTTTGTGTTATCGAGTCTTCCAAATGCTCAACGCATACTAATGTTATACCTTTTCTAGGGTAATCCCCTCATTTGGGACCCATTGGTGGTCTTGGATTTCACATAGGATAAAACATGTGAGAGATATTTAATTATATTTTTGAAAATAATATATTATATATTATTTAATCACATTAACATACGAGTGACGCATCCAAACGTTTGATTCCAACATATATCATACTCCGCCTAATGTGAACACACTTTTCCAAATACAAAGGTGATATCATATTTCCCATTTGATGTACCATTTTGGAGATATTCAAATATTCGGCACAAATCTTATATATTTTAAATAATTTGAATAATATATTTAATTCTTCTATGGTGATGTCATTCAGACCTCTCAATCTCTCACTACTAAGTGACTAACTTTGAAAGCATTACATTAAAATATTATAAAGTGTCAAATAGGTATTATTTATTATGTAATGCATTTAATCATTTATTATTTTTTTCACCAATAAAATATTATTATATTATTCACATAAAATATGTATAATCAATAAGAAGAAAATATTCAACAGAAAATATTACTGAACAAAATGAGATCATTCAACCGTAATAAGGTGGAAACATGGTTAATAGGTGTTTTGAAAATTTATATATATCTTTTAGTATAAGTGATA
The DNA here is from genome assembly GCA_963277665.1 of Viscum album. NCBI lineage: Eukaryota > Viridiplantae > Streptophyta > Magnoliopsida > Santalales > Viscaceae > Viscum > Viscum album. The sequence goes on from OY728140.1 coordinate 2,063,105,323, forward strand.
GATATTTTTTTGTAATAAATAGATATAAACACACTAATCATAATGTAATGATAAATAAACAACATAGAATATATATGATTTATAATAAATGTATTTCTCTGTATGATATGATCTATAGCTCGTGATACGTTGAATGTATCTTGAGTGGTATCTTGAGTCGATGTTCAAAATTATGTAGAAGAATTGAGTCTTATAAAATTTCTTTTTGTGAGTATGTATGAAGATTTATAGTATATTCAATAAGATTTACATCATCTATGTTGGAAAACTAGTAAGGATTCTTCATGTACGGAACACATCGTAGAAACTCATCTTCCATCACATGTATGTGTATATTTTTTCATTCTGAGGGTTACCATTCATACACAAGAGGCAGATCGCTTCTCCTATTAATAGAATCATTCTACAAAAAAGAGATTAATCTAGATGTTATGTATCCTTATAATCAAGGTAACCACATTCTTTAATACAAACCAATAATATATTTAAAAAACATTAAAATAATCAATCACATTAAATTTGATAATGTATCCATTTGAATCATATAATTAAATAAACTAATACAATGTGGGTGAGTCTTTATATTAGTGAAAGGTATTTGGTGATTTATTAATCCAGTAATGACACAATATTGGTGGTGATTCCATGGAATAGTGACACTTTTCGGTGGTGTGTATTTCTAGAGCAAACACACTCTGATGGTGATGGAGTGTAACCATCAGTCATCACTATTCCAAATTTTTGCTTTGGTGCAAGGTAAACTCCACAATAACTCTGGTATGAATGTAGGTCATCTAATTACATAGGAAATATTTTTATGGTGGTAAGATATACCTAACTGTATATAATATCCCTGATTTTCCAAAAATACATCTCAATAGTGACTCATTACTGATAGTGAGTCATTACTGCACAATAGGAAAATATAATCATAATGGTGAGACGTCCTTTGAGGTGAGACTTTTTGGAGCTGAGTCAGCCATAATTGTTAGATATTACTATACTTAACCATATATTTTTCAATATGACTTAAAATTTTAAAATATATCATAAAATATAAAGCTCAATTATATTATTCGAAAGGTGATTTGGCGAACATTAAAACAGGGATACCAATAATCGTTCCCTATTAGTGATAAAAAATCGTTGAATTTTATATACATGGCATCAATGTAAAATTAGACATTGTATGAATATGTTATCAGAGAAAAATAAATAACACTTGGTATTACAAATATTAACATTCCATAAAACATTTTCAATGTAAAATGATAATATCAACCAAATATATTTACACATATATTAAAATTAATATCAATATAGATCATAATAAAAAATATAGAATAAAAGGAATACTATAATAAGGTATAGAAAATTGACATAACATCTTTTCCCCAGATTTTGATTATCAAAAAGCATAAATAATATTTTAAAAGTATTTAAATAATGAATATAAATAAGATAATGAAACTTTAAAACCAACTAAAGTTTAGATATAAAATTTTAATGAAATTTTTTTTACATATAGATCTATAAATTCCCCATTAACGTCAATAAGTATAATCATCAACTTTAAATATTATTTTTTGATGGATAAATAGGATAGTTAACCTTATCCTTATTTGGTGTAAAATTCTTAGTAGTCGAGACAGAGGGAACAATAGGAATAGTTGTAGGAACATCTATTTGAGAACAAGTCTCCGTGATTATTACTGGTCTATTGTTTTCCATAGATTCTATATAAGGTAGGGGAAAATGTTGAAACTTGGATAATGGTGGTGTGATCGTTTCACTATTCACTCATACTCTATAGAAATTTGGTTCTATAGCTGGAGGATTCAGATAGAGATTAACATGTATAGCCTAATGAGATAAAAATGTAGTCTGGTGCACATACAAATATGGTTTCCTCAAATATCTAAATCCCATTATGACAGTATCTCCCCTTTCCATTACACTGAATAATACACCTTTCTATTCAATAAAATCACTAGTATTAGTGAACCTACTTTTTACTAGATGAATTTTCCTTCGATGTACAGGGAATCATGAGGAATCCATTTATTTTCTACCCAGAATGTATAATGACCAGCCATGTCATGCTTGGTGTTTATTATAGACTAATAGTTACTATTTTTTTCTATTATTTTATTCATATGTTACTTAATTTACATCATATACTCCAGGAATAACTTGAAAAAAATGATCACTATATTGCTAAAAAATCATCAAATTTCTATGAGGATTGAAGGGTTCACCACCTGGTGTACCTTGATACTCTTCTATCACAATATTTATATGATTCTAAACATTTAAAATAGGACAAATAAAATAGGATGTAGAATAAATTAATTAATAATTAAAAATCCCTTCAACCAAGGATATTAATGATGAATCAAATAATGACTGTATCTCATCCATAGTTTATTTTATGGATTCCAATTCCATTCACAAAATTCTGTTTGGTCTTCCAAAATCATGGATATGGAACATAAATTAATGTTTATTATGTAAAATAACCATATGGATAAAAATTGATCATCCTATAAACATTAAATAGTATCCTAAGTAGGTTGATTCCTTAATTTCACATAATACTTAGATAATAGTTTTTGGTTGGAATAATAAAAGTCACCCATGGTGAATATATCCACATGATTATGATGGAAAAAAAATTTAGGTAATGGATTTTCAGCCACTAACCATGTTATAAAAATAGTTTCAATCCATTCAAACTCATCTATAGCACACATTTGAACCACCAAATATCCCTCATGATCTCTTATTTCTTGTATATCATGTCCTGAATTTTCTACTTGAATTTTAAATTTACCAGAAAACATGTCCAATTCTTCATAAATAGGGTCCATGCAACTATCTAACGGCATACCAAGAAAATCAACATCCGAAGGATTTGCAGCATTATACACAAATTCAGAAGGAACAGCTATAGGAGGTTCCTAAACAGTTCATTGTTCAACAAAAACATTCTCGACATCCTTCTTCTTAGACACAGATTCACTAACAACATCTTCAATTTCATATTATCATTAACATTGTGATATAAAACTTTTTATCATCATAAACATCTTTAATAATCTATAATAATAGGGATTCCTCCCGCTAAAAAATACTTCTTTTTCATCTATTACAGCATTAAAAAAAATTTTAGATAGGTTGGGTCACTCTTCTGATTTTGAAATAGATCATCGATGATAAGGGAAAAGATCATGATATATTTTCACATCCTCATCTCTAATTCTTCCACTAGAACCATCAGGGTAAAAATCAACAACACCATCAACACCATCTCTATAAATTTTACATTTTCATTTTTATCATCGTTTCCATCATCTATATCATCATAATAAACATTCTCATTTTCCTCTGAATATATCAATGAACATTTGAATTTCCCTCCACCCAACACATTAGTTTCATCATAATCATCTCCTTCCATTAAAGGTATTTCTCTCTTATTTTGATTTCTAAGAGGACTAGGTGATCCATAAGACATTTCAAGATGTTATCTTGGAATTTAGGGTCATATCCTTCATCAACTGAATTTTGATTCTCCACATCATCCTTATAGGAATAGAACATTTCTTTCTCATCACAACTAGAATAATAAAAAAATATTATCAAAATCTAGATTTGGTGGACCAGATCAATAATCTTTGATGTGTGGTCATGTATATTAAACTCATCATCATAGTTTTCACTATCAGGTAACCATTTCATTAACATGGGATATGACTAATGTTTAGCCTTCAACAATTGATCCATGTCAAGCTATAAACACCGAAATGCACAAAATATTCTTCATTATCATCATATAAATGTTTTCATTTATGAATATTTTAAATAAAAATATGAAATATCAAAAAACTATATATAGAGGATGGATTTATCATCAATATAATATGAACCAACATGTACTTTCAAAAATTTATTATCACTATTATATTCATATGGCTCAATAGTTAAACATCTTGGTAATTCAAATTAGATGAGTCTCCTTTTGTTGGACACAACATGTGATGAATGAACTTAAAAAGCATGATTCACTCACCATATACTACTACTGCAGTTTTTCATCGAATTTCTCCATCTCCATTTAACATAGAAAATAATTCTTCCTAAATAAAATTATCACCATCATCAAAAAATGGTTCCTTGATAATATTTTAAAATTCCATCATGAGGAGAATTCATACTTTTTTCCCATTGGTTTTTGGAAAAGAAAACATTTGGGCAATTATTCCTTGTTCAATTAAATTCTTCATTTTCCTCCAATGAAAAATATAGAAACATGTAAAACATATATACAAAAACATCAGATAAAATGGTTTATTTTTTTGAGAGATATAATCCATCATTCCTTGATCCTATATACGTGAAGCACTAAAGACTAACTCAATAGTAACCAATCAACAGGTACTTTTTTTAGGAACAACCACTCTATTTTAATTCATGTTATTAAATGGATATAAAAACTTTTTAGACATGTATCCCACATTTTACATTTTTTATTAGTGTGACAATTCTAGATTAGACACAAAATAACATATCACATTAGCCATATAGGTTGGCTAGATCGGTTCAGGTGAAGGAAATTGAAGGAAAATAGTTAGGAAATGAAAGGATTAACTAAAGATTGAGATAAAAGATGCATGATGGGTAAAAAATTGATTTTGAAGAATAATATAATTTATATCATTTTTTATTTAAGTATTTGAAAAATTAAAATCAATATAATTTTTAAAGTAATAACAAATTAAATATACTATATTTTATATAAAACTGATGATTTGTGAACGTAGATGAGAATCAATAGATGATAAAGGAATGATAACTCCAATGTGGAGAATATTTCAATAGTGATAATTATTTAATGGAGAGAAGAATCAATAGTGATAAGCATAATTGCTGATACATTCAAAATGGAATGAAATTCAAAATAGTGTGAGATTTACAGTAGTGAGGCATTCACAATAGTGAGTAATATTAAATGGGAGATATCTAAAATGGTGAGTTCTATAAAATTGAACGTAATCGAAACTATTCGTATGAAACTAATGTTTGAAATTATTATATATCATTAAATTTAAAGTCTAAGTTAAAATATAATCATGTTGATGTTATGTATCATTGTATTCAAGAAAGATATCACCTTTTTAATATGATATCTTAATATGTGATGTCTTACAAGAATATTCTTTGTTCTAGAATTTGATACAAGATAAATACATATATTTATAGAACTCTTATTGTCATAATTTATAGGGATATCTCAGAATTTATATATATAGTATAGTAATGTGTGGTCTATCCACATTTATTTCATAAAAGTTACCAATAAATATGTTATTGGATTCAATAGTAGACTAGGAAACTAATTTATTTTCATATAACACCCTGAAACAAGAGACATTCCAAAAAGGTGACATATTTTAGATATTCATTTTTTACAATAAAATTATGGAGAAAAATAATCATCTGAATAACATACTAAGTCAAATGAGAGCTCTATTGGGTAAAACAATCAAATTTGATTATTATATTTTTGGTATTTAAAAATACCTTGTACAACAACCATGTGTGACAGTTTTTTATTAGTTTGAAATCGAGAACACGCACACACTGTACTTAATATCACGTCATCTAGAATATAAGATGATAGGACATATAATCATATATTTGTAACTAGTTTGATCCACTAGTTTACTATATTCATAAAGATCAAATTTAAATGTTCAACTCATATAAGTATCACTCTCATAGTTCTATTGAGGATAATATTTTTTAAACGGTCCATATTATATTTACTTTGATTTATATTAATCAAATATTTTTTTTGAAAAAAAATGAAAACTAAGAAAATTCTATACATTAACCACTAAACTCATTAAAAAAATTCATCAATTTTTAAAAGTCAATATAGAATGAATTTTTTTAACATACAAAATTAATATTATTTATATAAATTTATACTATTGAATCATCTTTTTAAATATATTTTATAAAAATGTTAGGCACATATATAAAATTGGAAAAACCATTAGAAAAATGAATGGGTTGGGAATATCATATAAATCACTAGAAAATTGTTCCAAACCATATAAATATTTAATTCATTCAAAATCGATTTTTTATGGAAATTGTGAATTTTAAAAACTAGAGTGATGATCAAAAAAAGTTCATCAATTATAAAACTTTTTATTAATTCAATTTTAACATCGATTTGAAAATATTTTAAATCTCTATGATCTACATAGGAAACTTGTACTCTAATGGATTGAGGTATGGATATATTTGAAATTTCAATTCATTTTCGACTATTTCTTCTTGACAATACCCTTGAGCCACCAGTCTATAATTATTTCTTACTATCATCCAAGAATCAACTACCTATTTCTAAACACCATTAAGTACCTATATTTGAAATGCATTGGGTTTAACCAAAAGTAACTAATGATTATCTGATTCATGTTTATTTAATTATTCATGTATTTTATATAAAAATAATTCATCATTGATTACATCAGTGATGTTATTTGGTTCAATTTTTGAGAATAATGATTGATATTTATCCAGATTCTTTAGATAATATCTATTCTGTGTACCGATGTTTTGGTCACAATATGAAGAATATAAATGATGACACATAATGAATCTAATAGCTCTATAAAAAGAGGGGATGTTCTCCACATGATTATTTATAGGATCTGGTTCATCTTTTGAAATAACATCATAACATTATAATTATTCATCTTATAAAGTAGAAGAATCAGATGGTTCATAATTCTAGATCAAAGAATATAAATCATCCTCATCATTTTGTATAGATTTTTATGGTTCTTTTTAATCTATATTATTCATGTATATACAAATAGACTATTACATAGTCTATTTCCTTTGGTAGAAAACACAATAATATTTACTTATGTTTCAATAACATAATAAAATTCAGTCATCACTTTTGGTGATATTTTTTCTATATTAACCATAATGTTATGTATAAAAACAGTGAAACCAAAAATAATAAATTATATAACCATAGGATTCCAAATATTACAAATGACATAAGGGCTATTATTCGGGATTGTTGATATTAAAAAACATTTTATTATATATCTATCTATATTCATATATTCTTATAAACATTGTATAGGTAATTCTTTTTCATTTAAAACGTATTTATCTATATCTAGAAGTGAAATATTCCTTCTTTCTATATATCCATTCTATTGAGGGGTTGTTACGAGGTGTGATGTTATAACTATTAATATTTCATGATAAAAAAGAAAGAATGTCTTGATTTTTAATCACATTTCCACGGTCACATCATAGGGTGTTAATTTGATGTCCATTTATGTTTTCTTAAAATCTAGCATACATGGTGAAATATGAGAAAACATCACTTTTTTGAAATATATATATAATAAGATATTACACCAACAAAATTTATCTACATTTAAATAAAAATAGTAATTCCCATTTGTACATGAAATTATTTATTGTCCAAACAATTCCAGTTGAATAAACTCAAGAGGAAGATAAGTTAAAACATCATTCTATAATTTAAATGAAATCATGTTATGTTTCCAATTCTAGAAGCGGTTATAGGATTTGTCATTTGGGGACACTAGTGGGGGTAGATACCTGAATAATCATGTTTTAGTATGAATACTAAGTGTGGGAATAATATAGTATCCAATTAACCATTGAAAAAGGTATGAATTTTTATGAAAGTATCCCAATAATGAAATATTTTTAGAAATTAAATAAATATGATCAAAAAAATAAAGATTTTTATATCATAATGTAGTAAAAACAAAATAATACATATGCATTATTTATCAAAAAAAGTAATTTCTCTTTTTATATGTAACCCAAATAAAGTTTTGAAAGAAAAAAAAGCATTCCCACTTGACCAAATTTACCAAATATGACGGTTTTTTGGAATTTATGGTGAATATTTACCTCATTTTCACTTATTTAATATTCTTGAATCATTATTAAACACTATCACTTAATTAGGCATTATTTATCAAGTCCTAGTTTGGATCCGATTATCTATTTAATATGATTCTATGTACCAGTTGAAAAGAAATATTCATTGAAATTCAAAAACTCCCTTTAAACAAATGCAGTCCTTTTCCTCACAAAATTATAATTCACAACCTATTCCTCATTTAATTCACATAACCCAATTGGTCAAACAAAAAGTAATTAATCCCCTTTAAAAATGGTTGACTACATTTTTTTTCTCATTTTTTCTTTTCAGTGCAACTATTTGTCTCACAAAATTATTCAACTGAATACTATTGAATCATGATTCCTACCATCACAATCCTTTTTTAATACAATACCAATTTAAGCTTATTTTTCAATTCAAATTAACATAATTCTCCAATGATTTCTTTTATTTTGGATTTTGGTGTGACTGAAAGCCTACACCTTCTGTTTTTCAAATTTATCACAAACGTTCTTGAACTATCTAAATTTGATGGACCCATTATAATGATCAGAAATATTGGGCTTCACCAACACTATTCCATAACACATAGGATACATTATATCATAGTTCATGTAAATATTCATAGAATTGGATGATACAATTCCTTCACTTATTTTAGAAATATGATTCTTTAAAACCCATCCAGAAAAATATCTACCTATTTTCAATATCCAACATCATTTTTTCATTAAGTATTCATCAAATGTCTTACTGATTAATTTTGAATTTTTAGAACTCTAATATTTTCAATTAATAATAGTATTTTCATCATATTTTTATAGACTATACTTCTCCCATTGTGATCCCTTATTCCACAATGAATTCAGATTGAATTTGATGACCATTTACCTTCAGTAAGATACATTCTCACTACGATCAATCTGTTCCTTCTGAATTCATTGTAAATATTATGAGGAAATAATTTATGCCATATTACCCAAATATGATGGTTCATTTCATGCATTGTGATTCTAAATCATTTGAATACAATGGTCAGTCCAAATTTCCCCAAATACAAATTTATCTAATTTTTTACTTATTATTAAACATCTTTGTCAAATAATACAACATTTAAAATTCAATCTCTCTCCTCATCATCGTGGTCCTGTAACTCATATAAAAATGATTAGTTTTCTATTTCTCTCCATGAATATTAAACATACAATTAGTAGAAAATGTATTTTTTGTTTAAGACATTATATTTATCCTTATGTTGATTAATATTATTCTCATGGATATTAGAATATTCAATTATATCTTCTGTACTGATAACATCATAAGATAGTTCATTTTTTGAATAGAAAAAATCAGACATAGATGATATAATAGATACCTCAGAGAGATTATTCATGAATCAGAAGTTGGCTTGGTCATACTTATCTTTTTAAGGGGATTTCGAGTCACTACAGATTTACATAGAGGCATTATATATCTTATTCATTGAATTCATTAATTTTCAATTATTATTGATAGAGAAAATATTTTTGATTAATTTATATTTAATATCATTGTTTTAAACCCAAAAAAGTGATACTCTAAGTTTAATTGTTTTCTTTTTATGATATTGGTGTTATTTTGAGCAGAATTGTAAAAATTGGACATTTTTCATTTTTAACAGTTTTAAAATATTTATGTAGTTTTTCCATAACATTATCTACACTGATCTAAATTTCAAAATTATTTTTTACTAGATGCTACACATCCAGGGATTCATTTACTATTTTTGGACTAAAAGCTGAATCGGTCATATGGAAGCTCACAAGATACTCCCAAGTGGGAAAAAGAAAACTGTTTGCAGTTCTATGTAGTTTTTGTGTGGGCTTCATAACTCATCCATGGTAGTCCCAAATGTTTTTAAATGCGGTGGGTGGATGCACAAGGATTTTTTGATCATCTTTTATGAAGGAATTACCATGTGTATTGGCCGTTTATTGGGTCATTAAATCACCGTAAACCGGAGGATTTCGTTCTGGAGATTCTGACTGGACAGAATAAATGATCAGAGTAAAATGGCCATGACTCGCGGAATACATGTGAAAATATGCTGTGATTTTGAGGGAACACGACCAAGGGAAATATAAACAACATTCAAGAAGGGATTGACGTGTGAAGATGTCATTTAATGGGGCCACAACGTGTCAACTTTCGGGGGTTGAATTCTGCCTATAAAAGGAGGCCCTCACCTTCTTCCCAAAGCATCCCATTCTCCACCCCATTCCGTCTAGGACACCAAGAAAAAGATCTTTTCGTATTTCATTTTTATTTATTTTCTTTTCCATAGTTTTATAATGTCTTCTTCTTCTCCATTCATCTCTATTACCCTTACCATTGTGGGGTGAACTTTTGGAGTTATTGGGGAAGGGTTGGTTTTCTACACTGTAATGCTTCAGTTCTGAGACGCAATTAAATAAATTTCATTCTTCATTAAAGTTGTTTTCAATTTCTTATAGCGGATTTTATTATCAAGTTAGATCATTCGTGAATATTAATTCCGTTATTGGTTTTTTCCTTTGTAAAATAATCAATATCACCCTCCAGTTATTTCTGGTTTATATATGATGGAATAAACCAGGAAATTGTGGTGAAGTACTCGATTATCATCAGTACGTGTAAAAGGTGTAGTGAATGTTCATGATTGATTGGGATAAAAAAACCCGATCGGGTATTTACCTTTTCAATTAAGGATACTCAATACAACTATTTTATACATGGAAGGAGAGTTGACCAAACTGTGATCTTGGTAAGGTTTTCTCTCACAATAATAATTTCATCAAGGAAGTGAGAGGAAACGATTGTGGAATATCACTTTAATAAAAAAAAGAAGAGGTTTGAATTAAATTGTACAAGGATAGCATTACAATTAAGAAACCGACCTTGACCTAAACACCCTTTTTAATATCATAGTTTTTCAATCATTTTAATTTCAAATTTCATTTAAAAAACTCAACATTTTTTTGACAACTCATTTTGTGTGAACTCCACTTAGGGATACATCCTAGGTCAACCACTTTACTACATTTTATCCTAGGAAATAATTGTTTTGCCACGCCCTATGACAGGCGTGCTTCAAACTTGGCGCCACTGCCGAGGAGGTAGTGCCGCAATATTTTTGTAAAATTTTTACAGTTTTTTTTCTTTTTAAAAAAACCCAAAAAAACATTCCAAAATGAATTCAAATGATTATTATTCATCATGGAATGAAAATTACTCATAGGTTCAAGAAGAATAATACACTGAGGAGGCCCTCCAATGAAGAGTTGTTGCACTATTGATAATGTTCAAGTAAGTGGATAGAGGAATAACATCATGGATCTCACCGGATGATTTGATGGAAATCGTCAATGAAATACAAGTTGACTTAAAAAGATTCAAGGACAAGAAGGAAGTGCCACTGGTCTTCTAGGATTTCACTGAAGACATCCCTAATGTTTAAGACAAACTCATGTTGGATGAGCCGGACTACCTACCTCCCTCAAGTGATGATCGACTCCAAGAGGAACATTCAATTAATGAGGATATTAATGTCGAACAAAATCAGGGAGATAATACATTCTTAAACTCAAATTCTTTAAATTTTTCTAAAAATAATTTGATTATATCTCCTTATTCTATTGAATCTTCAGATTCAGCTAACTCATACTACACCTTGGAGGATGATGTAAAAAACTAACCACCTATTGATAAACTTTTGGAGCATCCTGAAGTCATTGAAAATATACTGGAGGAGCCCCATCATGAAGAGATCCAAGTTTCTGGGCCTGAGGAAAATAGAAAAGGGGCTGAAGCCTCCTTGAAACAAGTGTTGGAAAACAAGATAGTTTCACAAGTAGTAAAAAATGAGGAGGAGGCTCCGTACTTCATCCTACCCCTACCATGCACGTTGTACCACATTGTAAAGGGGGTGGATTTAGTGTACTCTATATATAGAGTCCTCCTCAACAAGAATAATGAAATGAAAGCTGGGAATAGACATATGTGGTGGTTCAAATCAAAGAAACCTCATCCACCATCAGATTGGGGATAATTGATTAGAACACCCCCTCTGGAGGCGGTCAAAACCCAGGGCCCACTTGGGGGATTAAACCAAGATCTATCCTTCTTTTCTCATCCTATTTCTGTTGTTGTTTCATTCAATAAATGTGTTAGGTTTTATTTTGTTTTTTTAATAGGTTTTTAGTGTGCAACACTAAAGAGCATAAGTCAATGTTGCACTACCAATAAATCAGGTTGTACCTATCCTTTACACTTGCTTGATGTGTGATTCATTTTCAAATATTCTTACATGTTAAATCCATTTGAATGAATTGAGTACATTGCACCAATTATGTGTGGGGGAGGGAACATTTGTAGTTTAGGATTTTCATTTTGTTTGTTAATTTTTTTTGTCTGTTTACATTTTTTTGTGAGTTTATTTTTTTTTTATTTTTTGTGTTTTTTTAAATCTTTTGAGCTGAAATGATTATAATTACAATTTTTGAAACCCATGTCAATGAGTGAACCAATATATTTTTTGAAACTGAGTTTAAATGAATGCTAAAATGACTTTGTTTCATGTTCAAATATTTTGGAATTTCATGAAAAGTACACTGATTTTTTAAACCCATGCCATATTTCACTGTCTATATCATTGAAATCACTTTCCTATGAGGTTTCTGAACCATTTTTGTAATATTAATTTCATTCACCTCATTTCTTGATAGAACCATACCATTATTTCTTTAACCATAATTTGATTTATTCCTTTCAAAACTTGAGGGTTTGGGGTACGTGTGTTTTAAATGATTGAGGAATTTATTTGGTTTGAAGCCCCCTTTTCAAAATAATCCTTTTCGTTATGGCTCACCTTTATATTTATTCTTCATTATATCCCCTAGTATACATGAATTGCCTCTTATGTTATCCACATTACAAGCCAATTTTTCATATCCTACCTGCTCTTGAAGTGAAATTGCATCATCTAGTTGAACTTAAGTGTGGGGGAAGATGTCTTGTAGTGTACTACCTCATATTATGATACTTTTGGAGGAATAAAAAATCTTGAAGAGCTGATGTTCCTACTAAATATTTCATCTTGCTAAAAGTTGTGCCTTTCTAGATCTTTCATGATAAGAGAAGTTGTGCCTTTCTGGAGCCTCTCATGTAAAAAAAAGATGTGCTATCTAGAACTTTAAAAAAAATCATGTTTGAAATGATTGAAATTGTTTCTGCTGAAATACTAAGAATATTTAATGATGATGGATCTGATTTTCTACAAAGTGGATGATATGAAGACCATAATTGAGTGAAAATTAGAATCTTGTAATCTTGCTTCAAAAAAGCCCAACCCTGCTTTTTCAGCCTCATAATTTTTAACATCTAAATTCTACCAACGGAATGCCATAGAACAACCCCGAAAATTCCTCACGAGAAACACTTGTCCTTGACTCACATCGGGTGGAGAAGTAAGAAATTATCAAGCCTATGGTGACTCTTTTGTGACTTTGGATGAGAAAAGCCTTGTTCAGCATTTACATTTGTGAGATGAGAGAAAATTCATGTGAGGTAGGTGTTTTCTGTGAATGGGATAAGAAATGAAATGGAAATATATTAAAATCTAAAATGGAGAACTTGAAATAATTGTTTTTTATGACGCTTGATATCTTTTTGTTTCTTGGAATTGATTTGGTAGATCAAATTGATATGTGTTTTGGATTTGTTTTGAATTGATTTTTTACTTGTCTCGGAGTCCATGTGCTAAGTATGGGGGAAGTGATAGAGAAAATATTTTCAATTAATTTATATTGAATATCATAGTTTTAAACCCACAAAAGTGATCTTCTAATATTAATTGTTTCATTTTCATGATATTAGTGTTATTTTGAGATAAATAGTAAAAATTGGCCATTTTGGATTTTTAACATTTTTAAATTATTTCTGTAGTTTTTTCAATAACATTATCTACACTGATCCAAATTTGAAAATTCTTCTTTTTCCAGATTCTACACATCTAGGGATTCATTTACTATTTTTGGACTAAAATCTAAATCGGCCATATGGAAGCTCAAAAGAAGCTCACAAGTGGGAGAAAGAAAATTGTTTGCAGGTCTGCCTAGTTTTGCTGTGGGCTCCATAACGCATCCATAGTGGGCCCAAATGTAGTGAAATTCAGTGGGTGGACCTGCAAAGATTTTTGGAGAATTTTTATGAAGGAAGGACCGCATGAATTGGCCGTTTATGGGGTCATTAAGTCACCGTAAACCGGAGGATTGCATTCTGGAGAGTCAGACTGGACAGAATAAATTCTCAAAGTTAAATGGCCCTAACTCTCGGAATACATGTGAATATCCACTGATTTTTTGAGGGAACATGTCCAAGGGAATTATGAACAACATTCAAGAAGGTATCAATGTGTAAAGATGTCATTTAATGGTTATACAATGTTTCATCCTTCGGGGTTCGAATTCTGCCAATAAAAGGAGGCCCTCACCTCCTTCCCAAAGCATCCCATTCTCCACCTCATTCCTTCTAGGACACCAAGAAGAAGATCTTTTCGTATTTATTTTTTATTTATTTTCTTCTCCATAGTTTTATAATTTCGTTTTCTTCCCCATTCATCTCGATTACCCTTACCATGGTGGGGTAAACTATTGGAGTGATTGGGGAAGAGTTGGTTTTCTAAATTGATATGCTTGAGTTCTTGGACACAATTGAATAAATTTCTTTCTTATTAAAAGATGTTTTCAATTTCATATAGAGGATTTTATTATCAAGTTAGATTGTTCATGAATGTCAATTCCTTTATTGGTTTTTTCCTTGGTAAACTAATCAATGTCTCCCTCCACTAATTTCTAGTTTATATACAATGGATTAAAACAAGAATTAGTGGGGAAGTACTCGATGATCGTTAGTACATGTAAAAGCTGTAGTGAATGTTCATGATTGTTTGGGATAAAAAAACCTGAGCGGGTATTGACCATTTCAATTAAAGAAATTTAATACAAATATTTTACACATGGAAGGATAGTTGACCAAATTGAGATCTTGGTAATGTTTTATCTCACAATAATAATTTCACCAAGAAAGTGAGAGGAAATGATTGTGAAAACTCACTTTAATCAACAAAGAAGAAGAAGTTTGAATTAAATTGAACAAGGATAGCATTAAAATTAGGATGTCAAACCCAACCTAATCACCCTTTTTATTATTATAGTTTTTCAATCATTTTAATTTAATATTTCTTTTCAAAAACACAACATTTTTTTTGGCAACTCATTTTTTGTGCACTACTATTTGGGAGAAATCCTACGTCATCCACTTTACTACATTTTAACTTACTAAATAAATGTTTTTCCACGCCCTATGATAGGCGTGTGTCAAACATGGCTCTACAGCCGAGGAGGTAGTGCAGTAATATTTTTGTAAATTTTTAAATGTTTTTTTCTTTTAAAAAAAACACAAAAAATATTTCCATAATGAATTCAAATGATTATTATTCTACGTGGAATGAAAATTACTCATAGGTTCTAGAAGAATACTACACTGAGGAGGCCCTCTAATGAAGATATGATGCATTAATGATAATGTTCAAGCAGGTGGAAAGAGGCATAAAAACATGGATCTCATCAGAAGATTTGATGCCCATGGTCAATAAAGTACAAGTTGACATAAAATTATTTAAGGCCAAGAAGTAAGTGCCACTGGTCTTATAGGATTTCACTGATGAAATCCATGATGTTGAAGATAAACTCAAGTTGGAGGATCCTGACTACCTACCTCCATCCAGTGATGATCGACTCCAAGAGGAACATTCAATTGAAGAGGATATAAATGTCAAACCCAATCAGGGAGATACTACTTTCGTAAAATCAAATTCATTAAATTTTTCTAAAACTAATTTGATTATATCTCCTTATTCTATTGAATCTTCAGATTCCACTAACTCATACTATACCATGGAGGATGATGTGAAAAACAAACCACCAATTGAGAAACTTCTGGAGCTCCCTGAAGTCATTCAAAATCTACTGGAGGAGCCCCATCAGGAAGAGATCCAAGTTGTTGGGCCTGAGGAAAATAGACAAGAGGTTGAAGCCAGTGCTGGAAGACATGTTATTTTCAGAAGTAGCAACAAATGAGGATGAAGATCTATACTTCATCCTATCCCCACCATGCATGTTATACCACATTGCGATGGGGGTGAATCTGGTGTACTCTATCTATAGAGTCCTCCCCAACAAGAACAATAAAATTATAGGTGGGAAGAGCCACATGTGGTCGTTCAAATCAAAGAATCCTCATCCACCATCAGACTTTGGATAATCGATTAGAACTGCACCTCGGGAGGCAGTCAAAACCCAAGGCCCACTTGGAGGATTAAACTAAGATCTATCCTTCTTTTCTCATCCTATTTCAGTTCTTGTTTCCTTTAATAAATGTCTTAGGTTTTATTTTGTTCTTTTTCATAGGTTATACATGTGCAACACTTAGGAGTATAAGTCAATATTGCACTACCATTTAATTAGGGCGTACCTTTCTTTTACACATTCTTGATGTGTTATTAATTTTGAAATATTATTACATGTTAAATACATTTGAATTCATTGAGGAAACTACACCAATTATGTTTGGGGGAGGGAACCTTGGTAGTTTAGGATTTTCATTTTCCTTGTTAATTTTTTTTGTCTGTTTTCATTTTTTTGTGAGTTTATTTTTCTATTTTTGGTGTATTTTTGAAACTTTTGAGTTGAAATGATTATCGATACCATTTTTGAAACCCATTTCAATGACTGAACCAATCTATTTTATGAAACTGAGTTTAAATGAATGTTGAATTGAATTTTTTTCATCTTCAATTGTTTTGGAATTTTATGAAAACTACACTAATTTTTGAAACCCATGCCAGATTTCACTGTCTATATCTTGGAAATCAATTTCTTATGAGGCTTTTAAACCATTTTTGTAATATTCTTTTCATTCACCTCATTTCTTGAGAGAACCAGACCACTCTTTCTTTAACCAGAATTTGATTTATTCCTTTCAAAACTTAAGGGTTTAGGGAACGGTTGTTTTAAATTAATGTGGCATTTATTTGGTTTGAAGCCCCTTTTTCAAAATAATCCTTTTTGTTATGGCCCACCTTTACATTTATCCTCCATTTTAGCCCCTAGTATCAATGAATTTCCTATTAGGTTAGCCACATTACAAGCAAATTTTCCCTATCCTACCTGCTCTTAAAGTGAAATTTCACGATCTAGTTGAACATAAGTGTGGGGGAAGATGTTTTGTAGTGTACTACCTCATTTGGTGATACTATTGGAAGAATATAAAATGTTGGAGAGCTGATATTCCTACTGAATATTTCATTTTGTTAAAAGTTTTGCCTTTCTGGATATTTCATGATAAGAGAATATATGCCTTTCTGGAGCTTTTGATATAAAAAAAGTTGTGCCTATCTAGATTTTTCAAGAAAAATCATGTTTGAAAAGATTGAAATTTTTTCTACTGAAATACTGACTATATTGAATGATGACAGAGCTGAGTTTCTAAAAAGGGGAAGATAATTCCACCATACTTGAGTGAAAATTAGAATATTTCAATTTTTCTTTAAAAAAAGAGCCAAGCCCTCCTTTTTCAGCCACAGAATTTTTAACATCTAAATCCTACCAACCAAAATCCATAGAACAACCCGGAAAAGTCCTCAGATGAAACACATGTCCTGGACCCACATCGGGTGGAGAAGTTGAAATTTATCAAGCCTATGGTGACACTAGTGTGAGTTTGGATGAGAAAAGCCTTTTTCAGCATTTACATTTGTGAGATGAGAGAAAATTCATTTGAGGTAGGTGTTTTGTGTGCATTGTATAAGAAATGAAGTGGAAATATTTTAAAATCTAAAATGGGGAACTTCAAATAATTTTTTTTGATGAGGCATGCTATCTTTTTGTTTCATGGAATTGATTTAGTAGATCTCATTGATATGTGTTTTGGATTAGATTTGATTTGATTTCTACTTATCCAGGAGTCCAAGTGCTATGTGTGGGGGATTTTTATAGAGAAAATATTCCCAATTAATTTATATTGAATATCATTGTTTTAAACCCACAAAAGTGATCCTCTAAGATTAATTGTTTCATTTTTAAGATATTTGTGTTATTTTGTGCTAAATAGTAAAAATTTGCCATAATGGATTTATAATAGTTTTAAATTATTTCTGTAGTTTGACCATAAAAATATCTACACTGATCTAAATTAAAAAATTCATTCTTTTCCTGATTCTACACATCCAGGTATTCATTTACAATTTTTGTACTAAAAGCTGAATTGGCCATATGGAAGCTCCAAAGAAGATCACAAGTGGGAGAAAAAAACTGTTTGCAGTTCTGCCTAGTTTTTTTGTGGGCTCCATAACAAATCCATGGTGGGCTCAAAAGTAGTGAAATTTGTTGGGTGGACGTGCAAGGAGTTTTGGAAAAAAAAATTATGAAGGAAGGACCACGTGAATTGGCCGTTTATGGGGTCATTAAATAACCCTTAACTAGAGGATTGCGCTCTGGAGAGTCTGACTGTACAGAATTAATGATCAGAGTAAAATAGCCATAACTCTCTAAATACATGTGAATATCCACTAAGATTTTGAGGGAACACGGAGAATTGAATTATGCACAACATTCAAGAAAGTATCAACATGTAAAAATTTCATTTAATGGGGCTACAACACGTCAATCATCAGGGGATGAATTCCTCATACAAAAGGAGGCCCTCACCTCCTTCCCAAAGCATCACATTCTCCTCCCATTCCTTCCGGGATACCAAGAAGAAGATCCGTTCGTATTTATTTTTTATTTCTTTTCCTATTCATAGTTTAATAATGTCTTTTTCTTCCCCATTCATCTTGATTACCCTTACCATGGTGGGGTAAACTTTTGGAGTGATTGGGGAAGAGTTGGTTTTCTACATTGTGATGCTTGAGTTCTTGGACGCAATTGTATAAATATATTTATTATTCAATGTTGTTTTCAATTTCTTATAGCGTATTTTATTATCAAGATCGATTGTTTTACAATATTAATTTCGTTATTGGTTTTCTCCATGGTAAAATAATCAATATCTCCCTCCACTAATTTCTAGTTTTTATATGATGGAATAATCCCAGAATTAGTGGTGAAGTACTCGACGATCGTCTATAAGTGTAAAAGGTGTAGTGAATGTTCTTGATTGTTTGGGATAAACAAAACCCGAACAGGTATTTACCATTTCAATTAAGGATATTCAATACAAATATTTCACACATGGAAGGAGAGTTGACCAAACCGAGATCTTGGTACGGTTTTCTCTCACAATAATAATTTCACCAAGAAAGTGAGAGAATAAGATTGTGGAAACTAATATTAATCAACAAAGAAGAAGAAATTTTAATTAAATTGAACGAGGATAACATTACAATTAGGAAACCGAACCCAACCTATCACCCTTTTTAATATCATAGTTTTTCAATCATTTTAATTTCAAATTTCATTTAAAAAACACAACATTTTTTTGACAACTCATTTTGTTTGCACTTCTCTCCATGAGACATCCCAGGTCAACCACTTTACTACATTTTAACTTTGAAAATAATTATTTTGCCCACCCTATGATAGGCGTGCATCAAACTTGGCACCGCAGCTAGGGAGGTAGTGCCGCAATATTTTTGTAAATTTTTTAACATTTTTTTTCGTTAAAAAAATATCATTCCATAATGAATTCAAATGATTATTATTCTACATGGACTGGCAATTACTCACAGGAACAAGAAGAATACAACACTGAGGATTCCCTCCTACGAAGAGCTGATGCACTAATGATAATGTTCAAGAAGGTGGAAAGAGGCATAACAACATGGATATCACGAGAAGATTTCATGGCCATGGTCAATGCAGTATATGTTGACTTAAATAGATTTATGGGAAAGAAGGAAGTGCCACTGGTCTTACAAGATTTCACTGAATACATCCATGAAGATGAAGACAAACTCAAGTTGGAGGAGCCTGAGTACCTACCTCTATCCAGTGATGATCGACTCCAAGAGGAACATTCAATTGTAGAGGATATTAATGGAGAACCAAATCAGGGAGATAATACATTCTTAAACTCAAATTCTTTAAATTTTGATGAAACTAATTTGAGTATATCTCCTTATTCTATTGAATCTTCAGATTCATCTAACTCATACTACACCTTGGAGGATGATGTGAAAAATGAACAACCTATTGAGAAACTTATGGAGCTCCCTGAAGTCTTTGAAAATCTACTGGAGGAGCCCCATCATGAAGAGATCCAAGTTATTGGGCCTGAGGAAAATACACAAGAGGCTGAAGCTAGTGCTGGAAGACAAGATAGTTTCACAAGTAGCAACAAATGAGGACAAGGCTCTGTACTTCATCCTACCCCCACCATGCACATTGTACTATATTGCAAAGTGGGTGGATCTGGTGTACTCTATCTATAGAGTCCTCTTCAACAAGAATAATGAAATGAAATCTGGTAAGACCCACATGTGGTGATTCAAATCAACGAAACCTCATCCACCATCAGATTGGGTATAATCGATTAGAACTTCCCCTCTGGAGGTAGTCAAAACCCAAGGCCCACTTGGGGGATTAAACCAAGATCTATCCTTCTTTTCTCATCATATTTCTATTGTTGTTTCATTCAATAAATGTCTTAGGTTTTATTTTGTTCTTTTTCATAGGTTATCAGCGTGCAACACTTAGGAGCATAACTCAATGTTGCACTACCAATAAATTAGGATGTACCTATCCTTTACACTTGCTTGATGCGTGATTAATTTTCAAATATTCTTATATGTTAAATCCATTGGAATTCATTGAGGACACTACACCAATTAAGTGTGTGGGAGGGAACCTTTGTAGTTTAGGATTTTCATTTTCTTTGTTAATTTTTTTTTGACTATTTTCATTTTTTGTGAGTTTATTTTTCTATTTTTGGTGTATTTTTTAAACTTTTTAGCTGAAATGATT
Source organism: Viscum album (assembly GCA_963277665.1). Taxonomy (NCBI): domain Eukaryota; kingdom Viridiplantae; phylum Streptophyta; class Magnoliopsida; order Santalales; family Viscaceae; genus Viscum; species Viscum album. The sequence continues at coordinate 2,063,126,344 of OY728140.1, forward strand.
ATCATTACCGTTTTTGAAACCCATGTCGATGAGTGAACCAATCTATTTTATGAAACTGAGTTTAAATTAATGCTGAAATGAATTTGTTTCATGTTCAAATCTTTTGGAATTTCATGAAAAGTACACTGATATTTGAAACCCATGCCATGTTTCACTATCTATATCTTTGAAATCACTTTCATATGAGGCTTCTGAACCATTTTTGTTATATTCCTTTCATTCAACTCATTTCTTGAGAGAACTAGACCATTCTTGCTTTAACCAGAATTTGATTTATTACTTTTAAAACATGAGGGTTTGGGGTACATGTGTTTTAAATGATTGAGGCATTTATTTGGTTTCAAGCCCCCTATTCAAAATAATCCTTTTCATTATGGCCCACAATTACATTTATCCTTCATTGTAGCCCCTAGTATCCATGAATTGCTTGTTAGGTTTGCCACATTACAAGCCAATTTTCCCTATCCTACCAGCTCTTGAAGTGAAATTTCATAATCTAGTTGAACTTAAGTGTGGGGGAATATGTCTTGTACTGTACTAACTTATTTGGTGATATTTTTGGAAGAGTATAAAATGTTTACGATCTGATGTTCCTACTAAATATTTCATTTTGTTAAAATTTGTTCGTTTCTGGAGCTTTCATGATAAGATATGTTGTGCCTTTCTAGAGCTTCTGTTGTAAAAACAAAGTTGTGCCTATATGGAGCTTTCAAGAAAAATCATGTTTGAAAATACTGAAATTTTTTCTCCTGAAATAATGAGAATATTTAATGATGATGGAGCTTAATTTCTAATAAGGGGAAGATAATGACACTATAGTTGAGTGAAAATTAGAATCTTGCAATTTTACTTCAAAAAAAGAGCCAAGCCCTCCTTTTTCGGCCTCAGATGTTTTAACATCTAAATCCTACCAACCAAAAGCCACAGAACAACCCTGAAAAGTCCTCATAAGAAACACATGTCCTTGACTCACATCGGGTGGAGAGGTAGAAATTTATCAAGCCTATGGTGACTGTAGTGTGAGTTTGGATGAAAAAGTCTTTGTTCAACTTTTACATCTGTGAGATGATAGAAAATTCATTTGAGGTAGGTGTTTTGTGTGCATGGGATAAGAAATGAACTGGAAATATATTAAAATCTAAAATGGATAACATGAAATAATTGTTTTTGATGAGTCATGATATCTTTTTGTTTCTTGGAATTGATTTTGTAGATCTCATTGATATGTGTTTTGGATTTGATTTGATTTGATTTTTACTTGTCCAGGAGTCCAAGTGCTATGTGTTGGGAAATTGATAGAGAAAATATTTTCAATTAATTTATATTGAATATAATTTTTTTAAACCCACAAATGTTATCCTCTAAGATTAATTGTTTCATTTTTAGGATAATGGTGTTATTTTGAGCTGAATAGTAAAAATTGGCCATTTTAGATTTTTAACAGATTTAAATTTTTTTTGTAGTTTATCCATAACATTATCTACACTGATCTAAATTGCACAATTCTTTATTTTCCGGATTCTAAACAACCAGGGCTTCATTTTCTATTTTTGTACTAAAAGCTGAATTGGCCATATGGAAGCTCCAAAGAAGCTCACAATTAGGAGAAAGAAAATTGTTTGCAGTTCTACGTAGTTTTGGTGTGGGCTCCATAACGCATCCATGGTGGGCTCAGATGTTGTGAACGTTTTGTAGGTATACATGAAAGGAGTTTTGAAGAATTTTTTATGAAGTAAAGACTAAGTTAATTGGCCATTTATGGGGTCATTAAATCACCTTAAACTGGAGGATTGCGTTTTGAGAGTCTGACTGGACAGAATAAATTCTCAGAGTAAAATGGTCATAAATCTTGGAATACATGTGAATATCCTCTGAGATTTTTAGGGAACACTGCCAAGAGAATTATAAACAACATTAAAGAAGGGATCAATGCGTAAAAATGTCATTTAATGGGGCTACAATGCATCAACTGTTGGGGGTCGAATTCTACCTATAAAAGGAGGCCCTCACCTCCTTCCAAAAGCATCCCATTCTCCACCCCATTTCTTCTGGGACACCAAGAAGAAGATATTTAGGTATTTATTTTTTATTTCTTTTCTTCTACATAGTTTTATAATGTCTTTTTCTTCCCAATTCATCTCTTTTACCCTTACCATTGTGGGATAAACTTTTAGAGTGTCTAGGGAAGGGTTGGTTTTCTACATTGTAATGCTTGAGTTCTTAGATGCAATTGAATAAATTTATTTCATATTCAAATTTGTTTTCAATTTATTATAGAGGATATTATTATCAAGTTCGATTGTTCTTGAATATTAATTCGATTATTGGTTTTTTCCTTGGTAAAATAAGCAATATCCCCCTCTACTAATTTCTAGTTTATATACGATTAAATAAACGAAGAATTATTGGTGAAGTACTCGATGATTGTCAGTACGTGTAAAAGGTGTAGTTAATGTTCTTGATTATTTGGGATAAAAAAACTCGATCGGGTATTTCCCATTTCAATTAAGGATATTCAATACAAATATTTTACACATGGAATAAGAGTTGACCAAACCGAGATCTTGGTAAGGTTTTCTCTCATGATAATAATTTCACCAAGAAGGTGAGAGTAAACGATTGTGGAAACTATCTTTAATAAACAAAGAAGAAGTGGTTTGAATTAAATAGAAGAAGGATATCATTACAATTAGAAAACTGAACCCGACCTAATCGCCCTTTTTAATATCTTAGTTTTCAAATCATTTTAATTTCAAATTTCATTTCAAAAACACAACATTTTTTTGAAAACTCATTTTGTGTGCACTCATCTTCGTGAGACATCCTAGATCAACCACATTACTACATTTTAACTTAGAAATATTTGTTTTCCACACCATACGACAGGAATGCATGAAACTTGGCGCCCCAACCGGGGAGCTAGTGCCACAATATTTTGTGTAAATTTTTGACAGTTTTTTTTCGTTAAAAAAAACAAAAAAAAATCATTCCATAATGAATTAATATTATTATTATTCTACATGGAATGAAAATTAATCACAGGTGAAAGAAGAAGACTACATTTAGGAGGCCCTCCAATGAAGAGCTGATGCACTAATGATAATGTTCAAGTATATGGAAAGAGGCATAAAAACATGGATCTCACCGGAAGATTTGATGGCCATGGTCAATGAAGTACAAGTTGACATATAAAGATTTAAGGCCATGAAAGAATTTCCACTAGTCTTCCATGATTTCACTGAAGACATTCATGAAGTTGAAGACAAACTCAAGTTGGAGGAGCTGACTACCTACCTCAATATAGTGATGATCGACTCCAAGAGGAACATTCAATTGAAGAGGATATTAATGTCGAACCAAATCAAGGAGATAATACATTCTAAAACTAACATTCTTTAAATTTTGCTTAAACTAATTTGAGTATATCTTTTTATTCTATTGTATCTTAAAATTCAGCTAACTCATTCTACACCTTATAGAATTATATGAAAAATGATCCACCTATTGAGAAACTTCTGGAGCTCCCTGAATTCATTGAAAATCTACTGGAGGAGCCCCATCATAAAGAGATCCAAGTTGCTGGGCCTGAGGAAAATAGGCAAGAGGCTGAAGCCTCCTTGAAGCCAGTGCTGGAAGACAAGACAATAGCACAAGTAGCAAAAAACGAGGAGGAGGATCTGTACTTCATCCTACCCCCACCATGCATGTTGTACCACATTGCGAAGGGGTGGATCTGGTGTAATCTATCTATAGAGTCCTCCTCAACAAGAACAATGAAATGAAAGCTGGTAAGAGCCACATGTGGTGGTTCAAATCAATGAAACATCATCCACCATCTGATTGGGGATAATTGATTAAAACTACCCCTCTGGAGGTTGTCAATACCCAGGGCCCACTTGGGGGATTAAACCAAGATAAATTCTTCTTTTCTCATCCTATTTCTCTTTTTGTTTCATTCAATAAATGTCTTAGGTTTTATTTTGTTATTTTTCATAGGTTATCAAGGTGCAACACTTAGAAGCATAACTCAATGTTTCACTACCAATAAATTAGGTTGTACCTATCCTTTACACGGGCTTGATGTGTGATTCATTTTGAAATCTTCTTACATGTTAAATTCATTTGAATTCATTGAGGAAACTGCACCAATTATGTGTGGGGGAGGGAACCTTTGTAGTTTAGAATTTTCATTTTCTTTGTTAATTTTTTTTTCTGTTTTCATTTTTTTGTGAGCTTATTTTTCTATTTTTGGTGTGTTTATGAAACATTTGAGATGAAATGATTTTCATTGCCATTTTTGAAAACCATGTTAATGAGTGAACCAATCTATTTTTTGAAACTGAGTTTAAATGAATGCTGAAATGAATTTGTTTCAATTTCAAATATTTTGGATTTTCATGAAAAGTACACTGATTTTTAAAACCCATGCCATATTTCACTATCTATATCTTTGAAATCACTTTCCTATGAGGCTTCTGAACCATTTTTGTCATATTCATTTAATTCACCTCATTTCTTGAGAGAACCATACCATTTTTTCTTTGACCATTATTTGATTTATTCCTTTCAAAACCTAAGGGTTTGGGGTAAGTGTGTTTTAAATGATTGAGGCATTTATTTGGTTTGATGCCCCCTTTTAAACAAAATCATTTTCATTATTTCCCACCTTTACCTTTATTCTTCATTGTAGCCCCTAGTAGCCATTAATTTCCTGTTAGGTTAACCACATTACAAGCCAATTTTCCCTATCCTACCTGCTCTTGAAGTGAAATTGCATGATCTAGTTCAAATTAAGTGTGGGGGAGGATGTCTTGTAGTATACTACCTCATTTGGTGATAATTTTGGAGGAATATAAAATGTTTAATAGCTGATGTACCTACTGAATATTTCATTTTCTTTAAATCTGTGCCTTTCTGGAGCTTTCATGATTAGAGATGTTGTGCCTTTCTAGAGATTCCAATGTAAAAAAATTGTGCCTATCTGGAGCTTTCAAGAAAAATCATGTTTGAAAAGATTGAAATTTTCTCTACTGAAATACTGAGCAGAGTGAATGATGATGGAGATGAGTTTCTACAATGGGGAAGATAATGAGACCATACTTGAGTGAAAATTAAAAACTTGTAATTTTTCTTCAAAAAAATAGCCAAACCCTCCATTTTCGGCCTCAAGATTTTTTAACATATAAATCCTACCAACCGAAAGCCACAAAACAACCCTGAAAAGTCTTCCTTACAAAAACATGTCCTTGACTCACATCGGGTAGAGAAGTAGGAATTTATCAAGCCTATGGTGACTCTAGTGTGAGTTTGGATGAGAAAATCCTTGGTCAACATTTACATTTGTGAGATGAGAGAAAATTCATTTGAGGTAGGTGTTTTGTGTGTGTGGGATAAGAAATGAAGTGGAAATATATTAAAATCTAAAACGGAGAACTCGAAATAATTGTTTTTGATGAGGCATGATATCTTTTTGTTTCTTGGAATTGATTTTCTAGATCTCATTGAAATGTTTTTTGGATTAGATTTGATTTGATTTTTACTTGTCCAGGAGTCCAAGTGATAAGTGTGGGGGAATTGATAGAGAAAATATTTTAAATTTATTTAAATTGATTATCATTTTTTAAAACCCACAGAAGTGATCCTCTAAGATTAAATGTTTTATTTTTATGAAATTGGTGTTATTTTGAGATGAATAGTAAAAATTGGCCATTTTGGATTTTTAACAGTTTTAAATTATTTCTGTAGTTTGTATATAACATTATCTACACTGATCTAAATTGAAAAAATATTTCTTTTCGGATTCTACACATCCATGGATTCATTTACTATTTTTTTTTACAAAATCCTGAATCGGCCATATGGAAGCTCCAAAGAATCTAACAATTGGGAGAAAGAAAATTGTTTGCAGTTCTACCTTGTTTTGGTGTGGGCTCCATAACGCTTCAATAGTGGGCCCAAATGTTGTAACATTCGGTGGGTGGAGGCGCAAGGGGTTTTGGAGCATCATTTATGAAGGAAGGACCACGTGGATGGGCTGTTATTGGGGTCATTAAATCACCCTAAACCAGAGGATTTAGTTCTAGAGAGTCTACCTGGAGAGAATAAATGCTCAGAATAAAATGGCCATTAATCTCGGAATACATGTGAATATCCGATGAGATTTTGAGGGAACATGACCAAAGGGATTATGAACAACATTCAAGAAGGGCTCAATGTGTGAAGGTGTCATTTAATGGGGATAAAATGCATCAACCATCGGGGGTCAAATTCTACCTATAAAAGGAGGTGCTCACCTCCTTCCCAAAGCATCCCATTCTCCACCCCATTCCTTCCGGGACACCAAGAAGAAGATATTTTCATATTTTTTTATTTATTTTCTTCTCCATAGTTTTATAATGTCTTCTTTTTCCCCATTCATCTCGATTACCCTTACCATGGTGGGGTAAACTTTTGGAGTGATTGGGGAAGGGTTGATTTTCTACATTGTAATGCTTGAGGTCTTGGACACAATTGAATAAATTTCATTCTTATTCAATGTTGTTCTCAATTTCTTATAGCATATTTTATTATCAAGTTCGATAATTCTTGAATATTAATTCAATTATTGGTTTTTTCCTTGGTAAGATAATCAATATCTCCCTCCACTAATTTCTAGTTTATATATTATGGAATAAACTAGGAATTAGTGGTGAAGTACTCAACGATCGTCAATACGTATAAAATGTGTAGGAATGTTATTGATTATTTGGGATAAACAAAACCTGATCGGGTATTTCCCATTGCAATTAAGTATATTCAATACAACTATTTTACACATGGAAGGAGATTTGACCAAACCAAGATCTTGGTAAGGTTTTCTCTCACAATAATAATTTCACCAAGGAAGTGAGAGGAAACGATTGTGGAAACTCACTTTAATCAACAACGAAGAAGAGGTTTGAATTAAATTGAACAAGGATAGCATTAAAATTTGTAAACTGACCCTGACCTAATCAACCTTATTAATATCATAGTTTTTCAATCATTTTAATTTCAAATTTCATTACAAAAACACAACATTTTTTTGACAACTCGTTTTGTGTGCACTCCTCTTTGGGAGACATCATAGGTCAACCACTTTAATACATTTTAACATAGGATATAATTGTTTTTCCACACCTTATGATGGGCGTGCGTCACTTATCCCTATATTTATATCCCAGTTTATATTTTGGAAAGTGTAATTTATCATTTCCTTTATGCCTACATTAATAATAGGTTATAAAATTTGTATTGTCATCCCTATTCCAAATGTTCTTCAAATTTACCTTGTTGTATTACATTCCCACATAACATGGATTTCTATAAATAATTTATCCAATTCCTTTTTAAGATTTCTTGACTAGATGGTACATCCCCTCATCCCTATCAGGTGGTGACTCACTTTCAATGGAAATTTCATCTTGTATATTATTTTATTATTTTCGTGATGTATTAGACATGAAGGATGTAGGTTTACTTTTTTTCTCTCATCATTATCTCATCAATTTCCTTTCAATTCATCGTAATAAATTATTACTATACAATTTCATTCCTTAACTAGTAGTTTTCTACCATCACAATATTATCTGATTGACACAAAGTCCCTCTTCATATTTCGGGAAGGCATCATAGGAATATCCTGATTTGATCTTTTATAGACAATGAATTTCCCAATAAGATCACAATATTCACTATTTCAATTAACCTGAGATATATTTCAAAAATTAATTAATCCAGATTCATATTAAAATTAGCATATTTAATGGTATCTGTATTCAATCACATATCTTTGACCTGGTTACATCCCTTATGAGGAATAAATAATGCATTCCAAATTTTAATAGTAGTTTTACAAGAATATGTTATATTCAAATATTCAACTCCAAATGTAAAATTTAGGTAATTTCTTTATTTTATTTTTTTATTATCCTAATTATTATTAGCTTCAACCTAGGTATGTCTAGTGACTGTAGGAAATTAATATATTTCCTTCATAGTAGTCAAAATTTCAAATTCCATATTATGAATTTTATTTTTCTTTTTGAACGTCCAATACGCATAATTAATACCAATAAATAAATAGGGGACGTTTGTATCCAAAACATCATGTTTACTATCCATTTAATGAATTATATTTTTATATAATTTAATTCTGAGATATTCAATGAACAACTTAAATCAATGTTATGTGTTTTCAAAAAACATTGCATACCAAATCCAATACTTTGATACAAAATATTTCTTATATTGAGTATCTCAATAGGTAGGTGGAATTGTGTGACCAATTAATATTAAACGATAAATAGGTTAAAATAAAATCCCTCAATCACTATATAAAATTCCAATTAATCAAAACAATTGATCAATTTAAATCTTTACCTTTCAAAATAAATTTCAATCATTGATTAGGTCTCAGTTAATACAATAACAACATTTACATTATTATTTGAAAATAATTTAATTTCTAAATAACATATAAAACATCTAATAATGGATAAATATCAATGTATTGGTTTTGTTTATAGTTTTCATAAATTCCATTTCAATTCATATGATCAAAAAAATAAAAACACAAAAAACACACATTGTAATTGAATACAATAGGTTCAGTCTGAAGCTGTGACATAACATTCTATACATGGAAATCAAAAACATCAATGAAGTTTGTATGAAATAATTTTCCATACACAACTAGTGTTAGGTATGAAATAGTATGCCAACATTACAGGCCACTACTGTAACTCTTCTATTGTAATTGTGTGAGTAGAGAAAAAATAGGCAAAACCCAGACCTTTATACCAACATGTGGGAAACATGGGTAAATGATGTTGAGAAGATATATATGCATATTATAGATTGGTTTTAGGAGATATAATTAATTTAATTAATATAGAATACAAAAATTTATCATAATTTAAAAATAAAAAAAATATAGAGAATGTAAAATTGTATAAAGATTGTGTTGCACTTTATGATATGCTTTGTAGCTCGTAACTCCCGGAATGCATCTTGATTTGTAGATGTATTCAATGACTACAAATATGTATGAAATATAATTTTCATATAAATCCATCTTGAGAAATTATATGATGTTATCTAGATATATCAATATTCATTAATTTTCCGAAATTTGAATATGTGTAAGGATGATTCATGTATGGAACAGTTCTAATCATCTCATATTACCTCACATGTATGTTAATATAATTTTCATTTGTTATTTTATAATAATATTAATGGGGGATTATGCTTTCTCATTTTAATTAAGCAGGAAAAAGTAAAGGGAATCATTTGGTATTTCTGTATATTAATACTTAGGGTAGACAATTCTTTAATGGAACACTATAATAGATTTAAGAAAAATAAATAAAATAATCAATCACATTAAATTTTATATTGTAGTATATAGAAACATTTCTGTCTTGAATAAATAATATTGTATAGATGATTAATAACATTAGTGATATGTCTCTAATGGTTTCCTAATCTGGCCGTGAACCAACATTTTAGGTCATTCCAGGTAAAGATGACACATTCTAGTGTTTTCTATTTTTGAGGGTAAGACAATTTTTTGGTGACTAAGTTTCATAGTGAATCATCACTTTAAAAAAAATTCTTTCAAGTTGATGGGCTCTTTAATAATAAATTATGTCAGATTTTTTGTCATCTCGACACTTAACATAATTTTTATTATGGATGTCAGACATAGTTGAGGGTATACAATTACCATACATTGGAATAAAATATTTCTCAGCTGGGATTTATTGTGGATGGTGAGTCTTTCCAAAAAATTGTAATAAAATTATATTGTGGTTAGAATTCCCTGGATATGAAACTTGCAGGCAGTGAGTCAACCATAACAATGAGTCATCCCCCTATATAAACATATTTCTTTTAATATGTCATATAATATAAAATGATATCATAAAACATTATGATCATAAATATAATACTAAATAATATTTTGTGATCATTAAAACATAGTGGTTAAAATTCACATGGTCTATCATATTTAAATATTTATATGAATCATTACTTTTTCCAAGAAAATAGTATTATTTCTTCATAAAAACATATTAAGGGTTATATTCTCTTTGTCAAATTTTTATCAATTCATTTAAATCCCTTTTTAAGGTCATTAAAATAATTCTACATATTAATTTAAATCCTAAACAAAAAACTAATTATTAAAATTCCTCATATGGTTAATAATTTATGAATTACAATACATAAATACAACCATTTTTAGAAAATATGGTTATATATCTTGAGAAGTGTGGGTCGAACCATGGTAAGGATGATCATAACAACTTCCCCACCAGATCTTGTTTAATGGTTAAAAAGACTCCCTTATATATCCCTATATAGAACCAATGCATGAACATAAATTTTAGAATGCAAGAGACATACTAATTTCTCATGGTTCACCCCCACTATGTTACCTCCTAGGAATATACAATTTTATTGTGTTGATATACCAAGTCCAATTAATGTGATCTAGTATTAACAATGACCATAGAAGATTCCTTTTCCATCCCAGTTTACAACCAAACAAAATATGAAATCCCACCTATCCAAAAAATGAAGTGTTCTCACTACTTTATCAGAAGATCCTCGTTCAATTTCCAGAATCAATTGGCATTGCACCTCATTTACTATGTCATTAAGTTATACTTTTATACAATGGATGAGTACCCCTTTACCAGAGTAATACTGGGCATCATAAATCATTCACACAACCAATTGGCTTTCTTTCACATTTAATTAATTATGTGAATACAAAATTTTTATATTCTAATTGAAATATAAATCCACACAACTCCCTTATTGTGTGCAACTCTATTCTTACACAAAACTCCCTTTTCACACAATTCATACTTAGTTAGGAGCCTCAAACATCTCTTAGGATTGATCTTTTTAAATAAGGGTCTATCCATCTATTTATATACATTTTAAACCCATCTCACAACACTACCAGAAAATGAATGCATTTTCTGTAACATTTACCAAATCATATAAAATTCGATTTGACATCGCATTTGTAATTTTAGTCTCTATTTCCAAACCTCAACTCTAACACAATTTAAAACCTTTCACATTTTTATTTACTTTTTAGTATTTTTAATTAGTAATCCCAAAAAAAACTTGTTCACAATATTCTAAATTACCTTCAATCTTGAGAAAAGCATAAATTTTCAAAAACACATTAGTCTATTTTCCTTATATTGATGCACAAAAATATGGCATAAACTATGAAAGGTCCCCACCTTGTATGCAATGTTTTTATACCATCTCCTGACTATCCACACCTTTTATGATATTTTTTAACAAAAATGTAAACAATATCTCTACAACTCCACAACATATCATTTAAACCTACCTTATATGATAACCCAATCGGTCAAAAATGCATCAATGTTTCTTTGACAGACTTTTCGCAACACTAGTCATCCCACATACTACTAAAACCATTTACTAAGATTTATGAATTTAATCCTTAATAAAACATTCTATTAACATTTCATTCACATTCACATCAACGTAAATAGAAAAACCATTACTTGTACAACCACACTTATTATCTTCATGAGAATTTTTCTTTCGAAATAATTTTTCATAATTACCATATGTTCTACATTTAAAACATTCGACATTAGATGATACCATTTAGATATAACTATTCTCGTCAATTGAATAGACTAATTTTTTTTATTTTTCAACTGAATTTGCATTCATTGTGACTATATATTCCAAAAACAAAATATATTTTCATCACTCGTAGACATTTTATTAAAATGTTTTATCCAAGCACATTATATATTTGTTTTTTAATACTCATTCCTAGATATAATAAATTAGATTAAAACTTATGAAACTATATCATTCTATTTTTGGATGAGCTGAAGAGTTTGTTATATTGTTCATTTTTGATCATATGTCATCATAACTGATTAGGTCTATTCAAAGAAATCATTTATGCTATTCATAATCCCATTTTGTTAGCCATTAAATAATTTCCCACCTCATTAAATGTTATCATAGTTCCTTCTAGTTTCTTCCGTTAACTAATATCAAAATTTAGCATGTGAAAAATTATAATCTCAATAGAAAATTAATAATCATGAAAATAAATTATATGTTTCATAAATCAGGGAACATAATATTTAATCTATAGAATCATATATTTATCCTAGTATTGTCATATTAATCATCTCACTAATCCCATCATGGTTTTTAGTAAATAGTTTCTAAATTTCCAAAGCATATCCCCCATGCTTTTCAAACCATGTCTGAAAAAAGGCTCGTTTTCATGCACCACATTACAATCATGTCTATCTTAATGTTCCTTTTCAATGTTATTAACCCCAGATACCTCTATTATTTTTCAAAATTCACTTTTATTATCCAAAAAAGTATAAAATTTAATGTGAATAACTTTTTAACTCACTTAGTTAAATTCCATCGAATTTTCCCAATTTATGAATCATTTATAGACTTATATTATTAAAATTCCCATGAAAATCGATAGAAATATTCATAGAAATATATAAATTGTACCATATAATATCTTCTAAATTATAACTAATCAATAGTATGATACTGTTGATGATGGTCCATAAATTTAATACATAGATATTACAACATTTTAGATGAATATTCAAAACAATACATAAACAAATTATAGAGGACTATAAATAGTTATTTTATTTATTTACATTCAAAGAATATTATAATTTCGTGAATGGTGTTCAATATATCCCATAAAGGATATATGTTTTAATATTATCCAAAGACATATCCAACAAAAAACCATTCTTCATAACCTAGGTAAAGAAAACATAATAAATTTTGGGATCAGATTCTCATTAAGTGTAAACAAGGGAATAAAAAATAACATAAAGTTATGATAAGATGAGAATATTATATGAATACCATAATTTGAATATTAATGACCTTAATATGGAGTCATAGACTAAATATTAGTAGTTAATAATACCTGAATATTATTAGAATCAATACTGATGAACTATTAGAGAATTACGTTGAAATAATACATAGAACTATGGAATACACAAAACAATAAAAAATAATTTTCATCGTATTCATTGAAAAATTAAAAGGAAACCATAGATGAATGTTTTCACTCCCCAAACAATCATCGAATTCAAGATTCACTCACAAATACATCATAAAAAAATTCTCTATATAATATGATTCAATATGAATTCATGACCTTCTATTCAAATGTGATATAAATATTTACTAAATAAAGTAGTGGGAGATATAGGTTCCACCAGCCAAATAATTAATATCACATATATATATAGATGGTACAAGATCATAAAAGATATAAAATATCATAACCCATGAAATTAAAATGGATTCATAAAAATTTCATAATATCATTACTTGTTTAAAAGTGGTAGGTTTATAATAATTACATCATTTAAAAATAGCATTACCCATAGAGAAATATCCAAGTTTTATAAGAATTAAATCCTTCCATATCCCATGGAAAAAGTGATGGGTTTCATAAATATCGAGACATCTTAATATAAACAATTTTTAAAATTAAAAATAATACTTAACTTGTATCATGTACCTTATAAATTATAATAATCCTAAATGGATGTCATCATTTATTGATAATTATTTTGATAGAATAATCACTTAAAAATTTCAATTATTGAAAAAAAATTATTTTTAAAATAAATTTCAAAAATTAACATTATAAAATATTTTGGAAATCATTTTCTTCTAGAATAATCATTAAAACATATAAATGAATCTATAAAAATCATTTAAACTTTGTTTGAGGAAAATAGACATTCCGGTTGGAAAAATAGTTTTTAAAAAATATATCATTTCATAAAATAATATTTCTTTTGAAAACATTTATCTAAAATAATAAAATTTCAAAAATATTAAGTAAAAAATTTTATTTTTTATAATATTGAATAAATGTATCATAATTCAAAAATCATTGATTAGTCTTGATAGTGTTAACTACTCTTCATGTTGATCATGTTAAAAAAACAATGATTCTTTTCACATCTATTATAAAACACAAATGGTAATTTTTTCCAAAAAAAACATGATGATTCGTGTAAATTTTTTCTAAAAAGTAATGAAAGGGTAAAAATTTCTTTAACATACCATTTTAAAATTTGAAAAACATGTTTGAATACATTTTTTGTAAAAATTGATTTTGGAGAAGAATGGATTTCAATAAAAAAGACGATTATTTGTAAAACAATTGTTTTTGAAATATTGATTAAATTGAACAAGTATAATGAAGGGAGAAAATATAGTCACCTGACCAAACCATTGGATAGTAAACTCATTATTTATTATAGATATATAATTATATCTTTTCATCATAAACAAAGTCATAAATAATCTTATTAAATGATGTGATTGTGGCATCAATTCTATTACACATAACAAACAGTGAAATGTAATCTACATAGAGGAATGACATAAAAGAATCATAAAATATATATAGTATAATTAAATTCATCATAATATAAGTCATGTGTGTGGTATATATAAATCATAAAAAAATATTGTTTCATAACAGAACATGTGTCTCAAGTAAGGCTTTATAAAAAATAATTCTCTACCATATTGGTAACATTGGAATCCTAATCACCATTAAAGATATATCGTTTAATTTATAAGTAAATCATCATAATATTAATTATTATAATAAAAAAATACAAGAAATATATATATGCCACAATTATCAAATAGGTGGTCAGTATGGAATGTTTCTCACAGAAGTAAAAAATGTGATATGGAAATCCAGTTCAACGTTAGTATCCTTTTGAATCATAAGGACCAAAAAATAATAAAAACAAATGAAATGTTTAATATCAATGAAAATTATATTAATGATATAATATATCATATGGTAATTGTTTAAACTACATAAAATAAAGGAATCATCAATTTGAATATATCTCCCTGAAATGAATGTGAGGCAATAAATATCATGTCATAAGTCTCAACATAATTCATACAATTTGAATAATCACAATAATCTATATGTGTTTATTATAAATATATTACAGAATAATAATTATATATAATAATAATGTATCTTATTTACTTATATCCCTTTAGTACCAATTTATTAATAATTCCATGTAAATGTTTCATTGTGGGTTATAATTTATTTACATTTCCTATGTGTTTTTATTATTTATATTGATTAATATTAATTTTAAAATGGTTACATCTTCTAAATAATAATAATTGTGGAATAATTTTCATATTTATAAAAAAATCATACAAATCATGAATCATTATTTTTAGAAATGTAGGGCATTTCAATCATGTAAAAGCTAAGTTGTATATTGGAATGACTAGTGTTTCCATTTCTCAGTGAGCATTCTAGAATCTTGGTATATAATATATCATACATAACGAATTATAATAATATCATAAATACCATATTTTTTCATTTAATATAATTATATATATCATCTATTTTTTGGGGGGATGAAAATTGTTTCACATCACCTCATGAGGGTAGATTCCCACACTTACAAGAATGAAATTTTTTCCTTTTATTGAGTAAAATAGTAATGAAATAAAATGATATATTTTTTTATTTTATTAAAAGACATTTGAGGAATATCATAATTATTTCATGTATATCAAATATATTTATTAATTTTATCCTAATTATCTTCCCTATATTTCGTTAGTGAAAACAAATCACATCACTTTTGGAGGAGTTCGTACAAATAAGCAACAATAACAAATCCACTATATAATGGAAATTAGAATGTTACATATGATATAATAATTAAATATATAAAATAATGTTATAAATATCACATATATATTTATATTTATATTATACCCAATATATGTTTGTTGTAATGGAAAAATGAATGACATAGGTTCATGAGGCAGTAGTCCATCGTACATATGAATAATGACTTCGTAACCCAATTGATGGAAGTGGAGATGGTTTTATGATATCCTATTACACAACAACATATAAATATATGGAAGGTATATTGATTTATATTTTATCATTTATTAATAATAATTCATGGTGTTTAATGAGGGATTAAAAAAACTCAATGTTATACATTACATGATCTTCAGTTAACCGCAATAGGTTTTTCTGAAAGCCTCCAAAGGATAATGAGCTACCAAAAATAAGGCTTTTTGGATAAGGTTTTGGGATTTGGGAAGATATTTTGTTTGGTATTTGAAAAATAAAATGTTCTTCATTATAAAAATAACATAGGAGGTGAGGATTACATTTATTCGATAGGATAGAGGAAGACCAGTTATATTTTGAAAAAAAGGTGCCACCTTGTTACTCTCATTCAAAAGGGATCTAAAATGATTTATTATCGATATTTTTACATTATAGGATAAAAATATGTTCATCCAATATATTTTAAATATGTTTTATGTCATATTATTTCTTATCATTATAGGGTTATCCCTAGGTAAAAACATTTTGTCCTTATCCCAAGTATTGGTTATTTACAATATTCAATATTTACTTTGGACAAAAATTATGATCAAATTATATGAAAATATTATTTATTTTTATTCCAAATATAAATTTCATTTTCCAAAATTAAATTCATAGTTTTTCGTAAAAATAAAAAATAAAATTAATCTTATATATGTGATGATAATGAACATTTTCAATGAAACATATTTAAATGATTATTAGTTTTGACTAAAAATAATCCAGATACAATTGATTAAAATGAACAAAATTGGATTAAAATATATAAATCTATCTAATTTCACTTTTAAAAGAATTTAATATATAGTTAAAAATTCTGATTATTTTTTATGAAACAATAGTTTTCAAATAAAATTTATTATTTGGGATAATCATCAAAAAAGAAATATTATACAAAAAATCCAAAAAAGATAACCATTAGTTAATTTCAATATGATGATTCCAAAAATAGAATAAATAAAATTAAAACAATTATATAAAATATATAAAATATTTTATCATAAAAATATTTAGAAATATTATCATAGAAATATATATTTTTGATAAATATAATATATTTAATAAAATAGGGTTGATTATTTACAAATAATTTTATAAATAATATTATATTTATTATAAAATTTCAATCAATATTTCATAAGTTATTAAATAATAATCATTCAAAAATATTTAATCAAATATATATATCTATAATGATTAATATAATATTATTTCATGGTTTAATGAAATTTTTTGTCGTGTTTAATGAAAGCTAAAAAAGACACACATTGTTGTGAGTAGCACAACCAATACAAAAAGATAAATTAATTTGAAAAATATATTTCAGAAAATATAATAATTTTATATATATAATATATAAGGAATGAGATTCTAGATGGTACATAGGTCCAATATCTTTAGGTCTAGGTTATAGGGATCCTTCAGGTAGTTTTTTAGGGTAATGCATCTTTCTTGAGATATTACTAGTGACCAAAGACCATAGTGGGTCTTATTGACCATTATAAATGCCTCTATGGATAAGATTTGATTTATTGTTCCATATTGACATTTCTAATGGATAATATTGGATTTCAGGATATGGTGGTTTATGTAAGGGCATATATTCAACAATGATATGTTCTTATTAATGGATGTGGATTGATCTTGAGGGGTGATGTGTCCTATGGACTTAACCTTATCAGAGTGAGAGGGAGTTTTTGGAACAAACATTAGTGGTTTGGTATACCAAATTTCCACATGAATATGTGTAATATAAAATTGAAATAGTTTGAATGAGATATTTTGGTTGACCCTGAGTTAGTTGGTTATACTAGAATGCGATTGGGATATCCATGAGTGAGACTGTTGACATGAGAATGATGGGTCATCCATGCGGAATACTTCTCAAACAGAGTAATAGATGTTTGTATACAATGAGTGAGTTAGATTCTGGGATGTTATGTGAGGTGAGTTTTCAGGGTGGGACTTCCATGAGCATGACAAGGAGCATAATGTCACATGATGTGGATTATATATAGACACTTCATTTACTGAGATGGTATTGGTTTTTCTCTACACATGTGACACTCCTAGTGAGGGGTGGGTAAGGATTCATTGTATGGAATCCTACCATAAGGGAATATTGTTCGGGACTTGTATATAACCCTAACTATATCCTTTATGTATAGTCTATTCATTTCGCATGAGGAGAGTTCAAAAAAGTATTCATTAATGGTATTAAAGTAGGTGTGGTATAGAATCATCATGAAATTTTTAGCATATGGTGGCTTAACTATTGTGTGTATCCCATCATGTGTCGTGGAATACTAGTTATAACATGATGAAATAGTGAACATGTTTTTTATTTATAAATTTTCCACATATTTTCACAATAATATGAAATTTTATATTATGGCCTTTAATGATATCTTATTGAGTTATATTCTCACCCCCTCTATATGAAAAACAATTTCCATGAATAACATAAGTTTTCTTTAATGTGTGATAATAGTAGATTTAGTTGATTTTCTTGGGATAGGTCATGGGTATCAGGAGCATGGGATTTAAAAAAATAGAAATACGACCAATGTGCATATTTTCAATATCATATTACTTTTTAATTTGTGATTGCTAATGCGATTAAACAATGTATGATTCTTATGATAGTATATTGTCTTATATTATATATTTAAATTTATTTAATGGACTCTAATTTGGATTGTATATTAATTTATTATTATTATTAACTATAACATTAAGAGCATATTATACCCTATGAATTATTCATTTCCACAATAATTGTAGGTATCCACTAGTATATGGGGGAGGTTCTCATGAGGCCATAATGTAAAGTTTTCATGATCATTATAGTGTTTTAGTGACAAAATATTTAAAAAATCATATTTGGAAAATAATTTATAATAATACATAGGGATGTGGGATAATGGTTTTATAGTAATTTCTCAAATCATATGATGTACCCTAGACTATTTTATTTCGATCACATTCCATGTTTATTGGCCATATTAATAGAGTTATGAGTATGTTGTTTTCTATTTCATTTTAAAATAAGGGGTATTAATTCAAAA
Organism: Viscum album; assembly: GCA_963277665.1. Taxonomy (NCBI): domain Eukaryota; kingdom Viridiplantae; phylum Streptophyta; class Magnoliopsida; order Santalales; family Viscaceae; genus Viscum; species Viscum album. The sequence continues at coordinate 2,063,145,436 of OY728140.1, forward strand.
TTCATTTGTAAATTGGTTTCATTAAATTTTTCTCCTGTATGATTATCAATTAGCCATCATCATGCCTTATTATTGGACATGAATGACTCACACAATATATGGGTTCTTGAATGTGGGTTTTTATGAGACTTTCAATTGTTAATTGTTTCAAAACCAACTATTTTATTGATGTCCATTATCAATTTTTGGAAAAATTCATCTCAGTTGGAATTGTTTTAATTTCCCTTTGAATGTAGGTCGTGTTGATATTATAATGAGAGGATATCTGTTTATAGAAATTTAGTCACTTAATCAAGGGTATTGCGGAGACACATCATTGGTAAATAATATAATTTGATACCAAGGAAATAAATTGACGAGGTTGTGATATTCCAAAGCGGTGCTCTTTGGATGAAAATAGGTTTAGTTAAATATGTAGGTTCACTTAAATCATTTTTCAATAATAACATAAATGATGTTCTACCATGTATCTTTTTGTTAAATTTATACATAACTTAAATTGGAAATTTAATAATGTATTTAGAAATTATTGAGATGTTTGGGATGCGTTTCACTATGTGATCTCTTTTTTCAATATATTATTTCAAGGGAAGTATAAATATTATTCTATACGATTAGGTTTCTTGTTATAATTTGGTCAAGATGGAAAAATATAGGATAGACGATATTGGTTTTCATAATGATTCTTATTATTTGGGTGATTGTTTCACTAACCATTGCACGAGTGAGATATCTTGGGATATTAGATGATTATGATATCCATAAATAATGGAATAAGGATTAGGGGTATCATCCTAGGTTTAGTTGGACACAACTAATGGGACTGTGAGACATTTTGGGTTATTGGGTTATAAAGAAGAGTGAAACTATTAGGTCTTAATTGTATTGAGGTTAAAAATTTTAAGGATGCTATGATATGGTTCTTGGTGGATTACCCATAATTAGATGAGGTGAGTAAACATTGGTTTGACTTCTCATGAAAATGCCACAATATGTATGGGACATTTCACATGTGTGATTTTTGCTTACCTTCTTGGTCTTTGATTATTAAACATATTTTTGGGGGTTCATTTCTGATGGTTTGAGTTATGTGTGTGTACAAAAATTGAATTATAGCGAGTATTTGGTTGTGGGAGACTCTTTTTCATTGTGGGTGGGTTGTCTTTCTATGATAGAATTCAATAATGGGGAAATTCAAATTGGGACTATTGGGTCTAGTTCTAATAGAATAGGTGTGAGCAAAGATATATGTTGGGGTTGTCAACATTTTATGTTTGAGGTTATCAACCTATTTCAAATTAATTTCTATTGTGTTAAGAAAGATGATCTATGTGAGTTATAAATATGCAGAGTAGATGTTTCATGATCGAACATAATGATGAGCAGGCCAGTAAAATAGAATCATTAGGTTTGATAATAGATTAATTATGTGCCATAAGGTTGGGAATTTATTCAAATAAAGATGGGATAAAGATACACCATTGTTGGGTAGTGTATTCTCAATTATGAGTAAGTGACAAGCATGTTAAAAGGGTTATGGGTGTAGTTATACTGGATGGAGATATTAAGCATATAACATTACCAAAAATTGAATAGGGAATTATAAAAATTTGTCTTGTAAATTGATAAAATATATATTATGATATTAAATGTAATTTTGGATAGGTTTGGGTAATTATCATCGGGATCATGGTGGTTTTAGTGTGTCATGAAGTTGATTTGGATAAGATGTGAGTTATTTCTCTAGCTTAGTGAATTATGTATAGTGTATATATTTAAATTCATAAATATGGAAATATAAAATAGTCATCTCTAGTATTTGGTGTGTTTTTTTGTTCAATCATATGATACCTCTAGGTTTTAGGGCATCGTTATCTATATTTCCTTGTATTTGTGCTTTAGTTGTTATGTTCATGTTTCATTTAGAGATGTAATATAGTGGAGTCTCAATTATTTTTTTTGTCATGGAATGTGATATGGTGATGGGGGAACAATATTATGAGATTCGTGTGTGATGTGTTTCTGATGTCAATGGAATAATTGAAGAGTTTTATTGAGAATAATTTGGTGAATATTAGGTTATTGACTAGAGTTATATAAATGATGTGGGTTGAGGGTTTTGAAGGGTAAAATAGTTTCTTAAATGTTAATTGACAATCTTTTTACATCTTGGTAGTATCTCATGGAATGAAAAATTCTTCTCAAGGATGAGAATCCATGTAGAGGGAATTTTATGATGATTGATGTTGTTACTAATTGTGCATTCCTAATAGTATTTTAATTTTTTTTGTGATTATTTCATTAATGACGGAATTTTAGGATCAAGATCCCAGGAATTTTAGAATTGAAATCTTATGTTTTAGATGGGAAAAAATTCCCCATTTGTGTCATAATTTCATTTGTTGTGGTCATATAAAGAATTTTCGGCCCTAGATCTGTATTTTTATATCCTGTATAAATTCATGTTGTGAACCATGGAGTTCACACTATGAATGAGGTATTTGAGTTGTATAATCATCTACCTTAACGATTTCATTTCATGTCCCATATTTCGAATCATTAGTGAGTTATTAATAGTAGAGACACCCTCTAGTGTAGGTCATCCATTCCATGAAAGCATCTATAAAAATGTACTTAGGGTATGACCCCTAGTTTATGTAGTTAATATTTCTTGGGTAGATGTTTTTTTATGAACAATTTACACATTTTTCAAAGAATGATCCTTTACATATTTACAGTTTTCGGTGTTTGAGAAATTTCAATTTCCCATTTCTCCCCTACCATGAATTTAAGTTCAACCCCTTTGAAAATGACTATTTTTTTGATTTTTTCGATAGAATATATATGGTTGGATATCTTTTACATGGGTTTTTCTTCATTATAAACAAATATAGATAAATCTTATTTGGATTATGGATAGTTTATACTGATAGTTTTTATCCATAAATTGTTGATATCATCTATTTAAGATATTTATTTCGATAATGTTTTCTAGACGATTTCTTGGGTCCTTATTTTTATGTTGTTTCACACCGCCTGGGGGAAGGTACCCCTCCATAAATATTATTCTTGGGTTTTATCCAATTTTAAAATAAAATATAAATTTTAATGGGTGTATTAATCTTGGATTATATGTGGATTATATCTTGTTTCCTGGAGAGAGATTGTAACAAACCCTATGGAACTAGGTTTTGGAAAGATAATGACATCTAATGATATTTTAAGTTAGTATGCCTATTTTTCTTAGTTTTCAATTATTTTACATATTTGTATATAAATAATTATATGTGAATCCATACATTGGACACATTATTTGGGGAATTAATTAGGATTTGTGGGGGAGGACGCATAAAAAATATTGGCGAGGGATTACGTTCTTGCTATAAGTAGGAATCCTCAGTTATAAAAATTAATATTACTTTTGTTAACATGTGCGTGATAGTGGATGTGAAAAACATATAGAATCAGGTAGATCTTTGGAAGAATAGATTACCACAAGAAAAAATATTGTTCTTTAGCCCCATATGATGTGGATAAGTGTTTTTCAATAATTATGATATACATGATTTTCCATTGACTATATCGGTAATGGTATAGAGTTTCAGTTATAATGAAATGTTGTTTTGAATATGTTGTAAGGGATGATTAGGAATAAATGATATATTATTAAGGTTTACTATTTATATTGTTATTTTGTGATATGGTTAGGGTCCAATGATGACATTTGATGTAGTATTACATCTACTAACTTCTTAGGGATACCCTCTTGATGTTTCATGAAGTTTATTTCAATTTTTTTTGTCATGAATCCTAACATCATTCACTAAATAGTGATTCAGGGATGGTATTTTATAGGATAAATCAATGTTGATGAAAAAATGATAAGAATATATATTCTGATAAATTCGATGAATATATCACCACTGATGATAGTGATGGCCCTAAATCACTAAAAAGATGACGAATCCAATGAAATTGCATAAATAAGGTATATAATTTATTTATGTACCACATATGAAACTAACATCCTAGATATAAATAATAATTACAGTGAAAACATTTTATCAAATGACACTAGTGACATAAAAGTAATTGACAACATCAAAGACCCTTCTGATTCTATATTCATTGATTAAACTGAGAACATTGATGACCCTAATTTCATATATTTCATTTATATCTCTAATTATCCCACAAAAATAGATGATGTTGATAATTTAAAAAAATGTCTACAATACGATTGAAAACATTTAATTATTCATGACATTGATGTTATTGATGACTACGAAGATGTTGATGACACTAATTACATTGAAATTATTATTGATTCCAGTAGCCCTTAAAACCCAAACTATATAGATAATTTCTATAACATTAATTATACTTATAAAATAGATGAACGTGATAATAATAATACTTCTAATTAACAATATAACCTTAAACTATAAATCACTATATATATTCCCATGAAAAAACTAAACAACGATGATTTTGATGATTAAATATGAATTAATTATGATAATGTATCTATCACTATAGAAATGACAATATAATATTATGACCCCAATGAACCAAAAATTTATAATAAATAATATTAGGCAAGTATTATTAAATAAACATTACATTATAATGATAATAGTGATTCCAATGTTTTTAATAACAATAGAGACACTAGGGACACTAATGACACTAATTGCCTTATTAAAAACATTAATGTATATGAAGTCAAAGATTAAACTGACAACCACTCCACAAGTATTACCATCAATATTAATGACACCAAAATTTTATAATATTCCCACAACATGAACTATTTTAAGATTACCATGGTATGGATTCCTCTAAAATCCTTGAAATTTTAAAAATAGCAATGATCTAATTAATATTATACACCATGATGGACCCAACCATGTCGATGTTACTAATGAAAATATTTATTATGGTAACCCAAAAAAAATTTATATCCCTACAAATGAGAGTAGTATTGGAAACACTAATTACCATAATTTCACTAATATCATCGATTATCCAAAAAATAATTATTCACATCAATGTCGATGACCCAGACAAAGCAAACCTCCATATAAATTCTGAAAATAATATTGTTGATAAAAACATGGAATAAACCAAATATTTTGATCACCCAATTACCCTGATTACTCTAAAAAACCTTAGGGACATGATAAGATTGATAACATTGATTATAATAACAAATATGATGGGTTGAAAATTTCAGTCATTGTAATGAGCATGACAATATAAATGCCCATAGAATCATTGATGGGAGTGATGAATCCATTATTACAATGTTCCTAATGATATTATTTACCCTATATATGAAAATGGATTTGATTCCTCGAATAAATCCTCTGAATCCAATAAATTTGATTATATATAGATTTATGATGACACCTATTATGTAAATAATCTCAATGACATTATTGACTTCATAAACCTAGATGAACACACAATTCTACTCGAATTCATAAATCATAATAATGATGGTAATTCAAATTATATCAAAATCCCCAATGGGATTGATGATATTTAAGGAAATAATGATTTTTGTGACCTCAAACTATTTTATAATAATAATCTTATCCATAACACTAAAAACATTGAGAAGTCTAAATTTTTTTTATCAACAACCCAAATGATATTGATGTTGTGGATGAACACCATTCCCAAATAATAAAATGGATAGTGTTGATAGTATGTTAAATGACATCATTGATGAACCATAGGGAAAAATAAATCTAATGACCCTAATGACATAGATGATACCTATGAAACTGATAACACTAGTAACAATAATTATCCTGATCATATCGATGATGCTAAAGAAATTAATGAATTTGATGACACTAAGGACAATAAAAACCCAATTTATGATGATAACCCTCATATATATAATAATACATATAGAGACCCGTGATTTTCATATTTATATATTACATATTTAAATATTAATATTTGAGGTTGTGCATAAAAATTTCCTCAGGACCCCAATAATTTTGTGTCCTTAATGACATGGAATCTAATCATCTAATTTGATGAATGATTTTAAAAATATCAATCAATGGTCATCCCATTTAGTATTCATTATGATCATAACCTACACAAAACATTTGTTCATAACATATCTAATATAAATATAATAAAGGGTTAGATCAGATGGTTCGTAAGGGTGAATAGGGGGGTCTAATGAGCATAATGAGAATAAAAGTTCAAAGACCAGGATTCTACTATCTCGGAGATTGTGATTAATGAATTACATTGGTATAAGATACATTTAATGTTATCCTGAAGGAAAAAATATTATATTATTCTTAGTAAACTAGAAACATACATCATTCTAATATTACATTTGAAAAAAAATTGAAACATATTTTTTTCTCAGGAATAATAATATTTCCTTCATTATATCATCATAAAAAAAGTAATTTTAAATTTAATGTATTATGGGCGAACAGAAACAAAAAAAGGTTATCTCAAACTCTAAGTATGATTATGTGTACAATATAATAATATAATTGATCAATATGTATAATCAAGAAGTAAATATAAATTATTGAACCCAAATTCCTTTTAAACAACTTGAATATTATGATAAGGTAAGGAATTATCAATATGGAATGAAAAATATATCAAAAAAAATTTAAGGAACATGAACTTCATGATATGATATAAAATAGTCAATATAGAAATGTAAAAAATTATAACACAATACATTTACTCTACTACTAGAGAATAATTTGGTAAGAATAAAGGATGACCAAAGACTAAAATATAAATAATCCCCGAGGATTGATATATATCTTTGTATAGCATATCTAATCAAATAAATGTGTAATTTCTCTATCAATACCCAATTTATTTTCTTTCATGACACATAATGATGCATCAAGTTGGTATAGTGGGTCCCACTAATCACATAATTTGTCTAATTCATCATTCTATAAAAATATTATAAAATTTAATCAACATTCCTTAAAAAATAAGAATATATAATTATTATAAGAACAAATAATATGGAATATCAATACATTACCCAGTAAAACCAACAATAAACCACCCAAATAAATATGATTAATGAATTCATTAGAGTAATCCTCAAATAAAGATTCCACATATTATTTTTTCAAGGATGATGAGAATTTAAATATATCAAATCATTTTTTCTTGTATACAAATCTTTTTTAACATTGAAAATAATTTCTATAATCTTAAAATTGTGTATACAGATAATAAAATATATTTCCTTGAAAAAATCATTGTAAAATATAAAAAAATATCATAAAGGGAATTCATTGGAAACTAGTGGGAAGCTTCCATTTAAAATATTCTCAAAAAAGTAAATCTCATGTAAAAATAAAATTTAAAAAAATATATAATAATATTAAAAAAATAGAAAACATTTTTAGAAAATGTAGAAAACGAATAAAAATATTCATCAGAAGAGACAAAAAAATCATGAATATCAAAAAAAAAGAAATTATAATATTATCACTCAAAACATGGGTTTCTATTTAATAATAAACCCCACAAAATCAATAACATCATATGATAATTTAAATTCCCTTATGATAATGTGATTCATGATATAATTTATCAATCAATAATTATATAAACCACTGAATCAAAATAAATGTTGAATATAGAATATGTCTAACATAACTAATCAGTAGATGAGAAACCCTTTCCACTTTTTAATTAGCCAAATTGTATTCCCAATAAAAGAAGAAAATTTAAAAAAAACTATAAATATCATGATAATATATAAATTCATGATACAATAGTTCAAGCTGGTGTATAAACAACACATTAGTGAATATAGGTTAATAAAATAAAAATATGCATCAATGGTAAAAAATTGAGATGATTCCCCTTAAAAATAAAAAATAATTGATGTGAGAACTAATCAAATGAATAAATTTTGGTTATGAACAATAAGTCCATAAATTTTTTTTATAAAACATAAGATAACGATATGTAATTTCATATGTAATCATATCATAACATAATCAATAATGAATATTTATTAAAAATTGAATTGTTATTAGGTTATGAAATCAATTTCCATAGGAAAGACTCCTTTCAAGTAGTATAAAATATCAATTATAAGGGTTTTAATAATTTTATTAATAAATTCCTGAAATATATTCATATTTATAAAATCATATACGATCTTTTTATATTCTTTTTCCACATGTTTGTTAATATGATATCGTTATTTTCAATGTTTCATGTGTTAATTGGATTTTTATCATTCATGCTATTTGATAAGTATACTAGTTATTATAAATAGGATAAATATAAATTATTTTGATAATTTTATTAATGATATAAATATGATATTGAAGGATTATGTTAATTTTTAAAAACATTATATATTGTTCAATGTGGAATATAACCTACATAACATAATGGAGATGGGTGGACATAAGTACACTTGAGTGAAGACATCATTGCATTAATAATTTGTGTGTATGAAAATTGATTACAAGTTATATTACCAGAATCAATTTAATTACATAAATATCATATATATTCATTATTTCCATTATTATATACATCTGAGTAAATTGGTGATGAATAATAAAATACACCGCTATGTGGGATGGTATTTTACAGTACACATATAGATTTAATTTCTTCAAAGGTTGTGATAAAAGGAATATATTTTTATCGTACTAATTAAAGCATATCAGTTTATTTATAGTACTATTTATTATAATTTATTTTAGACATAATACATGAAATTTAGTATAACAAAAATTAAACATTAATGATTCAGAAAAGATGATTATTATTCTATGATGGATGTCCTTTATAACTTTTCATAAGAGACATATGGATGGTCTTTTAAAATACCATAACTTCATGAACACAAATAATGATGTATATAAGAGAAATAAAAAGAGTTTTGTTGATATAGATTGCTCAATTTTGGGTACATTATTGAAGGAAGTGAGCCCCCTTTATAATTACAGTGAAGTTGGAATGTCTCAAAATTATAAAATACAGCAAGGCAAGTGGAGAGTAAGAATATTACAAAATTGACTATAAATGAACAAGGAATGGATTTTTAGAAAATATATTTTCATATTTTTTATAATTTAAATATTATATATTTTAATAAAAAATTTATAAAATTCCATATTTTTGAAATATCATTTCTAACAATTTTCACACCATTCCATACATTGATCATAATTATATCCAAACTGCTAGATAACATCAAAAAACATGTAATAAATCCCTAATATTTATTTTTAATATATAAAGGTTTTGAATATACTTAATTTATTTAATTTATATTACATTAAATATTTTAAATATCATTTCTTGATTTTCCATTTTATTCATTAATTACAACATATGTTTTGTATGGGAATTAGAGCTAATTATTTAGTAATGAAAATATAAAAATATATATATACATTATATAGATACTCATATAATATTCCGAAATAATATTTATAGTGTCTCATATACTCTAGATTATATCATTAAAAAATATTACCCCTGTAAATAATAAGAGTGTTTCGTATTTGACTTTTAATTAAATAAAACATTATACAATCATGATCTTATTTTTTTTCAATAAATTGTCATATAATTGTACTAATAATTATTATCAATGAAAATTACCCATCTAACAATATATGGACATGTTTTGGGTTCAATTTCAATTCCATGTGAAATTGTGTAAACCCTTAATTGCCTAATTTACTATTTACCATGGTAATAAAATTTCCATGGTTACTATTCATAAAGACAAAAAATAAAGAGGAAATATTTAATAAATATGTACGTATAAATTCCAAATATTGAATTATTTTTTTATATTCAATTTCAATAATATGAAGAAATTTATTTACTTTTATAATGAAAAATGCATAAAAAAGTCCTAAAAAATACATTCTTCTTTAAAAAAATGTTCTTATAATATAATAAACCATAAGATTTATTCCTGTGAATATTATTGGATATTTAATATAATAAAGGAAGTAATTTTACTTTTTATAATTGTTTAAAAAATTATTATGTAAATTCTGGGAAAAAACCTGTTGTCTAATCCAAATTATATTTTCAAATTTCACTCGAAAATAATTCATTCAGAAAAATAAAAAAAAACATTAATATAAATATTATTATTTTAATTTTATAATTAGTATAAATTTACCAAATAAATTGTATACACTTTTATAAAATTTATCTTATCGTATAAGGTAATATATATAGAAATTTAAAGATATAATATATTTGAAGAATATAATATATTTACAAAATATTGGGTGTCTATTTTAAATTAATAATAATTTTTGAATATGTCATTATATATATTTAATTATATTCTAAATACTATTTTCAAACATAAATTTAATATTTATTTTATAACAGACATATTTATATAATAATATTTTATGTTAATTTAGGCTCAATGTTGCATTTCTCACACAGTACTGATGGTAGTGTTCTTTTAAAATATCAAGGTCTTACATTCTCCAATCCATCAAAAGATTTCATCCCCAATGTTATATATTGTGATTGGTAATCATGGGATTAACATTTTTAAATACCACTGATGAAATCTCACATTATTTATAGAGTTAATAAACCATCCATACAAAAACATGTAAGGAGAAATTTGAATGTCCCCACCAAACAATGTTTCTAAATAGAAGAAAAATATTGGGAATAGAAAACATGGGAAAAGAAAATAAATATAACTCAAAAATAATAATTTTATTCATACAAATCATGATCATTGAAAACCTTACCATAAAAAAACCTTAAATCTAGGATGAGTTAAAACTGCTCTGATAAATATTATATTTTCATCCATTAAAAAAATTTTAACAAAAATATCATATTTTCTCTAATTGAGGATCATGAATTTTTTAATTCCTGATGCACTAGAATCATATTTTGTCTATCATAATATCAGTATGACAATACACATATATTCCTCAGGTATATATGAATTACCATACGTAAAAATGATTATAAAATGATTTGATAACTCACAATATTAATTAATATTCATATATAGAATATAAAGTTAAACTCAAAAAACGAGATTAGTACTTCCCAAAAATACATCATTAATCATTCAATAAATATGTATCCTTTAATGTCCTCATATTTTTTTTCACCTAAGATAAAAATACAAAATTTATAATGATTTGATCGTGCAATATTCCATGATAAATTTAGTTTATTTCTCAAAAAATATCCATTCCCTTAACATATATTCTCCAAGATATGATAATTATTTATGCAAAAAAATTATATATCAACTTAAACAAAAACTGTTATTCTTACAAAATATTTGTATAAAATAATGTTTACCTTAATTATATTATTTTACCAAAATATTTAATTTCATCCATAATAATATAAATAAATTAAAACCAATTAAATTTCATATTCTTTGATTATCTCTAAGATAAATGACATGGTACCAGAATAAACATATCAATTATCATTAATATCATATAAATAAAGAATAACTATGTGATGCATAACAACACATCTTATTGGCTAGTAGAGTGTGATGGAACCATATACCCCTTCTGTTTTGGGTTCACCTCTTGTGGCGTTACTAGATGCAATAGGCTATGACCCAACCTAAGAGTCGTCGGTCTTCCAAAAAATTAATTTTTTAATACATTAAAATATCAAAAAATGTAATATAAAACATCAAAACTATCTTAATATACTCAATATGAAATAATTTTTTTATCCTCGATCTTTGTCTAATACATTTTGATTATTTACCAATAATATAATAAATGATAATATGCTTAAAATCAATGATCATATAAACACTAATGGTTTTCCATAGAATAATTTTAAATAAAAAATGGTAATAATATTATTCCTTATGTAACGTTTTAACATTCTAAACTAATGTGGTGTATTTTCCCCAGTGACCACAATAATTTTTATTATGTTGATGATATGTGATTATATTAATCCTAAAAGTTCTGTTTTATGAATTTTATCTAATGATACATATTAAACCCATCAAACCATGATCGTGTCTATATGTCTTAACTTGCTAAGAATATATATATTCTTAACAAATAAGAACAGTTTAATAGATTTTTTATTATTATTATAACTATAATACCATTTATGAAATATTTTGTCAACACATTTTCTATCACCTTCAATGTTAATTTGTACGTATCAAATTATAGTAATCCTAATGAACTGTAAAATATTCCTGAAATGTTATTGAAAGTATATATAATTCAGGAAACCTTATTTGAAATATATGAGTATTTATTTTTAACATATGTTATCCATGATCATTACAATGTCAATAGGATGTCATCCCAAACATAGAAATATCCTTAGAGTTAGTCATATTATAATATTCTTTAATCTATGTTCTCATAAATTTAATTTCCAAGGGTTCTTCTAACATTCCTCTTATACCAATATTATTTAAATTGATTATTATTAATATGATTATATGGTTATGTTATTATATTTTTATATGATATAATGAATTGCATCCTGAATAATGTAATAGTTTTGTAGTTTTGTGAAACTAGATACAAACATGATTAACATATTAGAATAAATAAATAAAATGAAACATACTTTTTGGAGAATTAAATTATTCCCACTATAATATTTTTTCAATACATTGATAGTGAACTTAAAAAATTCCATGTTAAAGGAAAAAAATAAGAGTTATCTCAATTTATTTACAAGTGTACGTATACAGTGGAATCTTATCATGATTAAATCATCAGAATCGACTTGGTAAGATATATAAAAAACATAAATCCCATTTAAACAAAATTACTATCATAATAATATAATGATAAATCAATATTGAAGGCTATGTAAAAGATAACTAATTACATTTATACAATATTATTTTCATTATATGATACATAATAATCAATATAGAAAGGTAATTAGCTGAAAAATTTAAATTTAATAAATATGATTATCATAATATGTAATGAATAAATCATGATCAATTAATTATATAAACACAATACATAGATTTTTATTCATATATATGGATATTTAAACTAATTAAAAAATTTCATGGAAATCCATAAATAATTTCATAATTAGGGAATTTATAATGTAGGAGATAAGAAACATGTATTTGAGGCCTCATCCAATTCATTTTAAAATAAAAGTTTAATGCCTCATCCAGTATGAAATATTGTTCGTATCATGATACTTACTAAAGGATAAATGAGATATAAAATTCCACATCCCCCAATTACTATATCCAATTAATTTCTCCTATGAAAAAAATAATACAACAAAATCCACATTCCTTAACAAAATCTATATCATTCTGTATTGGAAGAACTGGTTATTTAGCATATCGATACATCCCAAAGTAAGACTAATCATATATTATCCAAAGAAATATTGTGGTTCATATACATATATTAAATCTACAAAATAATATTCAGAATTGGTTTTTTACATCGATGAATATAATTAAAATAGATTACTAGAATATATAACTGGAAAATCCCATTTTTACATTGAAAATAATTTATAAACCCCAAAACATGTACATTCAGTAAATAAGTCATATTATTTGAAAAACATGATTTCAAATTTTTAAGGAATCATTATGTTGTAAAGGCATAATTATGGTGGTAAATCCAATATATTTCTAATATATAATAAAACTATTCCTCTTACACATATGTAATAAAATACATAATGTTAATTTTTTAGAAAATTTCATGAAGATCTCCCCTAAAATATTTTTACTAATAATAAAAATGTGTAAATAAAAATGTGAAAATTTTGGAGAATGGTAAAAAATTATTATAAATAACTTTTTAAAAACATGTACAACGATTAGAAATATTCATTAACAGATACTTAATGATAAAGAATCCCGAATAATGATGATATTGTGAAGGAAGACATTACCACATTAAATTATTTTTCATAAAAAGATACATGAAGGGAATAGTGTAAAATTAAACAATAATAGAATTTATATAGTGATAATCAATATTTGATATATGTATTTTTTCTATATATACAATATACAATATTAAAAATTAGTGAATATGTCATATCATTCATAGAAGTAAAAGTGAGATGAAAAACTCTAATAAATTTTTAATTAGATGAATCATATTCTCTATGAAAGAATAAAATTTAAAAAATTAATATCATTATAATAAATTTATTTATTATATTTCAATTTGTGTGGGTGTCATATATACCTCATAAGAGAATATAGGTGAATATTTATTACATTTCTTAATGTAAAAATATTGCGATGAGGTACCTAAAAATGATACATGATTTGAAGTGGGAATTAATGAAATGTATTGATTGTCTGTATCAACTAAAATACAACATAAAACTTGTGGAAATGAAAATATGATAATAAAATATCATTTCACACATAATATTATCATGAAATTAACAATTAAGTATAAAGTAAACCTAATGATTAGAAATTGAGTTCAAAAATAACTTTTATCTACATTTACATTATTAATATGTGATAAAACTTTTGTATAATTATTTTTAACATGTTATTAGTATATTAAATATCCATATTGATATTAAAAATATCTTATACGATCTGTTGATATCCTTTTAAAAAAATCTTTAATATTTTTATATTATTTTCAATTTTTGGGTGTTCATTACCTAACATTCTAATGTATGTTTTTAAAGAATGGACATGATCTTTATCAAATGATATAGATAAATAATATATTGAATTAAATTATTTCTATAAAATACATAATTATTTATTAAATTTGTTTTTAGAGTCATTATTTTTTGTTGAACATGGAAAATGAATACATCGTTTCTTTGAGATGTTAGGTTGTAATGACAAATGTATGATGATATGAATCCCATAATAGTGATTTGGTAGAGAATATATGACATTAATATTTTTCTATATCAATTTATTTTCAATAAAATCAAATATATATATATATATATATCAATTATTTCCATTGTTAAAACAATCTGATTCAATGGGTGATGGAAAAAGAATTACACCTTTTTGTGGAGATGATAAGTTTTATGTATGCACGTGAGGTACTTTAATTTTTCAAATGATATAAAAAAGGTGTATTTTGGTTTTATCATAATCCTATAAACTTATATTTATATTTATGACACAAGATTTTTTATAACACATATAGTGGAAGAATAAATAAATATGAAGGTGTCATTAAGGAAAATTACCACTCTATGAATGGTCCCCTCTATAAAATATTTTTAAGGACATAGTGTATGTTTTTGGAATGAAAAAAGCTTCAAGAACTTCACTAAGGTTGTTTATATGATATATGTGTAGATATTGGTCCACATAGATGTCTCATTGTGTGTTATATTGGTGATATAATGAGTCTCATTTTTAAAATAAGGAATGATTATAAATTTGAATTTCACAAAAAAATTAAATATAATAAGATGATTCTTGAAGAAAATTCGACTAATATTCCAATAAATATAAATAGGAATTCTTTTTTGACCGTATATTATCTCTTTTGTAATTTAGTAATGATTATAATATTTTTAATAATTTAATTCAATATTATATTCATGAAAAACCATTATTGTCAATGTAGACATTTTTCATTACATTTTCTTTAATAATATAAAAATAGTTATTAAATTAAAAAAAATCAATTAAATCCTAATATGTTTTATGAATCTATAAATTATTTTACTTTCTAAATATTTTAAAATGATATTACTTTTATTATTTTCAATGTCAATTATTTTATTTTTTTTCATTAGTCTAATAACTACTACCTCGGTGTTGTTTATGAATTTTAGATAATTATTTCATCACTAAAAAATCTTCCTAAATTATTTTGAAGTATATAAATATATAATGGTTCCGAATAATATTTACCTCAAATCATAACCTCTTAATAAGATCATATGAAAAATATTACAATTTTTAAGAATAATTGTGGGACAGATTTGACCATATATTAAATAAAATATTATAAAGGTCTAGATATTATCCATGTTTCCATAAATGGTCATATAAACAAGCCACAAAGGATTATGGATTAACTCTATGCATCAAATAATGATTGTTCTAGTTTTAGGGTCCTTTTTAGGACCCTATGTTATGGTTTTGAACCTTAATTACATGATTTACCCTTTACCATGGTATTAAAATTTACCATGGTTCCTAAGTTATTTTGTAAAAAATAACTAGAACCAATTTAAAAATATTTTAACACTTGATTCAAAACATGGAATCCATTTTTTATGATTAAATTTTAATATGATAGAAAAATTGTCGAATATTAAAATTAAAAATTCTGTGAAAATATTTTTTATATAAAAATGCCTTTTATGTATATGAATGTTTTTATATCAAAATAAATAATGAAATTTAATAAAATTAACATAATTATATTAATATTGTTATAATATAACGAATTAGTTCTTAAAATAATTAAAAATACATATATTTCATTATATTCAATAATTAAAAAAACAATTTTCAATTTGAAATAATATTTTACAATAATCACTAGAAAATCAATTCTTCAGAAAAATAATAAATATTAACAATTCAATAATTTTGATATGACAATTTCAAAAATAATATTAATTTTATTAATTAGATAATATATATGTTTCGAAAACAATTATCATAAAAAGTGTTAGACTTTTTTTAAGAATACATATATTTGATGAATAATATAAGTTTCTTAAAGATTATTTTTAAATTAAAATGAATAAATAGTTTTTGAATATAACCATCATATAAATACTATAATATTTTTAATAATATTAACAAATATCAATTAAATGTCTTCATTGTAACATTCATATTTAAAGAATAATATTTTTGGTTTCGTGTTTTCTCTTTGTTGCATGTTCTATACACTATTGAAAATTTTATTAGTTTTATTTTTATGGGTATTAAATAAAGCGAGTGATGACATGAGAATAAAATTTAATAACAATACCCTGCATATCAAATATCATAATAATTAATCATGGAATAAATATTTATAGTCATGTGACATTAATAATATGGAAATAAAAATACACGAGTCATGAGAGGATAATATTTTATTTGGTCATAGATTATCGGAATACATATAATGCATAGAAAAAAATATTTACTTTACTTATTTCAAGCTTCCAAGGCTATCATAGTTGAATGGTTTAGCTCCCCATACCATCATAGTAGTCACGGTTCTTGACCAAGACCATCATAGTTGAAAAAGTCTCATAAAAAACAGGTTTAACTTTATATTGACTTCTTATATGCCCCCTAGGATATAAGTCTTTATCAAATACATTATAAGGAGATATAGATCCCAACCATTCAATAATTAAAATCATTTTAATGTGATATAAAATATAATAATAATTTTAATTTTTCATAGCCCGTTAAATTAAATTGGTTTTCAAATTATTTAATCATATCAATACATATGGAAAAGTGATAGGTTTTGTATTCATATAATAATTTCATCATACTATATCATTTGATAATAATAATTTTTAAAAATAATTTTTTCATGGTACAACCTATGGAAGATAAATAGTGTTCCATAAAAATATTTTAATCAATAACATAAACATTTCATGTTCATAATAAAAATTGTATCCTTGGATCATATACCTTGTAAGGAATGAGTAGACTAAATGGTGTCATATTAGATGGAGAATGATTTTTAAATATAACATGGAAAAGTTTAATAAGAAATTACATATTAATTTAAAAACAATTATAAAATGAATGATATTATAATAATATATTTAATTGAAAATAAACCTAAAAATATATAAATGAATATTAAAAAATCATTTTAAACAATTCCTTAAGAAAATATATTTTCTGATATGAAAATATATTCTTGATATAATAAAATTTAAAATTATTTCACTGAAAATAACCATAAAATATTATATGTTAATATTTAAATAAAATAATGTTCTTGATGTTGGAAATTTTGTTAATATTTTTCCTCAAAAAACAAATATTCCATTCTCATCTTCAATAAAATCAAAATGGTCATTGTTTGGAAAAAGAAATTTTTAATTGATTATAATTGTTTTAGAAAAGTAATAAATGGGAAAATGTTTCATTAACGTATCATTTTAATAATGTTAAAAACATTTTTTAGAAAAAATTGTTTTTATGAAATAATATTTTTTACAGAAGAAACAAACAGTGATTATTTTTCATGAAAAGAAAATTTTGAAATATGTCATGCATTAAAAATAAAAATAAAATTTAAATAGTTATTATAAAAATTTAAAACATGATAACAAAATTAATGTGTTTATTGATATAAATAGTGTAGTATTACATCATAGACATCATGATCATGAGAAACCCCAAAAATGTTGAGATTATAACACATAACTCTTACTACTATGGTATATTTGATTATTAATCCCAATGAAAATATAATTTTAATTTAATATTAATATATCATAGGAGTAAATAAATTCATTGTATTAAATATAAATTGGGTTTTATATACATGTCATAAAATATATTGGTGACAACATGACATATGTCTCAAAAAAATTATAAAAAATCACATACCTCATAAGTAATATTTTTAATAGAAATACCCAATAAATAATTACATTACATGAAATAGTAATCAAAATTAGAATAACTTTAATCATTATATTACAAGTAAAATGTAGTGTATGTACACCACACAAATGAAAAATGTTTTGAATTTTCAAATGCCCCCCATAAATAAAAGAGATATTATATATCACTTACCCTAAGTATCTCCATCCTTATAACTCATTAGAAACACCTGTATAATAAATATAAGTTCATTTAAAATATAATAAATAACAATAATAACATATATAATAAAATATATTATTTACTTATGTCCAATTATTACCTAGTTTTTAACCATTCCATGTTAGATTCGCGTTTTGAGCAACCACAACATTTTCATATATGTTTTGAATATTTATTTTTGGTCTTAATCCTTTTATAATGGTTCCATAATATATATAATAATAATAATGTCAAAGTTATAATATTAACTCATCTATAATATTTTTATATACATGAATTAATGATAGTTTTGAGACATGAAGTATATTATGACCATGGAGATGGTAGGCCATATGTACGCATGTGTAACATTACCATTTTCATATTATCATTACGGAAAAGATGTAAGTATTATATTATAATAAAATAAATTGAAAAATAACATAAATAAAATATCACATCATTAAATACTCTTATACATGTCATCCATGTGGTTGGGTTATGAAAAGATACTCACAATGATTTGTGAAGGTTGCAGTCTACATGTACACGAAGAACATTATCATATTTTAGTGAGTGAAATGGTGAGAAATAAAATGATATATTATCTATTAATTCAAATATAAATATAATTAATATAATAATTATGTCTTGTAGATAAAATATATTCAATAACATGATCATTAATATTTTCCATGAAATGTTTTGATGAAAACAAAAGAAATCACTTCACGATGCGGTAGTCGTCCTTACACATGAGTGATTGTATGATATCTTATATGAAATAAAAAGTAATAAAAAAATTATTTACATTATAAAAGATAAATAGATATTATTGTTTAATATATTTCATATATGTACTTTACTTACATCATCATACATAACCATGAGAGGTGGTAAGCGAAAATTAAATGACATCGTTTCACTAAAAGGTAGCCTTTCAAACACATGAATGCTGTCTTCATAACCCATTTGATGGAAGCAGGGATGGTTTTTTCATTAAATTTCGACTAAAAATTCCCATTATATTACATATTATAACATTATTATGTCACAATGTTTTAGTAACATGTGAATGAGGTGGATGAAGAAAAAATATAATAATGATTCTTTCTGAGCATTTCGATTAATGGGGGCATCCACCTTAGGTTTGCACCAAAATCCATCATACGATATATTTTTTCAAATAAAAAGTAATCTAAGATTATTTTATTATATTCAAAAGGTAATTAGGTAGGTATTGGATGAATATAATTTGTTCTATGGTATAAAGAATAATGTAGAGTGGTGTCAATCTTTAAGTGAGGTTAGTAGAATACTTAAAAATTTTTCAAAATAAAATTATTTACCCATATGTCAAAATTAAAGGAATGGAAAAAAATAGATTATTGTAGAGACTTATATATTAAATAGTCTATATATGTCAATAAAATATACTCAAGACACGTTTTTTGGTTGTTTAAAAAGTAATATATATTTTTTATCACCCAGGTAATACCATTTCTACATTAAATGAGGTAATAATTATTTATTGGTTTCACTATTAGTATCGGTAAAAAATTATGTATAAAATATTATATTATATTTTTTATTCCAATTAAAAATATAATATCCATTTTTTAAAATTAAATTATCATATTTTTAGAATTATTAAAAACAATTAATCTCAAAGACATGACGATAAAGTGGGGTTTTGAAGAGAAAATGATCCAATGTTAATAATTTTTTATATTTATTTTGAATATGAAATATTTTTACATGACCATAATTAGATTAATGGATATATATTTTATCCAATTTTACTTTAAAATATATTTAAATTATAGTTTAACATTATAAATAAATTAGTTTAAATTGGAATTTTGAAATAAAATTTACCATTTTTAACTATTCATCAAAAAATACTATTTTTTAAAAATGTTCAATAATTAAACCTATGAAAA
The DNA here is from genome assembly GCA_963277665.1 of Viscum album. Taxonomy (NCBI): domain Eukaryota; kingdom Viridiplantae; phylum Streptophyta; class Magnoliopsida; order Santalales; family Viscaceae; genus Viscum; species Viscum album. The sequence continues at coordinate 2,063,166,157 of OY728140.1, forward strand.
ATTTGATATGATTATTTTAAAAATTTATCTCATTTATTTAAAAATATTATCGATTCTAAATGTATTTTTTAATTTAGTGTATAAAAAAGGGGGAAAACAATTTTTTATTAATGATTTTAATGATAAACTTTTATTTGTAATATCATTATTCTTGAGAAAATAGTGAATTTTTATTAGTATATTTAATATGTATTGAAAAAATATAATTAAAATTATTCACCAAAATTGGTTTCTTTTATTTATTGATGTAATTTTTTTTGTTTATATAAGAAATATAGAAAAAAATTCCTTCATTTTAAAATAGTATTTTTTTTTCATTATTAGTTAATTGTTTACAATAAAATCAATTCAATATATAGTTTTAAACAATATATTTTCATAATTAAGATAACTATGTTCATACCTTCCATTCAAATGTCTATGTGAAAACTATCATATTAAAAAATAATAGTTTAATAAAATCTAACATTTCATTTCTACTCAGTGTTTCTTGTAATAAAATATAAAATAAATGTCTAATGTCATAGAATATAAACAAAGTTGTATATAATGAGATATAAAAAATTAATTAATTTAATTGATAAAAAAACCAAAATCTCAATGTGTTAAATTCTACCGAAATTAAAAATATTCTCACCCTCAAAGTTCATCACTTTGGTATAAACAACTGAGTATACTTCTATATCTGAATTTTGTTATGACCACATTTATGTTCTTCAAGATAGTGGTTTCACCACAAATCCTTGACCTAGTGACGGGTAATATTTCATATAACATTATATATTCAATCCATTATCCACAATTATTGTTCCTCAAGAGAGTTATCATATTCCAATGATACATCCAATGTGTACAATACATGTGATGGATCCATTATATGCATACTCAAGAAAGATACATGAATCACATAATGAAACTGAGATAGGTTTGTTGCAAGTTCCAATTAATTTTCCAACATTATGATACAATTAATAATTTTTAAGGGACTTATATACCTTTTTCCTTGGATATCCATTATGTAGTAAGAATAATTTCAACATATTTTTGTACTTCGGTTATATTCTGTTTCATATATTACACCATTAAATCAAGATTAATTTTTTATTCATGTATAACTAATTCATCAGAAGATATATAATGTACTGATACTTAATTCCATCTATCACTAGTTAAAAATTGTTATCAATGGATATCCAATATGGATAAATCATTATATGTTGGAGTAATAAAATAATATTTAAAACCAAAAACAAATTTCAAATTAAACCATTTCATATATGGAAAAAACATAAAAATTATCAAAATTCATTAAATCCAAAATAGTTGAAAGAAAGTCACTAAATGAACATATCATTAATCCTAAAAATATCATTTTATAGGTCTTCATTACCACAAAAAAATCTGAATTCCATTATCATTTATTCTCTTGAAACAAGGAAATTAAAATAATTGATAAAAAAACCATTGAAAATTTGCATGCTTCCACCTTTATTGAAGAAAACCGTAGATTATTGGACATATTACCTAGATTCAATAAGGTTGTAAAATCCATAATTGATAACATAAAACACTATCTCAACAAATAATATATTATAAATAAGGTCATCAATATCATCAAATTTAATTTATCCATATAGATTATCTCTTTATACAATGTAGGATATCAATATTATCATCATTATAAACATATGAAGTGTTATATTCCCTTAATAAAAAATTACAACCATCCCACTTCTTTTTCAACCATTTAATGTGATTTATCTTCTTATAAATTAACATTTTTTCCATATACATTTCATTTGGAGTCTCTTAATCCGTTGAAATATAACTATTACAAATACAATCTTTTTGATTCTCTTCTTGATCATTCCCATTGGTAAATAAATTTTTATAATACCTATACTTTACGTAATTAAAATAATCTGCAATCAAATATACCATAGGGATTCCATTAGATCCATCTAATGCATTAATCGTACATTCCATGTTTACTCTAATGTTAAATTATTTTTTCTTAATTCACACACCCAAAACAACATCTCATTAATTTTAAATATTAATATTAATTATTTTTCCCACATTCATTAAATATTGGAATATTTTTCTTCTTTCATTCATGGTCTCCACAACCTTATCTATTTTAAAACATTATCCTTATGTTCATTTTTTATTTTGAGACATTGTTGTGTTGTAAATTAATAATCATATTTAGTGATAAAAGATTATGAATAATCAAAAGATCATTTAATCTTGATATCATCCCATTAGGGTTATCATCAAAAAACATTACATCACATTCAATGATAACATAGTTCTTTCTAGTTTAAAAAATTCACTAAAACAAAAAATCATTGTGTGAGCAATGAATATAATAATTGGAAAAAAATTAATCACAAAAATCACCGATAAGATCACTATATTCTGAACCTATTTTTCAATCTATGAGTTTTAGAATTTCTAGATCATATCCCCAAGGAGTATAAAACATTTTGTGTAGTAAGGCCATTTTTCATGCACTGGGTGATGACTGAGTCCATCCCTATGTGAAATTTTTTAATTCAATACCCCTATGTACCTATATTCTAATTTCACCTCAACTTTTACTATCAATATAGGTCTTTAATTTCATGGAAACCCCTCACATGATACATTACCAATGTACTAGGAATTTATTTAATACATTCAATCATCCTTATAACTATCCTTGGAAGAATCCCTAGAACTATCCTTTTAATATTCGTAGTGATTTTAGTTTTATTTTATCATCCTAGTTTCCAAGTATATATTAAGGTTTCATATGATTACAAATATAGAACCCCAAGATTTTCATTCATAGATATTAAACATTTGTAATAATATATAATACATTACAATGAAAACATTCTTGAGGACTATACTAGTTTAGTTTCATTATAGACTAGTTACACCATCATCTAATTTGGGGAATGTTCTTATAAATAACCAAAAAATATATTCAAATTTATTAATATTCACAAAAATATCATATTTAAAATAGTTCTTTATAACATGGGAATGGAAATATATGAATGTTTGAGATTATATTCTCTATATGGGTAAAAAATAGTGATATATAAGTATAAACTGAAAATAATGGTATGAGAACATGTGAAAAAAATATGAAAAAAACATAACCTGCATATCAATAATCTTAATAATTAATCAGAACAGAAAATGATTTAGTTCAAAAGAGAAAAATAATATTTGAATAGAATAACATGATCCATTACAGAATAATATTTGAATAAAACATTCAATTTTTAAGTATATATAAGAATGAAAAATAATTACCATTGTAGTCACGAATCACATCCATGTCTATAATATATGAATTTTTTCACTTCCTAAACCATCATTGTAATATGAGTTCAGTCCCAAGACCATCATATTAGACATATTCCCATACTAAACTTCATTCACTGCACATTCCATTCTTATCTATATTATGGGATATCTATCATTAAACAACTAATTGGAGGAAAAAATTGGTTCCACCAATCAAACATTACAAATAATATGTGTGTTGTATAAAATATCATAAATCATTCATCATATCATAACCCATGAAATGAATCATGATTCATACACATTTCTCTATATTATAACACATGTAAATATTAAACGTTTAATAATAAATCATGCATTTAATCATACCATAACATATGAAAAGATCCATGTTTTAGGGAAATTTTATAATGGTATAACCCATGGAAGATAAATAGGTTTTGTAAATATCTTTTTAGAATAATCATAAAAAATTATATAAAACAAATCCTTTAGATCATATCCCTAGTATGGAATAGGTATCAATAAATTATTTTCTCATAGATGTGGAATTTTTTTTAAAATCTCACAAGAAATCATTCTTGATTAAAATAACAATTCATTGATAAAAACATTTCAAAACATTAAATATTTTGAAAATAAATTTACTTTATAAAAGTCAAGAATAAATATAAAATAATCCTTAAATATATTTCATTAAATTTCTTGAGAAACATACCCTAATCTCTTTGTTTTCTTTAAATTGATAATATTTTCAAAATCAATTTGATTTAAAATAAATTTTATAAAATTTTAAACGATTTTTTGAATATAATTTATGTTCTTGATGGAAAAAATTATGTTAATGTTTCAGATACAAAAAAAAATATTTCTTTCAAATTTTATGTTCAATTAATATTAAAATTATTTACACATAAAATAATGATTTCATTTCAATGTTATTTATAAAATTAAGACATGGTTGAAAATATATTTTATAAATAATTTAATAAATTTTTAAATTTTTTTTGAAAATTTATTTTTAGAACATGGTTTTGGGAGAAAGATGGTCCTGAACAAAGAGATAAATAAAGATGATTTTTCCTAAAAATATCATTTATTATCATGTATACAAAGAGAAAAAAATTTAAATGAAAACATGTATTCTCTAGAAATAAATATGGAATATTAAAGTCATGCTTTTTTGAGAGATATATAACAACACATAATCATTGAAAAAATAATCATTTGGAATCCAAAAAAATGAATAAATTTTAACATAAACAAATTAATACTTTTGAAACTATTAATCATTAGACATGGGAAAGGGTAATGAAAAATAAAAAAATAAATATCAAAATATTAATAAACTATTTTTTTACATGAAAAATTGCCTATATATTCATGCCATATATCTCTAGTTTCATAACATCCCATAAGTATTAATTAATTCAAATGGAGACTAAAATGCATTGCCAAGTTATTAATATAATAAACTGTAAAATGAAATTAATAATAACATTAAATTAAACAATAAATATAATTACAATATTTTTATTTCTGATATAATAACTCAATGGTTTAGCATATACCTCACACACAATAAAATATTGATGAATTATTGTATTTCTCCCAGAAATAATATCGAGTCTATATATTCCTTTTTATATGTATTGACTTCCATCATACTCATTAAATCCTTTTGTATACTGAATTTATGTTTTATATTAATATATTATACAACCATAATTACATATATTATAAAATATATAAATTAATTATTTCCTTGTATTACATATTTTGTAAAAATACCATGTTAAAGTAACATTTCAGATAACAACTTCTTCCTTTATATATTTTTTAATTTGTTATTTATAATGATGTTACTTTTTTTATGGATTAATATTCCAAAAAATAATTATCATGAAATAATTATCATATTTATAAATCAATTATTCATTTATAATCAATAATGTAATATGTTTTTGAGAAACGATGTATATTATGAGAAAAACGTCTGTAGTTCGTATGAATGTATGAGTAACATTTCCATTTTTCAATAATCATTATAGAAAGAATGTAAATAATATAATATATTTATATATTTAATATATTACCATAAATAGAAAATTATAGTATTAAATATACTAATAAATTTCATCTATTTTGTGTGATAATGATAATTGAATGACATCACATTATGAAGGCGGTTGTCCACAGGTAAATGATTATCCTTAACATCTTTCAGTGAGTAAAAATGAAACCAAAAAACATGATATATTATATTTACAGATATATAAAATTTTCATCTATAATGTAATAATATAATTTATAACACATATATTAATTAAATACATTATTAGCATCATCAATGTAAGGTGTTAGTGAAAAAGAATAATATCACATTTTGATGCATTAGTCTATTTTTTACACGAGTGACATTACTGTATACCTAGATGAATGGATAGTATAACCATAATATAGGATATAATGGATCCATATATATAATTATGTTATACTTATCACTTATATATATATACATAATATCTATCACCTTACAAAACCATTTTTGATTGTAATTGAAAAAATCAATTACATCAGTTCACAAAGCTATAGTCTACCATACATAGGATTAATTATCTCATAACCCATTATTGGGAAATGGAAATGGTTTTAGGTCCTTTCTTTAACATGAGAAATTAATATAAAATGCAATATATTTAGAATAAATATTATCATATTATAATAATAATTTATGGAAGTGTAGAATGAAATTAAATTAAAATGCTCGTAAAAAATGTTACCTCTTCTTCATGTATCCTCCTTAGGGTTTCACCGATATCTTTCCAATGATCTCTATATGACCAAAATCATAATTTTACAATGATATTATGGTGTTTTGGAAGTTATTTAATTTGGTATTTGTAGATCCAAAATAATTTTATAGTATGAATAAGAGAGGAGTGTGGGTAGGCATTTATATGTGACATTAGCGGGACACTTGTAAATGCATTAAATACAAAAGATGTAACACTGTTTCCCTCAAGAAAGAAGTCTCCAAAAATATTATTATTGATATGGAGACAATATTGGTAAAAAATAAACCCAAAAACGCATATTTTACACTAGTGTTATTGTTGTTTTAATCCTTTTCATTTTTTATTAATCCCGATAAACATATTTTCACGTTAACCATTGTAAATATTTATTACTGTTTTTACAATCAATTTTGGTTAAATAAATAATTAAATACTATTATATAATATATATTATTTTTATACCAATTATGGAATAATTTTTCCAAATTTCAATTTATAAATAATAAAATATTGATATAAAGTCAATCTTGAGATGCGATGAGAAAGAGAGTTTTGAAAGAGAATGCATTCAAAAAATCACATTGATTTCACATCATATTTTATAGTGAAATTTATTAAAATAACATTAAATATATTAATATATATATATATATTGTTATATCAAAACCATATATGTGACACTTATTTTTAAATAATTCATTAGATTTTTCTACAGGAAATACCGAGATCCAGTGCAACATAACATATCAAACAAGCAGTTTGAAAACCATTTATGAATAGTGTAAACCACATATAAAAATTTATATGTTTTTTTAAATTATTTTTCATTTTAAAATTCTGAATTTACTAATTCACATAGGTATAATTTTTGTAATTTTGTAAAAATTTTCAGTTTTTGATGAATAGTTTTAAACAATGCATGATTGTTAAAAAATTATACTTTCTATTAAATAATTATTTTACGTTAAATTTATTTGAATTTGACAATTTATACATAATTCATATATGAGTTAAATTTATTCTACTAGAATCATTGATATATTAGAATTAGATATGAGAAATTTAATTCATCTTTAGAGAGACTCTTTTACCCGCCATATAACAACTTCTATGAATGATCACTAAACGTAATTTTATCACATTATTGAATTGAATTTCATAAAATACACATAAATGGTTGTAATCAATATGAAAAATTCAGTCTAATAGAATCAAAATAATTTTTAGTAAATATAAATGTTTTTTTATTTACAATAGTTAAAGTGAAATATGGTAATTAAAAAAATATAATTATAACAATAATAAATTACCCTAAAACTTAACACAACATAATTGGATAAGATTTTTTTTCACAAAAACAACTACACGTCAAAAATTTAATCCTTCTTCAGAAACCTATGTAGGATTAAAAAAATTTATTGTATTTTATTTAAATAATTTCTAAAAATGTTATATTAAAATTTTAATTAATATGTCATTCCTAATATGAGGAAATATATTTTATATAGTAATCAATATATATTATTTATAAATATATAATAATTATATACATTAGATTAATTTATTTATAATTTTTAGATATTAAATAATTACAATAAATGATGACTCAATATTGAATCATAAATTATTTTGATAATATAAATATAAAATAAATGATATTAAAAATATAAAAATAAATATATTTTACATAATTAATGAAATAAATTAATTTTCTAATTATTATTTTTATTTTAGTGATTTTTTTTTAATTTATCATTTTGTTTTGATATTTTTTAAAATGAAAATATTAAATAGTATTGAAATTGACATAAATGATAATTTAAAACAAATAACACTTTATTAAAAGTCATAATATCCATAGAAATATATGATTCAAAAAAATGAATAATTTTTTGTTAAATATTTCGTAAATTATCCAGTTTGGGTTCGTTTAGAATTTTATTTTAGGTATATTAACTGTATATTACAAAAATACATGCAGAAGCGGTTAGAGATAAATAGTTTTTTCTAATGGTTATTCCAGAAAGATAAAGCCATTTATTGGACCAAAACTTGTATATAAATCAGTGGTTGAGTGGATTTAGACCCATAATCATCTTATTATCCAAATAACTCACTCTGTATCTATTTCAAACTGAAAATAAATTTATGATAAATAAATTGATTTGGAGTTTCCAAATGTTCCCCTCCGCTCTCTTATAAAAAAGGACCACAAATTATATGTTATTCAAACCACTAAAGAAAATTTGTCTCATAAAAATCATACCTAATTCACCTCCCAACATCCCAAAATTCATCCAAGAGGACATACATTTGGGAAACATCTAACCTAATGAGTTTTTGTGTTCCAAAAAATGTAACCTAAAAAGAGTAAATTATTTTATCAACTTCTACAATGTTCTTTTCATCGTATACTTCCTATTACAATTTTGCTTCCATACAAAAGTAATAACTATTGTGCCATATATATTATGATATGTTAGTAAAATTTTTGTACAACCACCCTGCCCTATATATCCATCCTACGAATAATACTATCAACCTTCATGTGTATGTATGACTTACTATCTCCAGGTCGTGGTTTAATTTTTTATTCAACACTACATTATCTTGAAGGGTATAATGAGGATTATAACGGATTTAAATATTGAATATAAGATTATAATGATTTACTATTATTAATATACCATCTAATTATATACTATTTAAACTATAAAATGAATGATATTGTCACTTGTCCATACGTATGGTCTACTATCTCGATGAAACAATACTATTAATTCTCCATGTTAACCATTATAGAATGATTGTAAAATTTTTATTATGAAAAAAATTATTATTATGAACATAATATCACCTTTATATGTATAAAATACATCATATTCCTATTAAAAATGAATTTCATTATAATGTAGGAGTCAAAAAACCAAGTATTTAACACCCGAAACAATGGTAATAATGAAATATTTATATCAAAATGATATAATACGATCATATATGTGATCATAACTATGTAAATGGGATTTTTATAAAATTTTAACAAGGTTTAACCATAATAAAATTGGTTAAAACACATTTGACTAAAAGGAAGTATAAGGTAATGGCTAATTTCACAATCTCATTATTATCGGAGGTTTTAAATATGTATATATCTACTGGGAAATCTATATCATCCATGTCCAGGTTTCATAAATTCTATTTCAAAATAATATAGGAAATTTTTTAAATAACGTTTTACCCATGATTTAATTTTTCTAAAATTTTTAGAAATACATAATTAGGTGATTTTCTAAGTGATGTACCTTACAAACCTATCAAAATAATTAGAAAGACTTTTTTAACATAAATGGATTGAGCAGCAATTTTGAGAAATTGTAACACCATACCTTTTTGAAAATTCCATCACAATCACACATGGATATTTTCAAAAAACCTTTTATAATTCTGTGTCTTTTAAATTTTTATCTTAAAAGGGGGACATCTCTCTCATAGTGTTTTAATGCTTTTATTAGATTATTTTCAACTATGTCAACATCCTATGTTGGATTTTGTACAAAAATGAGGTTGATTTATTATGTTACAATCATCCATAGTGTATTTAATGTTTTATGATATGTATAACTGTGTAAATTCTATCATTATACAATTTATTGTCTTTGGTTAATGTATTAACATTTCATATTTTAGTTTTGTTTTCAATGCTTATTTTATGTTTCACCTTTTTCATATGTGGAATGGATTGGACTATGTCTGTGGTGAGATGGGACCACTGTATCCCCTCGATGCATAGGTAGGTCTCACGAGAAAAACTAGTTACATTAAAAGATCCCTTGATGGAATGGTTATGTATGGTCTTAGTACGAGGAAGTGACAGTATGGTTATAATGTCCGACATTATGAATTCCCTCAATATAAGATTAATTATTGATATTACAGGTGATTATTAGACTAGTATAGAATCCATGTGAATGTATAAATGAATTTATTAGATTTATTATTTTCATGATACACTAAATATTGTGTTTTAAACACTAATGTTTCAGTTTTATACATTTATTTAATAGTTTATTCTTATTTTTGATAGCTTTGGCTATATTGTTTATCCTTACAGAGCACACCGCTTTATTATGTTTTATTACTCCCCAAGATGAGACTATGTATATTACTACTGACTGGTAGGGATAATCTAAGGTATTTAATTGTTGTTAAAGGAGACACCATGTTGTTTTTACATCATATGTATAATCTAAAACTTATGTTCTACTCTAGTTTTTTCAAGGCTACTAATCCAATTGGTCAATTATGATTTTATTTATATTCATCATACCATTTATTTAAAAAAATTATTATCTTTAGGCTTCTAGGTTTAAGACGTTATAGTTGTTAATAGAGGAAATATAGTACAATACATTGACACTAGATTTAGGAATTTCCTTAAATTAGGGTACACAACCAAAAGATATACATATATGATATGCATCGATGAACACACTAAAATTTGGTTAATGTAACAATTGTGTGGATATTTTGAGAAATTAACTCCCAATATGGGTACCACAAGATGACATGGTTATATAATAGATACACCTAGGAGTAATAACTCTAACAAGGTGTTTTGGTCTTGAATCTGGGTAACCAGTTGCACAACAACGTGCCTTACAGTGCACTTGGATTAATAGAACATGGGATTTTTATTTCATAATTCACATTTTTAATTGATGTTAGGTATTTTTAAATTACATATTATGATTAATAACCTAATATATTTATTTTTTTTGTTCTAAAATGGATCCTAGTGGAAAAAAAATGGAAATCGAATCAATGCATGTAGTCCATGTAGGGATTTCCCTCCTATATAAGAAAATGATATTGATGGAGGAGATGAGAATAGTGATGGAAATATTATTACTATAATAGTAAAACTATCTTAGGTTTGGAATAATAACCATAACCATATGGATCACCCTAATCTACAAAGGCGGATGATCTCTATTAGACATCTTTATGAGAAAACAACCTCCAATATTCAATGGGACGACAAGGCCATTTGTGGAATAAAAATTGATATGATCCATAGAGAAAATATTTCATGATTTTGTTATTCACTAAAGTGAAAAAGCTATCATGGTGGTTTATTATAACATATGATATGCATATAAATGAAATTTATTAATTATAAATATAAAGAATGCTGGCGAATTAGAAAATAATGAATATAGGGAGTGTAAAGAAAATTTCTTATAATGAACATTCATCATACACAACAAGATGTTATAGAAAGGTAATTTTTTAGTCAAAAAAATAGGATAAAAATGTTCCAATTTATGAGGTTGAATTCACATGGATAAAAATGACTTCAATAGAATACATATATGAGAAATGAATTATGTGTGATCATTTATTTTATGGGTTATACTGATTCCTCTCATGGACATTGGTCTCACAGTATTTCTCATAATATGATGTTATAATGTCTTGTGATATCAAGACAACAAATGAATTATTTTCATATTATGTCTTTATTGTAAATAAAAATAATATGATGTCCACTAAAAACTCTTGAAATATAATTAAGGGGGATAAGGGATAATTTTTCTTTCCACCATATAGTAATTTAGGGAAACCACCCAAGTATAAGACTAAAAAGGAAAAGAGTTTGAAAAAATAGTAGAGAAAATACATCACTGATCATGATTGGATGGGGAAGAAATAAAATAACAGTGTTCAATGATACTATTGTAAATAGATTAGACATTAAGGAAATTATTATGCTACGCATCAAGGAAATTTTACCAAAAAAGGGGAAGGGGGAAAGGACCCAATTTTATAATCACAACTACAATGATTTAATTATGTAATGATGTTGTTGTAGGTACACTAATAATTTCCCAACATTTATAAAAATAATTATTTTATTCTAGTACCTCACATTCCTTAATTTCATCCCATTTTTCATTAAAAATATTTATTTCTAATTGACAATAACAAGGGATTTTTCAATCAAAACCCCCCAAGGAAAGACTCATTTCATAAAGTTTTGGCATGTTGATCCCATTAATGATTATAAAAATTGTTTATCAAATAATTTTATCATCATAACTATAAAATAGTTTTATATAAACTTCATTATCATCTGTCTATAAAAATATGATGCGGAAAATTATTTCATGAAGATCAAATTTATGATTTCTGAGGTATATGTAAAATCAAATATCTATAGAGAGAAAACATAATTATCTCCTTGATATATAGATTCACCTCTTTTTTATCTTCTAAATATAATTATTTTGGAATTCGAAATGATAAAACCGAATAAGATTCAAATTGAGGGTACATCTATTGTACATGAATATGTTGATATATGTCTAAAGAATTTACCTGGACATTCTATAGAGATGGAAGTTTAGCTTTCTTTTGAATTAACACATGATGAAAGGCCAATATCATTTAATATTTATAGAATGTCCACTCTTGAATTAGTTGAGCTGATGAAAATTATATAGGAGTTGATTAATATTGAATTTATTTACCCTAGTTTTTCTCCACGAGGCTCCCTAGTTCATATCTTTTAAAAACAATGATGGTTTAGTGAAGTTATTTATTGAATACATATAGATCAATTCCATTATAATAAATAACAAGTATCCCATTATTTTAATTGATGGATTTTTTGATCGACATCCTAAAGCTCGATATTTTTTGAAGATTTAACAGCATTTTTTATATCACCAATTGTGTGTAAAAAAGGAGGACACTCCAAATATATCATTTATAATAAGGTATTGTCTTTACAAGTTTACATTAATACAATTCAGATTGGCTAATGCACCCTATACTATCATGGATATAATGGAAATTCTGTAAAATAAATATCTTGATGATTTTCTTATAGTAATTATTGAATATATCTATCTTTGAAGTAAAATAAACGTTGAACATGAGAATCACTTGAATTTTTTTTAATAAATCTGACATGAAATGAACTATATGTGAGTTTTTCAAGTGTGAATTCCGGTTTTAGGTAATTTATTTTCATGGCCATATTATATTTATGGATGGTATCAATTTTTATCCATAAAATAAAAATGCAATCTATGAATTTCCATCACCAATGAGAATAAATGATGTATGAATTTTCAATTTATTATCTCGTTACTATAAACATTTTCTCTAGAATTTTACCTGGTGGTTATCTAATTTACCATGCTCATAGAGAAAAGGGTTAAATTTCTTTGGAGAAAAGAATGTTTTGAGTGATTTTAAGAATTTATGTGGAATATTAATAAATTTTCCAATCTTAAATTTACTATTTAGTAATGATGTGTTTCTGATTTAGATTGATCCATCAAGGAAAATACTTTGTTGTGTCGTTATGAAAAATTATAGGGTTATTTATTATAACTCAAGGTAATTAAAAACTCATGAACAAAACTATCTAACTCATGATATTGACTTAGCTGATGAAATATATGGTCTGAAGATATGGAGAATCTATATCTATGTAGAATTATGTGATATATATATTGATCTTAAGATGTGGAAATATATTTTCACATGTAAATAACACATCATAAGACAATAGAGATGGCATAATATACATAGTGATTAGGATTTTAGGATACAATACCACCCAGGGTAGGATAATATGGTGGAAGATGCATTGAGTATGAAACAACATGGTGCTATGAATAGAATGATGGTGGAAATGGATCCTATGTTCATGGATTTAGTAATTTTTAATATGGGAATTGTCATGGAATGTGAAACATTACTACTTTTTCAAATGGTTTCCACACTATATTTATTGTTAAGGATACAAAGTTCTTAGTATGATAATAATGATTTTCAAAATAAGATTAATGTAGTGAATGATGGGTGATTTATAATCATCGTATATTAAGATGGATTATTAAAATTTGGAAATATATTTTCTGTTCCCCCTATAACTAAGATAAAAAATGAATTATTGGATAATTCAAATAGATCCAATTTCATTATACACCCTACTGGAACTATGTTGTATATATATTTGAAGGAACATTTTATTTGGGACAACATAGAGAGCAATATTTAAGATTAGGTGTCAAGACATTTGGTTTGTCAACATGTGATGGATGGATGAAAATATCCTTGAGGGGTCTTTCATTCTCATCCAATACCTATATGGAAATGGGATGATATTATGATAGAAATTATCATGGTGCTACTATATAATCCCAAAAGTAATTATGAAATATGTGTTATTGTTGACCATCATACAAAATAATCCCATTATTTAACTATAAGAGAATATTTACAAAGAAAATGATTATCAAGACATTATATTAATGTTTTTGGAAGACTTCATGGGGTACCCCAATCAATTGAATCTAACAATGATCCCCATTTTACATAACTATTTTGTAAAAGACATCATAAATCCCTATATACTAAAATTCATTTGTGCACTGCATTCCAACCTTAAATTGATGGACATTTAGAATAGACTAATTAATCATTAGAGGAAATTTTGATATATTTATCACATGATAGATAGGATATGTGGGATCAGTATTTACATCAAGTATAATTTTACTACAAAAATATCTTACATTCAAATATTAAGATGGAACCATATGAAGAGTTATATGAAAAGAGATTTCACATGATAACTTGTTGGGATGAGTTGGTTAATGGAAAATTATAGGCCTATAAATAATTGAGGAAAAAAACAAAAATATGAAAATTCTTCAAACCCATATAAAAATAGATCAATGTAGGGAAAATTGTTATATAAATAACCAAAGGAAGTATTTGGAATTTAAATTAGAAATTTATCACCACAGAAGAGTGTTATAAAATTCGATAAGAAGGGTAAATTCATTCCCATGTATATATGAAATTTTGAAAATCATGAATGAATTTGAGTTGTGGATTACCATTTTGAAATTCTGGAAAGTCTCTCCAAAGATCATGAGGTGTTGTACATATCATTGTTATGGAGATGCATGGTAGATCCATCTCATTTACTCACCTATGAAGAAGTAAAATAGGTACCTGATATGTCATAATGTGAATATCCTATGAAGATTATTGTAACTAGAGAATAAGTGTTGATGAATGAAATAAAACAACTATTAATGGTTAATCAGATAAACCATAATATTGAAGAGGTGATGTGGGAACGAGAGGAAATTATGACGAAGAAACACCCAAATATTTTTATTAATTGATATTCTAGAAATTTCATTGATGAATTAATTTAAGGTATGGAAAAATGTAACACCCCAAGATTACATGGTACACTTATTTTTTAAAAATTCAATAGCTTTTTTTATAGGCTACACCGTGTTCAAGCGCACCATAACCTATAAAACTACGAATTTAAAAAGAGTTTATGAATATTATTAACCATATTAAAAATTTATAAATTTTATTTTAGAAAATACAAAACATTTTTAAATTTGGAATCTCAAAATTCTCTTATAGTGAAATTCTGGTAATTTTATGAAAATTTTCAATTATTAATAAATGGTGAAAAATACTGCATTATTGTTGACAAACTGACTTTTTCATTTAAATATTTATTCTGCATTAAATTTAATTTAAAGTCACAATAGATGAACAATACATATATTATACCTATTTATGTCATTGGAATCATTTTTATAATACAATTAAAATAAAAATATATATCTTTTGGACGTATCTTTTACACCCCTTATTGCCACATCTGCGAATGAGCATTAAACATAATTTTACCACTTTTTTGAATTGAATTTTCAGAAAATGAAAAAACATGGTGGTAATATGTCTGATAATTTTGGTCTAATTGTATCAAAATAATTTTGTGAATAGTAACTTTGGAATTTTGATTACCAAGGTAATTTAGAAATAGGTTAATTAAATGATTTAATAATATTATAATAATTTAAAAATAACCAAACACTTGTAATAATTTCATTGGATAAGTTTGATTCTTCTAAATTAAAACTCAGTTAGAAAATATAATTCTATTTTTACACTTGTTAAAGGTTACGATATTTAATATTTTTAATTTAATGAAGAATAAAAAATTTCATATTCTCATTTTAATAACTATATAATTTTTAATATGAGTTTGTATAAGGGATATTTTCAACTATAATTATTTTATAGAAATATTAAATAATGGTATAAATAATTTATATTTATTTATTATTATTATGTATTAAATAATTACCATTATTGATGACATATTTGTGAAGCCTAAAATATTTTATTAATAGAAATATGAAAAAATTGATATTAAAAAATTAAAATAAATGGTATTTCACTTAATTAATGAAAACCAAGAATAGTACCGATAAAATAGTCAAGATAGTGACTTCATTGAATTATTATTTCAATTTAATCATGTTGTCTTAATATTTGAAAAAATAAAAATATTGAATATTATAAAAATTAACATAATTGAAACATTAAAACAAATAATAATTTACTAAATGTAATAAAACTAAAAAAATAAGGTTATATAAAATTTATATTATGGTATTATATATTTCATAAATGATCCAATTGTTATTCCATTGAACTTTAATACTTATTATACAGACCCTAAACTATAAAAAGACTAGTAGAAACTGTAATAGTTAAACTATTAAATTAAGGGAAAATTTTAAAAGATAATGTTATTTTTGTGAACAATACTTTCTAAAAACCATTGGTTGAGATAATTTAGACCCATATTTATGTTATTCCCAAAATAACTCAAATTCGGGTTATTTTAGAAATTAAATAAATTTTTAATGAATTAATGGTTTTGGAGTTTCAAAATGTGGAAAACTCCTCAATTATTAAAGGGAATATCACCTTCTCTTCCATTCAACTTCGAATAGCCATTTGTATTAGAAAAAAAACTAACCATGTATCATCCCAACTTCCATTAATTAATTATTGAGGACCTAATTTGGTAATAAAGTCATCCTATAGAGTACTTTTGTTCAAATCAAAAATAGATACCTGAAAAGTGGTTATTATTTTATCAACTATTTGGTCATTATTTTTTTCTTCTACGTCCTCTGCCTATGTCCTTTCCAAACCAAATTAATAAATCTAGTATAAAATTCATTATGAGATTTTATTATAATTATGTTACAACGATATTTATCTTTTTATCCATCCTTTAATTAACAATATCAGCATGGGTGAGTACATAAAACAAACCATGTGTAATTTGTTATCCCACATGAGCAAACATCTCGAAATCCCCAATAAATAGGATAGAAAGGTTACTCCCATGACAAAACCTTCTCTACCCATGATAGGGATTCTCATTTAGAAACATTTTATCCCCAACATTGATCTCTAAAGGTATCCTCGTTTGATTTTGCATATGATTTCAGATGATCATGCACAGCCTTCCTCCTCTCATGAAACTCCTAAACCATCTCTATGGTATTATTCACCAGTCCATTCCCAAAAATGGTTAACTCCCCAACCCATGTCTAGAAAAATAGTGATGGGAAGTGATATCCAAAGATGGATCCAAACAGTGATATTCCAATGGTGGAGTGAAATCTATTATTATAAGAGAACACCACCAAGGGTTAGTTCCCCATACAGGATCTTCTAAAATCATGGAAACAATAGTAAAAATATATATTCAAGAGTCAGGATGTTCTGCTCTATTTGACCATCCGTATGTGGATGATAATATTTTCTAAGGAATAACTAGGAACCAAATGAATTATAGATACTACTCCACACCATGGAGGTAAAATGAGGATCTCCATTAGAAATGATCATCCTCAAAACTCCATGGAGTCTCACTACCTCATCCAGATATAACCTCGACCAAACATTAACTATTCTCAACTCCTTAATTGCTATGAAATGGGTTTATTTCATCAAAAAATCCACTACCACTCATATCAAAACATGGTCTCCCATAGATCGAGCTAAACTAGTAACAAATCCCAATGAAATGTCCACTATATTCCACTGAGGAACATCTAATGGCTAGAGAAAACCACTAGGGAAATGGTGCTCAGTCTTCACATTTGGGAGACCAACCATCAAGACACAAAAATTGAAACTACATGATTTAGACCATGCCAAAATGTCTCACAACTCAAGGATCTGTACATCTTTGTCATGATAGAATGTTCCACAAAAAGAGACCTTTGGTACTCTCTGAGAATCCTCTCACACATCACTAAAGGAACAAAAATCCCTCCATGATACAACACTCGGTGTTGTTCATCCTCAGATCAACCATTAGTGGCCTCACCAAAACAACATTCAATCTTCAGACTACCACCTATAGATCCCCGAACATGGACTCTTCTACGTGCTACACAAGAAAAGACTGCACAATTATCTAAAAATGACATCCTCTTCCACCCATATTCTCCCATATTGTGATGTAATGTTGATAGTTCTTCCATCACCATCTATGTATAACAATATTCACACAATAAATTACTTTGAGAATTCTTGTTCTGTGTATCAACAACAATATTACCGTTTCTCAGTGTATATGATATTTCGAAGTTGTATTCTTGTAAGAACTACATCCATTGACATTGATGCATGATCAACTCAGGGTGAGACAAAACATTCCTCAGGCTCTTATGATTGGTGAAAACCATAAAGCACTAGCTAATGTGGTAATAGCTCTACAACTTTAGATTAATGAGCATAGATTCTAACACAAGATAATGGGTGGAATAGCTATTTTCATGTGGACAAAATTCTTGATAACCATAAGAAATGGCCAATATCTTCTGTAATAGAACACAACCTAACACCAGATGAGAATCATTTCAGAAAAAAAACAAACTAAACATCTTCTTTTGGATGAAAATAAAATGAGCCAGTTACAAACTACACTTTTAGGAACACAAAATCTACAAAAAACTGATCATTCCACCAGAACACCTGATCCATCTTCATCAATGTCATAAGAGGATTAACAACACAAAAGTAATTGACTAAAAATATCCTCTAGTAGCCTACGAGACCAAGAAAACATCATATATCTACCACTAACTTATGAGATTCGAATTATACAATAGCTTCTATCATCGACTAATCCAAAACTAATCCCGGCCGGACACCAGATGGCACACGAAACAAACTTCTCATGCCCAAAACTCACACAATGAAAACATCCAAAATAGTTGTTGTTGGAGAAGAACTCCCCAAATGGCGTGAAGATCCTCTTCATTATCCTCTTCAGATGTGTAGTACGGAAGGTGTTTGTCTATAAAAACCACCATGAACTTATATAAGAACTCACATATCACAATTTTCATCAACCCCCTGAAACAATTTGGACTATTCATCACACTTAATAGAATTAAAAAAACTCACAATGACCATGAAGACAACATAAATATGTCTTCGAGAGAAATTCACCCTTGAATTGCATCTGATGATATCATGACTGCAATTTGATCTCCAAGAACCATCATGCACCATTCAGTTGATCGAATAAATTATCAATCTATTGAAGAAGATATCAATTATTCAGTATCACTTTGTTTATGTGATGATAATTGATAAAAAACAACAAATTGTCATCATCCATCTTCATGAAAAAAACTTGTGCAGAACATTGTGACGCATTTATTCAAACACTACTACATTGTAATAAACTATTGAATGGTATATGCAGTTTCCATAACTCAAAAGTGTGCATCCTATACGAAGACATAGAGACATGAGACACTTTTGGTTGTAGCTCAATCCCAAACTTAATATCTCATTGAGGGGGTAATCCTACAACCACATCTAGAAATACATCAGAGTAATATTCTATAACACTAATAAATTCCAACTAATTAGAATTTTAAGAACTCAGAATCATCTCAACCATCAAGGATGATAAGGACTGAACACACCTCTGAGCCATCCGAGTGTCTCGCTCGCCAAAAAACACCACTGGCTCTCCATCAGAATCAAACACCACCAGCCATCAAAATAAAGATTTTATACCATGTACTAAATACATAAAATCCAATATAATGATGACATCACATGGTTGTATCTGAAAAAATTTGAAATATCCCCAAGAGTAGTGTTTCCCCAGCACTAACTCATAATATCTACATACTTTAATCTAGTCAGCCGGACCTCCAACTAGCGTAGTCTTCTCTAAGGGCACTCGAAGAATTTGTACCTCATGACTTAATGAATGGAAAAGGGAAGAATATATAACAGAGTGCATATCTCTAGAATTAGTCAAGGCATACACCCCAATATAAAACATGCAAATGATTCCTTGAAGGATGTCTGGCTCAACTAGTGCAAGAAATGATAAAGCATTAAGCTGTCCACAACATCTTCAAAGCCTATCTAAACCTAATGAAGACCAAAACCATGAGAATGATGTTATATTTGAGTATGAGGAGTTTCTTGGGGATGTCCTCTGCCTACCCCATCAAATCATTTGCTAATCCAAAGCCAGTGAAACATGTTGCTGCTACTGCCTCAGCTGGAATTTCCTTAACGGTGGAACCTGGAGCAGAACACCTAGCGAATGATGACTATAATGAATGGCCAGACACACTTTCTACTAATTACCTTGTCCACCATAATAAAATGATGTTCTTGATCCCTTTCCATAGGCATGATAGACTACCCCACCATGAAACGAGATACTTTTCGATGGGTCCTACCCCGAACCGAATGAAAACCATTTTGTCCTAAAAAGTGGAAACTGCATACCACAACTCTAATCCATGGGGAATAATGACAACCCCCTTCTCATGACGATCTGGTTCTATACAATATCCTCTTGGTGACCTCTTCCCTCAGCATCACCTCTAGATATGTCTTTATCATAACCAGGATATCCAAGAGTTGGATCTCTGGACATAAAGCCTCCTCATAAATTTCTTTCCCTTGCCTCCTCATCTAGGAACTGTTCTAAATCATATCAAATATATACCCTTAAACCGATTCTGAACACTCACACCCTATAGGTCTCCTATCTATGGTTATTTAGCTACTGGTGACTAGACACCTTCCTTGTCCAAGAAAGAAACTATGCACTGAACATATCCCGAAACTCCACCCACGAGATCAAAAAATCCTTGCGATCCCTTGGTAATAAGAACCACCACTTCCTCATAGCCTCATCAATCATCTTCAAAACAAAATAAACCTAGTTATCTATTAACACAACCTACATGACATTTTCTATGCGAACATGATGAGTATGTAGTCTTGGATCCATACCAACAAAATAACAAACATTTATATCTCCTATACATAGAATATGGAAGACTAAACATTAATTAATTAATTGTTTTCTTTTATTCATGTATGTTATGCATACCTCATGGTCTACCCATTCCAACACATGCACAAAGAGGAATGATGCATGATCCTTTCTTTGGTCTCTATACTACATCCATTATCAACTTGTTTAGCTTCCACTATATACATATTGGTCTGTGTGTTAGTTCGCATGGGGCCCAAAATTCCTTGGTCTAAACCTGTCTCTACAGTTTTCATTGCATCTTAATCATAACTGACATTGTTTCCATGATAACACTTGAAAACTCACATGCTCCTGACTACTAACCCAATAAAATTTCTCAAACAGACCTTTGATACCTCTCTATCATGACAATATCCCTACAAGGTGTACACCTCCTGGGCCAGCAATTTCTGAATCAAGATAGTGAACCTCCAAGTCCCACCTCGAGTAGTCCCTTGGATTGTGACTAGAACTTATGGTATAGTAGCCACATAAATGTGAGGCATTACTATATAAGAGAACACATGAAAAATGGAGATAAAAGAAAAAAACCAACCAACTATAACATAGAATAAAAATATAAAATAAACCTCAATTACACATATGCAATGTCTTGAAAAACTAGTACAATAGGAAGGGAAAACAACAAGTACCAAAATAATGTAAAAACATTAGTGACCATGAAACCCAAACAACTACTATAACCCAAATATAGTAGAAATTAGTATAATCATCAACCAGAATCAAGTGACCTGAAAAAAATTTAGATGTACATAGAAAGTGTATAATAGTATACTCAATTGGATCCCCCAAAGAGCCTGTCATTCAAAAGTAAATAAATCATGCTAAATCTCAATGAACAACAATTGTAACTAACTCATTTCCTAACTAATTATATTATGTTCCTAGACTCACCGTGGAGTCTCTAACCATGTTTCACATAACTGAGTCTATACTATAATAAATAATTTTAAGGGTAATCCACTAACACTTCTCTATTATTTTTCTTTTTCTCCCCAGCATCACACATCTTAAGCATCTCTCTCCAAAAAATGCTTTCGCGCAGTCACTTAGGCGAAGGACCACAACCCGCACCTCATACAACATAACCACTATGTTTATATAACCAATGTAACTGTGTATTGTATGGGATCCTCCACAACTCACATAATGTTAATCATACATCGAACATTAAACCTCAACCCATTAAAACCCAAACACTATGTAAGGATCCTCAGGACCTTATAGAATTTACACGTTACACCTATAGTAGTCCCTCAGAAACTATTTCCAAAATATATATGTGTGAATAACCAAAATCTAGTACATCCCTCTACACACATATATGGGGAAAACTAACCAATGTTACAGCCAGTACAAGTAACAACCAAGAGAAAAGTGTAGGGACAAAGGGGGTAGTCACCCATCCATCCTCTCACCAGAATGGTAGGGAAAATAACCTCTAGAGCAGAGATTCCCCAAGGTGTCAGTTTCCCTAATTAAAGAAGTGGATATTCATATAGAGACATAAGAAGTACAAAATATAACATAAATGAAAACCACACTATATTCATAACCTAGTATTAGACTCATGTTCAACTAATGTCTCTCAGACTCCTAGCAGCCATTGCTAAGACTAGGTATCCTATAATCAAAAAACCATTTAAAGAGAATTATTATATTACTTCATTCCCCTTTTACCAGGTTAAATTTACATTAATTAATTATTTAAACATAAATTAATAATTCAAAATTATACATTATAATTCATTAGTGTGAAAACCAAACTCTACTGTTCCTTTAATTTTTAACCTCAACATTGCATCCTAGCAAGCACCAACCCCATGGGATAACATCATTTATTCAATAATTTATTAAAAACATTATTACATTCCATTATTTTTAGGCATTATATAGAAACATTTTAAGCTACTAAATAGAAGGGGATTAACCCTTTGAGTAAATGAACTACCCATCAATTATTTTCCACCAATATGAAGAGCATAGACCCATCCTCCCTCGAGATTGTAAACACAGAATGCACATGACATACCTCATGCATCTTCTCCCATTTTGGAATGATGGATTGAAAGACCAGATACCTTGAGAAGTGGGAAATCTAATGAATATTAAAAACCAAATACATTTAGAAAATATCCAATATTTCACATCCAAACTATATCAGCATCTTTTGTGTCCTCCCTGACACCCACATGCATAAGACAATGCATCTCACCACTCTAGGCCTCAAATGTATCAAAAACTGATGGGTCTACATGCCCCCACATATCAAAACATCCATATTGGATCTTAACATATCACAAAATGTAGGAATCAAACATCATATCAATAAGGATCTTGGCCCTTATATGAGGGATCCTACCTTCACAAGCAACGAGATCTCAAGGATCCGATGAATAAGGTTTTCAGCCTTACAAGAAAGATGATAACTCATAACCATACAAGAATTTATATTTTATACAAAAACTAGTTCATTAATCCATCATTAATAAACCAATTCATTATTAATATGATATATTTAGGTGAAAACAAAAAAAAATCATTCTACCATAGAGGTCATAAATAATTAATCATTGTAAATCCATCAATTTAATAAAAATAAATTCTGTACAACAACAACAGCTCGATTCATTTACATGACCCTTTATCTTTGATAAATAATTAAAATTAATTCATTTTTACATTGTGAACCAATTTACATCAAGAACTACTTACTAAACAATGATAGAATTTATTTCACACTATCAAGCAAAACAAATGGCAATAACATACAATTGATGCCAATTTATTTAATGAGTTAAAATATTTATTATGTGCATAAAATTGTGATGTAGGGGCTAAAACATGTTGACTCTATAGTT
Source organism: Viscum album (assembly GCA_963277665.1). Lineage (NCBI taxonomy): Eukaryota > Viridiplantae > Streptophyta > Magnoliopsida > Santalales > Viscaceae > Viscum > Viscum album. Next base: position 2,063,190,369 of record OY728140.1, read on the forward strand.
CATGTAAAATAATAGATAATCCATAAATCCTCTACATCAAAAGGTTCTTTACATTCTTCATACGATAATGATCCACTCAATGGATAATGATCCCTCATGAGAACAACATCCACATCAGGATGTCGCGGCCCAACCACACCAATAGACACCCAAGAAAACACCATTACGAACAAGGAGACCACATTCCAAAACATGGAAAGTATAACTGTGATAATAAGGATTGAAGAAAAAACAATAATGCAGGTAAAAAATACATTCTATTGATGATGGATTATACTTCTTACATTCACCAAAACTGGGGGTGTGCATGAAACATGAGAATGATTAAAGGGGAAATGATATAAGAATTAATGTTCGACCACACCACTTCAATGGGAAGAAGGAAAGGATCAAGTGTCTCACACTAGGGAACAAGAAATTAGAAAAAGGGAATAATATAACTTGTCCCTATAGAAGATTTAATGGAGTAATGGTTTTAGATATGCTAGATTTTCCATTAATATTGGATCACACTAAACCATGTCTTTTGATCCTGTATAAACATCACGAGCCATAAGAGAATTACGAATGGAGTAATGGGATTTAAATCAGACTTAAATCTTTTAAAAAATTCCTTGCATGTGTTTTTTGTCAATGAAAAAACTAAATGGTTGAAACTATTGAAGGCTAGAAATATTGTACACCTCTCGATGCATAGAAACTCTACACACTTCCCAATGCATGGAAATACATTACACCTACCAATGTCTAGAATCATTGTACACGTACCGATGCCTAGAAACACTGTACACCTACTAATTCTTTGAAACACTATACACCTACCAATTATTGGAAACACTACACACCTACCGATGTCTCAAAACATTGTAAACCTACCGATTCATGGAAAATTTGTACACCTACCGACGTCTGGAAACATATTACACCAACCGACATCTAGAAACATTGTGCACCTACTAATATCTGGATTCACTATACATTTACTGATGTCTTCAAGCACTATACACCTACTGACTTTCAGAAGCACTGTACAGCTACCAATGGTTGGACACATTGTACCCCAACTGATTTCTAGAAACAATCTACCCCTACAGATTTTTGGAAACACAAAACACCTAATCACACTTGTAAATTCTATACACCTATTGAAAGCTTGAGAAAATATACCATATATAGAAAATACTGTTCAATGAAACAGAAATTTGGAAATTTTTGAGGATAAGACAACGTGACCTCCCAGAAAACCACCAAGACCAAATTTCTGGAAATGAAAGGAAAAGAGTTGTGAGGGCCATTACGATATGGAATTTAAAAGTTGAAAGTCTTCATGTACTCCACCCTATGCCACTGTGAAATATTTATATCTTTTTAGGAGAAGATATATGTCAATCTTGTGTGTTCTTAATACACCATAAACCTTTTTCCAAAAAAGGTACTGTTGTCGAATTTTATGTGTGTGAATCACACAAGATAGTTTCATGTTGTGGGTAGGATAATTCATCTCATGTGGCCTATGCCAAAAAGATCAATATGATACCTCATGATCTCCCTATATAAGAACATATCCCAAGCAAGAACATGTTGTATCACAAAAGACCCCATAGTCCTGCTCAGATTGTAGAAGAGTTAAACCCGAAATATTAATCAATTGACAATTCATCTCATAAAATGATCTCTTAAATTAATCATCCCACACAAACATCACTGCCTTCAGAGTTAGTGAAATCATCGATGAAGCCAACTTCTTGGATTCCATCATTAAACTATAGTAATATCTACCTAATCCAAAGAATCTCTGAATCTTGATGGCATTTTGTGGTTGATACCACATTATAATAGCCATTATATTCTCATAATAAACTGATAAAACCCATTCAGATAACATTTGTCCAATGAATCTCACTTCTTGAATATAGAAATCAATCTTTTATAGCTATGCATAATTGCAGTGACTTGTTACTAGATTCAGAACAATTTCTTGATGGTTCCCATGATCCTCCTCGTACATGGTGTAAATAAGAATTTCATCCACAATGGCTACCTCAAAGGTATCAAGATAATATTGTAAAATCAAGTTCATTAAATACATGAAAACTACATGATCATTTTTTGGCCAAAGGGCACAAAATTGTACTCAAAGTGCCCGTACCCAGTCCAAATGGATGATTTATAAAATTCATATTATTTATCCTCAATAGATATTAACCAGATTGAAGGTAGATCATTGAAAACCACTTAACCCATTTTAGATAATAAAAAAAGCATCAATCAATGGAAAAAAATGTTTTTTCTTTATCGTAACAAGATTGATATTTCGATAATCAACACATAAGTAATGATTACCATAATTATTCTTTGAAATGTGAACCAGTACTACCCATGGTGAAACACTTGGATGATTAAACCATTTCTCAAGAAGATTTTCCTACCAGGACATTATCTCTTACATATCAGTTTGTGGCATTCAATGAAAAGGGATAATGACTAGCTGATTTCCAGGCCCCATGCCAATAGTAAACTCAACCTCTCTCACCGGTGGAATAATTGATAAATCCAATGGAAAAAGTTGTAATACTCAGAAAAAATGAACGAAGGTAACCACCCATTGAATCATGTACGAAGCCAAAAGAAAACACATCTATAACATTCAAAAATTTGGGATACATAGGCCTAACAGGGCTCGACCTTGGGTCCCTTCCCCCTTGAAAACCATGGGGCCTCCCACTGGGTGTAGTAATGTTTTCCCGTCAAACATAACAATCAATTCGAGCTTTTTTTAAATTCACTAATACATCCTAAATATGACATCAAGAGATTTCATATCAAGAAATAGAAAACTCCAAGCTTTCTTGACATCAGATAGAGAGACGAGACATGCAGGACTATGAAGGGCCTTCTATTACTTTGTACAAAGGGGGTGGGTACTAATATCTATTTTACAGGATAGTTGCTTCATAAAAATATTAAGAAGGTTTAAAATATGGGTTTTAATAAAAGAGAGAGATGCACCATTATCTAAAATATCAATCAAAAATTATGAGGAAATGTAATGGTTTCTCTCATAATCAATGGACCTATGTCCACTTCCTTTGGATACTCTTCCACTGTATAAAGAAGCTTCGTTCTGGAAGACTATGGTTGGAGCTCTTTTAAACATTATGTATTTGATTACACAATAGTGATATGAGGGGTTGATGACCCTTTCCCACTACAAAGAGTATTGATGTGATGGAAGAACATTGATAAGAGACTAAAATGCCCGGAGGTGTTACTATTCTTGGGTTCTTCTTTGAAAACCCTCCAAGAATGTCCTATATTTCCACAATAAAATCATGTAAAAGAACATCCTCCTATAGATTTAAGATCTTTAGAATGAATCTGTAGGTCATAAATTACATGAGGATCACCGCACATCTATTTTCTATTGAAGTAACAACCCCCACACTTCTATTGGGAGAGAATGGAAATCTCGTCAACCCTGACTTAGTATCCAAGTTTATCTCAACCATTATTACCCTATCTAGCACATCAGGATAAGTGGGAATCATTAGTATGAAAACATGATAATGAATATATAATCATTGTTTGAAATTAAATAGTTATGCCTTCATCCTCTCATTATAATTAATCTCCCGAAAAACCTGTACTTGCATAGATAAGTGATTTTAATTGTCAGTCATGGTTTTGGTGGCCAACTCAAGAATTAAAAACACTATTACCTTGTCCAAAACCATTGACTCAAGATATAACTGATTGGTAAACATAACCTTGAATTCATTCCATTCTAAACCCTTATGTTTCCCTACCATCACCATCACGTCCCACCATATATTTCTAGGTCCCTCAAGAGTGATGGTGGAACACTTCACCCTGATCACTTCTATTTCTCCATGAACTCCAATAAGTGTTACATCATACCCAACCATTCATCAACATATCTAATATTGGTGGTGCCTTTGAAGATGGGTTGATTCTAGAAAAGGAACTCTTGATAATTATTCCAATGAACATCCCCCTAAGGATCCATAGCTAGAGAATAAGCATGAACCGGAGGTGGTGCATGTCTTTGGGCTTGGTAAGTGCACACAATCACCTCAGCAAGATTCAGGATGTCAATAGTATTTTCATGTTGAGGATCAGCAGTAGCCTTTTCCTATATCTGATTCACACTTCTCATTAGAGTCATGATTCTATACAATATCAGAAGTTCATAGTATAACATTTGATTAACACTTAAATTGAGTTACACGAGAAAGTATTCACAACCAAAGGGACAAACCATATTTATATTTCAAATTAACCAACTCAATATATGGAATATACATTAACTAATATACATGGAATCTTTTCCTAACCACCCCTAACGACATAAGTTTCATTGTTGTGGGAGCTTACTGGATACTCAATCCCAACTACCTCCTATGTCATGAAAAGACATAAAAATGATTACAGACTTCAAGAAAAAGGAATATCAACTACCTCTTTTGATACCAATGTGTCACGAACCCGCACATGTACCCAGGTAACCCAAAAACCAAGCCATACCTGACATGACCCAAAGGGAATTATAGATTCCCATGGGATGGCAACTAGAACCTGGCATCATATTTCATACAAGTGGGTAGATTTTTTCACAAGAATGTGGAAGAAAAAGACAAAAGACAGTATGCATATCAATATAAAACTCTCATGGGTGTAAAAGCTCCAAAAACAGTGAGGCATAAAATCCAATGTACTGTGACCCAAATTATTAAACATGAAAAAAACCTTGTGGTCCCAAAGGACACAACTCACCATGTCCAATGCTCAATAAATGGATCCACCTCCATGATATCCTTTCTCATTAATCGATCATGGATGAAGAAAGTATATAAAAAAGGAAAAGGTAGGGTGTGATCCTAATCCTAGTAGGACATTACAACATATTTCACAACAGATTCCAAATATAGATTTTCTAACTAAAAGCTTTTAGTTTTTTAGAATAAACAGGTTTTTAAATTAAAAATTATATTTAAACAATACATGATATACCTTTCCTAATTTATTGAAATTGAATTCAATGAAAAGGGTTTACATTACTAGAGATATAATATTTATATAACCATTGTTTAAGTAAAACATTTATATAAAATAGGTTATATAAATTCCGCAAACATGTAAGAAAGTTCCAACAAATATTTTTATACATTTATATCTCAAATATAAATAAACAAGCAAGAAAAATGGTCATCATCTAAATGGTACGACAATATTAGCCAGATATACGATTCCACACTCTCTTTCTGATCTCAGAAAAATGTGTATACACACGACCCTATGACATGGTCCAAATGAGAGATGTCACTAACCCATCAAGGATGTGACCCACCACAAATATGTTTGGGACCCTTGTAATATAATAATGTGTATCCAAATAACTCACTTACTACCTAAGGCTATCATAGTCTATTACATTATGGGTGACCTATTTTAAGACTTCATAACATACGATCAATACCACTCTTCCATTTCTAAAAAACTCCACTTACATTACATTTAAGAGAAGTATTTTTTTCTTGAACATTCCTTTTTCACAATATAAAACAACTAGGTATTTATCCAATCATTTTAAGAAATTTTCATGAGTTTGAAATACATTCAAAACTATTTCAATATTTTTTACAATAAATTTCTACAAAAAACCCTAAAATTTAATTTAAAACATTTATATCAAATAAATTATTTAAATTAAGCATTATAAATCATCAAATTTCCATTACCCAACCACAATTCAATGGAATTGGGGGTATTCCAAATTTCTGTGCCACAACCATTTCAAATACACTAATTCTTTTGAATTGGATTTTTTATCAATGAAATTGAGATCCAAATTATTGAATAAAATTTATATTACAAATTGAAATAATTTAATAAAATTGATAGTAATCAATTAGGAAAATCGGGACAAAACCTCATACCTCTTTCATGAGGAACGAAACTCACATCGGTACCTGTAAATATGAATGAAGTTGAAGGAAGCCTTGACACTCTACCTAGAACCTTATTATCCCACACCATAAGACATGTATCAATAAATATTTACATGATTCATTTAATAAAAAAGAGTAGAGACGTTGATAAACATGAAGAACGTGGGGGAAATCTTACTCAGGAATCACACCGAAGTTATAATGAAAATCATAAGCTAATCAGATCTAACCATAAAGTGTGAATCCTCTGAAAAACACATAAACAGAGTCTAAGTTAGGGTTCAATGAAAAGACAATGAATGGAATGAAGAAAAATATCCAATTAGTTATTTTAAATTTGGATGAGATCCATGCCAGGATGTGTACCTTGGAATAACGATGTTTAGGCCACACTGAAGGTGTATTCCAAAAAACCTATCACCTCGGGTTGAAAAACAGCTATTTAATTCTTACATGACATGTACCTTCGGTAAGTGGTGTGTACAAGCTCACAACATGACCTCCCCCTTCGTGGTGTGATCCCTTAATCTGTGGCCTGCAACAAGAACCAAGTACATTACATGTACTAGAGGTACACGATGTGTAGATTTTATGTTTTTAGTTTTAATCCCATAAAAATAACATGAAAATATTTTTAACCAGACATGAAGATAGAAATGGTATAATATTACCTGATCAAGTTAACAAGATGTTACAAGAGAGATATGGTCACACCGATCATATATTCCATATTCTTTGTACTTATATATAATAAACAATTAAACATGTAACAGAACATAGAAATAAAATGATTCATATAAATTTTTTATCAAAGCATATAACACAAAAAGAAAATGAATTTCATAATATTTTCATCATTTTAACATAGTATAACACATGTAAAATATATGGGTGTCATAAATATTTCATTAATACATCATGGAATAACCCATAGAAAATAAGTCTATTTCAAAAAAATAGTACCATCACAAATATAATCCATTTAGGGAAATAATATGAATGGGATATTTGTATAATGTCCCTAGTAAATAATTAGTGATATCAAAGGATATAATCATGCATGGAAAATGTTTTTGAACTTAAAATCATCTATAATTTTATTTTAATAAATATTCTTAAAAAATTGAATGAATTGTTTTTAGAATATAAAACATTTTTAAAATTTTTTTATTAAAAAATCACATTTCAATTATATAAAGAAGGAATTAATGATAATTTAAAACATTTATTAATGAAAATATAATATAATTTAATATAACTATATTATGTTTAGAAATTAATAATATATGGTGAGAATAAACTTTCACAGAATATAACCTTGAAAAAATATATTGGAATCATCAAATAAAATAATTTTCATATTTTCAAAAAATTCTATTCATATCAATATTTTAAATACAATAAATCCTTTAACATTTTTAATAAATGCTAAATAGGCATAGTTTGGAAAATGAAATTAAGATTCATTTTGTTTTTATTTTTTTTTAAATTAAAGGCTTGGGTAATAAATTTTTAATGAGTTGTTTATATTATGTGTAATTAATTTTGAAAGTGTTATATGATGACATGGATGTGGAAGAAAATGGCTTCTCAATTGAAGAGATAAATAAAGTCTTTTTTTCATTAAAGTAGTTATTTTAAAATATTGAGTACAAAAAGAGAGAAAAATAAAGGAAACATATTTATTGTCAATATATAAATATAGGACTTGAAATTTTTTGTTTTTCTTTACAAATATATCATAATATTTCATCATTGTATGCATAGTCATAATCAAAAACAAAATTCAATGATATTGTATCATAAAACCCATAACACGAGTGTAAATGATGAATCATAAGCCCCATAAAAGGATAATATCAAAATTAAAAAAATATCATTAATATATTGGTAATAATATTTTGATATGTCATATAGGAAGTATGAAGGACTCGTAAAAAAATTAGTGTATAACAAAACACATGACTCAATGAATGCATATAAAGAAATAAACAAAATACCTAAAATCTCAACACCCATTATAAATACTCATAATTCTTCTAAAATACATTTAATTTCAATATAAATATTATGAAAACCATAATTAAATATATCATACCATATATTATTTACTTATGACCTTTTATTACACTTTCATTAAAAATTCTTTCTTAAAATCATGTTATATAGAATAATTTCTTTATTTTTCTTATGTGTTTTTCTCTATAATTGTTATCTTATATAGTGATCATGTTTAAAACATCTAAATAATTTTAAAATTTCTATAAATATAATTTATTTTATTTATATATTTATTTATATTAAAATATAAATTTCAGATATAGAACATGAAATACAGAACTCATGGAGACTGTTGACAATACATATACTTGAACACCATTTCCATTTTCTCAATGAATGAAAATAAAGAGAGTTAAAAAATATATTAAATGTAAATAATAATTTCTATTTCATAATTATTACATTTTTCTATTAAATTTATGCATAAGAAATTTCATTAAATTGCTTTTTGAGAAAATTTTCACATCATTTTGCAAGCTAGTATTATGTTGTACACAGAAACAACATTATTGTATTAGTCATGGATTGTTTTGTGAAATTGAATATTTGATATATTAATTATATAGTAATAATTATGTAAATAATACATTATATGTTTCATTAAGATATCCATATTATAATCCATGTATATCATAAAGGAAAGGAACATCAATTGGATTGTGAGTCGATAATCTATCGTACACTTGGCGAACATTATTTGTTTTCCAATGGGTTGTGAGGTAATATGGTAGATGTGGGATTATATTTATAGATTTATAATAATATAATATATAATATATATTTATATATAATAAATAATAATTTTATCCATCATTGATTTGTTGTTTTGGAATAATAATTATATTGCTTCGTGAGGGGGTAACCCACCATACACAGATTGATAGTTTCATACCAATTTGATAAAAATAAGATATGTAAAAAAGGTATTTTATAAAAATATTAACATCTTAGTATATGTAATATATGGGTTTAATTATAAAAAATAATTGAATAATATATTATGGACATTTAAGATTAAGTTAATCAAATATGCATATTTTAAAAGATTACATCTTATTCATAAAACATCATTATATTCAAGAATGTATTTATGTTCTAAAAGGGACTATATGATATGGAATGTAACATAAAAAAATATTTGGTATATATTTTCCAAACCAAATGGTTTTGAATTTATTAAAGGTATAGAAGAGTTTGTGGAATTTCATAAGTGGGGGAGAGGACAAAAATGGAATTGTTGAGACCCTAGTGAACCCATATTTGTATGTGCTAGAAATAGCCAATATAGGATATTATAAATAATTATTAGTTATAAGATATGAAGGTGGACATCCATTTGGTATTAGAAAATTTTTTAGGCCATTTACCTCTTGTCTGTTTAGTGTATCCCATCGATAAACCCATTTTAACCTTAATTATGAAAATTATTTTTTACAGTTTTACTATTTATTATTTCCAAAAAGTATCTACCACTTATTATACAATATTAATTTAAATAATTTTAAAAATTGAATAAATTTTTCCAATTTGAACTCAAATAATTATAAAATTTTATATTATAATTAATCCTAATAAGCTATGAGAAAGGTGTTTTCGAAAGAGGAAATGGTAAAAAATTTAAAAAGTGTTTATGTTAATATTAAATCTAAAATTGATTCCAATTAACTTATATTTATTAATATATATAAAAACCAAAAAATTTCTCTTTTAAAACCATAATAAAATAAAAATAATATTATAAATTCATTGAATGAATATGTACAATTTTAACATATACCAGTATTTTCACTAATCACTCAAAAAAATTAATTTATTTAGAAATATCCACAAAATTAATCTTATGATAATTTTAACTAGTAAATTTCAAAAAGCATAATTTTTTAAAACATATTTTTTCACAATATTTAAAAATTAAATTTATTATTTTTTATAAAAACATTTATTTGAAAAAATAAAATTTTGGAACATATAATGAATTTAAAAAAATAAAACGAAATTATTATCAATAAATTTTCATTATAAAAAACTGTTATACATAATATTCAATATTTTTTGATTTTTATACAATATTTCATGTCTAATTAATGGGATATAATGTACTTTTATAAATAATAATATTTATATTTTTACGTGACCAATCAAAAAACAATGTTCCATGTATGGATGTATATCAATGAAAAAAATTATATTTGAAAAACATCATTATATCTCAGGGTGTTACATTTGACTTCTTTATAATTGGGTTGTTATTATTTTTTGGTTATCAATGTTATTTGTTGTGTTATTTTAATTTAGTCTATTAGTGTTCAAGGTTTCATTAGAGTCACTTGTGTAATTGGGTAAGCTTTGTATTTGGGATTATCTTGGTCATTGGTATTGTAAGTATCATCGATGATGTTGATAATATTCAAGACATAATTTTTTGCCTCATCTGCATCATCAGAGTCATTGATGGAATTGTAGATGTTAATGTTTAAATGTTATTTGGTTTCATGGGTGTCTACGGGGTCATTAATATCCTTGGGGTCACCGACATTATTTTTATCAAGAATATAATAAATGAACTTGTATTATCATTACGTTCGACATCACCTATTTCATAACAGTGATCATGGTCAGTTATTTCATTATAACCATCCACCTCATATGGATCATCAAATTAATATATGTAATAAAAAATGTATGTATAATATGTGTTATCTATATTATTTTGTTATTATGATTTTTTAATTCCATTCTATCTTAGATTTTATCTTGTTCACTCTGTTCATTAATGGAATTAGGTTTCTCACTATCATTAATGAGTTGACAGGGGATAAACATACATATTTTTTATAACCTTTAAAAAAAATGAACATTACATTTAACAAATAATGTTCACAATATAAAAGACCCATATGTTTATTATATTAATTTATTATGATCAAAATTAAATTATTTTTAAATATCATTAATATTTCCCATAAGTAATATTTACATAAGTCAACATTTTTAGAGATATCTTACAGAATATCCTTTTTTTGATTTGAGAAATGGAATCATATGAAAAGAGTTATCTTAGAGGACATGTAAGGACAAACATGATTGATGTTATCTAATTATTAATATATTTCAAAAGAAAAACATGTGAGAATGAACAATAATCAAATTTAATCATCATAAGATAATCATAATAAATTGTTCACGAATCATAAATGATAAACCATTTAATAAAGAACACAGAATAAAATTTGTAACCTAATTAAATAATATTAATCCCTCAATACATATGAGGAAAAATATATTGACATGACACGAATATAATTGTTGTATGAAATAACATTCAAGTATTGATTAACCATAAAGATGTATATGTATAATATTTTGAATATGAAATTGGGACCATGCATTATAGAATTTTGGACATGGATAGCCACAAATTGGCCAATGTATAAAATCATAATTATCCAATGAGATATAAATCATTACTCGTTTCAATAATTTGAAATAATTTCCCATACACCAAATAATGATAAACCATGCATCATTATTCCTCAATAACATAATATAATTTATCATTATTTCATAGCATAACTATCCCATGGACAATAAATGTGTTTTACGATAATTTCAGAAAAAAACTTTGTATGTCATCTAATTAAAAAATATGGATGGTATAATTATATATTCTCTAGTAACATGACCCTAGAGAGCCTGGAGATGGTGTGAACTACCATTACATAGAATTATTACAAGGAATAAAATCTTGAAAGACCATAAGTCTTATTAGTCTTGGAAAACCAGATACATACATGTCTCCTGAATTACAAATGTGTACTCTAATTACAACACAATTTACTTTTTTCAATGATATATTTACCCCATCTTGTATATACCAACATATCATTCATATTATTATTCTTGGATTCCATGAGGAAGGAAGAATAATAAGTGTGATATTTAATTCTCTCTAAGGGTAATGTATATTTGAAGAAATTATGAATCAATGAGTATAATTATTATGTGGTACTAAATAACTGATCATACATATTATGTACTGAAAAAACTAAGAAAGAAATTTATAATCTACATAGAATGATATTAACTGGTTACAGATGCCATTAATATAATATTTCAAGGTAAAAATTCATATGAAACCCCATTTTTTTTAAAATCACATTTGAAAACGTTTTATTTGAAGTTTAATATTTCAAACTAGAATAAGTAGATTAAATGAAATGACTATGGTTAAATATATATATGCCAAATAAGGTAATATGAAAAAAAAATAGGTAAAAAGGAGAGAAAAATGCCTTTTTGGAAAGAAATGATATGATTACATGGAAAACATTGGTAATATAAAAAAGGGTAAAATTGTATTTAATAAATCATTATATAATGGGTAATCATATTTTTTAAATATTTTTTTTATAAAATATGGTTTTTAGAACAAAGAAGGTTATCCGAATAAAGAGAGAAATGAATTCTGGTTTTGTTAAAAACATATTGTGTATAAATGAGTGAAAATTATTGCAATATTTTATACAGATCATGAAAATCCATTGGAGAGGAAAATTAAAGGGTTCATTGAAAAATATTAATATATTTCACACTAATTGGAATACCTTTTAATGATCTTAAATATTTTTCATGAGGAAAATAATCATTTAACATTACAACATGTCCAATAACAATTGGAATCATTTTAGAATAATAAGTCTCCAAAATGAAAAAATTAAAATTAAAATTTTTAATACCATGAAGGTAAAAGAGTTCATTAAATAATATATAAATATGGTAATTAGATTCACCAAACAGAATAATTATTTTTGAGTATAGCATTAATCTCTAAGATGTAAAAATTTAGATGAAATTCCCATACGTTGACCTTCTTTTTTTGATAACGTACATTTCAATCCAGTATAGTTGTATTAAAAATTTAAATTACCAATACTAAAAACATAATCATATTTATAATATCATATATTAATTCGTTATATTATCTTCTTAACTATATATTCATAATTCTTCATTATTTTTTATATTTCGGGGGTTAAATATATATATTGTCGGGTATTATTAAATACGTAACTAGTTATCATCTTTAATAAAATTTTATTTTTTCCTATAAAAATTAATAAAATGATTTAAATGTCTTACATATTACCAGTATATTTTTATAATGTGTACATATAGAAAATGAATTTCATCATTCATTGAGACGATAGGTCGTACGTATGTATGAATGATAATTTCATTTCTTTTTTAAATTAAAATAATGGAAATAAAATTATATATAAATATATTAACATTATATAATAATATAAATTTAATATATTTTATATTCGTTTTTCAGAACCATCATTTATACCAACCATGTATAATGTGAACAATGACATCATTTGGAGGAGGTGGTGGTCCACACTTCCTCAAATGATGTTATCACTCTCCCAAAAAAAATAGTCCTTAAAGGTATGTGATATCAAAAAAATTAAGATAAATTATTTCATTATAAATATCATATATAATATATATAAAAAATATTTCATCATAATTTCCATCCATGAGTGGTGGTAATTGAAACACTAACAACATTGTTTCGTTAGTTAGTTTTTTGTCGTACACATAAATAGTATGTTCGATACATATTAGATAAAAGTTTGTTTAATTGTATGAATTGAAATAATAATAAAACATCTTACCATATTTAGGATCCTTGTTTAATTATTTATATAGAGAATAAAAATAATTAATAAGTGTAGAAAAAATAAAACTAAGGAGCTTGTGGTAGAATGTGACCTCCTCTTTGGGTTACTCCTATTGGTTTGCATCAAAGGGATTACTTTGATGGCTTTATGCCAATGTTTAGGCTTATCAATTAACAATAAATATGTTTAAGAGTTATTTGTGATGTTAATGGTCGAGATATAGTGTCTTTATATGTTTTTTAAGTGGGAGGATTTAGTTATTTTTTATAGTGGATGTGGAGTGACAGTCCTATAAATTTCATAAAAGTTAATTCCACCAACTTATTTCCAATTGAAATTTCATCCTATAATAGAAACAATTATATTAAATGTAAAATGGGTTCTAAATATGTCTAAATAATTTATTATCGGCTTGTTTCTAGAATATTATTTTAACAGTTATGGTTTAGTCCCTTGTTATGATAATTTTTCTCCTAAGAGTTGTAATTATTTTTAATTAAATTAAATAATTTTTTTGATAAACATTTACACTATAATTAATTATAAATTATTATTATTTAAGATATGTATTCCATTATTAAATATTACAGTCATATTAATGGATCAAATTAATATAAAATTATTCCCTCATAAGGGAAGGAAATACAGGTTTTTAATGTAAAATGGTCAATAGATTACTATGTTATTATATTCAAATAATAAGATAAACTAATTACAATTTTCTAAATTGTTATAATATATATATAATTAATATAATTAATCTAAAAAAATTAAAATTATAATATATCATTATAAATAAATTAGAATAAAAAAAATTTAAATTTAAATTTAGTATTTTTCTAATTCATTAAAAGTGAATCTTCATAGAAAAATACAAAAAACTCAACATATTATAATTATAATGACGTAATTTCAAATATTATTTTAATTTTGATATAAAATACAAAAAAAGTTTAAAAAATTTTATTTAAAAATGGTTCTCCATTAAAAGGTGGCAAAACTGATTTTATAAATTTATAGGTCTTTTGTGTAAAATCGGTGTTTTTCATTTCTTATTCATATTAAATATGTTGTAAGAATGGAAAAAACATTTTACTAAATATATAATATTTGTTTTAGATTAATATATCTCATTAATTGTAATAGATTTAACATATAAAATAATAAATCATTTTTTCATAAAAAATGTTTTCTAAAACATTCCATTTATTTTCAATTTTTTTATATTAATTTTTAATTAATTTGTAACAATGATATCATTTTACGTTTTATTAATTTATATAATAATATTTATAACAACTAATTTAATGGCCTGCTTATATTTTATAATTTTGAATAATTATATTTTAATAATATATTATAGTTCTTTAACACTCTATCTTACATGTAGTACAATCCGTTGAAGAAACTCATTGTTCAATGCGACATATGCTAACTCTATTTTAGGTGACATAAAATATATAATAGAAATTGTATTTATTTAAAACATTAAATATATTATAAATTTATAATATATTATATTCCCTTAATTGCTTGGTGTTGTGTTTCATTCACGCTATCGAATAAATTGTTTATACATTAGATTTTCAGGGATTTACATTCTCCCCACCATAATTAGATTTCATATGTATGGTTTAAATTCAATCTTGATGATAGATTCATTGATATTTACATTGTAACATATACAACATTAAGATAAGTGTTTGTATGAAATCCTATATAATATATATATTAGGAATTTTAAAGGACACAAATAAGATATAACTAGGTTTATATGTATGAGATCATTATTTGAATGATGTTATATGTACATGGAGGAAAGAATAAACTATTATAAGAACTGATTGCATGCATTAATAAAAAACATGCACTGATCAAATGAATGTTTTTGGCCTCCATTCCATAAATATGTAATGATCTAATAGACAACCAGTTCAACTAAAATTAAGGTATTTGGAATTAAATTATTTTTACATACACCTTCTAATGTTTAAAAAATATATTATTAACCTTGAATATGAGAATTTATATTAATTTGATAGGTCTCAATTTCATATGAATGGTTCCATCTTTATTTATTAAATTAAATTTTAATACATCCATTTCTCAATGAAGTGAATATTCTAGAATAAACCCCATTTTAGGCACTAAAATGTTATTTTAATTGATGGTAAAAAGAGTCGTTATATTTGACTGTAACGATTATCCAATGACACTATGATTTATACCGTAGTGTTTAAACACAAAATTAACACTACTGGTTAATCATTAACATGTATATGTTAAATTTGGAATCTTCAAATAATAATATATTAACTTGGACATTCCACAGGTCAATGGTTGGAGTGAAACCCTTATAATCCTTCGATGATGGGTTGACGACATATATTTTTTTGAACTTGACTGGTGGTCACATAACATATTTTTTGTCTTTTATAAATCAAAATTAATATATCTTCCAAAATAAATTTAATGGACTACCATGACATATGGGTAATATATAATTATACATTTGACTACGGTTTTATATATAACCCCAATACATAAATATGATATCTATTTGTTTCCTTATTGGTACATCCTTGTTCTATGAAATACATATAATATATTTTATATGATTTCTAAATCATGACACCATATTGTCAATCCTATACCCCTTACGTTAATCCTAGGTTATTTATTGTCAAAATACATCATAATGGATTGTAAAAAATTCAAATTATCCATAATATATCACCCAAGAGTGTCATTCCTGTTGCATATAAAGACTCATTTTACTATACCTGGTTATACTAAGTTGTTCCTAAAACACAATGTTTAGGTTGTTAATCCTATGTATATATATTCTAGAACAAAATCCAATTATAGTATATATAAATGCATGTATTTCTAGTAAAATCACATATTATCTATATAAATTAAACATTAGAGAATTATTCTATAATTATCATAACATTCAAACATAGGGCTTGGTGTTGTAAGCTATGTTTACCTTAATCTTGTTCTCAAGGTTTCTACTAAACATCCCTTCATGCTAATTCTAGGGATCCAACAGTAGATATCCTAGATTCCGTGTTAACTACCATTACATAGACAAGATTATAATTAATCAAGTGAAGGAGGACCAATGATTTTATTTGTTGTGCTTATCCAGATACATTCATTAGTCGTATATTATAAATGAATATAGTAATTACAACATAATTTTTTTTCTTTCTATGATAACATTATCCAATCTAATATACCACCACATGTCTTTCATAATATAAATCATGGATTACTAGGGAAATGAAACAAAATAAGGGTGAGCTCAAATACTTAGTAAATGTTAATTATGGTGGAAAATAATTAAATCAATGATATTAACAATTTTGGAATGGTGAAAAACGGATTAAAAATACTATGTAATCAGATAACTATGGATGTAGTGAATAAACTATATAGAAAGGAAATGAGTTAAAACAGATTTCATTCAAATAAAAATATTTGTAAAAATCAAATGACATTGTAAAAAACTAAATTAGTTTCCATTTTATTAATATTATTATAATTAAATAGATAAACATATTTATCAAAAGAAAATATCATGGATTAATAACTACTTAAATGTAGGTGATATTTAATTATTTCACATCATGTATCTGGCTTATGAACAACTATAATATCATGATCAAACATCATGACAGTTTAATTATGTTGGTAAAACTGACTCTATTATACTTCAAGAAAATAACTAAGGGCTTTTCTATTATTAGGATTATCCAATGATACTATTTTTGAATCAAGGATATATAAAAATTATAGGCCCCTCATTTTATTTCATGTCCCAAAAATTATTGATATCGAATAAAAAATATGGAATAACAAATACATGTATTTATCAGTGGATCCCAATTTCTCAACATTTATCCCAATAATAAAATATCATTAAATGTAAACACCATATTTCTAATGGTATACAATTCAAAAAATGGATCTAGGAAAAATTATATGTATATTGTTTTGGAAATTCATTATCAAATGATCAATAGAAATTGAATATTTTAAGGGAACTATAATGAATAAAGGATGTGAAAGTGAATAATATCCTTGGCCAAATCAATAATTAACTATCTTGATGAAAAATAAGGATATTAACTATTAAATATATCTCAGGTGGATTAAAAATAAATTGGTTTTCTCATTTATTTATAGTAATAATATAAAAATAACATTTACAACCTTCTTGGAGAAAATATCAATTTTTTTATGCTTTTGAATTATCACTACTCTAAAAACCACATTATAAGACATTTAATTTAAAATTTATGATATTAATAATGATAATTATGATTCAATTCAAATTTTTGTTGGTAAATCACTACATGTCATACGATGTAAAAATGAACAATCCTTCTTTACTATAAAAAGGTTAGAAAAATCCCTCATACAAAAAACAACAATAATATTCCTTTAAAAGAATTGGTAATTGTAACAAGGGTAAAAAATTATTTATTATGTCATTTAGTTATTGGTAAAAACATTGATTAGTTTTTTTTAAATATTGTTTTTAGAAGAAAACTGTTTCTCCAACTAATGAGGGAAATGATGTTGGGTGTTCATTAATCATGTTAATAAACATTTAGCGTACCAAATAGTGAGAGAGTGATACTAAAACTTGAAATATATATTGAATAACAATAGGTTAGTAAAATAAAATCTTTTATTGGAATATGGTCAAATAATTTCATCAAATGGAAATACTTTTGAAGGATTATTAAAATTATTTTTGGAGAAAATAATCATTATACGTTCCAGTTTGTCTGAAACCAATGTTGAATCATTTCAAATCATATTTTTAATGAAGGAATAAAATTAAATTAAAATTTTAAATACCATAATATAAAACAAATCATGATATAATATACTAAATGGGGCTATAAATACACACTATAAAATATGTTTGTGGTGAATATGACATTTATCTCTCAAATGTAAAAAAGTGAGATGAAAATTAGTTGCCTTGAGATTTCGTTTTTGAGAGAAAAATTTTTTGAATTTATTTAATATTGTTTTAATAATATTATTATCTAATAAAATAACTATAATCTTATTAATATAATCATATATTACCTTTTTATTTTATCTTATTATCTTTCTATTAACAATCATTAATTATTTTCACTATTTCAAGTGTTATTTACCTACTTTATCGTGTATGATTTTGCATGTTAGTAGTTGATATTATTATTTATATAACAATTTCATCATCTAAAGTATGTAAAATATGATTTAAATATAATTTATATTCAATATATATGTATTTATATTTTTTGGATATAGTAAATGAAACACACAGTTCATGGACATGGTTGGTCGTACATAAGTTTGAAGGCTAAATTAATTTCATTCTATTTTTAAAATTTAGATTGAAAATTATATATATTTATATTGAAACTATATTAAAATAATATTTTATACATATATTAATTAATTCCATCATTAATAAAATCCCTAAATATCGTGAACGAATCACATCCCTTATAGGGGGTGACAGTCTTGACTTCCACAAACAATGTTATGGTATTCAAACAAAAAAGAGTGAATGAAGGCATCTTTTATATAATAATTGATGTAGAATTAATAATTTATTAATGTAAATTATAATAAATGTTAACATAGTTTCTATCATAATTTGTAACCATGGAATTCGGTAATGAAAAAAATAGTAACTTCATTTCGTTAAGCGGTAGTTTGATGTACACCAAGTGGTTTCTTCATCACTCATTAGATGGTAGAGTGTATAATTATAGGTTTAAACCATATAATAAAAGGGTATCCATATATTTTTGTGTCATTTTTTTATAATAAATTAATAATATGAATTTAATTACTGAATAATGAAATAAAACTAAATATATTGTGGAATGATGTTACCTATTCTTTGTGTAACTCTTCTTAGTATGCCAAAAAATGGTTTCCATTGATGGATGTCCACCCTAGGTGAGGAATATAGGCTGACATATGGTATTTTCAGGATATATTTTTTTATTAAATGGTAATTAATTAATGGCTTCACATGTCTGAGTAAGTGGGGTGATTATTTTCTTTTTTATTGTAGAGGAGGACTGAAACTCTTGTAAATTACAGAAAACTGAATTCTGACATATTTTTCCCATTTAATGTGCCTTAAATAACATAAAAATTTATATTAAATGGTGTATAGGGTCTAAATATTAATATAAAATTTATTTTAGACATGTATATATGAAATTTCTACTATTACATTTATGGATTAGTCCAATCTTAGACTAACATTCCTCTTTATGATTGTAATTAAATATAATTACATTCAGTAATTTTTTTTTATAAAAATTTAAGTTGACCATATTATATATTATAAATTATTATTTTTATAAATATGTAATAAATATTTCCAAAGTTCATTTATAGTAGTGGAAAAATATAATTTTAAAATAATTCCATAGATTGGATGAAAATGCAATTTTTTTACAAAAAATATACAAACATGTTTCTATGTTTTTATATTTAATATCAAAGTGAAATTTATTCCAAATACATATATTGTACAAAATTATATTTAATTTATCAAATAAAATATTAAAATATTTCAAATATATAATTTAACCTCATTTATAAATTAAATAAGAAAGTAGTTTTTTATTTAATGTCAGTATTTTTCAATTATCATTAAAAAACTACATTATAGAGAAATACCAAAATATCAATCTATCATAATCCTATATTTATTACATCATAAATTATAATTATTTATATCAATAAAATCATTAAAATTTAGAAATATTAAATTTAATAAAAGTTCCCCCATCAAATGATGGTAAAAGATCCTTTTAAGAAACATAGGTTATTATGTGTAAAAGTAGGTTTGTTCTTTTCTTATGCATAAAAAATATATTGGATGAATGTAAAAAAATATTTTATTTAACATTATATATATATATTATATAACTCACTAAATTTATTAAATTTAATTTATTTGGTTAAAATAGATTTGAGGACCTAAAAATAGTTTTTGTAAAAACTAATCCCTTTATATTGATTTAGTTCTTATATTCATTTAATATTAATTTGAAATCAATTGATTCACAGTATATTTCTTTAAAATCCATTTTTTAATATCATAGTTAATATTATTCATTACCACTATCATAACAGCTAGATTATATCTTATTATTATAAATCATAATATTCTAATAATAAATTATTGTCTTTTATAACTCAATCTAGTATGTAATGCATGCCAATTGTAGAGACCTGAATCTTAACATACATGGAAATTACATTACTTTTGTGGAATACTCAGTACATAACAAAAACACACACATACAAGGACCGTAATAGTTTAGTGTCTTTGGAAACTCGGAATATAATATTCTAATCGTGGTGAAAGATCTTCACCATCTCCCACAAAGATCTTCCATTTTTTTACCTAAATCCTTTGCTTATATCTTGGGGAAAAGAAAACATAAAATGGTGAGCTCAAATTCTCAGTAAGGGTAAACAAAAGATATATCAATCACATCATATTCATAAGAACATAACATTTTGGAAATCTTAACCTGCAAAAGAGATCATAATATCATAACATGGGATAAATCATAGTAGTGAAATGCAATCCCAATAATCATAACATAAAACATGAAACATTCTGTAATACACACATAATCATAGAGAATCATTTCTTATTAGTCAAGACTCATTACCAAGACCATCTTAGTGGACAAAGTCCATTTCTGAACTGAGTTCACTCCTCGTTTCAGTCCTATTTCACTGAACCAGTTTAACCTGCCATTCCAGCCATGTCTATCCAATGAGATATAAAATTTTTACCTAATTCATTGGAGGTAGATATAGGTCCCACCCATCTCATAATGATATCATTCTTATGTGTGCCAAAAAATCAGAAAACCATACAACATAGCATAACCCATGTAATAAAAATGGGAATCATAAACATCGTGACATCATAAAACAATTCATATAAGATAAAGGAATTCAGAAAATTATAATTAAATCACAACATAATCAAATCAATGTAATAATAGGGATAAAAATAGAACCCTTTATTATCTTAGATGGAAAATAATTTTGATAAAACACTTGAACTCCATTCTTGAGGAAAATATCCTTTCTACTTCAAAAACACTTTTTCTTTCTTAATATGTCGTAAAATTATAAAATAAAAGAAGTTTATTAAAAATAAACATGAAAACGTGTAAAGTAAGCTTCTTGAAAATAATGTCTTAAAAATCCATTCATGCTGTATAAGTTAAAAAAACATTCTTCGTACTTTTGTCAGAAAAGTCAAAAAGTACCTCGTACGAAAAACGACAAAGGATTCCTTTCATATCCTTTACTAAAACCTCACCGAAGGGTAAAATTGGATTTAAACAATTGTAGGTGGATGGAAATAATATTAAATATTGAGGAAAAATGGATGTGGATGATAAAATACACCCCAGTAAATTTCAAATTATAAATAATCTCGGATAAAAATGAGATTGTGATATTTCCCTTACCTTAGATCCGATTTGCTTTGTAAGTGTCCGAACCTCCTCTATAATGATTTAAATAATGTCATTGACTTATTCCAGAATCATAATCATTGTTATGATATCATATATGGTTCACTTATGACTTTATATTACCCGTTCTTTTGTAAATTCTTTGTTAAAGAGCGTTTTGGGTAAAATCGTTTCATTTGTCATCCGTGTTTTGACTTGTAATAATTCATATGATTACTTAGATCATGATAACTTAATTCCATAATATAAAACATGATTTATATATAATATATATTCAGAATATATATATATATATATATTAGATCAGTAAATGGAATGAAATACACCGTTCATGGAGACAGTAGTCCGTACGTACGCATGAACGCTGTTTTCGTTTCCTTATTGAGTTGAATGGAATTAAGTAGATGACATACATATATATACACATAAATACAGTATCATTATTATGTCATATATTTGATGATTAATTATTATATATACTTTATAATCATTCATTAATGGTTAACGTGGAGAATGAATCTCATCGCGTCGTGAAGACGGTAGTCCGTACGTACGCACAAGCAATGATATCGTTCTTATGATCATGGAATTGTATTTTAGTGTATGTATAATATTTCAGAATCAATATCAGTTTACAATAATCATATATAGTTATTATGTACACCATTATACCCATCCAAGTAAGGTGGTGATGGAAAATAGATTACACCACGGCGTGGAGATGGTATTCCGTACGTACACACACCCGGTGATTTCGTTTTCCGTAGGATGGATAGATGGTGAAATAGGGTTGTTTCATACTTATTATAACATATCAATATATGAGTGATACGGATGTTATTACTTCATAACGAAACAACCTAAGAAGAAGAAGTGGAAGAAGAAATAAAGTTGAAATAATTGGTAACGGACATTACCTCTTCTTTGAAGCGCCTCTTTGATTCCTCCTCTTAGGGCACTAAAACTGGTCTTTGAAGAAGCCCAGGACATCTAGGATGTTTCTAGGGAAGTGAGGAAGAGAATTTGGCAGGATTTTTCCGAGCTTGAAGGTTCAATGTGGTGTTAGGAAGAGAGGGAGGAGGTGCCCTTTTATAAGGGAGGAGAGGGGCATCTTTGTAATAACAAAACATATTATTTTATTATAAAGCCAAATTCAGTTTTAAATAGCTTTAAATTGAGTTATATCTAAGCTAAGGTGTGTATGGGTCGAAATCCTCTCATCCAATAGAATTTGGACAAGTTTAGATTAGTATTTTTACCTTATCATTTAGTTTTAACTTTAAGTTAGATAACATTACTTTTACCGTGTCTTTTTGTGTTCTTACACTATAAGGTTAATAAAATTACTATAACATGCCAAACGAACCCCAAGTTGTTTATTATTAATATATATAACCTAATCTAAGTCATTTGGCCGAACCTTAGATTTTTAGGAATAAAATAACAATTAATAATATAATATTTGTTTTAAAAACTATTTTATGTAAATTTTGACACTATTTAGTAATTTATTTTTGTGAAAATCATAACAGAATTATTAGTTTGAAAAAAGTTAATTAAATAAATAATAACATGTCATATTAACCTATAAAATTAGTGGAATTCATAAAAAGTCTCAAATTACATTTATTTGGGTATTTATAACATCAATTATGTCAATATTTCATTAAAAAGATAATTACTACATCATCTTTATGTAATAAATAAATTAACTTATTTAAATTATAAAAATTACAAATAAAATACCATTATGTAGGAAATATTTTTATATTTCTAATGAATATTTTTAGTCTAATTTATATTTTTATATCCTTATATTAAAAAATATTTACTTATTAAACATTGATTTTAACTATTTTAACCCTTTTTTAAATAAATTAATAATAAATGTCCTAATCTAATCAATGTGATCCTAAATGGTAATATTTTACTCATAAGGTTGTTTTTGGTCGAATTAAACATATCCAATAGAATTAGGACATGTGTTAGGGTAATAATAATATCATTTTCACCCTTAATTACCCTATTTACTTTTAACCATGGTAAAAAAATTAAAAAGTTATTATTCACCAAAAATTATTTTCATCTCATTGAACCACATTTTACTTACTGACATCAACCGTGTCCCTCGGATTTTTTAAATTCCACTCACAGAAGCGGTAAAATTATGTTTTATGAAAAATTCATTTTTCTTAACTACCACTTAGTGGTTTCACTATTCATCAAAAAATGAAAGTTTCCAGAAAAATACCAAAAATTAGGCCTAAGCTATATTTGATATTATGAACTCAAAAATGATGTCTATTTTAACAAATTCAAAACATATTAGTTGCATTAATTAATTTAAAAATCAATTCCTGTCTTCAAAACATATAGCGGGTTCTTAAGAGATAATAACTATCAAAAGATTGAGACTTGATTATGTCTGGTTTAAATGTGAAATTACATCTAATGACCAAAATTTTATTAAATTGTAAAAATATATTCAAAATACACTTTAAAACCCCTCAAATTAATAATTTAACACTATTAATTATTTTGATTAATAAAGTTCTTTTTAATTAAAATTTTGTAATTTTCACTATTCCTTTAAAAATGAAAGTAATCCGAAAAGTACCAAAATTTCACCCTAAGATAATTTCGATATTCCAAATCCAAAAATGAAGTCCATTTTGAAAAATAAAATTTACAAAATTTAAAAAATTGGTTATTACTATCCATAACGACTAGTTTTAATAATATTTTAATAGTATATCTTTGTTTAGTGAAACTCGGTATTGCATACTACACACGCTATCGAGGAAGGTCGTGATTGCCTGTAAGGCAAGGCAAGTCAATGATTCATGTTGTGCAAGCAAATTTTGTTGTAGCATACAACACAAGACATTAATGAAATTAAAAAGAATATTTTTCATAAAATCTTGGGGTGTTACATTCTACCCCCCTTAAAATGAATTTCGCCCTCGAAATTCATCGGGGTTATAAATGGTTTACTACTCAAAAGATTGTTTAATAGAAACCCACATCGTAAAAAGGAATACCAAAACATAGCTTTAAAAACTAATGTATGAAATGTAACGGTTACCCAAATTAACTCATCATTGGGTTTCCACATAGGAGAACATAGGTCAAAATATAGATATGGAAGAAAAATCAAACCATCAAGTTCTGATGGGGAGTGGTAGAGAACATGGATATGAATGAGCCAACAATCACAAAGCTATTGATTTGTTATGATCTAAGGTACCATCTGATTCATCGGATATAAGGGAACTAGGAAAATATTTTTGGTTTTCAAGATCATTTCCCTAAAGTTGATGAAATTGGAATTAGAAGAAATACATTCGTTATTTTGGTATAGTCTCACCGTTGGTAGTTCATTGGACAATTTCTACTTCATCTCTTAAAGAAATGAAGTTGAATTTGTCATTCGTGATGTGTTAGAAGATCATGTGATAGAATGATGGGTCATTCCATCTGTCTCAAACAAAAGGTTAAAAAAGTTATCAAAAAAATACTTAAGTCCATATATAGTGAGATTAATCATATATGGTTCCTAAAATGGACTTATACTTCATATATCATACTGCTTAATATAATAAAACTAGTTTCTACTAAACAGGGACTTCCTGTAGGCCAGTGGTAGGTGATAAAGGCCAGTCGCACTTCGGTTGTGAGTTCGATTCCCACAGCATTGTTCGACGCGATGGGCTGTCGCCCGTCCTGCAGGTTGTCCTTTTTCTAAAACTACATTACTATAACATCCCAAAAATTATATTGAAAATGGTTCTATCCTTAAACAATTCTGACTTATGTCCAATATAATCCATTCCAATCTTTAGGCTTATCCATAATATTGTAGTCCATTGTCATATTATAGTGAAAACGATTACCAGAGATTTCATATAACAAGCATGTTAATACCATAGTTGATCTCCATATATCATAAGATATGTATTTTTGGTCACATTCAAAACGTTTGAAGGCCTTAATCATGTATTCTATTGAAAAATGAATACCCATTGAATCTTAGTGAAAACATGGGTTCTATCAAATGTTAACTCTTTCCACATACCAAAACTGCAAAATTCTATATACTCAAACCATGATATATATATTTCCTTATATCAGTCATGACCTCATGAATACTGTAAGAAATTTCATTTTCTCCTTATACCTTCATTATGTGCATATCATCTTCTTTCCAAAAATATCTCAATCACTTTCCATGGTTACCGATGCAATATTTCTATGGAAAACCACAACGGACCAATATATAGGTATTCCAATATACCATAAAAGTACCTCAACAACATTATTTTTGAATACCAATACATAAACACTTCAATCCATCCTCTTCAATTATTGTCCTGGAATAAGTCCTTCCTTGATTTAGAAGTAACTTTTTAGGTCAGGGCATTGAGTTGGGTAATGCCCATGTTCTCCACAAATAATACATTGAACTCTATAACAGTCTGTCACTCTATGACCCTTTTCTCCACATAGATAACATTGGTCCCTCCATTTGAGGTATTCCTCAAGGTTTTTCGTCCCTTCTTTAGAAATCTCAATCTTCCTTTCGTTATGCTCCTCAACATGTGATCATACATAATAGTGTATCTTCCTATTCTTTTATGAATTAGGCATACCACTAAATTTCACCTTGTTAATCATATATCGTGATTACTGATTCGGCATAATCACAATATCTTTCTCTCTAGGCATTACACAATTTTGTTGTCATAGTCACCAATTTGTCCACTGGATTCAATGTTAACCGAATTCCTTCTAGTTCCCTCCATTATCAACAACATAAAAATAATTATGTGGGAGATAAAAATTATACAAGGAAAATAACATAATCAAGGGGGAGTACCTTCCACATCTAACATCTTAGGTTTAATTATATGATCATTAGCGCAATTCTAGGACTATAACCTATAAGTATACATAACCTTAGGGACATCCCTAGAGATACCTTAGAAATATCTCTATGGATCTCACTAACATTTTTGCATCGTAGTTTCCAAAGGTTGACTAATCCTTTCCTCTGATACCAACTGTAGAGACCCGAAACTTAACATACATGGAAATTACATTACTTTTTCGGAAAACTCAGTACATAACAAAAACACACACACACAAGGACCGTAATAGTTTAGTGTCTTTGGAAACTCGGAATATAATCTCCTAATCATGGTGAAAGATCTTCAACATCTCCCACAAAGATCTTCCTTTTTTTACCTAAAACATTTGTTTATATCCTGGGGAAAAGAAAACATAAAAGGGTGATCTCAAATGCTCAGTAAAGTAAACAAAAGAAATATCAATCACATCATATTCATAATAACATAACATTTTGGAAATCTTAACCTGCAAAAGAGATCATAATATCATAACATGGTATAAATCATAGTTTTGAAATGTAATCCAAATAATCATAACAGAAAACATGAATCTTTGTGGCATACACACATAATCATAGATAATCATTTCTTATTAGTCAAGACTCATTGCCAAGACTATCTTAGTGGACAAAGTCCATTTATGAACTGAGTTCACTCCTCATTTCAGTCCTATTTCATTCAGCCTGTTTAACCTGCCGTTCCAGCCATGTCTATCTAATGAGATATAAAATCTTTACCCAATTCATTGGAGGGAGATATAGGTCCCACCCATATCATAATGATACCATTTTTATGTATAAGGCCCCAGCCTTAAACCTTACTTAATCTTGAGTTATTACAAGATTACACATTGAGGATCTTTTCGGGTTTAGAGTTTTAGAGAATTAGATCATAAAACATGCATTACATTCCACATATAAACAAAGTGGTTACATAAAGATAGTATTCTTCATTCCCATCATTGGAAACACATTTAAAATAAAACATGGATTATTTCTTGACACATCCTTGACTCTATCATCTTATCATGTACCTTTCCCTTGACCTGTGAAAAACATTTCAAAAACTTGGGATGAGCATAAAAACTCAGTATGGGTTATAAAAAAACATGGAAAGGAAACATGAGTTCATATATAAATAAGAATGAAATCATACTTTACCCATAAAACATAGGCTCTTTAACATACCTCATAAAACCATGAATAAATCATAGAAATCATAAGACATAAAGGTAACTTGAGGCATTCATAACATTCTTACGTAGGGAGTAACCCTCTTGGTTACGTTTGGAATACCCATCACAGTATATTCCCTAAAATCTCTTCGGAGAAACCTTAACGTTTCACTCCTTCGCGTTACCCAATGAATTGGAGAGCTATAACGGGCTCACCCGCCCTTAGTTTATCACGGAACCACCCGTCTTCATAATAATGCCCAAGAACCATAACATAATCATATCACATAAAACATGCATAAAGGAAACATAAAATTTCCACATTTCAATCACGAGATATCAATACAACACATTGATATAAAAACATTATGAAAACCATTTTCAATACTAAAATAAAAGAAAAGTAAAACATGGTATTTATTTTTCTTTTAAAAAGAAGGCATGGCTTGTAGAGGAAGCCGAAACTCAAATAACGGTCACGACGGCGGAGAAGTCGTTGTCGCCGCATACGTACGACAAAAACATTCCCTTTTGTCGTTTAGTAAACGCTTCGTATAAAAAAGATTCCTTTTGAATAAACGTAAAAGTCAAAGGGGTTTATACACCATATAAAAGAAAGTTGTGTATAAAATAAAATATGCCTCAATGAAAGGAGATTGAGACGAAGTCCCATACCTCGTATCCGACTTGACCCGACCGTTATTTAATCTCCTGAATAATAAACTTGAGTTAATCTCTACTTGCTTATGAATATTTTTCAAGTTCATTATTCCATTTATACCATGTTATGAACATCATGTAATCAGTTAAGTTAATAATGTTCATTTTGTCGGTATTTGGTTCTTAAGTCAAAAATAGACTTCTTACACTTACACGTTGTTAATTTGGTCAAAGGTTCATTATATCCATAATGGTATTCATGATGTAGATATCATATATGTCATATATATACAGTATATACATGCATTTATAATATTACATAATCATTTAGAGGTAAGAAATGAAATGCACCGTTCATGGAGACGGTAAGCCGTACGTACGCATGAACGATACTTTCATTTCTATTTCGTATTTTATAGAATGGAATCATAATTATATAAAGGTATATTATAATTCCATTATAATATCATATATAATATCATAGTTCCATCCTTTATATGTCCCACATATGGTATTTAACGAATCAAATCACTTTGAGGGGGCGGTAGTCCGCACTTCCTAAAATGAAGATATCGTGTTTACCCATAATAAAAACCATAAAGGTATGCCCAAAATGAAAAAAAGAAGCTTAAGGAAAACATAGACATATTATATATCATATATAAAAATAGTGACATCATAATGGATACCTTTGAAGGTGTTAAATGAGTATTGAACAATCATCGTTTCGGGAGGAAGAATTTCGCCATCCACGGAAACCGTATGTTCTTTAACCATTTGATTCAGTTGTGTGAGAGTGTAGCTCAAATAAATCTTATAACAACATCCTAGTATATTTAAGATACTGGTGTTGTTACAAAATAAGTAAATAAAAAGATTTTAGGGGGTTGGAGAAGCAGAATAAAACAAATGAACATGAGAGAATGAATTACCTTTAAAAGTGTAACTCCTTTTGATTTGAGACTAAAGGCTTCCGTTGAAAGAATTCTGCCCAAAGGGAATCCTCTAGGATGAGGAGAGGCATATGGAGAGAGTAATTGGGCCGGGGTTGGCCGAGCCAAAGGCTTGAAGAGTGTGTGAAATGAGGTAGAGGTGGGGGCCTTTTATAAGAGGAGAGGAGGGGCACTTTTGGAAAGTAAAGAAATATTACTTTATTTGAAAATGTGTTTCGGTTTTAAAAGGTCCCACATTGATAGAATTCGTGGATAAGGTGATAAGGGTTCGAAATCCACCCATCCAATAAGTTTTGGACATGTGTAGTTAATATATTTTACATTTTCTTTCCATTTTATTTAAATCGTTAATGATGTCATCGCTGCATCATTATTATGTCATAAATAATTAAATTAATTTAATGTCTAAAAATTCTAAAAAAAATACTATGATATAGGAAATCTTTTTAGATTTCCAATGACTATTTATAATCAAAATTTGGACTTCTATAACCCTACTTAAAAATTGTTTTCGTAAAACATATTATGTTTGTGTCATTTTCACTTTAACATTAAATAAAATGTAATTTATGTCATTTCCCAACAAAAGTGGATCCATGGGGTCCCCAAGTTGACCCATGGCATGTCATGGTCGGCCATGACACAACCAATGAGGTTGGGAAATGTAACACCCGAGACTTTTATGTTATATAAACCATCAAAGGAATCTTTTTCTACACAACACTTGCTTGGCTTGCTTTGCACGCAATCGCGACCTTCCTCGATAGCTTGCGTCGTACGCAATACCGAGTTTCACTAAACAACAATATGCTATTAAAACTAGCCGTTATGAATAGTAATAACCACTTTTTAAAATTTTATAAATTTTATTTTTCAAAATGGACTTCATTTTTGGACTCAGAATATCGAAATTAGCCTAGGGTGAAATTTTGTTATTTTTCTGAAAACTTTCAATTTTTGATGAATAGTGAAACCACTAAGTGGTAGGTTAAAAACTGAATTTTGCATAAAACTTAATTTTACCGCTTCTGTGAATGGAATTTCAAAAATCCAAGAGACACGGTTAATATCAAGGACTAAAATGTGGTTCAATGAGATGAAAATAATTTTTTGGTGAATAGTAACTTTTTACTATTTTTACCGCGGTTAATAGTAAATAGGGTAACTAAGGGTAAATATGATATCAATATTACCCTAACACATGTCCTAATTCTATTGGACAAGTGTAATTCGACCAAAAACAAACTTAGGAATAAAATATGACCATTTAGGCCCACTTGGATTAGATTAGGACATTTATTATTAATTTATGTAAAGAAGGGTTAAAATAGTTAAAATCAGAGTTTAATAAGTAAATCATTTTTAATATGTGGTTATACATAAGATAAATTCGATTGTAAATATTCATTAGAAAGATAAAAAGATTTCCTACATGATGGTATTTTATTTGTAATTTTTAGACATCAAATAATTTAATTTATATATGACACAAAGATGATGCAGTAATTATTTTATTAATGAAATATTGACATAATTGATAATATAAATACCAAAATAAATGTAATTTAAGACTTTTATGAATTCCACTAATTTTATAGGTTACTATGATATATTAGTGTTGATTTAATCAAATTGGTTCGAACATATAATTCTGTTATGACTTTCAAAAAAATCATATATCAAATAGTGTCAAAATTGACACAAAATAGTTTTTAAATCAAATATTATATTATTAATTGTTATTTTATTCCTAAAAATCTAAGGTTCGGCCAAATGACTTATATAAAGATATATATATTAATAATAAACAATTTGGGGTTCGTTTGGCATGTTATAGTAAGTGTATTAACCATATAGTGAAAGAAAATAAAAAGACACGGTAAAAGTTAAATTAATTAACTTAGAGTTAAATCTAATTGATAAGGTTAAAATAATACCCTAAACTTGTCTAAGTCCTATTGGTTGATAGGATTTCGACCCTTCCCCACTTTAGCTTCTAAATAAGACCCTTTTGAACCATTATAAACCGATTTTGACTTTAATATAAAATAATATTTTGAGATATTCCTAAGGTGCCCCTCTCCTCCCTTATAAAAGGGCACCTCCTCCCCCTCCTCCTCACACCAATTTGAGCACTCAGGCTCGGCCAAACCTGACATTTTCTCCTCTCCACTTCCCTAGAATAATCCTAGAGGTCCTGGTCTTCTCCAAAGACCAATCTTAGTTCCTTAAGTGGGGGATTCAAAGAGGCGTTCCAAAGAAGAGGTAATATCCATTACCGATCTTTTCAATTTCTTTCTTCTTCAACTTCTTATTCTTTAGTTGTTTCATGATAAAGTAATAACATCAGTATTACTTACATACTGATATGTTATTATAAATATGAAACAACCCTAATTCACCTTCTATCCATCCTACGGAAAAATGAAATCACCGCGCGTGCGTACGTACGGAATACCGTCTCCACGCCGTGGTGTAATCTATTTTCCACCATCACCTTACAAGGATGGGTATAATGGTGTAATGAGTAACTATATATGATTATTATGAAGTAATATTGATACTGAAATAATATATATATACTCCAATACAATTCCACGATCATAGGAACGATATAATCACTCGTGCGTACGTACGGAATACCGTCTCCACGATGTGATGCGACTCGTTCTACATGATCTTCATTTCATAATGATTATATAAATGAATTGAATGAATGAATATGGTATATACTACACTAATACCATTATGTAAATGAATTATCTATAACCTAAAGATAATAATAAGAATTTATTCGACAAAACATGCATAAGAACAAAAAGTTATAAAGACCCGAGTAACAAGTAACAATGAAATATTACTAACAAGAAGCTAATAATATGACCATATATGATATCATATCAATATCTATGATTCTGGAATAAGTCAATAACATTATTTAAACCATTATACAGGAGCTTCGGACATGAACAAAGCAAATCGGACCTAAGGTAAGGGAAATATCACAATCTCATTTTTATCCGAGATTGTTTATTCGTAAGTATTTACTGGGGTGTATTTTATCATCCACATCCATGTTCCCTAAATATGTAATATTGTTTCCATCCACTTGCAATAGTTTAAATCCAATTTTACCCTTAGGTGAGTTTTTAGTAAAGAATATGAAATGAATCTTTTGTCATTTTTCCGTACGAGGTACTTTTTGACTTTTCCGACAAAAGTACGAAGAATGTTTTTTTTAACTTATACGGCATGAATGGATTTTTAAAACATTATTTCCAAGAAGCTTCCTTTACAAGTTTTCAAGTTTATTTTTAATCAACTTCTTTTATTTTAAAGTCGTATGACATGCTATGAAAGGAATAATGTTTTTGAAGAAGAAAAGATATTTTCCTCAAGAATGGAGTTCAAGTGTTTTATCAAAATTATTTTCCATCTAAGATAATAAAGGGTTCTGTTTTTATCCCTATTATTACATTGATTTGATTATGTTGTAAGTGAATTATTTTTATGAAGTCATTTACCTTATATGATTTGTTTTATGATGTCATGATGTTTCAAGAATCCCATTTTTTATTACATGTGTTATGCGATGATGTATGATTTATGATTTATGTGGCACACATAAGAAAGGATTCATTATAAGATGGGTGGGACCTATATCTCCCTCCAATGCATTGGGTAAAGACTTTATATCTCATGAGATAGACATGGCTGGAAAGGAAGGTTATTTCGGTTCAGTAATACAGGACTGAAACGAGGAGTGAACTCGGTTCAGAAAGGGACTTTGTCCCCTAAGATAGTCTTGGCAATGAGTCATGACTAACAAGAAATGATTTTCCATGATTTTGTGTGCATGTCACAAAGTTTCAAGTTTTATGTTATGATTATGGGGATCTCATTTTCACTTCTATGATTTATTCCATGTTAAGATATTATGATCTCTTTTGCAGGTTTTGATTTTCAAAAAGATATGATATGATTTTTATTTCCTTTATTTGCCCTTGCTGAGCATTTGAGCTCACCCTTTTATGTTTTCTTTTACCCAGGTCAGGAAGATGGATATTAAGTAGAATATGCTAAAAGGGACCCTATATATGATGAAATAGATTGGAGACACTGTAGAAGATTTATAAACCAGTTGTTTATGTTTCCCAGTTTCTAAAGACACTATACCTATACGGTCCTTTGTGGTTTTATCATATGTTGTAATAAGTGTGCTTCAATTTTTGAAGTATTAAAAATGTATGTAAAGTATGGGTCGTTATAGTTGGTATCAGAGGAACGGTATAGTCAACCTTTGGAAACTAGGATGTGAATGCCTTAGTAAGAACCCTAAGGATAAGTCTAAGCATAGAACGCAATCATAGAAATGGCCATGAATAACCTAGGATAAGACCATAAGCATGAAAATTTTATTCTTGAATTATGTGGTTTCCTATTATAATTAGTGTTGCTCACACTATTCTTCTTGGTTTTAGTCAATGGATGGAACCCGAAGGAACCGTGTTAATGCGGAATGCGATGGGAAATGCAATGATTGTCCCCCTGAGCAACCAAACGATATGGGAGCTGGAATGAAAAATCTTGTAGCCATGCTCACACAACTTTCTCAAGCTATGAATCATGCAGGATTTCCAAACGAGCAAAGGAGGGAGCAACATTCTGTTGAATCCTTCATGAGGAAGTGTCCACCTTCTTTCAGCAGGTCTACTGATCCATTAGTTGCTGAACAATGGATTAGTACTACTGAAAAGATATTTTCAGTTCTTCAATGTTCTGAGCATGATAAAGTCATCCTAGCAGTGTATCGTTTGGAAGGAGATGCGGATCAATGGTGGAATCTTGTTAAGAATAGGAGGCAAAGGGATGAAATTGAGTCTATGGAATGGGACGAGTTCAAGAACTTATTTTTCAATAAGTACTTCCCTCGTATTCTCCGAACAAAGATGGAGAAAGAGTTCCTTGAACTGAAGCAAAGGGATGATGAATCTGTTAGTACCTATGAATCAAATTTTACAAGACTTGCAAGGTACGCTTCTGGTATTATTATCCAACCTGAGAGTAAGATCGATCGATTCTTTAGTGGCTTAAAACCAAGTCTTCGAATGGCGTTAGCCATAAGGGACTTCAATAGCTACGAGAAAATCGTTCGATGTGCTCTCAAAGTCGAGATGGAGATTGGAGTAACCCATCAGTCACATGGGTTTGATAAGAAGAGGAAGATGGAATTCAAAGAAAAATCTAAAGAGCACACGGAAATGAAGATGAACTTTCCCTTATGCTCAAAGTGTGGAAAGAAACATGGAGGGAGTTGTCTTAAAGGGACAAGTAAATGTTTTAAATGTGGAAAGGAAGGTCATCGGGCATTTGAATGCCGTGATAATGGGAAGAAGATGTCTAATGATGCAAACAAAGGAAGGGATACACAGAATGAACCTACTACACTTCAATGTTTCAAGTGCAAGGAGATGGGGAATTATGCCAATCAATTCCCAAATCCAAGGGTTGATGATGATGGTCGACGTCAACAAACTCTTAAGGCTAAAGGCAAAGGAAAGTCACATGCAATTTCTATCAGCGATGTGGAGTACGATAACGATGTGGTGAAAGGTACACTTACCATCCACTCTAAAGTAGCAAATGTTTTATTTGATTCTGGATCCACCCACTCTTTTATTTCTAAAGAATTTTCTAAGGGTATCACTGTATTACCTCAACAATTAGATGTTGAGTTAGCTGTGACAACACCTAATGGCACAACAGTCGCATCAGAAGTTTATAATTCTTCTCCGATCGAAGTTTGTGGGAAAGTGCTTCCTGCAAATCTTATGATCCTTCCTTTAGTGGAATTTGATGTGATTCTTGGCATGTATTGGCTTTCTCTACATGGATCTCATATCAATTGCCAAAGAAGGGAAGTCACATTTCATATTCCAGATCAACCTACGACCGTCTATCAATGCAAGGATGAACATAACCTTCCAGTGGAAATTTCTTCCACCTTATGGGTATTGATTCCACTAAATGAAGGTTATTTATCTCAAATAGTTGGTGAGAAACTCACGATTAAGAATATTCCCATTGTACGGGAGTTTGATGATGTCTTTCCGGAGGAATTACCGGGTCTTCCACCAAATCGTGAAGTTGAGTTTTCAATAGAACTCGTACCGGGTGCTTTGCATATTTCAAAGACACCTTATAGAATGGCCCCAATTGAGTTGCAGGAATTGAAGAAGCAACTCCAAGAGAATCTTGATAAGGGATTCATACGCCCTAGTGCGTCACCTTGGGGAGCACCTGTTCTATTTGTTAAGAAGAAAGATGGATCAATGAGACTCTGCATTGATTATCGAGAACATAAAAAGATCACTATCAAGAACAAATATCCTCTCCCACGCATTGATGACTTATTTGACCAACTACGCGGAGCTCAATACTTTTCCAAGATTGATCTTCGTTCAGGGTATCATCAATTAAGGGTCAAAAGGGAGGATATACCAAAGACGGCTTTCCGTACAAGGTATGGACACTATGAATTTATAGTGATGCCATTTGGTCTTACTAATGCCCCTGCTATCTTCATGGATCTAATGAATAGAGTCTTTAGAGACTATCTTGATCAATTTGTGGTAGTCTTTATAGACGATATTCTTGTCTATTAAAAGAGCAAGGAAGAGCATGAAGATCACTTGAGAATTATATTGAAGACCCTGAGAAAAGAGAAGCTTTATGCCAAATTTACCAAGTGTGAATTTTGGCTTCAAAAAGTTGCATTTTTGGGTCATATAATCTCAAGAGCGGATATCTGTGGATCCAGCAAAAACAGAGGTTATCGAAAGATGGTCACGACTAACAACAGTAACTGAGATCCGAAGTTTTCTTGGTTTGGCTGGTTATTATCGACGTTTTGTAAAAGATTTTTCACGATTATCTAATCCACTCACCAAGTTGACTCGGAAAAGAGTTAAGTTTGTCTGGACAGAGGAATGTGAAGAGAATTTCAAGGAGTTGAAATGAAGGCTATCCAGTGCACCTGTACTCACACTGCCTTGTAGTGGAGAAAGGTTTGTGATCTACAGTGATGCATCCAAGAAGGGATTGGGGTGTGTTCTTATGCAAAATGATATGGTGATAGCTTATGCCTCACGACAGTTGAAAATCCATGAGCAAAATTACCCAACACATGATTTGGAGTTGGCTGCGGTAATCTTTGCATTAAAGATTTGTAGGCATTACCTTTATGGTGAAAGGTGTGATATTTATACTGATCATAAAAGTTTAAAGTATATTTTCACACAAAGGGAGTTGAATATGCGTCAAAGAAGATGGTTGGAGCTGATTAAGGATTATGACTGCTCAAACCATTACCACCCTGGGAAAGCAAACAAGGTGGAAGATGCATTAAGTCGACAAGACTATGCTAGTTTATCCATGATGAGGATCACAAAAGATCCAATATTTATGGATTTACAAAGGATGGATCTTGGAATTATAATGGAAGGGGAAAATTCTTATCTTTCTCAAATGAATGTTCAACCATCTATACATGTGAAGATTAAAGAGGCACAGAAAGAAGATGTCGAGTTACAAAAGAAGGTGAGAAATGTTCCTGAAATCAACCTTGATTGTGATGGGATAATAAAGTTCAGGAATCGGGTTTGCGTTCCTCCCATCCCCGAATTAAAGAATGAGCTGCTGGATGAGGCTCATAGTTCGTCATTCTCTATTCATCCTGGAAGCACGAAGATGTATAGGGACCTGAAAGAGTACTTCTGGTGGGATGGCATGAAAAGAGATGTTGCTGAATATGTCTCTCGATGCTTGGTTTGTCAACAAGTTAAAGCTGAGAGACAGAAGTCTAAGGGGATGTTACAACCATTACCCATACCCGAATGGAAATGGGAAAACATCACTATGGACTTTGTCACAGGACTTCCTAAAACATCCAAAGGCAATAATGCTATCTGGGTCATAGTTGATCGTCTTACAAAGTCTGCACACTTCATTGCTATTAGAGAGGATTTCTCTCTAGATCAGCTTGCCAGGATATATGTAAAGGAAGTGGTAAGATTGCATGGAGTACCACTTTCTATTATATCTGATCGGGATCCGAGATTTACCTCGAAGTTCTGGCGAAGTCTTCAGCATACTCTGGATACAGAGTTGAGTTTCAGCACTGCTTATCATCCCCAGACAGACGGTCAGTCTGAGAGAACAATTCAAACCCTAGAAGATATGTTGAGAGCTTGCTCTATGGATTTCAAAGGAGGTTGGGATCAACACCTACCTTTGGTGGAATTTTCTTATAATAATAGCTTTCACTCCAGTATTCAGATGGCTCCTTATGAAGCTATCTATGGAAAGAAATGCAGGACTCCAACTTGCTGGGATGAAGTTGGGGAAAGAAAGCTATTAGGACCTGATCTCGTTGATGAAATGGCAGAAAAGGTCAGATCTATTCAACAACACATAAGAGCAGCTCAGAGTCGACAGAAAAGTTATGCCGACAACCGAAGAAAAGACCTAGAGTTTGAAGTGGGTAATAAAGTGTTCTTACGAATATCTCCCTGGAAGAGGGTTATGAGATTTGGAAAGAAGGGGAAGTTGAGCCCTAGATATATCAGTCCTTTCGAAATACTGGATCGTGTTGGGAAGGTAGCTTACCGATTGGCGCTTCCACCGAATCTCTCTCAAGTTCACGATGTGTTCCATGTATCTCTCCTGAGAAAGTACATACCAGATCCTTCACATGTACTCAGCTCAGAAGATGTACCGCTGGAGCAAGATCTTTCTTATGAAGAACAGCCGATAGAGATTCTGGATCGTAGCGAAAAAGTCCTACGAAACAAGACCACTCTCTTGGTGAAAGTTGTATGGAGGAACCACCAACTTGAAGAAGCTACATGGGAGCTTGAGGATATGATGAGGGAGAAGTATCCTCATTTGTTTGTTACAAAGTGACGAATTTCGAGGGCGAAATTCTTTTTAAGGGGGGTAGAATGTAACACCCGAGACTTTTATGTTATATAAACCATCAAAGGAATCTTTTTCTACACAACACATTATTGGCTTGCTTTGCACGCAATCGCGACCTTCCTCGATAGCTTGCGTCGTACGCAATACCGAGTTTCACTAAACAACAATATGCTATTAAAACTAGCCATTATGAATAGTAATAACCACTTTTTAATATTTTATAAATTTTATTTTTCAAAATGGACTTCATTTTTGGACTCAGAATATCGAAATTAGCCTAGGGTGAAATTTTGGTATTTTTCTGAAAACTTTCAATTTTTGATGAATAGTGAAACCACTAAGTGGTAGGTTAAAAATTGAATTTTGCATAAAACTTAATTTTACCGCTTCTATGAATGGAATTTCAAAAATCTG
The DNA here is from genome assembly GCA_963277665.1 of Viscum album. Classification (NCBI taxonomy): domain Eukaryota; kingdom Viridiplantae; phylum Streptophyta; class Magnoliopsida; order Santalales; family Viscaceae; genus Viscum; species Viscum album. The sequence goes on from OY728140.1 coordinate 2,063,229,719, forward strand.
AGAGACATGGTTAATATCATGGACTAAAATGTGGTTCAATGAGATGAAAATAATTTTTTGGTGAATAGTAACTTTTTACTATTTTTCCCGCGGTTAATAGTAAATAGGGTAACTAAGGGTAAATATGATATCAATATTACCCTAACACATGTCCTAATTCTATTGGACAAGTGTAATTCGACCAAAAACAAACTTAGGAATAAAATATGACCATTTAGGCCCACTTGGATTAGATTAGGACATTTATTATTAATTTATTTAAAGAAGGGTTAAAATAGTTAAAATTAAAGTTTAATAAGTAAATCATTTTTAATATGGGGTTATACATAAGATAAATTCGATTGTAAATATTAATTAGAAAGTTAAAAAGATTTCCTACATGATGGTATTTTATTTGTAATTTTTAGACATCAAATAATTTAATTTATATATGACAAAAAGATGATGCAGTAATTATCTTATTAATGAAATATTGACATAATTGATAATATAAATACCAAAATAAATGTAATTTAAGACTTTTTATGAATTCCACTAATTTTCTAGGTTACTATGATATATTAGTGTTGATTTAATCAAATTGGTTCGAACATATAATTCTGTTATGACTTTCAAAAAAATCATATATCAAATAGTGTCAAAATTGACACAAAATAGTTTTTAAATCAAATATTATATTATTAATTGTTATTTTATTCCTAAAAATCTAAGGATCGGCCAAATGACTTAGATAAAGATATATATATTAATAATAAACAATTTGGGGTTCGTTTGGCATGTTATAGTAAGTGTATTAACCATATAGTGAAAGAAAACAAAAAGACACGGTAAAAGTTAAATTAATTAACTTAGAGTTAAATCTAATTGATAAGGTTAAAATAATACCCTAAACTTGTCTAAGTCCTATTGGTTGATAGGATTTCGACCCTTCCCCACTTTAGCTTCTAAATTAGACCCTTTGGAACCATTATAAACCGATTTTTACTTTAATATAAAATAATATTTTGAGATATTCCAAAGGTGCCCCTCTCCTCCCTTATAAAAGGGCACCTCCTCCCCCTCCTCCTCACACCAATTTGAGCACTCAAGCTCGGCCAACCCCTGCCATTTTCTCCTCTCCACTTCCCTAGAATAATCCTAGAGGTCCTGGTCTTCTCCAAAGACCAATCGTAGTTCCATAAGTGGGGGATTCAAAGAGGCGTTCCAAAGAAGAGGTAATATCCATTACCGATCTTTTCAATTTCTTTCTTCTTCAACATCTTATTCTTTAGTTGTTTCATGATAAAGTAATAACATCAGTATTACTTACATACTGATATGTTATTATAAATATGAAACAACCCTAATTCACCTTCTATCCATCCTACGGAAAAATGAAATCATCGTGCGTGCGTACGTACGGAATACCGTCTCCACGTCGTGGTGTAATCTATTTTCCACCATCACCTTACAAGGATGGGTATAATGGTGTAATGAGTAACTATATATGATTATTATGAAGTAATATTGATACTGAAATAATATATATATAATCCAATACAATTCCACGATCATAGGAACGATATCATCACTCGTGCGTACGTACGGAATATCATCTCCACGATGTGATGCGACTCGTTCTACATGATCTTCATTTCATAATGATTATATAAATGAATTGAATGAATGAATATGGTATATACTACACTAATACCATTCTGGAAATGAATTATCTATAACCTAAAGATAAGAATAAGAATTTATTCGACAAAACACGCATAAGAACAAAAAGTTAAAAAGACCCGAGTAACAAGTAACAATGAAATATTACTAACAAGAAGCTAATAATATGACCATATATGATATCATATCAATATGTATGATTCTGGAATAAGTCAATAACATTATTTAAACCATTATACAGGAGCTTCGGACACGAACAAAGCAAATCGGACCTAAGGTAAGGGAAATATCACAATCTCATTTTTATCCGAGATTGTTTATTCGTAAGTATTTACTGGGGTGTATTTTATCATCCACATCCATGTTCCCTCAATATGTAATATTGTTTCCATCCACTTGCAATAGTTTAAATCCAATTTTACCCTTAGGTGAGTTTTTAGTAAAGAATATGAAAGGAATCTTTTGTCGTTTTTCCGTACGAGGTACTTTTTGACTTTTCTGACAAAAGTACGAAGAATGTTTTTTTTAACTTATACGGCATGAATGGATTTTTAAAACATTATTTCCAAGAAGCTTACTTTAAAAGTTTTCATGTTTATTTTTAATCAACTTCTTTTATTTTAAAGTCGAATGACATGCTATGAAAGAAAAAATGTTTTTGAAGAAGAAAGGATATTTTCCTCAAGAATGGAGTTCAAGTGTTTTATCAAAATTATTTTCCATCTAAGATAATAAAGGGTTCTGTTTTTATCCATATTATTACATTGATTTGATTATGTTGTAAGTGAATTATTTTTATGAAGTCATTTACCTTATATGATTTGTTTTATGATGTCATGATGTTTCAAGAATCCCATTTTTTATTACATGTGTTATGCGATGATGTATGATTTATGATTTATGTGGCACACATAAGAAAGGATTCATTATAAGATGGGTGGGACCTATATCTCCCTCCAATGAATTGGGTAAAGACTTTATATCTCATGAGATAGACATGGCTAGAACGGAAGGTTATTTCGGTTCAGTAATACAGGACTGAAACGAGGAGTGAACTCGGTTCAGAAAGGGACTTTGTCCACTAAGATAGTCTTGGCAATGAGTCATGACTAACAAGAAATGATTTTCCATGATTATGTGTGCATGCCACAAAGTTTCAAGTTTTATGTTATGATTATGGGGATCTCATTTTCACTTCTATGATTTATTCCATGTTATGATATTATGATCTCTTTTGCAGGTTTTGATTTTCAAAAAGATATGATATGATTTTTATTTCCTTTATTTGCCTTTGCTGAGCATTTGAGCTCACCCTTTTATGTTTTCTTTTACCCAGGTCAGGAAGATGGATATTAAGTAGAATATGCTAAAAGGGACCCTATATATGATGAAATAAATGGGAGACACTGTAGAAGATTTATGAACCAGTTGTTTATGTTTCCCAGTTTCTAAAGACACTATACCTATACGGTCCTTTGTGGTTTTATCATATGTTGTAATAAGTGTGCTTCAATTTTTGAAGTATTAAAAATGTATGTAAAGTATGGGTCGTTATAGGACATGTGTCTAGGTCATTTCATTTTATTAAAGTATTATTTATACCTTAAACTACCCGAATTACCACTAATCGCGATTAAGAACTTAATAAGTTACTATTCACCAAAAAATTATTTTAATCTCATTGAACCACATATTACTTCTTAATGACAACCATGTATGTCGGATTTTCAAAATTCAATACACATTAGTGGTAAAATTTCATTTAACTGAAAAATCAGTTTGCTTGATTACCACTTAGTGGTTTCACTATTCATCAAAAATTGAAGTTTTTTAGAAAATTACCAAAAATTCACCCTAGGCTATATTTGATATTCTGAATTAAAAAATGAAGTCCATTTTACAAAATTCAAATCATATAAGTCACATTAATTAATTCAATAATTAATTCCCGCTGCCAGAGCGAATAGCGTGTTTTTACAAAACAATAAGTATCAAAAGATTGACACCAGTTTAAGTCTAATTTCAAAGTGAAATTGATTCCAATGACCACCATTGGATAAAATGGTAAAAATATATTCATATTACACATTAATACCAATTCAAAAGATAATATAATCATATAAATCAATTAGATTAAAAAGCAGTTTTGATGTAAAATGCAGTATTTTTCACTATTCATTAAAAAATGAACATTGTCAGAAAAATACCAAAAATTCACACAAGGTAAATTTTGATGTCCCAATCATAAGGGATAAGTTTATTTTGACAAACATAGTTTATAAAATTGTCAAAATATAGATTCAAAAATGGTTTGCCATCAAAACGCACTAAAACAATCTTTTAAGAATATTAGTGTATTCCATGCATAAGATTGTATTTATTTTCATTTTAAGCCTCTATAACACTATCTTAATCATTAATAAACATAGATAAAAATATATATTAATCATTACTTACTTGGGATGTTACATCCTTCCCCCCTTTAGAAAATTGTGTCCCCGCAATTTATTTACTTATCGAATAAATGGGGGTACTTATCCCTCATTGCATTTTCAGATTCCCATGTTGCCTCTTCAATCATGTGGTTTTTCCACAAAACCTTTACCTGATGAATCACCTTATTCCGTAACACTTGCTCCCTGTGGTCAAGAATCTGGACCGGTTGTTCCTCATAAGATAGGTTCTCTTCCAGCTGAACTACCTCTGGACTCAAAACATGAGATGGATCTGGCATATACTTTCTCAACATCGAAACGTGAAAAACATTGTGTACCTAAGATAAACTCGGAGGTAAAGCCACTCGGTATGCAACTGATCCAACTCTCTCCAGAATTTCGTATGCTCCAATGAACCTTGGGCTCAAGTTTCCTTTCTTACCAAATCTCATCACACTTTTCCAAGGAGAAACCTTGAGAAAAACATGATCACCTACCTCGAAAGATAGATCCTTCCTCCGGTATCCGCATAACTCTTCTGCCTGCTCTGAGCTGTTCTCATGTGTTTCTGAATCAGCTGAACTTTTTCTACCATCTCTTCTACCAATTCTAGTCCCATCAACTTCCTTTCACCCACTTCATCCCAGAAAGCTGGAGTTCGACACCGCTTCCCATATAATGCCTGAAATGGTGCCATCTGTATATTGGAAGGAAAACTGTTATTATATGAAAACTCAACCAAAGAAAGATGTTGGTCCTAACTTCCCTGATAATCCATAGAACAAGCTCGTAGCATATCCTCCAATGTCTGAATTGTTCTTTCTGACTGTCCATCTGATTGAGGATGAAAAGCTGTACTAAAATTTAATTCAGTACCCAACGACTTCTGAAGGCCTTTCCAAAAGTTAGATGTAAACCTGGGATCACGATCCGATACAATGGAGAGAGGAACTCAATGTAACCTGACTATCTCTTTAAGATACAAACGGGAAAGTTGATCAAGAGAGAAAGTATCTCGTATAGAAAGGAAATGAGCAGATTTGGTCAAGCGATCAACAATAACCCAGATTGCATTATTACCTTGAGATGTCAAAGGTAATCCAACAACAATGTCCATGGATATATTCTCCCATTTCCACTCTGGCACTGGTAAAGGCTGAAGCATCCCTTTCGGTAACTGCCGCTCTGCTTTAACCTGCTAACAAGTCAAACACTTCACAGTAAAATCAGCAATATCTCTTTTCATTCCATCCCACCAGTAATACTCCCGCAGATCTCTATACATCTTAGTACTGCCCTGATGAACTGAAAATGGAGAACTATGAGCTTCACATAACAACTCTCTCTTCAACTGTGAATCACAAGGCACACACAATCTCTTCCCAAATCTCAAAACACAATCATTATCAATGTTGAATTCAGGCAACTTACCTTTCTGAACCAGCTCTATCTTTTTCTGCAACTCACTGTCTTGCTTCTGTGCTTGCTTGATTCTATCTGATAGAGAAGATCTCACTGATACCTAAAACAAAACAGAAGGACTTCCTGCACCAACAACTTCTATGCCAAATTTCATCAAATCGTTAACCAAAGGATCACGTTCCAAACGCAACATTGTTAATGAAGCATTACTTCTTCGACTCAAAGCATCAGCCACTTTATTTGCTTTTCCCGGATGGTAATGAATTGTACAATCATAATCTTTGATTAATTCCAGCCATCTCATTTGTCTCATGTTTAACTCTTTCTGAGTGAATATATACTTTAAACTTTTGTGATCGGTATATATTTCACACTTTACTCCATACAAATGATGCCTCCAAATTTTTAAAGAAAAAACAACAGCAGCTAATTCCAAATCATGTGTAGGTTAATTTACCTCATGAGTTTTCAACTGTCGTGAAGCATAAGCAATTACCTGATCATTCTGCATTAGGACGCAACCAAGTCCTTTCAATGAAGAATCGTTGTATATAACAAACTCACCATTCCTGGAAGGTAGTGCCAAAACTGGAGCATTCACCAATCTTCTTTTCAATTCCTGAAAACAATCATCACATTCTTTTGTCCAGATAAACTTAACACCCTTCCGAGTTAGCTTAGTCGTTGGACTAGATAACCGTGAAAAATTTCTAACAAACCTTCAGTAATAGCCCGCCAAACCAAGGAAGCTACGAATCTCGGTTACATTTGTGGGTCTTGGCCATTCTTCCACAACTTTTGTTTTTGCAGGATCAACAGTTATTCCATCTTTAGAAACAATGTGACCAAGGAAAGAAATTTGTTGCAACGAAAACTCACACTTGCTGAATTTCCCATACAGTTTCTTTTCTTTTAAGGTTTGCAATATAACCCTTAAATGTCTTTCATGATCTTCTTTACTTTTAGAAAACACCAAAATATCATCAATGAAAACCACCACAAACTTATCCACGAACTCATGGAAAATTCTATTCATTAAGTCCATGAATACAGCAGGTGCATTGGTTAGCCCAAAAGGCATTACTACAAATTCATAATGGCCATATCTCGTACGGAACGCGGTCTTCGAAATATCTTCCTCCTTTACCTTCAGCTGATGGTACCCCGATCTCAAGTCAATATTTGAAAAAAACTGAGCTCCCTGGAGCTGATCAAACAAATCATCGATATGAGGCAAAGGATACTTGTTCTTAACAGTGATATTATTCAAGGCTCTATAATCAATGCAAAGTCTCATAGAACCATCTTTCTTTTTAACAAATAAAACAGGAGCACCCCATGGTGATGTGCTAGGTCTAATGAAACCTTTCCCTAATAAATCTTGCAATTGCTCCTTCAACTCTAAAAGTTCAATTTGTGCAATTCGATAAGGGGGGTTTGAAATTGGCTTAGCATCAGGAACTAAGTCAACAGTAAACTCAACTTCCCGATCTGGTATTATTCCAGGAAACTCATCAGGAAAAACACCAGGATACTCATTTACTACTGGAACATCATTAATCTGAATAGTTCCTTTATTTTCAACGACGTGTGCAAGGTAACATTCATTTCCATCTTTTACAAGTTTCTCGGCCTCTTGATATGTTATCAAAAGTAAGGGTTCATTCTTGTAAACAAACTGAAAGTCTTTCTGAAAAGAAACTTCTTTAGCTCTACAGTCAATCTTAGAATGGTAAATAGAGAGCCAATCCATACCCAGGATAACATCAAACTCAACTAGAGGTAGAACAATAAGGTTTGCAAGTAGGTTCTTTCCACAGATAAGGATAGGAAGATTCTTATAAATTCTGTTTGCCTCGACACTTCCCCCAGGTGTTTTTACCAAAAGTTCAGGAGTCATTTCTTGAGATGGTATTCCCATTTTACTAGAAAAGGTTTCAGAGATGAAAGAATGTGTAGACCCCGAATCAAACAACACAGTGGCATAATCTGAAAAAACAAACAAAGTACCTGATACAACATCATTTGATAGCCCGACATCTGCTGAAGTAGTTGCAAAGGATTTCACCACCCCTTTCTGCTTGTAGTCTAACTGCTTCCCATCACTCAAGCACCTTGTCAGACACTCGTTTGCATAGTGACCCATCTCATTGCACTTATAACATTTCACTAACTGTAAATCAAATTTGTTCTTACCTTCACCTTGATCCTTTTCAGTGCAATCACGAGCCTTATGTCCCACCTTACCACATTGGTAGCACTTCCCAGAATTCAGAAGACATTCCCCAGCATGCCTTTTGCCACATTTATCACAAACTGGAAACTTAGTTCTCTTACCATCAGACTTTTTTGAAGAATTCTTACCTTTCTCCTGCCACCTCTGTCTCTTCTTCTGCTGGTTGTTATAGAAAACTTGGTCATCGTCAAACTCCATTTCCACCTTCTCAGCACATCGAACAAGCTTTTCATAACTTTTAAACTCACGAGAAGCTAATGCCCTTCGATACATTGGATTTAATCCTGAGTAGAAACGATTGATTTTACTATCAAGGTCCCGGATAAAATTTGGAGCATACCTTGCCAATCGAGTGAACCTTTCTTCATAGGCAGCCACTGAGTCGTCCTCTTGCCTCAATTCCAAGAATTTATTTTCCATCCTAAGTCGAACAGCCTTAGGAAAATATTTCTCAAGAAACATACCTTTGAATTCATCCCAGTCAAGAGCATCAATCTCATCGGCATCCCTGATATTTTTAACCATAGACCACCACTGATCTGCTTCACCCTCCAAACGGTAAATAGCAAGACTAACCTTTTGATTGTCTGAACACCCCATGACATCAAAAATCTTCTCCAGTGCTTTAATCCACCCTTCACCTAGCACAGGGTCAGATGATCCTCTGAATGATGGTGGATGTTGCCTCATGAAATGTTCCACCACTGACATGTTCCTTTGCGGTTGTTCTGGCAGATATCGTGCATGGATACCACCACCATTTATCGCTTGAGTCAACTGCGCCATTACTGCTACAAACTGTTCAGTTCCAATTCTGACCATTTCTGGATGCTGATTCGGAAGGTTATTTCCTTCTATATTCCTTCCTAGCACTGCTTCCCTGTTTCCTCTGCGGAAAACCATTATGAAGAAACATGTCTTAGATGAAGCAACATGGTAATCTTTAAATGCTATACCATTTAAAAAAAATATTTTTTGGATAATCATTTAATAGAATTCTAACTCCTAAAGTTATCTAAACCGACCTTTGATACCAACTATAAGGCCCCAGCCTTAAACCTTACTTAATATTGAGTTATTACAAGATTACACATTGAGGATCTTTTCAGGTTTAGAGTTTTAGAGAATTAGATCATAAAACATGCATTACATTCCACATATAAACAAAGTGGTTACATAAAGATAGTATTCTTCATTCCCATCAATGGAAACACATTTAAAAATAAAACATGGATTATTTCTTGACACATCCTTGACTCTATCATCTTATCATGTACCTTTCCCTTGACCTGTGAAAAACATTTCAAAAACTTGGGATGAGCATAAAAACTCAGTATGGGTTATAAAAAAAACATGGAAAGGAAACATGAGTTCATATATACATAAGAATGAAATCATACATTACCCATAAAACATAGGCTCTTTACCATACCTCATAAAATCCTGAATAAATCATAGAAATCATAAGCCATAAAGGTAACTTGAGGCATTCATAACATTCTTATGTAGGGAGTAACCCTCTTGGTTACGTTTGGAATACCCATCACAATATATTCCCTAAAATATCTTCGGAGAAACCTTAACGTTTCACTCCTTCGTGTTACCCAATGCATTGGAGAGCTATAACGGGCTCACCCGCCCTTAGTTTATCACGGAACCACCTGTCTTCATAATAATGCCCAAGAACCATAACATAATCATATCACATAAAACATGCATAAAGGAAACATAAAATTTCCACATTTCAATCACGAGATATCAATACAACACATTGATATAAAAACATTATGAAAACCATTTTCAATACTAAAATAAAAGAAAAGTAAAACATGGTATTTATTTTTCTTTTAAAAAGAAGGCATGGCTTGTAGAGGAAGCCGAAACTCAAATAACGGTCACGACGGCGGAGAAGTCGTTGTCGCCGCATACGTACGAAAAAAACATTCCCTTTTGTCGTTTAGTAAACTCTTCGTATAAAAAAGATTCCCTTTGAATAAACGTAAAAGTCAAAGGGGTTTATACACCATATAAAAGAAAGTTGTGTATAAAATAAAATATTCCTCAATGAAAGGATATTGAGACGAAGTCCCATACCTCGTATCCGACTTGACCCGACCGTTATTTAATATCCTGGATAATAAACTTGAGTTAATCTCTACTTGCTTATGAATATTTTTCAAGTTCATTATTCCTTTTATACCATGTTATGAACATCATGTAATCAGTTAAGTTAATAATGTTCATTTTGTCGGTATTTGGTTCTTAAGTCAAAAATAGACTTCTTACACTTACATGTTGTTAATTTGGTCAAAGGTTCATTATATCCATAATGGTATTCATGATGAAGATATCATATATGTCATATATATCCAGTACATACATGCATTTATAATATTACATAATCATTTAGAGGTAAGAAATGAAATGCACCGTTCATGGAGACGGTAAGCCGTACGTACGCATGAACGCTACTTTCATTTCTATTTCGTATTTTATAGAATGGAATCATAATGATATAAAGGTATATTATAATTCCAGTATAATATCATATATAATATCATAGTTCCATCCTTTATATGTCCCACATATGGTATTTAACGAATCAAATCACTTTGAGGGGGCGGTAGTCCGCACTTCCTAAAATGAAGATATCGTGCTTACCCATAATGGAAACCATAAAGGTATGCCCAAAATGAAAAAAAACAGAAGCTTAAGGAAAACATAAACATATTATATATCATATATAAAAATAGTGACATCATAATGCCCACCTTTGAAGGTGTTAAATGAGTATTGAACAATCATCGTTTCGGGAGGCAGAATTTCGCCATCCACGGAAACCGTATGTTCTTTAACCATTTGATGCAGTTTTGTGAGAGTGTAGCTCAAATAAATCTTATAACAAAATCCTAGTATATTTAAGATACTGGTGTTGTTACAAAAGAATTAAATAAAAATATTTTAGGGGGTTGGAGAAGCAGAATAAAACAAATGAACACGAGAGAATGAATTACCTTTAAAAGTGCAACTCCTTTTGATTTGATCCTAAAGGCTTCCTTTGAAAGGATTCTGCCCAAAGGGAATCCTCTAGGATGAGGAGACGGATATGGAGAGAGTAATTGGGCAGGGGTTGGCTGATCCAAAGGCTTGAAGAGTGTGTGAAATGAGGTAGAGGTGGGGGCCTTTTATAAGAGGAGAGGAGGGGCACTTTTGGAAAGTAAAGAAATATTACTTTATTTGAAAATGTGTTTCGGTTTTAAAAGGTCCCACATTGATAGAATTCGTGTATAAGGTGATAAGGGTTCGAAATCCACCCATCCAATATGTTTTGGACATGTTTAGTTCATATATTTTATATTTTCTTTCCATTTTATTTAAATCGTTAATGATGTCATCGCTGCATCATTATTATGTCATAAATAATTATATTTATTTAATGTCTAAAAATTATAAAAAAACTACAATGATATAGGAAATCTTTTTATCTTTCCAATGACTATTTATAATCAAAATTTGGACCTGTATATCCATACTTAAAATTTGTTTTCGTAAAACATATTATGTTTGTGTCATTTTCACTTTAACATTAAATAAAAAGTAATTTATGTCATTTCCCAACAAAAGTGGATCCATGGGGTCCCCATGTTGACCCATGGCATGCCATGGTCTGCCATGACACAGCCAATGAGGTTGGGACATGTGTCTAGGTCATTTCATTTTATTAAAGTATTATTTATACCTTAAACTACCCGAATTACCACTAATCGCGATTAAGAACTTAATAAGTTACTATTCACCAAAAAATTATTTTAATCACATTGAACCACATTTTACTTCTTAATGACAACCATGTATGTCGGATTTTCAAAATTTAATACACATTAGTGGTAAACATTCTTTTAACTGAAAAATCAGTTTGCTTGATTACCACTTAGTGGTTTCATTATTCATCAAAAATTGAAGTTTTTCAGAAAATTACCAAAAATTCACCCTAAGATATATTTGATATTCTGAATTCAAAAATGAAGTCCATTTTACAAAATTCAAATCATATAAGTCACATTAATTAATTCAATAATTAATTCCCGCTGCCAGAGCAAATAGCGTGTTTTTACAAAACAATAAGTATCAAAAGATTGACACCAGTTTAAGTCTAATTTCAAAGTGAAATTGATTCCAATGACCACCATTGGATAAAATGGTAAAAATATATTCATATTACACATTAATACCAATTCATAAGATAATATAATCATATAAATCAATTAGATTAAAAAGCAGTTTTGATGTAAAATGCAGTATTCTTCACTATTCATTAAAAAATGAACATTGTCAGAAAAATACCAAAAATTCACACAAGGTAAATTTTGATGTCCCAATCATAAAGGATAAGTTTATTTTGACAAAAATTGTTTATAAAATTGTCAAAATATAGATTCAAAAATGGTTTGCCATCAAAACGCACTAAAACAATCTTTTAAGAATATTAGTGTATTCCATGCATAAGATTGTATTTATTTTAATTTTAAGCCTCTATAACACTATCTTAATCATTAATAGTCATAGATAAAAATATCTATTAATCATTACTTACTTGGGATGTCACATTATGTGTTCCACAAACTCAGAAAACCATACATCATAGCATAACCCATGTAATAAAAATGGGAATTTTAAACATCGTGACATCATAAAACAATTCATATAAGATAATGGAATTCATAAAAATATAATTCCATCACAACATAATCAAATCAATGTAATAATAGGGATAAAAACAGAACCCTTTATTATCTTAGATGGAAAATAATTTTGATAAAACACTTGAACTCCATTCTTGAGGAAAATAACCTTTCTACTTCAAAAACACTTTTCCTTTCTTAACATGTCGTAAAATAATAAACTAAAAGAATCTGATTAAAAATAAACTTGAAAACTCTTAAAGGAAGCTTCTTGTAAATAATTTTTTAAAAATCCATTCATTCCGCATAATTTAAAAAAAACATTCTTCGTACTTTTGTCCGAAAAGTCAAAAAGTACCTCGTATGGAAAACGACAAAAGATTCCTTTCATATCCTTTACTAAAAACTCTCCGAAGGGTAAAATTGGATTTAAACAATTTTAGGTGGATGGAAATAATATAAAATATTGTGGAAAAATGGATGTGGATGATAAAGTACACCCCAGTAAATTTCAAAGTATAAACAATCTCGGATAAAAATGAGATTGTGATATTTCCCTTACCTTAGGTCTGATTTGCTTCGTAAGTGTCCAAACCTCCTATATAATGATTTAAATAATGTCATTTACTTATTCTATAATCATTATCATTGTTATGATATGATATATGGTTCACTTATGACTTTATATTACGTGTTCTTTTGTAAATTCCATGTTAGAGAGCGTTTTGGGTAAAATCGTTTCATTTGTCATCTGTGTTTTGACTTGTAATTGTTCATATGATTACATAGATCATGATTACTTAATTAGAGAATATAAATAATGATTATATATAATATATATTCAGAATATATATATATATAATATATCAGTAAATGGAAATTAATACACCGTTCATGGAGACGGTAGGTCGTACGTACGCATGAACGCTGTTTTCGTTTCCTTTTTGAGTTGAATGGAATTAATTAGATGAAATACATATATATACACATAAATCCAGTATCATTATTATTTCATATATTTCATGATTACATATTATATATATATTATAATCATTCATGAATGGTTAACTTGGAGAATGAATCTCATCATGTCGTGGAGACGGTAGTCCATACGTACACACGAGCGATGATATCGTTCTCATTATCGTGGAATTGTATTTGAGTGTACGTATACTATTTCAGAATCAATATCACTTTACAATAATCATATATAGTTATTATGTACACCATTATACCCATCCAAGTAAGGTGGTGATGGAAAATAGATTACACCACGGCGTGGAGACGGTATTCCGTACTTACGCACGCGCGGTGATTTCGTTTTCCGTAGGATGCATAGATGGTGAAATAGGGTTTTTTCTTACTTATAATAGAATATCAGTATATTAGTGATACTAATTTTGTTACTTCATAATGAAACAAACTAATAAGAAGATGTGGAAGATGAAATAAAGTTGAAAGAATCGGTAACGGACATTACCTCTTCTTTGAAGTGCCTCTTTGAGTCCTCCTCTTAAGGCACTAAAATTGGTCATTAAAGAAGACCATGACATCTATAATTCTACTAGAGAAGTGGGGAAGAGAATTTGGTAGGGTTTGGCCGAACTTGAAGGCTCAATGTGTTGTGAGGAAGAGAGGGAGGAGATGCCCTTTTATAAGGGAGGAGAGGGGCACCTTTGGAATAACAAAAAATATTATCTTACTATAAAGCCAAAATCGGTTTAAAAAAGCTCAAAATTGAGTTATTTCGAAGATAAGGTGGGGACGGGTCGAAATAGTCTCATCAAATAGTATTTGAACATGTTTAGATTACTATTTTAACCTTATCATTTAGTTTTAACTTTAAGTTAGATCATTTTACTTTTACCGTGTCTTTTTGTGTTCTTACACTATAAGGATAATAAACTTACTATAACAAGACAAAAGAACCCCAAGTTGTTTATTATTAATATATATAACCTAATATAAGTCATTTCTTCGAACCTTAGATTTTTAGGAATACAATAACAATTAATAATATAATATTTGTTTTAAAAACTATTTTATGTTAATTTAGACACTATTTAGTAATTCATTTTTGTGAAAATAATAACAGAATGATTAGTTTGAAAAAAGTTACATAAATCAATAATAACATGTCATATTAACCTAGAAAATTAGTGTAATTCATAAAAAGTCTTAAATTACATTTATTTGGGTATTTATAATATCAATTATGTCAATATTTCATTAAAAAGATAATTAATGCATCATCTTTGTGTCATAAATAAATTAACTTATTTAAAGTCAAAAAATTACTAATAAACTACCATTATGTATGTAATCATTTTAGATTTCTAATGAATATTTATAGTCGAATTTATCTTTTGTATAAACTTATATTAAAAATTATTTACTTATTAAACATTGATTTTAACTATTTTAACCCTTCTTTAAATAAATTCATAATAAATGTCCTAATTTAATCCAAGTGGGGCTAAATGGGATAATTTTATTCCTATGGTTGATTTTGGTCGAATTAAACTTATTTAATAGAATTAGGACATGTGTTAGGGTAATAATAATATAATTTTTACTCTTAATTACCCTATTTACTTTTAACCGTGGAAAAAAAAGTAAAAAGTTACTATTCACCAAAAATTATTTTCATCTCATTGAACCACATTTTACTTACTGACATCAACCGTGTCTCTCGGATTTTTTAAATTCCACTCACAGAAGCGGTAAAATTATGTTTTATGAAAAATTCATTTTTTAACTACCACTTAGTGGTTTCACTATTCATCAAAAAATGAAAGTTTCCAGAAAAATACCAAAAATTAGGCCTAAGAAATATTTGATATTATTAACTCAAAAATGATGTCTATTTTAAAAAATTCAAAAAATATCAGTTGCATGAATTAATTTAAAAATTAATTCTCGTCGTCAAAACATATAGCGTGTTCTTAAGAGATAATAACTATCAAAAGATTGACACTTGTTTTTGTCTGGTTTAAATGTGAAATTACATCCAATGACCAAAATTTTATTAAATTGTAAAAATATATTCTAAATATACATTAAAAAAACTCAAATTAATAATTTAACACTATTAATTATTTCGATAAAAAGGTTGTTTTTAATTTAAATTTAGTAATTTTCACTATTTATCAGAAAATGAAAGTTATCCGAAAAGTACCAAAATTTCACCCTAAGCTAATTTTGATATTACGAATCCAAAAATGAAGTCCATTTTGAAAAATAAAATTTAAAAAATTTCAAAAATTGGTTATTACTATCCCTAACAGCTAGTTTTAATAATATTTTAATAGCATATCTTTGTTTAGTGAAACTCGGTATTGCGTACTACACATGCTATCGAGGAAGGCCGTGATTGCCTGTAATGCAAGGAAAATCAATGATGCGTTTTGTGAAAGAACCTTTTGGTGTAGCATACAACACAAAACATTAATTAAATTAAAAATAATATTTTTCGTAAAATCTCGGGGTGTTACACCATTGATGAAACTTCTTATTATGTGTGATGCATGAAATATTTGTTTAATGTTTATTGAATGTTATAAAATCAAATTAATTTTTCTAAAAAAGTAAAAATATTATAAATTTTCAGGATATTATATTCCCTTACATACTTCATGTTTCATGTCATTTATGCAATCAAATATAATATTCATACAATATTTTTTTTGTCATTACAGAATATACCAAGTGTATCATAAAAAGCATTAAATAATATTGAGAAAGATTATAATACTTTTATAAAATCTTTAGAAATATCATTTTCAAACAAGAATATATATCCTTTTTATTTGTTACCTTATTTAGAAAAATATACAATGAAATAGAACAAGTACATTAATAAAAAAATCATGTTTTTTAAATGAAATATTAATAACTAATTACACAAATAATCTTTGGAAAATGTGATCATGTTATAACTATTATAAAATATTTTTTTTGTGCATTTACAATTAAAGTCAAATATGAATCATAAAAAAGGTTCAAATTTTCCCTTTTAAATAGTTATAAAGAATGACCAAGATTTTTTTACCTGAGATTAAATATTTTGAATTATATAATAGATCATTTTTGAAAGGTATGTTTAATATGGATATATAAGAAAAATGTTACCCTAAATGAACTTGAATTTTTAAGATGATAATATTAAAAAAAACCCCTTAACTATTTTAAACTACAAGCCCCCTATTAATGATAAAAAAAATAAAAAATGATAATTACATTATGGTGGTGAAATTCCTGAAATTATATTTCAAATTGGTAGTATACACAGCATAAAAAATAAAATTTTCGATTAACATGAACATTTTATCAGGGTAGATAAATTTAGAACAGAAAATTATACATATATTGTACCATTTAAATCAAACACCTTTGAAAACAAAAATTTAAAAAGAATAATAATTTCCAATATATATTATATAAATAAATATAATACATTTCATGGTGTATTTAATCCATTATATAATTTAAAACATGGTGTGTGATATAGAACATTTCGCATGTAATAACAAAATTGACAGAGTACACTAACATTGAATTACAACATGATAAGATACATTTTAACAACATAAATAATAGAAATAAAATTATTGTGTACATCCTTATGATTTTAATTCATATATATTTTAGTTTTTTACATTTATTTTTTATTAAATGTAATTTATTTATATTATAGGTTTTTGTTACATTGGCCACAAGAAGTTGTTCTGTTCATTTTTTTAAAAATGTTTTAGAATATTGACCATTAGAAATGGTGATATGATATTTCAAAATAAACAATATAACTAAATAGAAATTCTTTAACATTCATTCCATTAGGTTAATTGATTTTAGGAAAATATATTTTTAAAAAAAATTAATACTAAACAATTTATCTCATTATTTTTATTTTAAAAGGTAAAATTTTTCAATGAACACTAATTATTATTGTAACTATTATGTTGTAAAAATTATCTTCACCAAACCATAATAATTTTATATAATTCATATATATTTATTTATTTTTTATAAAGAATAATATTTTGTGGAGATGAAAATTGAAATATATTTTTTATGGAAAAGGTATTATTCACATACGCATAGGCAACATCTTAATATTCTAATGAATCATATAGGAGGAATGATAATAATGATATATATTTAAAAAATAACAATTATATAATAATTATAATATTTTCTCATTAAATACATCCTCTATAACAATCCTTGTGGGGTGGTGAAGAAAATATAATATATAATTCAAGGAGATGATAGTCTATATGTACACATGGAAAACATATTGATTTTCTGAAGGATATAATGGATTTAGATGATGCATTTTCCATAAAAAATATTATTTATACTAATTATACATATTCCATATTATTCAACAGGTTATATAATAATTGTAGTATGTTATGAAATAATAAATCATCAAATAAATCGGTTAAGATTGTTACCTCTTCCGTAGGTTTCATCCTTTGAATATATCATTAATAGTTATTTTGTATATATTTTTGTGATACAAAACCTTATAAGCCATTTATAAGGGATTTGGGAAGATACTTGGGAATATATTAGTTTCTATAAGGTTCTTATAGTTGGTGGGGTAGTGGGTGTGTTAATAGGTAATTTACAACTTCGGGAGAGGAAGTATTATAAATATTATGAAATTATATATTAATATTAATATTTGTCATTAGATAGTAATAAAAAGAAGAATGATTTAAAATATAAGATTATAAAGGTCAGATGAAACTATTTAAATAAAATAATTGTCACATGTTTGTGATATTTGCGGGCTTATCTATTTATTATAATCCATATAAATCAATTTTAACCAATATCATTGGAACTCAATTTAA
Source organism: Viscum album (assembly GCA_963277665.1). Lineage (NCBI taxonomy): Eukaryota > Viridiplantae > Streptophyta > Magnoliopsida > Santalales > Viscaceae > Viscum > Viscum album. Next base: position 2,063,248,020 of record OY728140.1, read on the forward strand.
CTATGGTAACCCAATTTTCATAAAAGTGTCACATTAATCTTTTTTATTCATTTTAATTATCTATTTAAATATATAAAACCAAAAATATATGATTAAATAAATTAGGTGGTAATTTTTTTTATAATTTATATGATCAAGACAAAGTAAAAACCAAATTTTATAAACATTTATTTTAAGAGTAACAATAAATTTATGAAAATATAATTTTTGAATTTATCATCTTGGGATTTTTTTGTATAATACAGAAAAAATTTGTTATATGAATTTATACCCAATTTAAAAAAATATGTTACCTAATAATTACATAATAAGAACAATCAAAATAGTTCAATAATTTGAATAAAATATCACTAATGTTTTATAATTTAAATCATAGGAATCTAAATATGACATGGTATTTTAATATTTTTATTAATATGGAAACATTTATTTGGTCTATTATTTTATATATATATATTTAAGTAACTAATATATCACAATGATTTAATAAAACAAATTTAGTTTGTAAGAAATATATTTCTCTCTATTCTCCGGTAAATTAATCATTTCAATGTTTTCGTAATATAAATTCATTTCATATACTAATTAAAATATTATTTTATGAACTTGTAAATGATATATATTGTCATAATCAATTTCAAAAGGGTTGAATTTAATTTCATAAGATTAAATACACTACACATTTAAAAAAATCCTTAAAATAACAATTATTTTTTATATTAAATCATATTAATTATTTATATATTCAATATTATAATATTTAATGGATAGCTATAAAATTATTTTCTAGTGGTTTAATAATATTAAAAAAATTATAATAATTTTCATAAAATATGTCAACCCCCATTTTATTTTGTTTTGTTTTCAGCAAAATTTGATATTTAAATATATTAATTTAAGGAGAAATATATATTTAAAATATCATGTTGAAAAAATCAATGTATCTAGAATTATAACTGTCATCACTATCTTTATGGAATTTTATGTCATTGCATGTGGTCGGAGTCATTAGGTATATATATGTATTGAAAATAATTAAGGATTTTTGTGTCGTCCACATCACTAGGGTCTTTGATACCATTGGATTCATCGAAATCATTTTGGTTAACATAAATATCCATGTAGTGTGTGTGATCAACAATGTTATAATTTATGAATCATCATATTTTTTCAGTTTTTTAGTGTCAATGACATGAGGTTTGTTGGCGTATGCATTACCAATTCCATCATCAATGCCATCAAAACCCTCAGAATTTTCCATAATGTATTTTTCATTAGTTTTTTCAGTTTTATTTGTGTTGTCATTGTCACATGTTCAATAATAATAATCAATGTTTTGACATATTAGTGTCATTGTGCAATTATGTTTATAAATTCATAAGAATGTTTTATAACTTTGATGTCATCAGCACCATCAATTTCACAATGAGCACAAAATTTTTTGCATTCTCATCATCATTTGGTTCATTTATATCTATATGATTATAAATAAAATTTAGGTTTTTGGGATCACTAGTGTCATCAATGTATTTGGAATCATTGGAAAAGTCTGATAAATTATTCCTATTGATTCTTTACGTACATCTTGGTAAGAGGATCATCAGAATCCATGGCATCATTGGTTCTATTGTGATTATAAATGTTATAAAGGTTTTGTTTTTTCGTTGGTATGTTTAGTTACATTGTGATCAAATGGTACACAAGTAGTTTCCTACTATGCAACATCATTGAAAAAGTCTTTTTATCAATGTCATCATCGTCATTAAGGATGTCAGTGCAGTTCGGTTGTTAAATTTCATTTTTTCATTGAAATAATTTTCATCGATCATGTCATCTACATTATCAGCATAATTAATTATTTATATAATAAATGATTTTAAGAGGATGGAAACAGTAGAAGAAAATATGATAAACATAATCTACGGAGGTCTGAGGTAGTGTAAACTGAGGGAATCCCGTCTAATAATGTCCTCTCCATCAGCCGTCAGGATACTCATTCAAGTTGAACATGATAAAATAGAATTTTGAGATGTTATGGAAGCAAGATGGTGTACAATGTCATTTTCCTCATGCTTGGTGTGAACCACATTTGTGTAGTTGTTGAGGATCCCTTTTCTTTTCCTTGTAAAAAAAAGCAATGGTCGAGGTGTTTTACTTGTACCTTGTAGAGCATTGTAGAGATGCGTGAAATCCATTTCCACATTACTAATATCAATATTGTGTATGTAGAATAGGTTGAGACTAGTGTGAATTTGTGGGGCCTCCACCACAGTGCACTGTAAACACCATGATGATAGATCCTCTAGTGTATTATGTCGTTGCTCCCCCCCACATAATGCCTTGCATGTAGGATCCATCTGTGTTATGTTTGATCCCCATGGGGGGAGGATTCTAGCTAACCCAATGGCAAGTAGTGGATCTAAGAGGGCTATTATTTCCACACATTCTCAAATGAATATGATTTATAGTAGGAACCAGGCATGGTTTCTGGTGAAGTTTGAGTTCGTCGATTGGCACAATCCATGTTTTGGTGATAATAATGTTCCCCAAAGACTAGGCTCCCTCATTCTTGATCTCCCTCATGAGTTCTTGTCTTCTTAGAGTATTTGGTGTCCTCAGTGTCATTTTTTCATTATATTCATTAGTTTCATCAACCAAATTATAGTCACGAGGGTCTTTAATGTAGTTAGTGGAATTGGATTCATAAAATTCTTTAGAATATTTTGTATTATTGTTATAATTTGGATTTTCGGGTCATTAGTGTCATCTACAAAGTTTATGATTTCATATCATCCTTTATTTAAATGCATCATCATTGTTGGTGATGTTAGTTTCTTGGGGATTGTTAGGATCACCATTCCATCGAAGTCATCATGGATTTCAATTTCATTGAATTCTCAGTGTACGTAATATTTTTTTATAGTCGTTGTTCTTCTTTTCGTCAGTGTCAAGGTCTTCAATTTCATTTTCATCATCACCAACCTTATGGTTTTTCAAAAAAAAAAATTTTCAATGTCATAAGAGTTATAAAGGTTATTAGTGTCACCACCATCATCATGGAAATCAATGTTTTTTGGGTCATCAATATCATATATTTCATCTATGTCATCTAGATCTCAGCATCATCAACATCATTTATGTCAATATGTAAGTTAGCCTCTATTTTATATTAAGTTAATTTGAGGTCATCATGGTCATTAAAATCATCAACATCATTGGATTCATCACTATAATCACTAAATCAATGGCATTAAGCTCCTTAGTGATCTTAGTTTCATTATTTTAATAATCACCATCGATGTCATTGGGGTTTATTCATGACATCTAGGATGTTAGTGTCACCTAAGTAATTGTATATATCTGAATAATTAGTATATTAGAATCCAAAAAATATAAAGTATCGTCAGGTTTATCATTATTATTTTGGTCTTTGTTGAGTTATTTTTTTTTAATTTATGTAATTTCTATTATTTGTTATGAAAATCGTAACACAATATCAAAAATGTGAGTTACTAGCATTAAATTTATCATGTTTTTAGAATGAATCTTTTAAATTATTCTACCGAACACAAAAATATTTATGAATAGATAATTCAACCATTCCATATAAATCAGATCCATCTTATTCAATGATGTATGGTCAATCAAAGTCCATTCCTTCTGATTGATTTATCTATATTCCAAAACATTGACCTACGGTTAGTCCATCGGCAGGAAAAATCTAGCCGATCAATATAACCAAATATTGTCATTGGATATGAATAATCAATTATATCACTATGACTAAATATAGACAGTTAGTACGAAAAACTCTTGTCCATCTGTATGACAAATAAAGTTTATCACTATGAATATGTTAAACATATAGGGTTTACTATGTTTTTTCTTATCAGTGCGAATTAAATTTTTATATCATTATGAATGAGTTTAGTTCATTATACTATCATGTTTTTATTCTATCAGAATAAATACGGTTTTAAAAATAGAATGAATTATGTCTACTAGTCAGAATAAATACTTACAATCCTAAAATTGTGCTATAGAAAAAACATCAGGGCTATATGTTTCTACTAATATATAAAGTTATGATCATCTGACGTTATTGAAAAAAACTCCATTAATCATGTGAATATAACTTTAGGTGGCGATCCTACTAATATAGGTGATTTTGAGGAGCTTTAATTTGATGCATTTTCAAAAACAACTGGCCTAAATATTTATTTTATGTCACTTTATATTAGGATTTTATTAATCATTAAGAGGGGTTTTCTATCCCATATATTCCATGTGTGGATTTTCAGATACATATAATATTATTCAATGTTAATTATGAATCTTATATAGGATATATATAAAGGGATTCTGGTTATATGGTAATAGATGTATCAGATCAGACTGATCTATAAATTCTAAGGATGTGACCATAATGATGATACTGATCATTTTGATTGAGGTATTTCTACTATCAATAGACATAGATGAATGTGTGGATGCCCTTGTGGATTAATTATGTCATGTTTATTGACTTTATTCTCAAATAATGTCAAATTACACTATATCCATTTATATTTTTGTTGTTACATTACTCAAGAACATTGTATAGATTTATTTTTCCAATTTTTAATATTTGTAATTAATTAAAAAATGAAATCATTTTTTAACTCAAGTATTTTATATATTGATATAACATACTAACTATATATATATGACATGATACATTTATTATACGATGCAATATCAGTCTCATAAATGTAACAAAGAAGTTTAGGTTTTAATTATAGTAATGACTTATAAATATATTTCACACCCTATTATGGGCATTATGAAATTTCCACTCCAAAAGTATTCACCAACTTCAAGGTCATCGACATCATCAACGTTATCATGGTAATAAATATTTACCATAATTTTAGTGACATTATCATCACCATCATATTTATTATCTTATGGTTCATTATATTCATCATCCTCACCAGTACCATAACCATCATCAATATTATTAACATTATATGCATGAATAGGATCATATTCCTTGTAATATTCATAATGGTCATTTATTGATGAAAATTATTTAGTGGTAGAGGTGTAGATGTAATATTTAGAGGAATCGAAATCATCAATGATTTCAAATTTGTATACCTCATTATTTTCTTCATGGATTTCATCATGGTCAAAGTTAGCTTCAACATCACAGATATCAATATTAACAAAGTTTTGTTTATTAATAGTGTTGTAGGGGTCACTAGAACCATTGCGTTAACGAAGTCATCAATATCATCAATGTCATAACATTACATTTTTTAGGGTTATTGAAGTTTATGGTATCATTAATTTCATAGTTCCTATTTTCATTTTCAAGGATTCTTTTACAACATATTCAAATTAATTTAATCCATTATGGTCAATAGGATTTTATATTTATCAACATAATTATGGTTGTCTATCTTATTAAATATTCTGTGTAATTAGTGTCATTATATTCATAAAAACAGAAGGTTCATCAGTGTCATTAATGTCATCTATATCCTTGGTGTTATTAGGCCACTTTTGGTTATCATCATCCATGGTGCCATTAGAATCACAAGGGTATGCATTGCTAGTGGTGAAATAATATTTTATAACATCATTTAAGATATTTATTTATTCATTTGTTGATGTCTCATCAACACACATAAAGAAATTATGATAATTATTGTTTTTAATTTCATCATCATCATCATGGTTATCGTGATCATGAATGTTGTCATTATCAAAGAGTTTAAAAATATCCAAGGTGTTATGTGTTTGGTTAATGTTTTAGGATTCATAATTTTCTTTTATATTATTGTAATCATTATTTTCTTCATCATAATCAATGTTATTGGGTTAGTTATGGTATTCAATGTCATTGGGGTCATTGTATTCATCAGTTTCATCAACATTGTTAGTTTCATTGGCCTCATATTTATTATCAATTTTGTTAACAACATCAATATCATTGCTAATGGAATCTATGATTATGAAATCATGGATTTTAGTTCTTCAGATTAATAAGAATCTTAATATCATTATGAGTGATTACATTTATTAGGTAACTCATTTTTTTCATTGTGACATTCAGTTAAAGGTTATGAATTTATCATTGTGATCATTGTTGTTTCTTAAAACATTTTCATCATCTCATAATTGGTAATGTATTAATATTATTATATATAAATATAATTAATGTTTAAAATCTAAATAAATAAATTAAAATAAATTTTGATATTAGGGTGTTCAGAGTTATTGGATTTAATGGTATATTCCAATTCATCAATTCTGTGCTGTCATGTTTATTGTCTTTTTTTGAATCACCAGTAATGTGTTTGTTAATGTTGTTATCGTGTTTGATTTTGTCATCAATTCTATTGGTTTCATTGATTAAATTGGATCCTACTAGGTTTAAATTCCACATTCATTGATTCATCCTAACCAATGATCCACTCATCCCATTCCATGTGCTAGTTAGTCACATGTTCTCAAGATTTTCATCCATTTGCAAGAGTCTTTTGATTGGTAGTGAGGGCATAAATGAGGTACATTGGGGATGCATTACAATAATGTAAAAGTAGTATAGAAGACACAATAGAAAGAAATAAATAAAGAAAACAAGTATAATAAATTATAATCAATTAACTAATAAGGAATCATAAATATATAACAGAATATGTAAAAAGAAAAAAATATATCACTGAATAAATGAGAATAATAAAAATTCATCTAAAGAAGTTTCTGATATATCGATACATGGAATGAACTAATATGAAAGAAAAATTTTTATACAATCATTATATCTGATTGTAAAAAATACAAAAATAAAAAAACATTTCCTTAAACATAACATGTCGGAGACCAATACCGTAATCGTAAGCTCCAACTAAGTAAGAAATTCAAAAAATAATAACACTCCCATTTACCATATCAATACAAGTAAAAAAGTTAGTATCCTCATGTACTAAAGGAATGTAGAGTAGGGAGTGAGATAAAACTCTTTGTAGGCCACCACCAATGGTGTCTATGTGTAATTCAAGTTGTGACCATAACTAAATAGTGTTCATGTATAAGAATAATAGTAAATCAATGTGGAATTTAATAACCATCTAGCTCATTTTCCTATAATAAACCTATTAAGTCTACTTACAATAACATATGTATGGAGTGATTTTTTCATCCTTTCATTATATATACTGTAATACTATATATGTAGGTTTGTAATATATTGAATTGACCAATATTATCCAAGAACATGATGATGAATAATGGTTATATACTTGAAATACTAGGGCTGGGAAGGACTGGGGCATAACTCAGACATGCACAACCAGTCTAATGAGCCTTAAAGCTCAAAAAAGGTAAATGCCATATATCCCAAAACATTTGAGAGAAATAATTATAAAAAACACATGATAGAGAGTGAACCACTATAGAAACAATCTATAATGGAATGTTTTTCTAAAAATCATCCCACATATAGTATCACTGTTGCCATATTCTATGCTAAATATATGAAGTAAGGGAGTGTAATTTCACTCTTGGATCAATGCCTCGTACAATTATACACAGCATCTATAAAAGTTTACTATAATTATAACATCCATGGTACATTACCACACATTCATTTATTTCATATATCCCATATATAATAGATATTCATAATCATTTATTTTGTAATACAAAATGAAATAGACTATTTTGAATGTCAATTAAATATTAATGGCATGGTCACATATGTAATTAAATATATGAGGCCAAACCTATCTTGTAAGTAAATATCTAAGATAATCTTCCATCTAAAACATTATAATTTATAATTATAAATATTCATGAATTAGATATCATATATAATGATGAACATTTAAAATAACCATCCCAACCCTATCATTAAAACCGGGAATCTCAATTCATAATGATCTAAGGGTCATTTAGAGGATGACAAGTGTATTAAGGCAATTTTTAACTTTTTAAATTCCCTCTACAAGAGGTCCAAGAAACTAAGAGGTCCAAGCATCTAAGAGGTTCCTTGGGTCACTTTGAATACTCATACCTCAATGGAATGCTAATTTAATAGGGAAAATATTATCTCATTTGGTTTTCCAAGAATGTTTTACCATTTATAAAAAATACACAATTCTAAGTGGAACACCCATGGGTGACCAAATAATGTATGTTCAGTCCCTAAACATTCCAAAAAATTATTAAAATACATTTAATAAGGTTGAATACAATACTTTTCATGAATGATTCAATTTAATTGTGAAATCTGGGCAACATAGGGTGGGCGACAAAATGGTGTAATTTCGAATCACCAAAACTCAATGGGAAAAAAACATCAACACATACGTCATGGTTGTAGATGAATCCCCACATGATGTCAACCTTAGTTTAAATATAGGTTGGGAGAATTATACGAAACGTTCAAATTCCTTGAAAATTGTTTATATGATCCTAGACCTAAATAGCATAATGGTTGGTGATATTAGCCATGAATGGGTATGAGATACTATGGGGGATTACCAAGACAGATCCAACGCTTCCTAATGATATTGGATCAAACAAAATATGACATAAATTCTTCAAAACATATCTTTATTTGTTATTGGGCCGTGAACAGGAAAATTAGAGTTTATAATCTACTATATGAGGTTAGTGAAAAGATAAAAGTAGTTATAAAATAAGTGTGGGGAAATATTCCTTTCACCAAAAAATACCAGAGCGCATGGTTTAGGTGCATGGTTAGTCAAAAGTTGTGAAAACCGTGAATGGTTTTCTATTGATAATGGAACCTCGTATGGTTAGGTGAATTGTTTGACTAACCATGTGAAAATTGATCATTATGGATCTATCCCATATTTGAAATCGGTTGCACGTCCATGCGCCCTCGGTCACACAGTTACAGAAAAATAGACTGGCCTGATCCGTTTTCACATTTTAGACTCTAATCTCTGAATGACACATAGACGCACCCATGACATCTATTACTTGAATAAAAAAAAATATTTTGACCATTATATGTATTAAAATTTATAACCCAGACATATGTACCTTCATTTAATTGAAGGGACATTACAACCTCTACTCAATTAAAAAACATTTACCTATGTTGGGATATGGATGGTAAGGAGGAACTATAATTAAACATGTTGGGCCAATTAGGATAAATATTATAATCCCACTCCTATGGCTGATCATGTATTTGACCATGCTACCATTGCACTGGTAATAGAGGACAATTCCTGACTCATAATTTCATCATGATCTGATTGACTATATTAATTGGATATTACTCAAAAAAGCATCCATATACAATTCAACCTCATCAAGATGATATACATAGGTTAGTTCAAGGTGTTATTGGTGAAGTGCAGATAAATTAATGAAATCATGCATAGACTGGTATCTCTGTGTTTGTTCAATTTTGAATGCATCCAGTATTATCCTTTTCAGAAGATCTAATTGTCCAACAAACCTATGGGAGAGCTAACCCTTATTCGAAATATGTATATGGCCCAAAATGGACAAGACTCACATGAAACATCATTCTCTAACCTTGAACTCTATAAGTCCCCAGTAAGAGTTGGCATATGACTATTGTAGGGAATGAGTTGTGAACTATCTTTTTTTGAAACTTATGTCTAACTATAAACTATTCTTTGTGAGATTTGGTACAAGAATAGCTGCTTACCTAGTATCTATCCAACATAGAAGTGATATGAATGACCAATCATGTAGGGTTTCATAGGGATCCATCATGATTGTATCTTAAAAGATATTAGTATAAGAAAATTCACTGAGGGTTATGTGATTATTCTATGAACCCTCAAAATATATGACACATGGACAGAGCATGTCCTTTAAAACAAGGATTTTATGATTCATTCGTCTATCATTATGTGAGTGAGAGGTTGTGCTCAAAAACACATTTCCACACAAGTCCTTATTCAACCCCTACTAGAACTGTTAAATTAAATGAGAATATCTATTAGAAATGATAGATGTAAGATCTCCAAAAAGGAATACAATCTCTATAATGTAAAACCATCATATATCATCTACCATGAAGGTATCTTAAATATGTTATAAGTAAAATAAAATCTTCAAATTATCAATAATAACCAACATGGTATCATTACAAGGAGGTGATATAGGTAGAATAGTCAAAATGATATCTTAAAACACCCTCCCATTTCCACTCAGTTTTAGAAAACAATTTTAGGAGTCCTTCCACACACTTATATTCCATATTCACCTAATGGTAGGCGTAAAACATAGTGATGAAACATTAAATTTCTTATTTCACACCAGACCACCAAAATTGTCATCATACATCTTGATACATTTTGGTGTCACTAGGGCGAACAACCCATGTTGAGTCATGAAATTCTAACATTATCTATTATCTGATGTTTATTGGGAACCATACACACCCATGGAATAATAACATATGATTCCAATCTAAATTTCATCATGAAGATGTATCATTATATTAAAATCATTCACTCAGGACAATGCCTTTTTGATATGGTATTTCCCTCATTCATATCTCTTCTAGAAGAGTTGAATTAGATGATAAGGATGAAAGTTTATTATATCCATGTTACTATAGAACATATACGTGAATCATCAAGTTTAAGTCCCCTAGATTCCATTCACTACTGGATTCCTGAACCCCCTATGTCTTTGTCTTCCCACTCAAATCATCAGATACTAAATTCCCATTATTAGGAATGTATGCATGCTTAAACTCATATTTCTTTAGGTGAAACACATAATTATGTTTCTAAATATAGAGATCACACTATGTAATCATGTAGATAAGGACATTGTGTAATGTTAATTCCATAAAATGATCACTTTATAAAAAGTTTCTCCAATGATAAATTGAATAATAAAACACAGGGAGCTCGAGATCATGCATAGGGTAATTTAGTTCATGATGCCACAACTGATGAGACCCATACATGATGACTCACTAGTCCTACATCAATAAATCTCCAAGACTGTTAACTTATATCTCATTTTAAACAATATTGTTAATGAATTTATTTATGTATCAATATATATTATGAAGAAAAATGACCCTTCAACTCCTAAAATTTTTCTTCACATAATTCTGAAAAAAGAAATTTCACACACTTATTTTTCATTCTCGTAAGCGGAACTGCAATGCATGAGAAATCATCAATGAAATATATATAAAAACAAACTTTCTCAAAGAAAATATAAATGTACAATACTGTATCATGATTCTCTCTAGAAACTATACAAATCAATTTCACTAGTATTATTGAGTCTTATGATTCTGATATGATATGACTTAATATGTGGACTTCATCTATCAAAATGTGGAATTTATTATGAATTGAATAGAGTGGGTGCAATCTCAATGTATTTTTCATGTTCTCAAGATAGGTTTCATTGAAATTTCTGGTGTGTTAATACACTAAATACCATCAAAAAAGACTACCATGAATGAATCCAGATATGGGTGGAAAACATAATTCCATAGATCCACGAAAACTGTTCATGTGTTTGTGTGTCAGAACTATGTAGCCATGTAATTTTAGAGACCATACCTACTATGGAAGGTTGGGAGAGGAATTTATGATGTCTAAAGATGAACCTAATGAAATATTGACCAAAGATAAATCATTGAATACTCATTCTCTCCTCAATGATGATCAAAGAGGTCATCTATTCTAGGAAGTAGATTTTGATTCATTACGGTATACTGATTCAAAAAATGGAACTGTATGCAATACCAAAAGGTAATATATTCGTTATTTTCAAAAACGTTTGATGAACACCATGTATATGTGTTGGGGTGAATGAAACCATTTGCCTCAACTCATGTCTCATTGACATCATGTTCACGCTTATTCAAATGACTAATTACTTCTAGTGATGCAAATGTCACCCTACAATGATTTTAGTAAATATAGGATCAATAGGTAAATAAATAGTCCATTATGAAGTTAACATCAATGCCCATATTGTTGTTGAAATAATGACTCCACTTGAAAAGGTAACCACCTATCCCACAGGGCAGTCACTATAATGGTGAATGACCATTGAAAAAATTTATAATAGTTTGTCTAGGAGCATACATCTATGATAATGATCAATATTTTGGCCCAGAAATCACATTATTGTCTCAAATTTAAAGTGTGTGATGCACCTATGTAAAATAAAGAAGACAGCAATGTAATGGCTTGTAGAATACTATCTTGAACTATAGAATGTCTGGATGTCGTCACCTACAAAGAATTGTGGACTACATATTACTATAATGCACAATGACCCTAAGTCACTACCTATCTACCCTAAGCAAGACCACTCTACTATATCTAAGAATCAAAAATTTTATTTCAACTTCCATGACCACCAACTTGGACTATTCTACTAGTGGTATTTAGACATCCTACCTAACATGATTCTTCTATCCTTTATTTGACCAATGAATATGTTCATATACTGCCTTCATTTGAATTTGGGGGAATGCTCTAAAGAAATGCAGAATATGGCTCATCCAGCCACATCATTAACACTGGACTATATATCATATACACTAACAGCTCAAGTTCCCTGGATTCCTGCAATAGTAAATGTTATGAAAACTCTCAGCACTAAGATCCAAACTGATCCTACCTTTTCAAGTAGTCTCAAAACATCTATTTAGTTCAGAATAAGATCAACTAGAATTCTTATGTTCTGAACCCTCCTAACTCACACCCGCAGTAGACCACAATTGTTTCTATATAATAAGGGGTTGGATGAAATTTTCAGAAATGGTTGTTGACATAAAAATGTTGACCGTTGATCAAATGGAATTAACCAGACCATCCTCAAATAAATTATAAGTCATAACATTATTAGCAACTACTGTAGGAATGAATTACTATATCTCTATGAAATGGGATGATTATTCCATGACTAGCATGGTCCCATTCTATAGGTTTACTAATTCCTTAACTTTCTCAGCCCTTGGTGTCTATGGAATGTATTAGTCAATGAAGATCATTTGGGACTTATCCTACCCCATGTACCTATGCCAATCATCTTTGGAAATGACATCACACCATACCATGGATTAATCATGTAGAATATAAAATTTTACCCCTAAACTATGCAATGGGGGGGTCTCCAGATTAATTAATATAGATAAGAGAGCCTCGACCCAAGAATCCACATCATTTGGTCTAGCAAACCCCCAAAATGCTGGGATGATGATGTTGTTGTATCATGTGATTAAACTATACAATTCTCAGTGAAGGTTGAACTATACCATACATCTAGTAAAGAATATGAGGAAATTCCTATAAGAACTGGATGTTAATTCGCATATTTGGAACCAAAAAAGGAACCACATGTGTCTCTATAGGAGAAATCACAGGTGGATCATGGCCCACAATCTCTAGATCATTTTTCACCACCTTTAGGTCATGTTACCACATGAAATCATGGAGGAATGAAACTACAATGCCAAAAAAACTCTTTATATGAGGTTTAAGAAAGTATAACAACTATATATGTAAATCCGGGATAGGTGTAAACCTTCTTATAGAGACGATCATGCCATGACACCTACCCAAAATATTGATCGAGAATGTATAGTGTACAATAATAATAAAATATACACCCACTACTAAATACTAAACCGAGGTACATTTCCCAGTCTCTATTTCTAAAATATATAATATTTCTTTTTTAAATTTTTATTCTTATCCATTTTAAAAATACCATCATTTTACCATTTTAAAACATCTTTCTTATTTGAATTTTAGGGTTTTTCATTTGGTGATAGATAACGGTCGATACTTCTTATGACTATAAACATGGAATCCAATCGACCCATGCCATAACATTTTCCATCTCGTGGAATTATTATCCCACAACTCATGGTTTTTATCTTTAGGTGGCTACATTAACTTTTTAAGAAAAGAATTTTACTTCAAGGAAGGAAGGTTGTGTACTAATTCTATTCTCCAATACCTTAAATAAGTTTCAACAGAATTCAAAAATTTAAATGCCGAATCAACATCCAACAAGAAAATGGATGTTGAAAGTAAAAATGGCATGATAAAATGCATGGAATATTTCTCCTTGTGTGAATAACAAAAAAGAATGTTCTAATGCAATTCCCTATTTCATCAAGACTAGTAATTAATTAATTATTTAAAAAACATAAATTTTCAATAAAAAAAATATTAGTGTGTCAAACAATGGTGAATTCATATAAAAAATAAATGGGAAAATATTAAAAAAATTATATTTTGTTGAAATAATCCTTTTCCCAGAACTTGAATTCATGATGGAATATCAAAGCATATAACAATTTCATAGGTGTTCCTAATCTCTAATCAATTATATCCAATTAGTAATTCAATAATAGAACCACTATTATACCAATTTCTAATTTCTCAACCTAGGATCCAATTAACCTATTCCCTGAGAGGGTGGGTCAAATGGCCTCATTTGTGCATCCCCATTTTCCATAGGCTTCCTTTAATGACCTTTAAATTCCATGAAATTTATTTCAATTACATGGGAATTTTTTGAGACTGGAAAATCTAACGGCGCTCAATTCGGATGCCCGGAGTGACCAGAATGATCTGTCGATGTTTTGTTATGCTTTAATTAGAACACATAAGCAGTTTCCCATAAAATGTAGAATAAATATTAAATGGTTACTCAGATCGGAAATCTGAGGGCACTGTTGCGCATATGATGGCGAGTTTACCCTAAGTGCGACTTACGTTTAGTTGGTGCAGGCCTCTTGTGAGAAAATCCAAAAATATTATAACCGTAAACAAATTAATTAAATAAATGATTTTATTTTTCCAATGCTTATATCTTAGAAAAATTTGCACAAATTAAAAATGAGGCCACCGTTGAACTCATGAGGGAATTATTTATTTAGGAAGAAACTAACATTGGCCGGAATGGGCCACTAGTGATAATTATTTTTTGGACGTAAATAAAATAATTTAGTGGCTATTATTTTATTGTAATATCCATTAATTTTAAATAGTGACTCGGATAATAAATATGAGAGTAACATTGGGGTTTTTAGGACATGTTTCACTTGGGAAGAGTCGATTATCAACTAGCGTGGGTCAAGGGTGTGTGTTAATAAGTTAATGATGTTTTTTTCAGGTACGTTTAGTAACATACGAGTGGTTTTTTTAACTTTTGAACTGGTGTTCGGAATTGAAATTCAAGGGCATCGTTGAACTCACAGCGTAGATATTCCCTTAAGGAGACATCCACCATGATGATTGTTGGTCGTGGGTGATAGTTAGTATTTATGTTTTTCGTGATGGAATAAACTCAAATAAATTTTCAAACATTTTATTTTTATTTGAAGCACCCATGTGAATATTGTGAAAGTGGGACCAGATGATTTTTATCATACATTTGGATGTTGAGAAGTGGGGTCCAGCATAACATAACCTCACATGTGATGTTATGGTGGTGGATACCACAGAAGCCAAACCTTCCATGAGAGGTTACGGTGGTGGGGACCACCCTGGATTAAACCTCCCTTTTAATTGAGAGAAACACTCAACCCCCCTCATTAATGTGGAGAAGCATCTTGACTTCATCCACATTAAATTGTGCCAATGCACCACTTTATTATGCCAATGTAAATTAATTGGCTTGAAACTATTAAATGTTAACTAAAACATCATTAGAATTTAGGAATGTTCCTAATATATGAACTCTCATAAATTCCATGATCATTACTTACCTCATCCCCTCTCCAATATATTTGAAACATGGAAGGAGGATTTAGGACGGATTAAACAAGAGACGAAGCATTGGTAATGTTCCGTGAGGCCCAAAACATGGAGGATTAGGCTCTCCAACGAAGAATGCTCCACCGATGAAGTACGCTGACCTCCTATAAACATCTTCCTCGAGACTTCTTCAGACGTGGGAAAACCACATATTTTACTATGAATAATTGACACACGATCATAGAATTGGAGGTGTGTGGTGGATGAGACAAACGTCAAAAAATTCACCTCTGTCCTTCGTGCACCAATGACCTCAAGCGAACGTAGGTAGGGGTTAAATGTTATTTGATGATCAGTTGACAAGCACACCACTTCTTTTCATTTTCAGGTTGGGAAGAATCATTGCTGGAGGGTTTGATGTTCTTTGTTCTTGTAATCCTCTTTCTACTACTCTACGACAGAGACTGTGGGCCAAACTAACATGGAATGTCCTCTCTGTAACCTTTGTGTTGATTTGCGGTGTCCTTTGAAATGAAGAAAGGTGACAATGGTGTTAAAGGTGAACAAGGAAACGAATGCAACGACCGCACAACCCGCATCCTCTAAAACCCGCAACACCCCCCCCCCCCCCCCCACAACGCTCCGTCATTCCGGCCAAACCGGCTCCGCCGCCCTGGAAAAAACCTCGGCTCCTACCAGCTATAAGGCCGCACCTGCCGCGTCTCCCGCTGCCAGCCCAGTCCGCGGCATGCCCAGTCTTCCGGACTCCTGCTCCTCCTGGCCAAACTTGCCTCTTGGCATACTCTAGAGCTGCCCTGGCCGAGCCAGCCTCCCACGCCCCACGTGTCCCCCTGGTCGTGGTGTCCTCTCTCACCCCTTGTGGTGCCTCGACTGATCTGGCATGCGCCCTCACACCGCCCTCTATGCCAAACCACCGTCACACCGACCTGTAGCCAGTTTGCACCCTCGTGACCAGTTTGTGCCCTCATGGCCCTCCAAAAACCCTCGCGGCCCTCTAAAACCCCTCACGAGCTGCTGGGTTTGGAGCAGTAGTCTGGGAAGAACCTAACGGGCTAGCCTTCCCAACGGACCAGGACAGACCCAACGGGTCAGCCCAGACCAGGTCGTGCTGGTTTCAGCCTACCCAGTTGGACGGGACCCGGGCTCACTATGAGACTTTACATTCATTTGACCATATCTTTGGCACCCGAAATTTGTTTGATGAACCATCAATGGTGCTAGAATTCTCAGAGCATAGAGGTCACATTTAGTATTGCTCAGTGGAGTTTGAGGTGTAGTTGTGATACGTTCTGGTTGGATCGTGTATGAATCCAACTGGGCCCCTAGGACTAAAAGGCTAATAACGCACAGATCGGGCATCCGATTGAAATGCCATCTATTACATAGATACCCCTATGACATGGATGACATTTGAGAAACTTCTTCATGGGACTTTGTGATAGTAGGAGTATTGACTAGTAACTCATGGAGTGGATCCATCTAGTGACGAGCGAGGAGAGTGCAGAGACCAAGTAGCTGGTTGAGACCTAATGACTGCTGACCGTTTGACTCAAAGAGAATCTAATAGTTGAGTGGGGAGTGCCTGGTTGTGGCGACATACCCACGGTGGAGGAGTGTGCATGGTGACGTGGTGTCCCCCCGTTACTAGATAGGGAGAGTACCACTACTGGATATGAGGGGGAGTGCCTGGGTGTGGCGGCATACCCACGGTGGGGAGCGCCTCGGTGTGATGCAGCAGACCCATAGTACTCGACAGGAGGTGTACCTCAGCAGTCCAAGGATAGTGAGAAACACCTTTGTGTGACGCGGCATGCCCACTATATTTGATAGAGGAGGAGTTATCCAATAGCTGAGGTTTGGATATTATGTTAGGGAAGTAACATGATACTACCACTATAATAAAAATCTTGGTTTGAGCTAAGTCAATACTTTTTTGTATTCCTCATAATTGAGATAGATTACTTAATAACTTAGATATATGTATGGTCATACACCTATGTTGGGTTATCTGTTGATATTATTACTTTATGGTTTATCCTTTGTGTATTTGTGAGACCTTGTGTGTCTCAGGGTCCCAACTGAGTATCGTTATACTCACCTCGCAGAAGCTATGGTCACACCATGATGTGTTGAATGTAGATGATGGACAACACTGACTGAGTCTGATAGTACTCGGACTGGATGATAATCGGAGGTGGACCTTACGAAGATTTAGGACATGGAAGAGACCGATAGACATGGAGTGCTAAGGAGGCTATCTGTACCTTCCCTTCAGGTAGGATTCTTAGAGGACTACCTAACAGTAATTTTTCCTTTCTTCCGTTTGTACTTATACTTCCAATTCCTAGTCTATTACAGTTGGGATAGTATTTCTGGCCCATTTAACTTTTCAGTACTATTTTTTATATAGTTTACTATGTGTTTTGTATCTAGTTGGGTGCATTTATAGGTTATAAAGGCAATTCCTTCCCAGTTTTTGTGAATTATGCCTTTGGTGCTATTCGCTAGCCCTGGGCCAATGGTATGTGGGTTTGTGGTAGTCACGAAACAAAACCTAGGGGATGGGTTGTGACAAATTGGTATCAAAGGAGTAAATTCTAGAGAAAAAATATGACTCTGATATATCTTTTATGTGAATAAATATTGTCAAGTGTAGTGAGTGTGGTTTTCAGTTCAGGGAGTCCAGTGTTGGTGATGAGGGATAAATATCCATACACCAGGACCCTGGCTTCTGATTTCTGACTCAGTGCAGGGAAACACTAATTGCGTGTCTATTTTTAAAAGTTTTCATTAAGTCAACTCAACCAGGTTAGGTCAACCATTATTACATTTAACCAAATTTCACATGTATCTTTTCAGAATTCCTCCATGTAGACAGCTTGCTAGAGTTCTGAGCGTTGTACGCACTGACAGCCCACTGAGCAACGAGGCTATGATGCATGGCCCTCTTACTATGTTAGCACCATCATGTGGAGTACCAATAGCACCACAACCCATTGGTCAGCAGATACCACCAGCTTCATTGGTGGACTATCCACACCGACCTAGCGCATTTCATGAGTTCTAGCATTAATGGCTTACATGGTTTTGAGCCGAGAAATTTTCTCACGCCATTGAGGGCTGGGTGGAGGCTTTTCCTAGAGTTTTCCTCCTTGTTGGGACACTAGTAGATCATATGGTGATCGTAGCTACTAAATGTTTTCAGTGAGATACCATAGGAATGGTCCTTATAGTGATTAGGCTTTGGTTCTTGGACCCGTACCTGAGATAGTACCTTCAGGTAGTGTGTCAGCTATATCACTACCCGTTGGTCAGCAGTTACAACTTTCAGTACCGGTAAAGGACACATATAGGGTTAGTGCCATACTCATGATTCATTATACAGATACACCTCAGGTTCTAATATGATCCATCTCATAGGAGACTAAGGAATAGCTTGATGATATGGATGAAAGTTTTCTTGAGATTCTATAGCTTCTAAAGGATGGCATGTCGATAGCTGAGTATTCATCGAGGCATACTGATCATTTCTGATACTCGATAAATACGATAAGATCACTACTTCAGAGATCTGACCTCTGAGAGAGGTGTCTTTAGGGAAAACTGTTCTTGAACTATTCCTCTATGCATTCCTACATATGTTGGGGTTCTAGAGAGAACCTTTTCGGTTGAATATTATTTGGATTAGTGGATGCTGCTAGTGAATGTTAGTAGTCGGAAAGAAGAAAACTGGTCCCAGTATTATAGTCTTGGGCTTGTAAAAATGTTTCTGGAAGAAGATGTGTTAGGGATAGATGATTCTGTAGGATTGTAGACCTGGAAGCCGAGCTAGGGGAGCAGCATGAGGTGGTGTACATTTCGATATGTTACAACCACCCACCCCCCCCCCTTTGTGGTCCCCGCCAGACATAGGGAGCTCGAGGACTGGGGAAGAAAGTATCTTCATGAAGTCATGAAGTGTGACCCTAGGTCTCTAAGAATGATTTGAGGTACAGTCTTTGTCTACTAATAGTTGTATTACCAATATACATAGGTACCAATCATTCCTTCCTTCCAAGAATCTTGTCCAAGACCTAGAGATTTCGGTTAAAATGTTGACTTTAACAACACATTTGGATATACCTTTATGATGATAATATATAATCACACATACACTAATGGTGTGATATAACCCTTGAGTTGAGAGTTTTGGTTGGAACCTCTTGGTGGAAACATCGAGGCCTTACGACGTTAGTTTGGGTATGAGTGGAAATAAAAAATGCATACTTAGATTGGTTGTATTTGAAAAATGGTTTGTCGTTTATCTACATCGTTGGGATGAGGTTTTCCTTAGTCAGTGAAAAAGGAAACCCAAGCTGCACAACATAAACTTCAGCATAGGAGGGTGTGGATGATCACTCATGAGTCGAGCGACATCACCCTCATGGCAGCAGGGGGTCTGGCCAACAACTGTTGAGTGAGGCGGCAGGGATGCTAGCCGCTTGAAGATAACCATTATGGATCGAGATCTAACAGATTTTCATCTGTCTCTTACTATCACTTCTGAACATCTTAGTGATCCATGGAGGTGCAGTGTGGGGACGCTGACTGTGAGACTCGATGAGCTCGGATATCTATAGAACATGAACCTGATGGATTTTATGAAGGTGGGGAGCATGTCATCCTCTTCATAGGATTTACCATGATGCTAGTGTTATTTCAGGAGAATGTTTTGATGTATTTCCACAGTTCGCCTATAGAGTTACATATAGGATTGGATAAGATGTACTAGGATATCTGAAGAATGCACTAGTGGCCTGGTTTGAAGAAACAAGTTAAATATTTGGTTTCTCGGTGCCTCAATTGTCTACAAGTGAAGGCAGAGCATCAGGTACAAGAATTCAAAGTTCATCCTTTAGAGGTCCCAGAGTGGATGTAGGATGGGATATCAATGGACTTATTTATAGGACATCTATGTACATCTATGGGACATGAATAAATTTTGGATGATTGTCGACCGACTCACCAAGTCATCCAACTTCCTACCGACCAGAGATCATGGTTCAGTAGAGAGAATGAGTCCCCTTTATGTGCAGGAGATTGTGAGGTTGCATGGAGTACTCTTGACGATTGTCTCTGATCATGATTCATGTTTTACTTCCCGACTATGGAAGGGGTTTCAAGAGGATTTCGTGATGCATATTTGTTTAAGGACTACCTTCCATCCTCAGACGGATAGTCAGACTGAGCGGACCATTGAGACCCTTATGTACATGTTGTGTTCTTGTTTCCTTGACATCGATCACAGCTGGGAGGGTCACATACCTTTGGTGGAGTTTTAATACAACAATATCGATCACTCCACCATTGGGATGACTCCTTTTGAGGTTATATACAGCCGACCTTGCAGATGACCTTTGTGCTGGACCGACCTAGGGGAGTCAACACTAGTCGGACCAGAGATGGTATGAGCTACCATATAGAAGGTGAAAATCATCCAGAATTGGATTAAAACTACACAGACTAGGCATAAGTCATATACCGATAAGAGATGGAGACATCTAGAGTTTGAGGATGGTGACCACGTCTTTCTACAAGTCTCAACTCGATGAGGTTTACAGAGATTTGGATGATGTGGAAAGTTATCTATAAGGTTCATTGAATGTTTTTAGGTCCTCTGAAGAATTAGAGAGGTGTCATACCCCTTATCCCTTCCACCTCAGTTGCACTGGGTGCATGATGTCTTCCATGTATCCCACCTGAGAAGATACGTACATGACCCTACTCACGTCATCGACCATGGCGAGCTGGACGTCAATGATGGGGAGACATTTATAGAGGTTCCAGTAGAGATTAAGGATCAATAGAAGCTTTCCCTTAGTGAACAATCGATACCTTTTCTATGTGTGTGTGTCGGTTGCACAAGAACCTGCACGAGAGCAAATCGGAGCGGGAGGCTTAGATTTCAACTCAGTACCCCTCAGTTGTTTTTCCTAGTTTTTGTAATATGGATTTCGAGAATGCAAATCCCAGAGGTGGGGAGAATGTAAAGACCTAGAAATTAAATGTAATTTTTTAAATTACATTAGAATTTTTCGATACTGTGAAATTTGACGGTGCTCTATTCCTAGGCATGGAGTGCCCAGAATGCTCAGTCGATGATTTGTTAAGCTTTAATTAGCATGTGCATGTAGTTTTCCTAAAAAGTGTAATAAATCCTAAACGGGTTCTTCAACCCGAAATCTGAGGGCAGCATTGCGCTCAGGATAGCGGGTTTTCCATAAGGGTGACTTATGTTTTGTCTACGCGGGACTCCTGTGAGAAAACACAAAATGGATTAACCATATATAAAATAATTAAATAAATTATTTTATTTCTAAAATTATTATAACTCACAAATGGTAGGTCAGACTAAATATCTAATACACCCACTGAAATTATGAGGGCATTATTTATTTAAGCATATACTAAATTTTTCCGGTGCGGGCCATGAGTGAATGTTAGTTTTTGGCAGTAAATAAAATAATTAAGTCACAATTTTTTTATTTTAAAATCTATAACTTTTAAACGGTTACTCGGATTAGATATCTAAGAGTACCGTTGGGTTTTATGGGGCTTGTTTCACTTGGGAGGAGCCTAACCTCATCCGGTTCAGGTCAAGGGTGTCTGGTAATAATTTTGTGAAATTTTATTTTGGTAACGTTCATTAAACATACAAGCAGGTTTTATTACTTTTAACCTGATGCTTGGAATTGAAATTCGAGGGCACCATTGAACTCACAACGCCAGTATTCTCTTAAGGAGACTTTCACCTCGACAACATTTGGTCAAGGGTGAATGTTAGTTTTTGTGTTTTTCGTGAAAGAATTAAATAAAAATAATATTGTGAAAAAAATTTATTTTTATTTGAATCACACATGTGAATATTGAGTAGGTGGGACCACATGAGTTTTCTCCTACATGTTGAAGTTTCAATGTGTGGACCACCATACCTTAACCTTCTATGTAAGGTTATGGTGGTGGGGACCACCCAGGCCTAACCTCCCATGAGAGGATATAGTGGTGGGAACCACCCGGGATTAAACCTCCATTTTAATTGAAAGAAACTCTCAAATCTCCTCATTAATGTGTCGGGGCATCTTGACATTCTCCAAATTAAATTTTTCCAACGCACCACTTTATTATTCCAACAAAAATTAATTGGCATGACACATTTTAAATATTATGCAACAACATCGTTGGAATTTAATATGGTTCCTAATAAATGAACCGGAATAAATTCCATGATCGTTACTTACATCTCCCCCTCTCATATATATATAGAGTTTGGGAGGAGGATTTGGAATGACTTTACCAAGTGAATATGCACTAGTAATGTGCCGAGACTCCCAACACATAGGGATTACACTCTCCAACAAAGAACTCTCCACTGACGAAGAACAATGACCACCTTAGACCTTCTTCTTCTAGACGTCTTCCGATGTGGGACATCCACATATTCATCTATGAAGAATAGATGCATGAGCCCTGAATTGGAGGTGTGTGGCGGATGAGAAAAACATCGAAAAATCCCCATCCTTTCTTCTTGTGCCTATGACATCAAGCACACAATGGTCGGTGTTTAATGTTGTTTGACTATCACTTCACAGGTACACCCCTCCATTTCTTTAGCGGTTGGGAAAAATCCTTGCTAGAGGGTTTGATGTGATTTTTTATTGTGAACCTCTTGTTACACTCTAAGGCGGAGAGTGTCAGCCAAACTAAAATGGTTGGTTTCTCTGTAACCCTTGTGTTGATTTGCAGTGTTCCTTGAAACGGAGGACGGGAAAAATGGAGTCGAAGGCGATGAAGGAGGCGATGGAAATGAATGCTCTACATGAGGACTCTGAAATGCCCCCCCATGATGCTTCGGTGCTCTAGCCAAACAGGCTCCGCCGCCCTAAGGTGAACTGCACTGCCGGTCGGCCGCACCACCTGCCGAACGAACCGACCTGAATCGCGCTGCTCTACATCTGCGTCGTGCCCTGGCGCACGGTCACCCACGCCTCCGACCCGAACCGGACCGTGACCTCGTGGTACCCTCCCCTAGTCGAGTAGCCCATGTTGTTCCTTATGGGCCAAACCGCTCTCATGCCGACCCGCGGTAGTTCTGCGCCCTCGCGACCAGTCCACACCGTCGTGGCCCTCCACGACCTCTTGAGGCCTGATGGGCTAGGCCCCATGGGCCATGATGAACCTAATGGGCTGGCCCTCCCAATGGGCCGGGTAGGGCCGACTGGGTCGGACTGGACAACGGCCCACTAGAATCCTTGACATTATATTGGCCATATCCTTGGAACCAAACATCTGTTTGACGAACCGTCAGTGGCAGTGGTAATTTTGGATCATGACGGTCCCTTTGAGTATACCCCACTATAGTCTGGGGTATAGTTGAGATACAGTCAGGTTAGATCATGCACGAATCCAACCGGGCCCTCGGGACTAAAAGGCTAATAACTCAGAGTTTGGGTGTCCGATTGACGCGCTGTATGTTACATTGAGAACCCTATGATGTGGAATACCATTGAGATACTTGTACATGTGACTTCGTGATAGTTTGACTATCGACCAGGATATCGTGGTGTGAATCCTTCATATGAAGAGTGAGAAGTGTGTGGAGACCAAATAGCTGGGTGAGACCTGACGATTGCTAACCATTTGACTCAGAGAGACTCTTCTAACCTAGTGGAGAGCATCGGGTTGTGGTGACTAACCCATTGTGGAGGAATGTTCTTGGTGAAGTGGCAGACCCATGATAATCGATAGGAGGAGTACCTCTGCAGGCTATGAGGGGGAGCTCCTGGGTGTGGCAGTAGACCCACGGTGGAGATCACCTCTTTGTGATGAAGCAGACCAAAGGTACATTACATGTGTACCTCAACAGTCCAAGGATAGTGTGAAGCACCCGTGTGTGATGTGAAATTTCCCACTATACTCGATAGAGGAGGATTTATACTACATTTGGGGTTTTGATAATCTGTTGGCGATGTTATTTGATACTACCCCAAGAATAAAAATCCTGGTTTGAGATGAGTCAGTACTTTTTTGTTTTCCTCATTATTGAGACTGATTACTTAAAAACATTGGTATATGTATGGGAATATACCTAAGTAGGGTTATATATTGATTTTAATTACACCGTGGTTTATCCTTGGTGGGTTTGTGAGAACTTGAGATTCTCGGGGTCCCTATTGAGTATTGTTATACTCACCCCTGCACAGGCTCTGCTCGCACCGTGTTGTGTTGGATACAGATGATGGACAACACTGGCTAAGGTTGAGTGTACCGGGACTGGATGGTACCCGGAGGTGGGCATTATGATGAGTCGGTACACAGAGGAGATTAATGGATGTGGAATATTAAAAGGGCTATCTATACCTACCCTCCAGGTACGAATCCCAAAGGACGACCCAATATATGTTTTTCCATTCTTCAGATTGAACTTGTACTTCCAGTTCCTTGTACTTTATAGTTGGGCTTGTATTTCTGGAACCTTTTACATTTTATCACTCTTTTGTTATATAGTTTACTTAGTGTTTTTTATCCAGATGTGTACTTTGTTGTGTTTGTTTACAAGATATAAAGGCAACGCCTTCCTAGTTTTAGGGAATTACGCCTTTGGTGCTAGTCACCATCCCCTGTCCTATGGAAGGTGGGCCTGGGGTAGTCACGACATGGGCCTCAGGGGACGGTTCGAGACACTTCCAACTAACAGTGAGGGTGTGAAGGTTGTACAGTGGGGAAATAGTAATATAATGTCTCAATAGAACAGTCATAACAATAGATAAAAATCAACAATGGAAGAATAATAGAAAAAATAAGAATCAATAAGCAAATGTGGATGTCTAACACAATTAGAAAAATTGGCAATTACCATGCCTAAACTGGTGAAATAGTGCATAAATCCATGGTCAAAGCCTACGACCACAGATTTTACCAAACATGTGTGTTATCACCGAGGCAATGAGGTCTTACCTACTTCCATTATTTTAACTATACATATATGAATAAATTTCAATGACATTCCAAACCTTGGAAATAGGTCTCAACGTTTCTAACCATGGAAGGTTACTGAACACCACGATTTATACCATGTCCAAATATACTATTGTTATGGTGTAAAATATTTTTAATAGCAAGAGAATTATTTCAATGGAATGATTTTATCTCTACAACTTACCATTGTGATTGAGTCGCCTAACTACGACTGTAACACCACATGATTTCATTATACATTATCTCTTTAATGTTATTAAATAGATTGCGCTACACACAACACCGAGTTAAAGAACACTACAAATTACCAAACTAATTGTTCATAAAGAATTTATCAATAGTTTTAACCACATTTTTAATTTTTTGTATATCCTATATAATTTTATGATTCCAATTTTGAGTTTCTTTGATATAATATAAGGTCAAATTCAATTTATCAGATAAAACAATTATTTTTAAAAAATGATGTTTTCCACCTTTTAATGGAGAACACTTTTTAAATACAATATTTAACACTTTTATAGATAAAATTTAGTGAAATAAATTTCTTCAATAGATTTGGGATATAAAAATTAATTATGGATAATTTTTTTGTACTTTTCTCAAAACATTAATATTTTGATGAATATAGAAAATAGTAAATTTTAATTGAAACCAACTTGTTTAATCAAAATAATTTATATTGTTAAAATGTCTATTTCAGTGGTTTTAATGTAAAATAAGATTATATTGTTATAATTTAATATAATTTATGTCATTATAAGTAATTTGACATTTAAATTGGACATAAACACATGTCAATATCTTTGAAGCTTTATTTTTAAAAAACCAACTTTCTAATTTTGACAACAAGAATTCATTTGTGATTAATTAATGAAACTTTTATGTTTTTAATTTTTTGAAATAGTCTTAATTTTTAAATTTGTAATATCAAAATTATCTTATGGTGCATTTGTAGTGTTTTTCTAAATATATTCCATTTTTTATGAATAGTGAAAAACAATATGTTATTGTTTAAAACAGATTTTTAATTATTTAATTATGTTTAATTTATATTTATTTTAATTTAAACATAAATACATAACAAATATATTAGTCTAATTTTACTCATTGGATTCATTTTATAATATGTATAGATATATAAAATTTCATTGCACTTTGTAACGTCTTTTTTCCCACCTTCTAGGCACATTTGAAAATTTGCATAAAACATGATTTTACTACTTCTATTAATTGTATTTCAAAAATATAAAACACACAGATGAAATTAGTATCAAAAATGTGGTTTAATGATATGAATATTTTTTTTGGTGAATGGTATCTTTTGAATTTTAGTGACCACAGTTGAATGAAAATAGGGTAATTATAGGTAAAATGATATTATAATTACCATAACACATGTCCTAATTATATTGGATATGTTTATTTCGACCAAAATCACCCATAAGAATAAAATATGATCGTTATTTATCCACAAGTATTATATTAGAGCATATATTATATTATTATTTAAAGAATAGTTAAAAGTGTTAAATTCAAATTTGTATAACCAAAACATTTTTAATATTGGGTTATAAAAATAAAAAATTATACTATAAATATTAATTAGAAAGATAAATATATTTGGATCATCATGGTTTTATATTACTTATTTTTAGACATTAAATAATTAAATTTATTTATGACACAATGATGATGTAGTAATAACTTTATTAAAGAATGATTAAAATAATTGATGTTACAAATAACAATAAAAATGTAAATTGAGACTATTTATATATTCTACAAATTGTAAGGGTTAATATGACATGTTATGGTTAATTCAATGAATTTTTACAAAGTAATAATGTTGGTATGACTTTCAAAAATACCAAATACTATAATGTGTCAAAACTGACATAAATGAATTTTTAAAACAAATAATATTTTATTAAATGATAAAATATTCCAAAAAATTAAAGATTCAGTCAAAGGGCATAGGTAAGGTATTATTTTTCATTAATTAACCAGTACATGTTCTCTTCGAATTCTATAGTAAATTTGTTGATGACTTAATATAAAAATACAAGAAGACATAGTGAAAGTTATACTATTTAACTATGTGTTAAATCTAAATGATATGGTTAATATGGTGACAAAAACATGTATAAATATAAATGGTTGAGAGGTTTTAGATACAAAACTACCATAGCCTCTTAATAAATCCATTTAACGCCATTATAAACTACAAATGTTTTTATAATAAAATAATATTTCAAACATTTCCTAAAGTTACCCTCACCTCTCTTATAAAAGGGGACTTCCCATTATCTCAAATTCACACATCCAAATACATTTTTATCTACTAACCACTACTCAAATATCCTCTAAACTACCCTAAAATCAACATAGGTTCTTTACTTTGATCAGAAAGCCAGCCTATAGAGCCATTTTGATCAAATCAAAAGAAATCTCTCGAATAAGAGTTAACTATTTCCTCACCCCTTTCAATGTTATTTTCTTCTTCCACTTCCTCTTTTTTCCTTAACAAAATAATGAATCCAAAACCTTATACATACAGAGATTATATTATAAATATGGTACAAAAATATTCATTATTCTATAACTCCTATGAATGAAAACATCACCCTACGTGCATTCGTATGGATTACCATCTCCACATCATGGTGTAGTTTGTTATTCAACACATTGTTATTTGGATGGGTATCATAATGAGTATAATTTTTGTAAATAATAAATATAACATGATAATGGTTCTGTGTATATAATATATCATCTAATTAAAAATTATTTCTCCACCAATAGAATGATATTGTCGCTCATTTGTACAAATGGATTACCATCTCCAAAATGAGATGATATTTCATTCACCTACATAACCATTCATGAATAATATTATTTTGAAAATTAAAAATAATTTTTATGAATATAATATCATTCTGTATATGAATCAAATAAATAATATCTATAACATACATGACTTACATAACAAAATAAATAAAGTAAATGATATTAGTTAACAACTGAAACAATGAAACTATTTAATTATTATTGACAATGAAATATTATAATATAATATATGATATCATATTTACAAAAGTGGTTCTTGAATAATTTAATAACAATTAATTTACTATTATAGAGGAATTTTACGTACCCTTGACTAAGGAAAATTACAATGTCATGGGTTTTCATCTCACATTTTATTCCAATGAGATTCATGCTATATTTGCCACTATATTCTTTTGTGTGGTGTATGTATGTCTCATATTGTATTATTTGTGTAATATATTGTAATTTATTGTTATTTACATCTTAATTGTATTATCCTTCTATAATGGGGTTTATTTTTTGTATGTTACCAAATCATTAAGGGAATTTCTAATTTTAATTTCACTCATTGGGTTTTATGCATACTTCATTAATCATTTTAATCCATGATTATGTATTCAGAAAATATTTATTTATTTTTGTAGTAATTTCCACTTCCCTTTGTGTGGATTTACTTTTCAAACATATAATCACTCCATTTATAAATTCTCATGTAACTGATATGAACCTGTTAAGGGATTTCGTAACTCAATTTCCATTCATTGGGTTGAACATCCAAGTCATTGGTTTTGTTTTTACAAGCATATTTATGAATATCCTCTGATTGATTTACACTAAATATCCAATAATATTATGTGTATTTATATTTATCACACAATATTGTGTCATTGGTTTATCTTTAATCTATGGATAAAATATTTGTAAAGGATTTCATATCAATATAAACGACTTCTTTGATAAATAGTACAACTTTTAAATGTTTCCATGAGAAGGGGGGTATTTCCCGAAAATATCTTTAATAATTATATTCATCGCTTTCAATATACTTCATTTTATTTTATTATTGATTGAGGTTGATTTATTATAATAAAATCATCAATATTGTATTGAATTAGTTTGGATTGACCGTGGATGTGCTATTTTTATACCATTTATGGATTATGGTTAAAGTATTGAAATTTTGTATGCTAGATTTAAAACAAATGATTCTGTTATGTATCAAACTATTTATATGAGGAATTAATTGGAATTAGTAATTTATCGGTGGAGCTTTCTAGATCTCCTCAATGCATTAGTTTTTCCATTAATACAAACTAATGTCTTAGTACAAGGCCTTCAAGAAGTCATATTTTTATTCTTAGAAATATACGTAGACGATGTGGTTATGATGCATGACATTATGAATTAAATCATTATGAGATTATATATTGATATTACATGTGATAATTCAACTAGAAGAATATCCCTGTAAAAAATTAAATGACCTTATTTGATTTATCTTTTCAATATAATGCTGAATTTTATGTTTTAAAGGCTTGTGTTTTAGTCTTATAAATTTCCTTAAATGTTTATGATTATTTATGATTTTTCTGATATATTGTTATCCCTTTTTAGAATCTAAGCTCACCACTATCTTATGTTTTATTTTTCTTAGAATTCAAAAATGTATAATACGATTTTCCTGCAGGAATAGGCTAAGGGATATGAGTGTGTTCAAAGGGGACATAATTTAGTTGTTTTTTCATTTCAGAATGTATTGTAAAGCTTATGTATCTAGTCCTTCCAAGGATACTAAACTAATAGTCCTTTTGTGAATTGATCTCTTGTGATTATGAAAATGTTATATAATAATGCTCAGAATCTAGGTAACTGGGGTCTGGGAGTTACAGTTTGTATCAGTGGAAGATTTGTACAACACATGGAAACTAGATTTAGGAAAACTATGATAAGAGAACATTATAATATGATAAAAATTGAGGATTGGTATAAAATAACATCCATAAATTTTAGAAGTGTAAATTTAATGTCTGTTTTTTTTAAAAATACATCCCTATATGGATAAAAGAAGGTAGAGGAGGCTTTGGAAATGATATACCTAGGAGTGAAAACTATGACAAAGTGTTTGGGGATTGACCAAAGGTATCCAGGTACAGGTCAATCGGCCATGCTGCACTCTTGGTTACGACCCACCTGGGTGATATGCTATGGATAATTCACATTATCATTGAAAACCAATTTATAGTTATTGGAATAAGGTGTGAATGAATAACCGTGCTTAATCCTAAGGTGTTTTAGATTGAAAATATTGTTTCATTATTTTAATTAAATTGTTTTATGACTATTATTACTCACACTATATTTATTTTTTTAGTTAGTGGATGTTTTCAGAGGAAGTCATAGTAACATTGAACATTACGTAAAAGGTAGTAATGGTGTTGGAAATGGGAAATGAAATGGAATATTGATTAAATTAAAAGATATCGTGTTCATGAAGAACCATAATTCCCAAAATATGATAAAAAACATACACATTAACCTATTATCGAAATAAAAAATGAAATAAAAGGTGGAGAATTATTAGAGCTCTAGTATTGGAGACCATAGATAAAATGATCCTAAAATTCATTTAAAATAATTTGGTGTAAATTTAGGGGACCTAGGCATTACCCTAGTGAATTCCATATTCTATAGGATAACCTCTAAGTCATGGAAGAACTTATGTAGAAATAAATGGATGGAGAAATGTTTAAAATTATTAATACTCATTGTTGATGGTAGTACTTTGGATGACTTTTCTCTTGTATGTATAACCCTGTAGATTGTTAGGTAAAAATTCTATTTTTTGTAGTATTATCTTTTATTATGGAGATATAGTTATATATAACCATTTGGGTTTATATGATCCTTGAATTTGAGTCGATGACAAGTTATTACTATTTGGGAAGAAAATATAAGGTAAGAGATAACATTTGTGGTTAAAATATGTTATGGTTATTTTTTAATGAATTCATCACATTTTTTGGACTGTAATAAAATTATATAGTTTTTAAAGAAATAAAAACTTAGAGACCATGTGGAAGCTCGTCGTGTCGAAAAAAGTTGCGGGAATCAAATCCACAAACAAAGTGTGATTGGGATTTATCACCTTCCACTAGACTACGTGAAGACCCATGTATGTATGACTAATTTTTTTAGATAAATTATTTCATGTATCAATAATATGTTGATTTTGGGAATTTACGATTTATCATTACTTTGGGAAAACGATTTGGTTATTGAATGATAAATATTATTTTAGAATAAATTCGCTCTTTTGGGAACACTAGAACCCTAAGTAAAATAGAATAATATGGAATTTCATTTGTGGAGTAATAGTGGATTTTTAATTTGGAAGAATGTATGTTTTTTATGGACTTATATCAATTTTTGTTATATATATAAATTATTAACCTATCATAGAGAATATGTGATTAGATTGATTACTTTTAAGTATGTGACTTTAAGAGTAGTTGATCTTATTTTGATATAATTGATAAGATTTACTATGGAAGACTATGAGATCAAACCCTTTAAAATTTTGGGTTTCAAAGATAGTGTGGATTATTCTTAAGAATTATAAGGATAATATTTTGTAACCGTCTTTGTTGAACTTTGGGTATAGCTTGTTTAATTTTGGAGATTAAGATTAGTATTTCTTCTCTATAAATGATTAACCATTATGGGGATCATTTGATATTGTACTATCTATTTTGGAATTGGTTAATGTCTAAAGTCAAGGGAAATATATAATTAATCTTTTTTTTATTATGTTATTCTATTGAAGATGATTATATCATTTCAGTTGTGACCAAGTTATCTTGAGTACTCATCGTTTGGTGAAAGGATGAGTCTGCAGTAGAAATTTATTAAAGGATGAAACTCTACTTGAAAAGTTAGAATATCTATTTATTTACTTAATAAATATTATAAATAAATTCCAAAACATTATTAAAAGTAACCTAAAACAAAAATGTTTTATGTTTACTCTTCCTATTGGTTAATCAAAGAATGCTTAACCCATCACTAGTTTATGGTTTTCTAGATGTTAACTTTTTCCTGATCATGTTTTTAATCACTTTACATCATAACATGATGGTTTGTTTTCTCTTCCTTATCCATGTTTTCCTACATGGAACCTTATTATGGGTTATCTTGGGTGACCTTTTTTACTTCAATTTCTTTATTTTAATGTGATAATTTTATCAACACTTTTTCTGATGTGGGATTTCAACATGGTTGTTTTGAAAAGTCAAACCCCTAGTTTTTGTTTCCGTGTTTAAA
This sequence comes from Viscum album, assembly GCA_963277665.1. Taxonomy (NCBI): domain Eukaryota; kingdom Viridiplantae; phylum Streptophyta; class Magnoliopsida; order Santalales; family Viscaceae; genus Viscum; species Viscum album. Next base: position 2,063,280,962 of record OY728140.1, read on the forward strand.
TTTAGAGGAAAAAATTAATTTAAGGAAGGGATAATGTTACTCCACAAGATTTCAGAGTATGATATCTCATTAAAGTAATTCAATAGTTTTCTTACATAAAACACTGATTTTGAGCACACCACAACATACCAAACTAGTCAATAAAAAAGAGTTTATGAATAAAATTAACATCATTTATAATTTTATATATATCTTATATAATTTTAACATTAAACTTTGTAGTTTATTGTCCATACTATAAGGAAAAATTCCATTTTTCAGATAAAAGAAATATTTTTCAGAAATGGGTTCCATTCCACATTTTAATGGAGAATCATTTTTTAAACAAATATTTGAAACTTTTATATATTTAAGTTGTTGAAAATAAATTATAATTTTGAAGAGGGACATAAAAATTTAGTTTGAATAATGTTTTCTTACTTTTCTGATAACTTTTACATTTTGAGAAAATGTGAAAAATTCAAAATTCTAACTGAATGTAATTTCACATTTAAATTGGACATAAACACAAATCAATCTCTTGAAAGTTTTTACTTATTAAAAACACGCTTTTTTGTTTTGACATCATGAATTAATTTTAAATTAATTAATGAAACTTATATGTTTTTAATTTTTTATAATATACTTCATTTTTGAATTTGGAATATCAAAAATTTCTTAGGGTGAATTTTAAGTGTTTTTTTGAAAATATTCAATTTTTGATGAATAGTGAAAAACACTAAGATATTGTTTAAAACCAACTTATTTTTTAAATAATGATTAAAAATTTTCAATAAATTTTATATAAAAATATATACATAATACCAATAATATTCCAATTTAATTCACCGAATTAATTTTATAAAGTGTTTAGATATCTAAAATTTTATTCAACTTTTAAACGTCTTTTTACCCACATTCTCCTCACATTTTCCAATATTCATATAATTTAATTTACCACTTATGTGATTGGAATTTAAAATATCCAAGATTCACAGTTGAAATATTTATGTAAAATATGGTTTAATAAGATGAAAATAATATTTGGAGAATAGGAACATTTCAATTTTATTTACCACTCTTAAAAGTAAAACGAGTAATTAAAGGTAAAAATTATATTATAATTACCCCAACACATGTCATAATAATATTGGATATGTTCAATTGGACAAAAATCATAATTTTCAATAAAATATGATACTTTTTGATCCACTGGGATTAGATTATGACATTTATTATTATTTTATTTAAGGATGAGTTAAAAGTGTTAAATTCAAATTTTCATAATTAAAACATTCATAATATAGGGATATACATAAGATAAATTCTACTAAAAAAATTCATTAGATAGTTAAAACAATTTCCTATATCATGTTATGTTATTTAAAAAAATTATTCATTAAATAATTAAATTTACTTATGACACAATGATGATGAAGTAATTATCTTATTAATGAAATATTAAAACAACTGATGTTATAAATATCAAAATAAACATAAATTGAGAATTTTTATTTATTACACTTAATTTATAGGATAATATGACTTGTTAAGGTTAATTAAATTAATTTTTGTATAAGTAATCATGTCGTTATTACTTACACAAAAACCAAAAACTAAATAGTTTCAAAATTGACATAAATGTGTTTTCAAACAAATACTATTTTATTACATGATAAAATAATCCTAATTATATAAGATTCGAAAAAAGGATGTATATAAGGTTATATTATTCATTAATTAACCACTTTAGTTTCTCTTGGAATATTATAGTAATATTATTAACCATATAATATAAAAATACAGGAAAATATGGTAAAGTTAAACTATTTAACTAAGAGTTAACTCTAAATGATATGGTTAATATTGTGACCTAATCTTGTATAAAACATATTGTTTTAGAGGTTTTGGAACCATAACAACCTTAAACTCTAAATAAATCTTTTTAGATCCATTTATAATAGAAAAAAATATTTTATAATAAAATAATATTTCAAGCTTTTCCTAAAGTGCCTCTCAACTCTCTTATAAAAAGGAACTTCCACTTCTCTCAAATTCACACATCCAAATCCATTTGTGATGGAAAACCCCTTTCCCAATATACTACCACATACCATATATTCATCCTATAGGCATTACATTGATCATAAATCCACTCTAATGGTCCCTTTTGATCAAATCAAACGAAACACTAGAAGAAAAGGTAAATATTCTGTCACCTCAATAAAAGTTCTTTTCTTCTTGAACTTCTTCTTTTATTACACACCAAAATTATAACTCCAGTGCCATATACAAAATTTGATATTATTATAAATATTATATAACCATATTCATTATTCTATCAACCCTAGGAATGAAAGGTCACCATACATGTGTACGTATGACTTATTGTGTCCACGTCGTGGTGTAGTTTGTTATTCAACACATCATTATTAGGATGGGTATAATAATGACTATAATTTATGTAAATAATAAATATAACATGTAAATGGTTATTTTTATATAATATACCATCCAATTACATACTATTTAACGATCAGTAGAATGATATTGTCACTTGTGTATACAAATGGATTACTCTCTCCACGACGGGATGAGATTTCATTCCCCAACATAACCATTCAAGAAAAATTTTCATTTGATGATTTAAAATAATGTTTAAAAACATAATATTATTCTTTATATAAATCAGATACATCTTATCCATAATAAAAATGACTTATATAACAAAATATATAATTTAAAATGGATTAGTTAACACCCGAAACAATGATATTATTGAAATATTATTATCAAATAATTATTAAAAGAACATATATGATATAATATTTATGTATGTGGTTCTTTTATAATTTAATAAAATTTAATTTACTATTATACAAGAGGATAACGTACCCTCGACTAAGGAAAATTAATAGGTAATGAGTTTTCATATCACTTTTTATTCCCATGAGATTTATTTCATATTTTCCCCTAGTTCTTTTTGTGTAGTGTATGTGCTTCACATGATTGTATTAATTGTGTAATATACTATAATTAATCATTATTTAAATATTAATTGTATTATCCTTCTTTCATGGGGAATATATTTCTTTTTACCAAATCGGTCTGGTAATTTTTTATTTCAATTTCCACTCATTGGGTTTTACGCATACATCATTGATCATTTTACTCCACGTTTTTTCTGTGAAATCACTATTTATTTATTTTTGTAGTAATTTAAACTACACATTGTGTGGATAAAATTTTTATACACATAATCAATCCATTTATAAATTTTCATTTCGTTGATATGAATGTGTTATGGGAAATTGTAACTCAATTTCCATTCATTGAGTTGAACATCCAAGTCCTTGGTTTTGTTTTTACAATATTTTGTGTGAATGTTCTATGATTGATTTACTCTGAATAACCAATCACATTGTGTATATTTATATTTATCACACATAATTATGTCAACGATTTATCCTTAATATAATGACATAATCTCTATAATGTATTTCTTTTCAATTTACATTCAATTGAGACTTCTTTGTTGTTATGCACCAATTCACTTTTATATGGTGTATATAGTATCCATTGACATATTATATCATGAGTCTCATTATAACCAATATATTATAAGTTTTTATTAATGTTATTCCTCAATTATTTTTATTCATGTGTCTTCCATTTTGATAGGAATAGAAAAACTAAAATATTATTTTATATTTTATAAAGAGTTATACTTCTAAGTAATTATCCTTAATGTCCATGTTTAAAACATGGTTTTAAGGATTCATTTATTTGAAGATGATTTTTTTGAAGTTATATTCAAATGTTTCAAAGTGGAATGGGACACGTTTCTTAAAAGATTTATTTTAAATGACTACCTTGATAAATAGTAAGACTTTTAAATGTTTTCGTGAAAAAAGATAAATTTCTCTCAAATAGTTTTACTGATTATTTTCATCAATGTCAAAAAAATATAATGGTATTTTATTATTAATTGTGTTTTATTTATTATAATACAATCATCCATATTATACTGAATCAGTTCTGTTTCATTGTGGATTTGCTATTATTATACCATTCATGGATTATGGTTAATGTATTGACATTTCTTATATAAGATATAATATGAATTAATATGTTTTGATTCATCCTTTTAATACGATGAAGGAATTTATCTTAGTAATTGATGGGTGGAGCCCTCTATATCTCATCAATGCATCGATAGGTATCATTAGACAATCTAGTGTCTTGGCACAAGGCGTTGACAAAATAATATTTGTAATTTTGTTACAAGGGCTTGAATATGTGGTTATGATGTCAGACATTAGGCATTCTATTATTATGAGAATGGATATTGATATTAAATATGATTATTATACTAGTAGGATATCCATGTGAAAGTAGATGGAATTATTTGATTAATCTTTGACCTATTTTTCTGAATATTACATTTAAAAGTTATGGGGTTTGGTCTTATAGATTTCCTCACATGTTTATGATTATTTATTAATTTTTTTGCTATATTGTTATCCCTACTCGGAATCTATGCTCACCCATTTCTGATGTTTAATTTTTTCGGGATGAAAAAAATTATATTATGATTAACCTGTAGGAATATGCTAAGAGATATGATTGTGTTCATAGGAGAAACAATTATTTGGTTTTTCTATTTCATAATGTAAAGTAAAACTTATGTATGTTTCTAGTACTTCTTAGGATACTAAACTAGTTTTTTGAGACATGATCTCTTGTGATCATGAAAATGTTATTTAATAATGCACCGACTCAGGGTAACTAGGTTGGGGGTGTTTCTTTGAAATAGAAGAGGACTACAAGTATATCTATATATATAATGTTTGAAATATTATTAAAAACTATGTTAGTAGCCTGAAAACCATAGAAATAGGGCATCCCACTCTTCTTCTGAAAGAATGTTTTTCTCTCACAGAAGCAAAATAGACCTAGAAACAAGATTTTGAAAACCTAGGGCTATAGGTGTATCATATAGCCATAGTTATATAGAGATGTGGAAATTGTCTCTGAAGAAATTTATATAGCCACAGTATGAACAAAATCATTTCTATATCCTACCTATAGCCATGGTTTTCAAACCCATGGATTTAGATACATGGAAGTGTCATATTTTAATGGTTGAGAAAATAAATTATATTTGTATTTCAGAAGCCAAATAAATATAAAACTGAAGAACTGTTAATAACACAAAATCTAATAAGAGGGATGCTAATAAATGGATTCATTGAATTATATAATGAAAAATGAGTTGGGTGATAAATGAAAGCTATACAATAGTATAAAAAAAATTTCTCAATAAATATCTTGATACCAAGTCCATTCCTCTTATACTACACTCAAACTACGTAAGAAATTATACAAACTGCCACAAGGAATTTCCCGTAACCATTATTTTTCAAAGATAACCATCTCATGTACTAGAGGTAGCCTAAGTATGGTGTGAGATAAAAATCACATCAGGACACCACCAATTATGTCTATGTATAATTAGAATTGTGCCAAAATCCTAATAATTTTTTTAATAATAATAATTATAAAACAATCATAAAATACATAAACATATCCCTTAGGTTCCAATCAAATACTCGGTGAGTCAACATGCTTCATATCTTTGCTATAATGTGTGTTTGATCATGTCAATATATATAAATAGTAATAATAATATATATAGTTCAGTTCTATAGTGAATCCCCCAAAATCATTTAATGGGTGATAATATTATCTTTTAATGATGATGAGAGACTAGGGAAACACACCAAGACGAATACAACTCTCCTGACAGATCATGGAGTAGACACTAGACGATGGAATAAATTAAAATACCATATTCATGTGTTATTGAGATCAATAAATGAGAATAATTAGTTATGATTCACTAATGGAGGAAAAGGAAAAACAGAAAAATAGTTATAACCTAAGGTGGGATGGTTATTTCACCCAAAAATACCAAGCATGATGGTTTTCTATGGATAAATAATCCCAAAATTGTTAGGTGAATCATTTGGTTAACAATGTACAACACGTGAAAAATGGATTTATCCTATATTTTCAATAAGATGAAGTGTCTTGAACTTTGGTTCACATGCTTGTAGAAAAACCATGATGCTTAGATGGTTTTCACAATTTGGACCTCCATACTCTCATCAATCCATGGACGCACCTAGGACCTTTGTCACATGATTAAAAATCAATACATGGGTCCTTAAAGGTATTGAAATTGAAAAAATAGAATTGTAACTTCATTGCATATACAGATTGTTAAACTGATTATAATGGTCATCAATGTATTTTTCATCATTAATAATGTTAGTTTCCTTGGGGCCATTGATGACATTGGTATTTGATATGCAATCTGGTTAATTAGATTCATCAATGAAAATATAACCATTGGTTTCATAGACATCATTGGGTAATCTAGGTGACTACTTCCATTAATGAAATTTGTGATTTTGATGACTTTATAATACCACCTCGTACCCATGCTATCGTGTTCAATGCATGAAATCACTTTTTATATTTATTTAAAAAATAAATTTATCGATTACAAAACACATATTAATATGCAAGAAATTTTTTTGGTCTAGGTTTTAGAGGATTTGACAACACCCTACAATTATTAGAGTCGAAAAAATCTAAAACATAATTCATACTATTGTTTCAAACGTGCTTACTATAAAAGAGAATATGATTGAATTTGAACATATATGACACTTGTGAACGACATTTAAAACATGTGATTTGCTTTTAATTTCCTACAATTGATTTTTAAAATCATTGAAATTACATTTATGAAATATTTCATCAAAAAAACATCGATAGAATTTTTATAAATTATTTTGATAATAGAAAAAAATCTATAATACTTTTGAAAACATAATTGATATTGATTATGATTTAAAATATTGTATCACTACCGAAATTACTTACGTACAGAAATTTATTTTAATATATTACGTCGATTTTTAGAAATAATTAAACATGATTTTAAAAAAAGAAACACTATAGACAATTCGAATATTGAAGTCTATCTTGGGCCTACCCACATGTTGAGGGATGTGTTCACTCTCCAATTCCCAATCATATATACAATACTCATGTTCAGGGTTTTAATAAAACATTTCAAGCTAGTTATTTATATATACTTACACTTTACAATATATTTTCTACATTAAAAACATGGAAAATATTTTTAATAAATAATTTTTTTTATATATATACATATTTATATATATATACCATACCAAGAAAACATCTCCAGGATTTGAAATAATAAAATATCATGTGAACACGTCTTCTCTTGATAGGATTGTAATTTTCCTTAATATTTTCCATTAATGAATTGTTAATTAAAAATAAATTCTACAATAGAATTTTTTATTCATACAACATACCTATAAATTAATAATAAATACAATTCATGGTTAACATGTCATGATCTAAGATGATGGGCATATCATATTAATGAAATCCATGATTTTTGATAAAATAAATTTAAAGCATGGGAATTTGAACTTATTGCATAAATCATACTTTCGTAGAAATGTAATTTCTTTATTAAAAGGTCATAAAAACATAAATTTAAATAGAACTAAGTTGAAAATACATTCTTGTAATAAATTTGAGTAAAATATGACAATATATATATATATATGCAACAAAATTTTTAATATTTGTAAAGATGGTTTACCCATGAAATTAAAATTTAAAACCATAAATTTTGATGTGAATAAATATTGTTAATTAATAGAAACAATTTTGATGAAAACATAATTTAAATTCATCATTACCATACAATTTCATTGGAGTGTTCTTCTATTTTGTCAAATAAAAACAATCAATCTCTTATATTCCCTATCTCACCTTCTCTCAGAAGTGGAAAATGGAAACATGGAACTCAAAATTTCTTCTGGACTTACTAATCTAACTCCATTATCTATACGCCATGAATTGAAAATTATGAATATGATTTTATTTAAACATTCCAATAGATTTATAATGATTGGATCTGTAAGTTGATATAAACATATGTAAAAATGAAGTAGATTCAGTGAATTCAAAATGAACGTGAAGCAGTTATATTTTACATTTATAAAAGAATCTAGATGGGTTGATATGTGGTTTCATACTTATGTACATGTACATAGATGCTTAATATAGATTTAATACTCACTGAATCATTGTTGAGAGATCGAAATAGATAATGGAATTATTAATTATTCAATAATTTATGTTTCGGTAGTAACCCTTTCCATGAAATTGTAAACTATAGAAATAGTTTTTAATAAAATTAAACATAGTGAATAAATGAAATGAATACTTCGATCGAAAACCATTAAATATTTTCTTCAAATCTAAACCAAAAACTCAACGGATAAAACAAATGAACCACAAAAAATAATCAAACATGAAAACGTAAAGAATTTCCTTTTTATGACAAACAAATAAGATGAAACGGAATGAAATTAAATTTACAAGAACTCTATTTGTGCATTGAATATACTACGACATCACTCTGTCCACACTCATCTACCTCCATATCACTCATGTGTCTCAACTAGATGTCCATTGACTGACTATTTTCTTATTCTAGTGTCCTTGGCCACACTCAGCCTTGCCTCCTCTAAAGCCTATTTGGCCCGAGTTTCTTCTTGGTTAAAACACGAATCTGTATTCAGAAAACCATAACATCACTTTATTTATACTCGGTTTCTACAAGAGAATCAATTGATTCATCATCCTTCTTCTCTGCCTCCTTTCATTATTTCCCAGTTTATCCTTGAAAACCCTCCTCCTTGTGTCCTTATGATTTCAACATTTTTTATTTCAATTTATGAAATTATATATATATTTATTCACCAAAATCTTTATTTCCTTGAGTGGTTATTATTATTATTATTAATATTATTTTCATATTTATAGCTCAATTAATAAACATACATTTATATTTCCATCTTATTAAATTAAAATATAGCTTTTTTAAATTCAAATTTTAATAATAATTAATAATCCTAAAAAATTCATTTATTATTATTTTGGTATGTTTATAAATTTATTTAATATATTACATAACACCAATATAATAATAATATAATCATATATGTATTTATGATAAATAAAACATATATATAAATAAAACATATAAAATAATATTATAATACACATATAAATTTTTTTAATTCTCAATATATTATTTTTAATTATATTCATTTTTTAAAAATAGATATTTTTTATTGAAGAATATAATTTAATATTATTTCTATATTGCACATTTTGTTTATAAATAAATTCCTATAAATATGATGGTTTTATTATACAATATTATTATTGACAATTATTTATAATATGCCAATAATCTTTTTACGTAGAATCTAAATTTGTCACAAAAAATAAATAAAAATTAAACTGGATTTTAAAAAGTATTATTTTAATTTCATATCACCAGTTTTTAAAAAAAAATTAATTATGATTTATTCATTTACCTAATTCCCAAAATTTTTATATAACATTTCATTTAGAATTTTATTATTATTAATACTAAAATTAAAATATTTTTTAATTAAAAAAATTAATAAATATTTTTACTAAATATTTGGATGTTTCATTCTCTCCCCATAGCTTTAAATGAATTCTGCCCTCATAATTTGTTTGTCATATTTTCAAATATTCTGATTTTGCATATTTATAATAAATAAAACCATAAATTTTATGGGGACATTATTTCCTAATGAAAATTATATCATGAATATTTAGTTTTCCTCAAAATAATTCATATACACTCCAATGTTTTCTAGACCATTAATCTGATTCCAATTGAAACACCATAAACCCACAATATCAAGATCAATGCATAAAAATGAAATGTAATGTGTTTATAAAAAATCATGAGAAATTTCACAACACATATAATCTGGGACCTTTTACCGGTCTAGGTTTTGGTGGTTTAGACAAGACATTATATTCATCAGATATGAAAAAAATAGAAAATTCCTATAGTGATTCTACATTAACTTACTCTAAAATAGAAGATGTCTGAATGAGAACATCCAAGATAGTTTTGAAAAAAATAATACATTTAAATATTATATAATTTTCCATTAAATATTTATAAGATTATTGAAATACCATTTTGGAAATCATTCTCTGAAAAAAAATTGGAGAACTATTTTCAAAAATTCTTTGGAAAAAAAAGAATAAAATACATATCAAAATAACTTTAAAAAACATAATTTAAATTACTTATGATTTAAAATACAAAAACAATTATGAAATTAAATACTTATAAAAATATATTTTTATATAATCTTGTGATTTTTATAAAAAATTGAACAATCTTTTTTTAAAAAATAAATTCTCGACACATAAAAAATGAAATGAAATCTTGAGAATAGCCACTTGGTGAGGGATGAGTTCACTCCCCTATTACCTACCATATTTACAGTATTCATGTCCTGGATTTAGTGAAATAATTTTAAGCATGCTTTAAATATATATATACATTTTTAATGGGAGTTTCTACATTAGAACCATGAAAAAAAAATTATTACATTTATATTTATATATATAAACCCATATATACATATATATATATAAATTCACAATAAAACGTCTAATAGATTACAAATAATCAAATCTCACGTTTACGTGTCAGTGTACGATATGAGAGTAATTTTTCTACTTATTTTTTATTAACAAATCAATATTTAAAAATAAAATCTATAAAATAATGTTTTATTTATACAAAATAACTACATATTAATAATAAATACTAATGCTTTATTAAAATTTCAAGAGTTGAGGTGATCATTATATCTTTTAAATGACATCCATAATCTTTTATGAACTTTGAACATATGACATAATATTCTTAATTATTAAGAACATGATTCAATTTAAAAATTACATGTCACATATACACTTCCAATTATGATAAATTAAACTAAAAACATGGGAATTTGAATCAATAATGTAATTAAAACTATCCTATAAAATTAATTCCATTATTAAAATTCTATAAAAACATATACACAAAAAGAACTAATTTTAAAACACGATCATGTTATAAATTTCAGTATAACATGTCAATATAAATATATATTAGATAAAATTTAATAATTGATGAGAGGGATTACACATTAAATTTGAATTAGAAAATATAAATTTAAAGGATAATAATTATCTTTCATAAGAATATAACGTTTTGAATGAAAAAATAATTAATGGGAAACATTCCATTAACAATTTTCTGGAGTCTTCTTCGTCTTTTTATTCTTACAAAAACACTCAATCTATTACACTCGACATCTCACCTTCTCTCAATAGAATGAAATAACAACACTGATTTATAAATTTCTACTAGAATTCTTCACCACATCCAATTATTTAGACCCTTATCAATAGAAATTATGAGTATTTTTTATTTAAAATTATTATTAATTTTTTAAAGGATTAGTTGTATAAGTAGATATTTACAAATGTCAAACTAAAGTAGATTCAGCTAATTAAAAATGAATGGGATCCATCTATATGTTATATTTACTAATAATTCTTTGAAGGATTGACATGTGGGGTCATATTTCTATACATATACATTGATGTGTAATATTTATTTAATACTCAGTGAATCAATGTCAACAGATCGAATAAGATACATGAATAGTTTTTATCCAATTTTTGGTTCGAGAGTAACTCTTGTCAAGAAACATTGAACTGTATACTTATTTAATAATAAAATCAAAACATATTAATATATTATATGAGTTTTTCCAATTGAAGACATTAAACGTTTTTTTATATCTAGATAGATAACTCAATTGATACAATGAATGAAAAAAATTGACCATACATTAAAATGATGGAATCACCATTTGAAGAAGAAAAAAGTATAATAAGATATGAAACAAAATTAATACCAAAAAATCAGATATAGTAAGAATACGTATACCAAACAAAGACACACATTACTTCTAGATATATGTTTTATACAACTAGATCTCTACCCATGGGTTTCTATCATCCGAGACAAAAACATTTTTCACATTTCAAATCTCATATGATAAAACTTGGTCCTCACTCACTGGCCTCCAATTCACTCAGGCCTCTAAAAATTAAGTATGATGATTCATTATTTTGTTTTCTATTTTGTCCTCCTTCCCTAAGATTAGACTATATCCATTAGAAGCCTTCTACAAAAGAGTTTTATCTTGTTTAAAGCCCCCGTCTACATTCAGACACCCTTAAAATTCCAAGGACTGTACTCGATTTCAACTATAGAATCAATCAAGCCAGCATCCTTTCCATCGACCTCCCGTCACGATTTCCCCTAATTTTATCAAAAACCCTACTTTCCATGTCCTTATGATTTCCACATTTTATTAATTTACATTAACATTTGTATGTATTTATTTCATCAAAAAAATTAGTCTTTTTTTAAATTATTATTATTACTATTATCATCATCTTCAATTATATTATTTAATTTACAAAATCATTTTCATATTCCAATCTAATTAAAATTAAATTTAATTTGTTAAAATAAGATTTTAATAATCAATAATAATTATAATGATTTCATTTATTATTTATTTGTATTTTTATAACATAATTTGATAATTTACATAACTCAAAAATAATAACAATATAAACTAATATATTTATGATAAATAAAAACAATTATATAAATAAAACTAATAAAATACGTTATTATTACATATATCATATTTTATAATTAATAATAAATTAATTTTCACTATTTTCATGTAAAAATATATATATATTTTTCCAATAAATTTCATTTTATTTTATATATAAATATCTCTTTTCATTTATTAATTTAAATCATATAAAAATAGTGGGTTTATTAAAATATATATTTATTGATAATTATTTATAAAAAGTTTATAATACATAAAAAGATAATTTTAGTTTATTGTAAATTACTATTAAAATTAAAATCACCTTTCCAAATTAATATATTAATTTAACATAAAATATTTTCTTAAAAAAATTCATTATGATTTATTCATTTAAATAATTTTCAAATTAGTAATTCAGTATTTTATTTAAAAATTTGTTTATTATTAATATTATCATTGAATAATTTCTTAATAAGAAAACTAATAATAAAATATATAATTATTTTCAGTAAAAAATAAGATATTATATTTTGCGTTTTTAGCAGCATCAGGTCAATGGCGTTGAAAAAGATGAGGTTATAACTAGGGTTATCAATGTTAGTTTCATTAGGGTCAGCAGTGTCATGGAGGTCATCATTTCCAAAAAAGTCATCAGATTTATCATGGATATATTTTTTTTGTGGGTAATCATTATCATCTAGGTAATCAACATCATTTGGTTCTTAAGATTTATCATTATTTAGGACATGACAACACTAGGAATCTAGGCTATAACCATTGACCTATTAACATGGCTAGAGTAGAATATAGAAATAGGAAACATATATATATATATATATATATATATATATATGGTTCCACTATGAATGTATAAATAGGGGTTTTTCAAATACCCAAAAACTATAGTCATTTCCATCCATGATGATAGGAGTTCCTTGGGCTTCCATGAGTGCAATGAAATTTTGAACGTATGTTAGTTGAAAATGCAATAGACTTGGTCAATAGAGTGATCATAGAATAGGTGACCAAAAAATGGTCAAATATTTATTTATGTATTATAATTTATTAGCATGTCATAAATATATGGTTCATTGAAAACTGTATCAGCTTCCTAAATGGGAAGGGCCTACTTTAACAGTCAATGGTTGACTATGGGTGTAAACACCCATGGCAATACCAACCCCGTTGTTATACAATTACCATAGTATTAGGGGTTTATTTCCATAGCCAAAAAATCGATTTATCTATTTAGTTAATATTATTATTTTGTATAATTATATATATAAACATATCTGTTAGTTTGTTATATATTTTGAGGCATTCATTTTGAGGAGGCATGGTCCAACATTTGAGTTCTGAGGGATGATTTTTTAATGATTATGGAAATGGTTATCATGTACAATTTCATTAGGGTTCCCCTTAGGAATAATCTTGATATCTAGTAATAATGACATATAAAATGTCCTACAACAATGGTCAACTATTGTTGTTGTATCATTGAAATCTTTTCTAATCGATATAGCCTTCATGATTAGCTAGATCGTGTACAATGTCTATTCCTAGCGTCTGTGGGTGTGTTTTCACAGTTTTTAAAAAATTTAATATCATAATTTCAAAATATTTTCATCACAATCTCATGGGGTGTTATTTTAGATTATATAATTGAGTTCATTCGAATCATTGTGGTCCGTGAATGTTTTTAGTTATTGGAATTTGTGGTATTATTAGTATTGTTCGTCTCTATTGAATTATTTATTTTTTCTGGGTAATAGACATTACCATTTAATCACATTTATCAATTACAATTGGATCATTATTATTTTGGTAGTTACACATTTATTTTGTGCCTTCATTTTATTCCTATACCATCTGCATCATTAGTTTCACTAGTATTTGTCACAACATTAGTGTCATTGATATCATTATGTTGTTAGGGTTTTTGATATCGTCAATGTCATGGGGTCATCAGAGTCATCAATTTCATTATTGTAGTGATTTTATTTTGGGAGCATTTTTTGTTGGTTTCATTGGATGTATAAGTGTATTCATCGTCATTAATAGTGTTTGGGTATTTAAGGTCATTCAAAGCATTTGTTCCATTAGTCATTAGCTGAATCTTTTTATTGATTTTTTTCATGACCATATTCTCTATTACAAATGATCAATTATTCGATATAATCATTTTCATTAGCTTAGTAAGGTTTATTAAAAAAAATTGTGTTATTTTTATTGATTACATAAATTTATTGAGATATTAAATTTCATCATGTCACGAACTAGATCTAGTCGCAAAAAAACTCTCGCCCAACCTGAGCTATAGAATGACCAATAGGGAATTCCATACCCCCTCTGGCTTGCAGAAGTGCATGTGTTTCATAAATAATGGTCTGAGATTGATTTATTGGAGATTATAATCATTAAACAACTAACAGTATAAATAAATTGATTCTGAAAATTCACTCCAATGTAGTCTTAAAAATTAATAATTGAAATATATAGTTTAAACAAGACCCATGGGGTCTACAACTAGGAAGGAGTAGTAAGTACAACTCATGATCCACCACAAGGAAATGGGACATCACCCCCAATCCTTCTCCACTACAATGCACCATAGAATGTGGCTAACAACCTGAACCGCCATCACCAAGGACCTTTCCCTTACTTGTTTCAAATATTACCATGTCTATATAGGCCCAAAGAGTTATGTAGGGTGTTAGCCTATGCCCAATTGGATGCCACCCAAAATTTTCAATGTGATAAACATTTAATGAAAATATGCGTCCAAATTTTCATAATCATGAAATTCCAGCAAAAAATTACAAAAGAATAATCGTTAAATGAAAATTGTATTTTGAGAGGGAAGAATTAAAGAATTTACACTTTTATGAAAACAAACATGATGCATTATCCTCTAACAAAACACACTCTAGCTGATGGTATTAACAATACATCCAATGAGAACTAGTCGATGCAAAACACCAAAGCAATTGCTATATGTGGGGCCCTTGGTTATTCATATCTAGGTGTATAAGTAACAAAAACCAATATCCTTCTCGTGAAAGAGACATTACAAGTTGAAACCCCGATTTCCCAGTGGTCTCCAAACATCATAAAAATCTTAATTTGTATAGTTTCTATAAAAAATTCTATGTGAAACTGGGATAGAACTACTAACATATCACTAGAATACCAGTCCTAGTCCACCCTCCATGATAACCGAGTTTCCCTCATTTTGCTCAATCATGTTCCACATGTCATAAAATACAATTTTAACATGAAAATTTATATATATAAATCATACACATAGTAAAAAACTCCAATCATTTCAAATTATTCTATTTTCATAATAAAATTTATTTTATCATCATTTTCATGAACCCAAATAGCCAAAAAAAATTAAACACCTTTATCAAAATTTAATAAATTGTGTTAGAAATTTATAAAATATTTTCAAAATGTTTTACATTACAACACATCCCTTTCTATTCTAAAAGCACATTTTAAAAAAATACACCCACCAAAATATCACCCAAACTTATTTTTTCACCCATTATAAACCCCAATAAACAATTTAAAAATTTCATGAAACAATTTGAAAAAATAATGAAATGATTTGAACATGAATCCCATTCAAAAACCCTCTTTCATGGCCAAATGCAACAATATTACAAACCAAAATTGAATTGGGTTCCCTAGAAACATTTTATAAAAAAAATGAATTTTTTTTTATTCCATCAAATGATAAAACATGAGTTACCCAATAAAAACACCCAATTAAAGGAAAAATTCATCATTAAAATCAATAACCTAATAAATTGTCTAATGAATGGATTTCTCACAAGAAATAATGGAAGAGGAAAATGAAAAACAGGTCAATCAAGCAAGGTAAATTCATTAACGAATGAATACACAGAGAATCAGATAACATAGTTTCAAAAAAACCCCCAATCTTATTGGGAAACTTCAATCATACCAATTCCATAGTAAATTGGGATGAAAATGAACCCTAATCCCTATTATGGATCCATGAAGCCCAAAATTAAATTCTAGGTATGAAAACAAAGATGCAGAAGAATTGGAACTTCAAGGAGGGAATATAACCTATGGAAATGGAAGAAAAACATATGAGGAATCACTTACATGACTAATAATGATGTTTCCCTACCAAAAACCACTTAAAAATTTGGTAAAAGTATTCTTGAGTGTTATTGGGTTCTTTCTATGGCTTCTAGGGTCAAATGGTAGAAGAATGTGGTGATATAGGTTAAATCTCGAAATAAGAAAATTTGAAGTACATAAATTTTTTATATGATGTGGTCATTGTTCATGGTTTGTCTGCACGGTTATGTGAATCATGTGGCCAAACCGTGCTGCCTATTATGTCGACCCCAAACTTGTCCATTTTTTTCAAAATTCATGGTGGTTCAATAGGAAACATAGGGGAGGACAATATTAGAAGATAAATAATGACCCAAAATTTAAAACCTATCACACTCAACTCTAAAAAAATTACCATTCATCCAACCAGAACTGGAATGATGTAATACTAAAAAAGCAGGGAGTGACAATTCTCCCCATAATAATTCATTTCACCTTGAGAAATCCAGAACAATGCCAGATGTAAAGACAAAACCCCCCAAAAACGTTAAAAAAGGAATGTACCTGTAGGAAAAGAGGGCTACGAGCCAATTTGAGGGGCCATGATGGATCCCCCCAAGGCTCACCAATGCCCAAAACACAAGACAACTTTATTTTAACAAACAAAGGAAAAAAATACTCTCAACACCCGCAAACTTTATTCCAGATAAAATCACTATAATCATTCCAAGAAGTTAAAACCATCCACCAAAAGCAAACAACATATTCCAATGAGGTTTCTATAGCTTCAGTTTTAACAAAATCATTGTGCATTCTCCAATCCCTACATTTACCTAATTTAGTAGTTGGTGGTTAGATGGATTCAAATAAAATTTTCTACCACCAAGACAACCCCAAGAACACAACCGAATTACTAATATGGGGACACCGAAATGGGATCTCCCCAATAAAAACAAACTAAAACCCGAAACAGGACCCGAAAAACAACACAGGTCAGTCTGGACATTCTCCACATCATAAGAGGTGATTTATTTTCCCAAGATATAATTGAGACACCAACAGGGGGAGGCCCAAATTTTATCCCAACCAAAAGGGATAGAGTAATATTAGAATTATTCCTAAATAACTCGACACATGCAGGGTCTCATCACAATAAGAACCGACCATCATAACCTACTAGAATATGAAGGAAAAGAGAAACCCAACATGTACTAACTCAGGGGAATTCCACAAAATCTTTTCACCCAACACAAGAGTCCCATTCAACAAAATTATAAACCAACTGAGGCATTATGTGGGTCACACCTCACATTAGCATTGTATTCATCGAATACTTCCAACTAAAAATGATATCAAAAATGACCGACATGTAAATTTATACAAAAAACCAAATTGAGAGTTGTAACCCCATGGTTTCAGGCACTATGGTTTTGAGAAGAAAATACCACCACCTCATTGGGAAAGGGGAGTATCATTTCTACTAACACAGATTACAATCCTATGGAATGGGGTCTGAATGTATCTTTTCACTACACCTAACCACTAAAAAAGATACTTCCACATCATAACCTCAAACTCACTCAGCACCCCCCATTAGATGAAAATGTTAAATTATGATACTTTACACCCATGGGGGTTTTATTCACTACCCGAAAACATCACACCTCGACCTATGGATATATAATAGATGATTGAAAAATCTCATACCTTGTGGAAAGTCATTACCCCCCCGCCCCAATCAAATGTTCTCCTTCTTCTACTACAATAAACCACATCACCTCTAAAAATATATGACATCACACACATTAAAGAATATTTTATTATAACAAATAACATTTACCAAGACAGGGGCCTCAATGAAACATATTTATTTCCACTCTCACCCTGAACAAGACAATGTATAGAAAAACACTTGGAATACACCTTCATCCAGGAAAGAGAATTTTTGGAATTCTTGGAAGAAGACATGTTTTCATTTAATTAGAAGTACTCAAAATGTTCCAAAACAAACTCTTTTACCCAGAAAATTATACCCAACATAGCAAGACATCACCAAAAAAGAACCAAATAATAATTAATGAACCAAAAATGAGTGGGACCGTGAACTGAGTCCTAGGACACATGAGTCTACAACAAGCTTCTATAATAGCCCTGAATGACCTTATTTTCTACAATGGAGGCCTAATATAAATAATTTTCTTATGAGAACCCACTTATTTACCCAATGGCCCTTATATACTACCACCAAAATGATGAAATTAGACATCTTTAATTTTCATTCTTGGAATTCTCCCTCCCCACTTTGAGATAAAACCTACTGACACAATGGTGTAAAACATCACCATTGCAAATTCATGAAACATAAAATACTAACATATATTTCAACCTTACTCATCCATTCTACTGATAAATTTTAATCCAAATAACCTAATAAATAAGGTTGTGTGGGTGGGTGGGGGGGTAGAATCAATTTATTAATGTCATGAAGAAATTCGTTATGTCGGTCAAATGGAGGATCTACTAATACTAAATGAAAATTTTACAAACATAAAATGTGCGATAACAACTTATATAGGGGTACCCTAGTAAAAAAACCCAAGGACCCAACCAAGCTGGTTCTTTGGTAAAACTGTTCCACAATGTATATCTGAACACATGATGGGAGCCACTACAAATTCTTCCAAAATCATTTCCTGTAAAATACCACTAATAAACACGTCAATCCAACATACCAAAGAAACAAAACCCCAAAACATCATCCATAACATAAAATCTCTCAATCTAAAATCAACCCACTACAACATTCCCAAAACAGAAGAAGACTCACCACATTACTATTGGTCTCCACACACTCCATCCTTTATTTAAAAAAATCATCTGAAAAAAACAATGATGGTCGAAGGCACATTCACCAATGGTATCCCCCTAAGCCTCTCATAAGTATTATACTCATTCAAAAATAAGAACCCATTCACTTTACTAAAATATTATATTCATGTGACCACTCATAGAAATACAAAAGGTTAAAACAAAATTTAATTCCATTTTTTTAAAACAACAGTCAACCAACACATCATCTTCTCAAAACCAGAAGTCAAAATTTTAAACTGATTCAAATTTTCAAAAAACTATTCTTTAGAAAAACCCAAAAATTTCAATTAAATCCCACCAAGAATCTTAAAAAACATTTTGGCCAAGAAATTATCATCCAAACTAAATTTTATTCTCTAAACATACACATAAATTTCAAAACATTTCATTCCACTCAAAATTGAATATTAAAACCCACATAAATTCCTCTTTGTTTTCCTAACAATCATGTCTATGAATTCACATTTTCTAATAATAAAAATCCAATATCATATAATACATTATCAATTTCATGAGAATTCAATTTTTCAAAACCTCATTCAAAAAAATTTTGAAAACCCATTTTCAATCCCTTCGAAAATCACACCATTCCCACTATAAAATCTAATTTTATACTGATTTTTTACAAATAATTTAACATAATATATGAATTAAAAAATATTAATTTGTGTAAAATACATGTTGAAGTTATGAAAATCTAATCTCAATAAAATAAACCTCATCCTCTCGAAATCATTTTTATTTTAAAGGCATGTATCCAAAAAATTTACAAAAGATTTTTCAAAATGATTTTCCAAGACCCATAAAGATGGCGAAAGAATAATGGAGAAACTAGTGTTGATGGGTGACTAAGAAATATGGTTAGTGACCATATTCCAACGAATCCCCCATCACGATGAGTGTTCTATGACAACATACATGACTTCACATGGATTTGAAGGCCCTGTGAGCTCACTAAGACCATTAACCTGACACCCATTACATTTCAAAAATCAAAAAACGACCCCAGATTGAACAAAAATTCCCTTCGTAACTCATAACCCTACATGAGGTGCAATGGATAGGGACAATACTCATAACTAAAACATTATGTTCTTATAATCCTTGATCTGGTATACCCAGACTCTTTCCCAAAAATAACATGACCCAAAAGTGAGAACCTGCTCAGGTATCAATTTTTTCACGAACCACATCTTGTATCTGACCAAACTGGAACATGAAACCGTCCATGAAAAGAACCTAATGTCTTTCCTTATCACCATAGTATTTCACCAATACTTGGTATTATAAATAATGGTTTCAATATGATTGACATAACATTTTAAACATTTAACAACCAGCAATAATAAATACAATGAATTTGAAAATTCACACCAAACAATTATTACCAAAAATAAAGAATTAAAATAAATAGAACAAATAATACCCAAGGGGGTCACAAATAAGAAGGATTAGCTTGTAAAACTCAAGAACCTCCACACAATAAGGGAACATCACACCTATTCCTCGTCCATAACACCACACCATGGAAATAGTCAAATAACCTGATCTGCCATAAACAAGGGATTTTCCATTACTTGGGAAAAACATTTCCAAGTATAATTATAAAAAAAATGTTTTAGTAGGGTATGAGATTATTTCATAGTTTATGCCACCTAAAAGAGTCCATGTGTTAAATATTTTAGTTAAAAAAATATTTTATGTTTTTATAATCATGAAATTCTAGTAAAAAGTTTGAGAAGATGCAACTTTCATTGATAAGAGTTTTCTAGAGGGAAAAATTGATGAATGTACACTATTAAATAAATAACTCAATATAAATAATGATATTGCAAAACACACCATATGATAATTGTATGTATAATATAGAAAATGTGTATAGGTCACTGGAACACTCATAGGCACTAGCTTGTTGTGTGGCCCTAGGTACATTGTATCTTAATGTATAACTAACCATAACCAATATCCTTCTCAAGAATGAGCCACAAGTAGGTGAAAACCAAATGTCCTCATGGCCCTAAAGCATCATAAAAATTTAGTTTGTGTTTTCATCATTAGTCATTCAATGTGAATCAAGGACTATACCACTAGATCACTAGCATACTAGTCACAGTTTTCCCAACTAGATACTCCGGTTTCCATAATTGTGCATATTCAAGTTACAAATGCCATAAATTACAATTTGCAAATGAAAATTTCATTTGTAAATCATAAACACACCAAAAAAACTCCCACACATTTCACATAATTCCATTTTCACATAAAAAACTATTTTAACAACATACACACACCAAAACAGCCCATAAACAAGTATCGCATCTTTCTGGAAATTTGATTAATCATCCCCACAATTTATAAAATACCTATCAAAAAATATGACATCACAAATCATCAATTGGTCTTTAAAAACATCATTCTAATTACAGACCGACAAAATGGTATCCATTCTGATTTTTCATCCTTGCATAACCCGATATACCATTTCATCTTTCATAATTTGTTTTGAGAAATAATTCAAGGATTTCCACATGAAACCCATTCATAGCCCATCATTTAAAGAAAAAATTAATTCCAATTCCATACCAAGAAATAAATTTAAGCCATAAATACCTTTTTTAAACCACTATCATGTTATATAATATTACCACAAATGATTACACATGAGTTATACAAGAAAAACACCCAATTTCTCTAAAATTACAACATTAAAATCAAGTGCCTAATCAAATCTATCATAAATTGTTTTTTCACAACAAAAAATGGATGAGGAACATGAAAAATAGTTCAATATATAATGAGAAATTCATCAAATAATCTCCACATATGAAATCACATACATTTTGTTGTCAAAACCGAAAATCCTTGTGTGAAACATCCTTAGAACCACCACTGCACCACAAGGGGATGAAAGTAAACCCTAATCCAAAATATTGAGACAAGAAACAAACAATTAACCAATAAGTAAAAAAACTAGTATCTGCACATTTGGAAAATCAATAAGGCAGGAAAAAATTCTACGTAAAAGGAATAAAAACAAAGGAGGAATAACATACAGAAATAATATTGGAGATTCCACAAAAAAACCCTTAAAAATGGGATCCCTGGGAGCCTAAGGGATATTGTGGACTTTATATATCTGATATAGTATAACGGGGGAATAAAGTGTGGAGAGAGGATTAATATCAGATAGGTTTAATTTGAATAATATGAAAAATTTCAATGAGTTGGACACTATACAATGTGTTCCCCATGGTCTGGTACACACCATACCTGGAAGTAACACGACGTTTAGTCTTGTTATAGGAAAATAGTGTGGCTTACCTGTGTAAGGGAGATCTTGCAAGGTAAGAGGATATATGTACACGCCATGTGTTAGGAAAACACACTCTGTGTATGGTGTGTTACATGACCTATGATGGAAAATGTACACACCCATGTGAAGGCTTAAGCAAACACACTCTGTAGTGGTCATATAGGTCGTGTATCCATGTTTTCAAAATAAACATGAAGTTTCCTTCTCATGTTCTTTTCATACCGTTCGAGTTTTCAGACCTTGATAATCCTCATCTAAGGTGTCTTCTTTACCTTGCAGAGTCATTACACCGAGACGTCCTCCGGTTGTATGCCATTTATAGGGAAGGGATCAGACACTGGATATGGCTTATCGTGGACTACCAGCAGATCATCCAGTTGTACCAGTTTTGGAACCAGCTGTCATTACAGACACAGGTGCTGACGCATAGTTCTGAGAGAGAATTATGAGGTTTATACAGACATTCTAGTGAGTTTTGTATCCTTCCCCTAATATGGTTGTGCTGATGTGGGTCTTTTTGGAGAAACATCATCACACATTCTCATTGTAAAGAGGGCCTCATGATGTAGAGTCATGGTAAGAATCCATTATATATATCTTCAATCATCTGGATACACCTCTATAGAGGAGGGTGAAGCTCTCTACGTATATTCTATGGGACTATTCCAAGATATGGTTGGATGTGATCTCACAAGTGGGACACCAATTGGTTATGTCTTGGGATGAGTTCTAGCTTTCCTTATTTGATTACTTATACCTAGATACATTAAGGGCCTATCGAGTCTGAGAGTTCATGAGTCTGGATAAAGGTAATCATTCAAGCATGGAGTATTCTTCTCCCTTCATAGAGCTACAACACTTCACGCCTATTTTGGGAGGAGATGAGTTATTCCTGGGAAGGATGATTGAGGATGGTCTCAGGCACGACATCTGATCTCGTGTGAACATCATTAGGGTGACTTCCATCACTTTTATTGTCAACTAGGTGATGATCAGCAAGAGCTATTTGAGGGATTGTGGAGTTGTGAGCCAGTGTGACTCATCATCGGGAGTTGTTATCCCTTCAGCTGATAGTAGGAATCACCATAGGGAGTGTATGCATGGAGATCCCAGTAGGCGAAATGGACTTCTGGTAGCCAGGTTTGTGTGCTACCAGTATAGGATGAGTGGGCATATGATGCGGCATTGACCAAGACACCATGTGGTTTGCTGGTCGTGTGACATTTTGGGTCTTCTTCAACAATTATGTCTTTTATTCTCACCAAAATCTACTGGTAGAGGTTCCTCTATGACTAATAATTCAGGAGTAGCACCACCAATTTCTCATAAGTCAGGGTACTAGAGTTCCTTCGGCTGCTCATGCTGAGGTGGAGTTCATGCCCATAGTAGCCATCTGCTAATATTTTAGTGATAATATTGTGGATCAGCTCAGGGTGGTCAGGATGGGTCACAGGGTCATGGTGCAGGAAAAAATTTTGTAGTGGAGAAGACCTAGGAGTAGGATCATGGACCCTCTATAGTGTCAGGTAAGATTCTAGTTGCCTCAATTTTAGATTCTATTATTTTCAATAAAGGTGATTCCCATAGATTTATATCTGTTGCTATTGTGGAGAGCCTTTAGCACTGTATCTTTTCTTCTGCTGATGACATGAAGCTGGAATCTCTTCTGGGGACAATAAAGACCTTTGTGTGATAGTGAAAGGAGAACCTTCTTATGGTTGGTGGGTGTCACTTCTTATAGGAACTATATATCTTAGAGATTTCAGGATATGATGTCATTATCATAATGGACTGGTTCTTTCTTTCCTAGGTTGTTGTCGACCGTTATTTCCCTTGGGTGAGTTTAACATCACCATATGGTGGATCATTTATTCATAAGGGAGAATGGGATGTCCTGGAGAGTGGAGCGAGACTTGAGCATCATGGTTTGGGAATAGTTACAGCCATGATTTCTAGTCTATATCATGATGATCAGGGGACATCAAAGATGTAAATTCTTCTAGTGATGTATTGTTTCAGAGAAGTCTTTCCAGGTGAGTTTTCTGGTATTCCATGGGAGCAAGAGGTGGACTTTTCATTTGAGTTTGTTCTAAGAGTGGAAGCAGTGTCAATTCCTCCATATATGACTGGTACACTCGAGTAACTGGAGCTCAAGAAGTAGTTGGAGGTGTGGTAGGTAAAGGGTTTCATCCGACAATATACATCTCATTTGGTTCGCACTTCCTATTTGAAATTAAGGTGGATGTTACCATAAGACATTTTGTGGATTATCTGTAGTTGAACTAGTTTATGTTCATTAACCGATATCACTTACTATGGATTGATATCTTTTTTATCAGCTTCGAGGAGCCCTGTTGTTCTTAAATATTGACTGGAGATCTGGTTATCATCAGTTTCACATTAGAAAATCTGATATACCTCTTATAGACATTCGAATCTTATATGGTTTATACGAGTATGTGGTTATGTCGTTTGGTCTCACAATCATGCCTACAGTCTTCATGGCACTAATGAACTGAGTGTTTCGTCCATACCTAGATTCCTTCTTGGTGGTTTTCTTGGGGAATATATTGGTGTACTCTCACACTCTTCACAACCATGACACAAATATTGAGATTTTTTTTAGTACACTAAGAGAACATCACTTATATTCTATGCTCTCAAAATGAAACTTTTGGATGGCACATATTCACTTCAGGGGACATATTATCTCAAAGACATAAGTCTCAGTAGACCCAAATAATGTAAGAGAAGAAAATGTTTTCAAATAGTCCAAGAATACTTATGAGGTACGGATCTTACTAGGGTTGGGAGGATACTATAGACGTTTCATAAAAGACATATCACACTTAGAAGCACCCCTAATGGGTATGATGAAGAAGTGTGTGAAGTAATTGTGGAAAGATTCTTGTGAGTCAACCTTTCATGTGAGGAAAGGGATATTGATATCAGAACCAATACATGTTTTTCAAGATCCAGGAAAAGGCTAAATTTTTTAATGTGATGCTTTAGGTATCAGGCTAAGAGCTATTTTTATACAGTGATATGGAGTTGTTGTGTATAGGTAACGATAGTTAAGTCCACATGAGAGAAATTACTGGATTCATGATCTTGATTTTTTTGAAGTTGTTCATGCCTTATGCTGTTGGAGAAATTATCTTCTAGGATGGAATTTTGTGGTTTTCACCAACCAAAAAAAGTCTCAAGTATATCATCACATAGTGTGACCTGAATTTGAGACAATGATGGTGGGTTCATTACCTACATTCTTTTGATTTTTTGATTTCCTATACGACAGGGAAAGAAAATGTGTGGCTATTGCATTGAGTATGAGGACTCAAATAAATGTAGTTCATGAGGCTAGTGGTGAGTGGTAGCATATTGCATTGTTCTTTGAGATTCATTTGGAGGTGCACGACAGACAGGGGTAGATGTTTATTTCTACTCTAGTCATTTCATCTAGTCTTCTTGATCGAGTGTGAATGAGGTAGCTATATGATTTTGAAGGCATAGTTTTATTCGAGAGTGTGTCTGGAGAGGACCCAATTCCAGGATGGACATTAGGTGAGGATGAGATCTTGTGTTTTTTTGGTCATGTTTGGTGTCAGAAGACATATGCGAGGAGATGTTGTGGGAAATTAATTGCTTAGATTGGGTAGTTCATCCATGTGTTTCCTAGATGTATCAGGATCTACACAATCAGTATTGGTGGCCAGGAATGACGAGAAATGTTGTTGGATTCATGATGAAGTGTTCCACCTTTCAGTGGGAGAAGGTGGAGCATCAGTGACCAATTGAGATTTTACAATAGTTGTCCATTCCTGAGTGGTAGTTTTATGATTTCACGATTGATTTATTAATATGATTACCAAGGGTTCCTCGTGGAAATGATGTTGTATGGGTTGTCATTTACAAACATGTAAAAGTTTCTCACTTCTTGTCGACCAAGGAGGCCTTTAGTTTTTATGACCAAGGAAGACTGTACCTCCGAGAGATTATATGTCTACTTGGGGTTCTACACTACATTTTATCAGATAGGGAGGAATTTTTTACTTCTCAAGTCTGTAAAGGACATCAACATGATTTGGGTATACATGTATATCTACGTACAAATTACCATTCATAGAAAGATGGCTTGTCTGAGTGTAAGATTCAGGTACATGAGGACATGATTCGATCATGCATCATGGATTTTAGAGGTTCTTGGGTGAAGCACATAACTCATGATGAGTTTTCCTATAATAGTAGTTTTCATGTAACTATTGTTATGGATCCATATGAGGGATTGTATGGTATTCCATGCTGATCACCCTTCGGCTGGATGGAGGTAGAAGAGGCAGTTATTTTGGGACCTAATCTTGTCTAGGAGACCACAGATCAGATACAATTGATTCAGAAAAGGATGGCCACTACATAGTCTCGATAGTAGTCTGATGTTAATCGATGGAGACAAGATCTAGAGTTCGAGGTCAGAGATCAGGTTTCCTAAACATCACACCAAGGATTGGACACAAGAGTATTATGTGACATGGTAATATTTCCCTAAGGTACATCGAGTCATTTGAGGTTTGGGGAATGGTGAGTCAGGTTTCCTATCAGTTGCAGTTACCATTAAGGTACCTAGATATGGATAAGGTCCTTAACATTTCTCCTCTTTGACGTTACTTCACATACGTGTCTCATGTTTTTCGACCAGAATAGGTTGAGTTAGAGGTCAACTCCTTATTCGAGGTGTATCATATCCGGATTTTTGATGGAAGTGAAACGATTCTATGTGGCTAGTTTTTTCATCTGGTAAAAGTTCTTTGAAAAAATTAGTGAGTACAGGATGAGCCCTAGGAGAGGAAGTTCGATTTATGATCATAGTTTCTGGAGCTATTTGAGGATTCTTCTTCTACGCCCCTTTGCAAGTAAAATTTGGGGATGAATTTATTTAAGGGGAAATGTTTCTATGAACCCAAATCTTTTGTTCATGTTTGATTTTATTTCCATGTTATTTTGAGAAAAAGATGATTTTATGGAAATTTATTGAGTACATGTTGTGTACTTATAAGTAAACGCTATATACTATGTTGCGGTGGGTGATCGAGTACTGGTCTTATAACGGCTGAGTACACGGTCATCTATGGGGACCTGAATACAACCTATATCGGATGCTAGTTTAGTCTTGTACACGCAATTTAATCATAAAGTACACACCATGTACTTTAATTTTATTTCATTAAATGGACTTGGGTCGCGTCTAATAGATAGAACCAGCTTCTTCTTTACCTATCTCGTCCGGGAGAGAACGAGGCCTCTGGATCATTGTCGATCCCCAAACTCACCTTCATTCATCTGAATCGACCTTTGACGGTTGTGTTTGAATCACATCGATGAGTTCTTCCATCTTATTGAACTTCATCTCATGATATCCCTTCTTTTACGATTTGTCCTCAGTTGAATGTTTTTAAGGTTTTTATAGGTCTACAACATTCTACAATGATTCAAGGCATTAGATTCATGTATATCGATATCACAACACCGAGGTCGGTGGTTTGTGCCTTTCCATAGTTATTCTTCGATATAAATGTGAAAACGTTCTCAATACCCTTGAATGAGGTATTGCGGGATTATGGGTTTTCGACCTATTATAGCATGAATTTACATGATTGTTTGGATATAGTTTAATATTTGTGAATAGGGTTAACTTCTCAAATATATGGATGTTTTTTCCATGTATGGTTTTTTTGACCATTTGGTCTAGCTTTCCTGGCAGTCTACATTGTTTTCCTTGCCTAGTATATTAGGATGGAGGGATATTATCAAACATGTTGTGATACGCTATAGATTGAGTAGCCATATTGTTCTTGAGGATTACATTGACTACATTATATCATTGTGAACGTTTGACTTACACATGGCTATGAGAACCTTGTGTATTAGACCATAGGGAGAACGGAAATTGAGGGATTCTCCATAGTGTCTATTAACTTTTACATTGACATAACATAGGGGGGTTGGATGAATGTTCTCTCTCAGAGTGTATTTTGTTCCACGTTCCAAGACCACGAGAGTAATAGGACATTGAGTTCTTCCCCAGAGTGTCTATAGTTACTGATAAGATACTACATGGAGAATTGACGGTGAGCACTTACTTATAGATTCATTGCTAAAGATGATCCAGAGGGTATAGACTGTGTAAAATTCCCAAAGGGTTTATTGTATTGTTGAGTTGATGCAGAGGGGATAGAAAATGAGTAATTCAGATAGGGATACCTTCTTGTGATTACCTTCTTGTTATATGGATTTGAATTCTTTTTAATTGTAGGATTGTTTGATGTTGGGTACTTCCATATTTACTCCTTCCTTTTCTTATTTCCTACAATATATTCACTGACTATTAGGAAAATATCTTTGGGTGGTTTCTTAGTAGGATTAGTCTCACACCCTATTTGGTCCATTCTTTTGTTCCAAAATATATAATATTATTATAGTCGAGTTAAGGGAAAGCATTCTTCTAAAGCTGGTACATGGAAGCTTTAAAGCTAGAGAGCATGAGACCAATCTGAGGTTTGTGATGCTAAGGATTTGTTTACTTGTTCTTACAGTTCTTTGTTTTACTACAGTATTTCAACATTGTGATGTGTTTTGTTTCATTCCTAAACATATGTATCATGAATCATATTCATGTATGTGCTCTAACTATTATTACCTCTAGTCATCCATTGTTACGTTTGTATGGTATTATTATTGCATCTGCTAGGGATATATGTTTAACATCCATTGTGTTAGTCTATCAATTATGGCATAGGTTTTCCACTATGACACCCAAGGCCCTCACTGCTAGTCAGTAGCCTATGGAATTCAAGGAAAAGTGCTGGAGTCCATGTGACCAACCAGGTATGTGGCGTCACATGGCGGCTTCTGGCATGAAGAATTAACATGTAAAAATTACATTATTAGATAAATATTATATAAGTCATTAAAAATAAATCATTAAAATTTCTCACCCTTTTTATTTGTATCCATTTTTCTGACAACAATTTTTAAAAAAAATTAAAAACATTTTAGTTTTATTAAAAAGATTCATGTCCAAATAAATAAAATATTATTTACTCTTAACAATTAATAAACCCTTTGAAATTTTTTTATATTTTTGGATATGAAAATAAATCCATTATGAAAAAACATTATTAGTCTATGAATAGAGACAAGAAATAAAATTTTTTAACATAAACATTGTGGTCTAAATAAACATTTTCATGATCAATAAATAAATATCCCTCCCCAAAACAATTATGTAGATAATTAATGTTACAAATTTAAGGAAAATATGAAACACATAATTTTTAAATTTAAATCATTAAAAACAGTAGAAATTATTTTCACAATGTATTTCTTTACAACCAAAATTAATAGGAAATATTTTCCTTTTCACATAATCTCAAAAAATTAGATTATATAATCATATAACTTCACTTTAAACCCATAGAATTCATTTATTAATCATACATTTGTTGTATTAAATCATTTTTCTCATCACCCATAAAATTGGAATAACTAATATGGTCGACTTCCATGCCCCATGCATTTGTAAGATATCGAGGACCCAACCATCCATGGTTTATAACAGAACCATTAGTGTCTTGTTTATAATATAGCCACATATCCTTGATTTATAACAGAACCACCAATCATTATATAAATTTATGTCAAACATAAAACATTGATAATAACAAAAATTATGTTTTCCCAATTACACCCATAAACATATTTTTTGGACACATTTGAAAGAATTTAAATATAATGAAATACCAATTCCTTTCGAAAAAATTTCATTAAAATAACTAGAAAAATTGGAAAGAATATATTTCATTGAATAAAAAATTAATTCATATAAAATACATTAAACATCAAATAAATGTTTTTAATGTATAATAATTCATGGTTACATTGAACATTACAATATAACATTCATTTGGTGATTTTTAAAGAATCATAATACATTCCATACGAAATATGTAAAATATTTTTTTTAAATAAACTAAATTAAATGTACAATGGGTTGTAAATTATCATTTATAATTGTCACGACTCGTCCTCGGGGCCCGTGCCATGACTACCCCAAGCCCGCATTCCATAGGCTAGGGGCTGACGACTAGCACCTAGGCGTAAATCCCGGTAAAGGGAAGGCATTGACTTTGCAATGTAAAAAACAAACACCATAGAGCAAGAAGGCAGATGTAAACACTAAGTAAAAACTGGTACAACAGTAAGGGTGGAAAGTAAGTGGGCCAGAATACAAACCCAAACTAAAAGTAAAGTACAACTCGAAAGGGAAAACATCAACTGAAATGTAAAGCCACAACGTCGAGCCGTCTAATGGAAGTCCCACCTGAAGGGTGGGTACAGATAGCATCTACTGCTCCTCGGGTCCAACCGACTGCTCCGATTACATCCCACCCAGTGGTCCACCCCCAGGTACCATCCTTCTCTGCATGCCTCCACCACGATCAGCGATGTCCGTCGTCTGCAACCAAAACTACGTAGTGCAGGCATAACCCGTGTAGGGGTGAGTATAAGATACTCAATAGGGACCCCGAGACCCTCGAAGGTCTCCCAGAATCCACAAAGGATGAACCACAATGGAAAGATACAATCATGAAATAACATCCGACACGGCTTAGGTATATGGCCATACATATACCTAAGTCATCAATTCTTGCTCGGCTCCAACATCCGAGCTCAAGTACAACCCAGTCCACATAGGAAATCAAAATGTAAATCCACAGAGGATAGCACAACACAATCCACGAAGGAAAGAAAAAAAGGATTCAGCTCACACAGGTACTTCTTCGTATGACGATAGAGATGATCAGATACTACCACTGATTCATCTAAGCCGCCAAACCCACAAAGGATCTATAGGTACTAACCCCCGCAATGACCCACACAGGATCGATCATGAAGTTAAAACCATAGCTATTGTGAAACTCCTTCTCCATCATGTTTAGTGGGTATGCCACTACAACCAAGCACTTCCCTCTTACCTTGGACTGCTGTAGTACTCCACCTATCGAGTACTGTGGGCCTGCTGCTATAACCAAGCGCTTCCCACCATGGGTCTGCCGCTACAACCAAGTGCTCCCCCTCAAAGCCCATAGTGGTACTCCTTCTGTTGAGTACCATGGTTTGTCGCTACAACCAAGCGCTCTTACACCATGGGTTTGCCGCTACAACCAAGCAATCCTCCGTGCCGCTACAACCAAGCGCTCCTCCATCGTGGGTTTGCCGCTACAACAAAGCGCTCCCCCATGCCGCTAAAACCAAGCGCACATCCGTCGTGGGTCTACTACTACAACCAAGCGCTCCCCCGCATAGCCTACAATGGTACTCCTTCTGTTGAGTACCGAGGGCCTGTCGCTACAACCAAGCGCTCCTCTGCCGTGGGTCTGCCGCTAAAACCAAGCGCTCCCCACTATGCTATCCATAACACACTGAGTCATTCGATCAGCAGTCGTCAAGTCTCAACCGGCTCTAGGGTTTCCGCACACAGCATGCTTGTTCTGGGAGAGTCCACTCCATGAGCCAAGAGGTCAATGCATCAACTGACATGTAGTCTGGAGTTGATGTATCCCAAGATGTACCGTAGTGGTCACTACTGAAAACACAGAGGATTTCCGTACTGTTTTCATCATCGTCGTAGTCGCAGCCAACTCTAGGGTTCCCGCACACAACAAGCTCATTTGGGAGGGTCCGATCCACGATCCGAGAGGCTGATACATCAACTGACACAATGTTCGGATTTGATATATCCAAAAGTTCCGTATCGTCAACAAGAACTCAATGCAACATACATTGCGTCAATTGGACGCCCGGTCTGAGAGTTATTGGCGTTTTCGTCCCATGGGACCGATTGGTTTTTAAGGAAAAACCAACCCAACCGTACACCACCTACGTCCAAAACACGGGAGGAGTAAGCCAAAAGATCAGTATCACTTAGAGGAATTCAACAAATTCAACGGCACGTCGATCGGACGTCCGAAGCTCAAGATATGAGCGTTTCCGGTCCGAGGGCCCGGTTGGTTTCGTGTATGAACCAACCCGGTCGAACCCAAAGTATTCCAAAACCTTGAGTGCGATATACCAAACGACAGACTCGATCTAAGGATCACATTTCCGCTGACGCCGTGTTGTTTGGAAGCCCGTAGCTCAAGTTAACATAAATAGACCGAAAAGGTCCGGAAACGGGGGGTCTGGGCCCGGACCGACCCGGCCCGACCCCCCCGGGTCGACCCGATCCGGGTCTGGGTCCGACCCGGTTGGGCGCGACCTGACCCGGAAAGGGCGGCCCAGCCCGGTCTGGGTGCAACCCGGCCGGCGGGTCGGCTCGGCCGAGCGACCAAGCAAGGGAATCCGCGGGGGGCATGCTGCCCACGCGTGAAGAGAAGCCGCGACCCTGCGTGGGGCAGCCCTCGCCAGCGGACGCGGTTGGTCCGCCACGTCCCGCACCTCTAGTCCCTCGCAGTCACAGAACCGCGCTGCTGCCGCCGTGGCTGAAGCCGCGACGGGTCCGTCCGGCGGCGCGCCGGGGCGCCACCGCCTCCGGCCGCTGGCGTCGCCAAGGGAGTCCGCAGGCCACCGGAGTTGCTCCGGTGGTCCAATTTCATTTCCGTCTACACCGTAGCTCAACCCAGGTCCCATTCTTCGTGGAGGAATCAACAAATCGTCTCTGCGGGCCGTTTTGTCATCGTCCGCCATTCCGTACACCAAGAACAAAAGGGTGGTGGGTTCAGACTTGTTCGTTGGTCCGCACCCACCGCGTTAGCGGTTTGAAACTAGACCATAAATCCCATCAATTGATAAACCACATCCCATAATAATAATCCACGGACCAACTTGTTAATTGGTTGATCCACGTTCTTGCCTTGGAGGAAAACAAACATAGGTAAAATCGTTTTCAAAACGACCGCTACCTCAACGTCGTCGTCGGACGCAAGTTCGTCGTGGAATTGACCGTCGCGGAAGAAAAGGATCGTCGCGTCGTGGAAGGGCATCACTACCACGTGGTACTCGGCGTCGCGTAGACAAACTCAAGATGCCGATCGAAGATTTTCGCGGGGATTGAACGTCGCGGAAGAAGCGTTGGCATCACGGTACTCAGCGTCGCGTCGTCGATCTCCGAGGGCTTGGTGTTCTTCGCGTTCTTCACGTTCTTCGCGTTCTTCGCGTTCTTCACGAAGGAGGATGAAGATCATTATAGATTCTCCAAAGTTTTAACACCAAACTAGATAATAAAATACGTCCTCATATTATTTTATTATAAACAAAAGAATTTGAAAAACAAAGGTAAGTAACGAACAATTAATTCATAGAATTAATTGCAATGAACTAACCTCCCAATTAATAGGGGCATTAAGAATTTAAAAAACGTGTCTGTTGACATTCATTTTAAAAGGGGTTTTCGCGGGTTCATTACTTAGCGGAAAAGAAACGGTGGGGCTCGTGCGGGCCCCACCTCACAAATATCCTACAAAGAGGGTAGGATATTTTGGGTTCCACCCTATCCATTTCAACTCAGCTTAAGCAGCTTTAAGTGGCTTTAAGCGGCTTTAAGTAAAATAAAATAAAGTTTTTTGTACCACATTATTTTATTTCTTAACATAAAGGCCAAAAATTAAAAACCACACCCATGAAAAAGAAACTCCGTAAGATGCGTTTCTAAGAAAAAACCGGAGCTGTGATTCCATCGGTGCCCTCGCAATTTGATTCTGAGCACCGGTTCAAAAGTTAGAAAAACCTAATCATTCGGTCACTGAACGTACCCGAGGCAAACTTCGGAATATGATTCCGGGCACACCGGGCCTCAGAATAAGTTGCCGTCAGAAACTGAGTTCTTGTATAATTCCAAATAAAATTAAGAAAAAAATTTCCTTGAAATTTACGGGTCTTCACATCACTCCCACCTCAGGGCTTTATGTCCCCGTAAAGATACATCACAAACTAGAGAAACAAATATGGGTACTAAGCATGCATCTGAGCCTCCCGCTCCCAAGTGCTCTCCTGGAGGTTCCCGTGCTGCCATCTGATGTGAAACAGAGGAATCGACCATCCACATAGGACCCGTTCCTATCGATCCTCGATCTCCACCGGGACCTCCGCAAAAGTCGCCCCATTATCAACGTCTAGATCCCCATGGTCAATGATGTGCATCGGGTCGTGCATGTATCTCCTCATCTAAGATACGTGGAAGATGTCGTGCACCCGGTGCAACTGAGGTGGTAGAGTCAGGCGATATGCCACCTCACCAAACCTGGTAAGGGCTTGGAATGGTCTGATGAAGCATGGAGACGACTTGCCGCCTCGACCAAATCTCCGTAATCCATGTCGAGGTGAGACACGCCAGAAGATGTGGTCACCATCCTTGAACTCTAGTTGCCTCCGCCTTCTGTCAGCATAAGACTTTTTACAGCTCTGAGTTGTCCCCATCCGCTCATGGATGACTTGGACCTTTCTGGTCCTACAAGAGCTGCTGAAATTTCTTCTTTTCCGAGAAGAGAAATCTGGTCTCATCCCATGGATGAACAACGTTCTTCGCCTAATACAGTCAATCCAATCCTGGATGATACTAACCCATGCCAAGGATGACGTTGTAAGGCCTTGACGCTACTACCAAGAGATCCAACCGTTACTCTCGCCTCCAAGGGTTGAGTCACACTGTCGGCATCAGTGTGTGCTCATTGGGTCTCCTCCAGTAGGTATCTCAAATTGAGGGTAATGTCAACGTGTTTTAAACCGGATCCTCTTAGTAACAACAGAAAGAGAGGGAAGGAAGGTAAACACCAAAATAAAAGTGTCTTTTATAACTGCAGCTCAAAGTACAAAGATACAAAACATCTACAAAAAAATCAACAATGCTAGAAGCAGCATAAAAAAAGTCTCCAGGTCTGGAGCTAGTCCCGCTCTTGTCCATCTGCTCTCGGAGCTCCATGATCGTTGGCCTCAACTTCCTGAAGCTGAGATCTCCCATGTCCACCAGCTCCATGCGGTCGGGGTGGACCTCTTGGTGGTGGTGGTGGCAACACCTCGAAGCATCGTCCAACTCCAGCTGCATGGCCAGTTCCCCTGCCACGGTCTCCTGCTCCATGCGATCCTCCTTGATCGAACCTCTGCCTCTGCCTGGGAGGTCCTTCGTTCATCTGTTGGTCATCCGTATGGCAGGTCGGACAGTCACGAGACACTAGAACAACCCCGCCGCATGAGTAACACTTTCCGCTCATGGTAAGTCATTGTCCACCTTGGGTGCCTTGCACAAATGATCCTGTGTCACTCGGTCAACCACAGGTATGTCTAGTCCTCTTGGACCCCTGTGTCATCTGTCTACTTCCCAATGCAGATGACTCTGTCGCATGCCGGCTAGTGGTGGGTCCTGCTGCTAGAGACTGCTCATCAAGGAAACTCTCCACTAAGAGGGCTCTCTCCAACACCCCTGTCTGTGTCGGAATGCTATGAGAAACAACTAAAGCTCTGATCTCTTTCCTGAGCCCCTACTCGAAGGTTCATGCCCTGAAGAATGGGTCATGTACTATGTTCGTGGAATAACGCGAGAGATCGGTAAACCTCACCGCGTACTGGGCAACTATTTTGCTGCCCTGCAGCAGCTGTAGTAGCTCCTGGATGCACACTGCTCAGAGGTTGGCTGGGACGAACTCTGAGCGAAAAGGCTCTCAAAGTCCTTCCAAAGGAGTGATGCCTCGTCGTACACATAGAGCATCAAGCTCTACCATCTTCCTGCTGCCGTTTGTAGGAGGCTCGCTACATGGACCACCATAAGGTCTGCTGGTGTCCTCACTAACCTGAAAACTCGTACAACCGCCTCCAGCTAGTCCTCGGCTGCCTGGGGGTCCATCTCCCCGCAGAACATGGGCGGTCACTGGTGCTGGAACTCATGCAGTGCACTAAGGCGATGTGCATCGTCAGCGGTTGGGGCTAGAAGCATCGTTGGATCGGCGGGGAGAGGTACCGCCGGTGCCTCTGCTGTCAAAGGGCCATGCACTGAGGCCTCGTAGCTCGGTGGGCTGTCGTCATGCTCAACTCCCGGAACCCTAGCTGCCTACTGTCGTAGGGCCATATTAAAAAGGAAACAGGTGTGTCGCGGTCAGAACAGTCTTCCTTGTGAGCTGATACATGTAATCACAACGAAAACTTGAAACACACATGTATTCAATGTTTTCATGCATTAAGTCGGAAATCAGAAGTCAGGGTCCTGGTGTATGGATAAGTCGGCTACCAGACCAACACTGGGCTCCCTGGACTGATAACCACACTCAATAAGCTTATCACTATTGCTTCACATAGAAAAGATCAGAGTCCCAAGGTTCTGTTGTAGAACCT
Source organism: Viscum album (assembly GCA_963277665.1). NCBI lineage: Eukaryota > Viridiplantae > Streptophyta > Magnoliopsida > Santalales > Viscaceae > Viscum > Viscum album. The sequence continues at coordinate 2,063,318,258 of OY728140.1, forward strand.
AACTCCTCTGATACCAATTTGTCATGACCCGTCCTCGGGGCCCATGCCGTGACTACCCCAAGCCCGCCTTCCATAGGCCAGCGGCTGGCGGCTAGAACCAAGGCATAAATCCCGGTAAAGGGACGACATTTCCTTTGTAATGTAAAAAACAAACACCACAGAGTAAGCAGGAAGAAGTAAACACTACGTAAAAACTGGTACAACAGTAAGTGCGGAATGTAAGTTGTCCAGAATACAAAAAAAAACTGAAAGTAATGTACAACTCGAAAGGGAAAACAACAACTGAAAAGTAAAGCCGCAACGTCGAGTCGTCCACTAGAAGTCCCACCTGAAGGGTGGCTATAGATAGCCTCCACTGCTCCTCGGGTCCAGCCGACTGCTCCGAGTACGTCCCACCCAGTTTTCCACCTCCAGGTACCATCCTGCTCCGCAATCCTCCACCACGATCAGCGTTGTCAGTCGTCTGAAACCAACACAACGTAGTTGGGGCATAGCCCGTGCAGGGGTGAGTATAAGCTACTCAGTAGGGACCTCGAGACCCCCGAAGATCTCCCAGAATCCACAAAGGATAAACCACAAAGGAAAGATACAATCACAAAGTAACATCTGACATGGCTTAGGTATATGACCATACATATTCCTAAGTTATCAATTCTTGCTCGGCTCTAACATCCGAGATCAAGTACAACCCAGTCCACACAGGAAAGAAAAATGTAAATCCACATAGGATAGCACAACACAATCCACAATGGAAAGAAAAATAGGATTCAGCTAACACAGGTACTTCTTCGTATGACGATAGAGATGATCAGATACTGACAGTGATTCATCTAAGCCACCAGACCCACAAAAGATCGATAGGTACTAACCCCCGCAATGACCCACACAGGATCAATCATGAAGTTGAAACCATAGCTATTGGGAAACTCATTCTCCATCATGATCAGTGGGTATGTCGCTACAACCAAGCGCTTCCCTCTAACCTTGGATGGCTGTAGTACTCCACCTATCGAGTACTGTGGGCCTGCTGCTACAACCAAGCGCTTCCCACCATGGGTCTGCCGCTACAACCAAGCACTCCCCCTCATATCCCCTAGTGGTAATCCTTCTGTTGAGTACCATGGATTGTCGCTACAACCAAGTGCTCCTCCGCCGTGGGTCTGCCGCTACAACCAAGTGCTCCCCAGTTCCGCTACAACCTAGCGTTCCTCCTTCATGGGTCTGCCGCTACAACCAAGTGCTCCTCTGTGTCGCTACAACCAAGCACACCTCCATCGTGGGTCTGCTGCTACAACCAAGCACTCCCCCCTCAAAGCCTCCAAAGTACTCCTTCTGTTGAGTAGCGCGGGTCAGCCGCTACAACCAAGCGGTTCTTCACCGTGGGTCTGCCGCTACAACAAAACACTCCCCACTGGGCTATCTGTAACACACCGAGTCGTTCGATCAGCAGTCGTCAAGTCTCAACCGGATCTAGGGTTTTTGCACACAGCATGCTCAATCTGGGAGGGTCCACTCCACGAGCCAAGAGGTCGATGCATCAACTGACATGTAGTCTAGAGTTTATGTATCCCAAGATGTACCGTAGTGGTCACTGACGAAAACACGGAGGATTCCCTTACTTTTTTCATCATCGTCGTAATCGCAGCCAGCTCTAGGGTTCCCGTAGATAGCAAGCTCGTTCGAGAGGATCCGCTCCACGAGCCGAGAGGCTGGTACATCAACTGACACAAAGTCCGGAGTTGATGTAACTAAAACTTCCGTATAGTCAATAGTAACTCAACGCAACTGATGGCGCGTCAATCGGACACCTAGTCTGAGAGTTATTGGCTTTTTCGTCATAGGGGTCGGTTGGTTTTTAAGGAAAAACCAACCTGACCGCACTCCACCTACGTCCAAACCTCTTGCAGAGTAAGCCAAAAGATCCGTCTCACTTAGAGAAATTCAGCAAGGTCGGCGGCACATAAAACGGACGTCCGAAGCTCTTGATAGGAGCGTTTCCGCTCCGAGGGCCCGGTTGGTTTCTTGTATGAACCAACCCGACCGAACACAATGTATTCCGAAACCTTGAGTGTGATATACCGAAACGGCCGGCTCGATCCAAGGATCGCATTTCCACTGATGGCGCGTCTTTAGAAGGCCCATATCTCATGTTATGAGCAAAAGACCGAAAAGGACCGGAAATGGGGGGTCTGGGCCCGGACAGACCCGGCCCGGCCAAGGCAGCTCGGCCCGGCCTGGGTGCGACCCGGCCGGCTGGTCGGCATGGCTCGGCTCGGCCGAGCGGCCGAGAAAGGGAAACCGCGGGGGGGCGTGCTGCCCCTGCGTGAAGAGAAGCCACAGCCCCGCGTGGGGCCGCCCTCGCCCGCGGACGCGACCGGTCCGCCGCGTCCCGCTCCTCTGGTCTCATGCGGTCACGGGAATGCGCTTCTCACATCGTGGTTTTAGCCGCGACGGGTCCGTCAGGCGGTGCTTCGGGGTGCCGCTGGCTCCGGCCACCGGCGCCACCGCGCCAGCGACCCGCGCCACCTGTGGAGTCCGCGGGCCATCGGAGTTGCTCCGGTGGTCCGATTTCATTTCCGTCTGTGCCGTAGCTCCACCCGGGTCCCGTTCATCACTGCGGAATCAAAAAATCATCTCTGTTGCCCGTTTTGTCGTCATCCTCCATTCCGAACACCAATAAAAAAAGGGTGGTGGGTTCGGACTTGTTCGTTGGTCCGCACCCACGATGTTAGCGGTTTGAAACAAGAACATAAATCCCAGTAATTGATAAACCATGTCCCGTAATAATAATCCACGGACCAACTAGTTAATTGGTTGATCCGCATTCTTTCATTGGAGGAAAAAAAACATAGGTAAAATCATTTTCAAAACGACCCCTTCCTCAACGTCATCGTCGGACGCGAGTTCTTCGCGGAATTTACCATCACAGAAGAAATGGATCATCGCGTCGCGGAAGGGAGCGCTGTCGTGCGGTACTCGGCATCGCGTAGACAATCTCAATATGTCGATCTAAGATTTTTGCGGGGAAAGAACGTTGCAGAAGAAGAATCGACATCGCGGTACTCAGCGTCGTGTCGTCGATCTCTGAGGGCTCGGTGTTCTTCGTGTTCTTCGCGTTCTTCGCATTCTTCACGTTCTTCGCGAAGGAGGATGAAGATCTTTAGAGATTCTACAAAGGTTTAACACAACAACCAGATAATAAAATACGTCCTCATCTTATTTTATTATCAACTAAAGAATTTGGCAAACAAAGATATGTAACGAACAATTAATTCATAGATTTAATTGCAACGAACTAACTACCCAATTAATAGGGGCGTTAATAATTTAGAAAATGTGTCAGTTGACTTTCATTTAAAAAGGGGTTTTCGTGGTTGCGTTACTTAGAGGAAAAGAAACGGTGGGGCTCGTGCGGGCCCCACCTCACAAATATCTTACCAAGAGGGTAGGATATTTTGGGTTCCACCCTATCCTCTTCAACTTAGCTTATGCAGCTTTAAGTGGCTTTAAGCGGATTTAAGTGAAATAAAATAATGTTTTACGTACCACATTAATTTTATTTCATAACTTAATGCCCAAAAATTAAAAACCACACCCGAGAAAACGCAACTCCGGAAGAGGTGTTTCTAATCAAAAACTGGCACTGAGATTCCATTGGTGCCCTCAGAATTTGATTCCGAACACCGGTTCAAAAGTTAGAAAAACCCACTCGTTCGTTCATTGAACGTACCCGAGCCAAACTTCGGAAAATGATTCCAGGCACACTGGGCCTCCGAATCAGGTGCTGTCAGAAACTGCGTTCTTGTAAAATTCAAAATAAAATTAAGAAAAATATTTCCTTGAAATTTATGGTTCTTAACAATAATTAAATGTTTTCAATATGAAATCATCAATATAATACATTTAAAAAATATGAACATCGAACCAAAAGAGAAGGAAGGGTAAAATTAACATATAATTTTTAAAAAGGATTGTTCCTTATCTCGTGTCCAACTCATTAGGTGACTTCCATATCTACCAAGATATTAAAAATTAATTAATTATATAGTTTGACTAAAAATCATTTCTATTTTATTATTATTTTTATTTCCTATTATTAATTAATTAATTACATAAGTAAATTAAACTCAAACTTTTCTATTATATTCATCTCATACTTCCATAGTTCCTTCTGTAGGATGAATATGATCAAAGAGACTATTTTATCATTCTATCGTGAATAATAAGGAAAAAAATTTCATTTTTATATATAATTTGTAATTTTTAAATATCTTAATTTAGTAAGAAATAATTATGAAAATAGAGGTCTTATCCCTTATCATTAACCTAAGTTAATTGAGGAGAAATGTCGAGCCGACTCTCACGCTGTCATGGCGATTAGGGTTTTAGCGGAAGCAACGCGATATGGCGACCAACTTTCTACTACCTGGGAGATTAAACTCACACACACACGAATCGGGAATGGATGGAGCTGACCATAGGAAGCCAGGCATACCTGAGGCTAGTAAAGCTAGTAGGTCCTTTTCCAAGTTCAAAAGTTCGTTTGTAGGCATTCACAAAAGGGGATCTGTGGCTCATGTCAAGGAAGACTCCACTGCGGTGGTGGAGCGTATGCATTTGGGAGAGTACTCTATAATTGGTAGATTGATTATTTCAAAGGGAAGTATTCCATGGAAAATGGACTCTCTTCAGCAAAGACTTGTAGATGCCTTGGGTTTTGACTCTTGTTAGTGCGTTTCTCATGGAAAAGGATATTACCACCTAATTTTACCTTCTGCAGACCTCAAACTAAAATCCTGGAGATTCAGCTCAATCCCATTTTGGCCAGGTGCTTTCCGAATCCGGGAATGGGAGAAGAGCTTCAACCCCTATAAATTAGTTAACACCTTAGCTTAGGTTTGGATAAATTGTTTTTGGTCATAATTGGATTTTATGGCATCCTAGAATTCTTTACGATATTTCACTTTCCCTTGGAGTACCTATTAGAATTGATAGAGAAATAGAAATGGATAGATTCAGTCACTATGCTAGATGCCTCATTGAGATTGATCTTAATTCAACACATGTGGATAGGGTTTATTTATCCACGGATGATGAATAATTAGAGATGAGAATTGAGTTTGAAAGGGTACCAAAATTCTGCCAATACAGTAAGGTTTTAGGTCATGATGCTACAACGTGTAGGAAGGCTATAGTGTGCAGCATATACTCCCTTAGAGGACATGACTCTAAGTCATGTGGAAAGGTTGACATGGTAAAAACTAGCTCTGTAAAGGATCAACGGAGCAAAGTTTTCTTTCCTACTATTTCTAATAGTAATGATGTCCAGAGACGTGAAGTTACAAACTCTTGGAATTTTAATAGGACCTGTAATCAAACTAAGAAATATTGGGTTGAGATTGTGGAGGAGGGAGATCCCTCTTCATCCTTGCAAGCTAGGGAAGAAGATGTGATAGCGAATATGACATCTATGACTTTGAAATCTCCTGCTCACACTTATGTTTGTTATGAAAATTTGGTTACAGTGCAGACTACCTCTGATATCCTTGACACTCCTATGTGATTACCAGGGAACTTGCATCAGGATTTTCAACCTGGGTCTGATTCTGGACAGAAACAGAATGTAGCACTGGCTACATCACAGATTCTGATCCCTTCATCTGATCCATCTAAAGTGACAGATAATTATAACAAAAAGAAATAAAAGATAGACTGTGTTCCTGATGTTATGAGGATTCATAATGCAGGATGCTCAGAGCCCCAAGCTGAGGAAGGGCCAGCCAAACAGAACTCTATTTTGGTTACTTCAGTGGAAAAACTTCATAGTGTTCAGTTTAGTGATGTTGATCACACTGTAACTCCTTCAAATGCTATTAATGTTTCTTCTAATGTTGATCTTGTTTCTACTGTTCTAGGGGATTTGGATTCATTAGCAGGGGCTGGAACCATGACTCCTTCGGAGGGAGTTTATTATGATTCTCATATTGCCAATATGCAGGCGCCTGATACAACAGGGACTGAAGATGACAAAAAAAAGAAACAGAGAATTGCAATTGGTATCAAGAAAGAACAATAAGCCAAAGGAAAAAATGAAAGAAAGGAAGAAATGAAGGACAAGGAATACAATAAAACTACCAGTTCTAATGAAGACATTGAAACATTATTGCAGCAGGCTCTTGATATTTCAGACCACTGCTCTGGAGGAAGAGGTTGGGGGCATATTAGCGCCAAACTGTGTCATGAACTAAGAGACCAAGAATGCAAAATTGCAGATAAGGTGAGGAAAAATATTGGTTCCCAAGGAAGGGGAAATTAATGTATTTGTTTGCACTGTTTTCATTTGTTTCTCCCCTTGACTCTCTTTTATAAATAAATTTTTGGGGCCTATACCCCTCAACATTAAAAAACATTTGTTAATAAGATTTACCATTTACTGGGGTGCCAAATATTTACAATTTTTATTATTCGATAAGAGAAAAATGTTGAAAATATTAAATAATATTTATTTTGATGATGCAATATATGGAAGCTATCTTAATAAATTTAATACTGATATGGGATGGAAATTAATTATGTCAGTGATTAGTGATACATAATAAAAACTATTTTTTTTGTGAAAAAATGCATTTTTAAGTTTAAATGTATTTTAAATCAAGATCGATTATAATGTTTATTATTATTTAATGTGTTAGATTTGTTCTATATAAAGGTTAGCTATTTTAATTTAGGAAGAAATTAAATATATCATTTTTCTTTTTAATGAAAATAATTGATAGATATTAAAAAATATGTATTTTCAATATTCATTAAAAATACATATTTTCCAAAAAATCTCAAGATTTTATTATTGGATAAAGTTGAAATTATGATTTTAAAAATTATATGATTTTTAAAAAATAAAATTTATAAATTATTCAATAAATTATTCAAACATATTCTCATTAAAATGAAAAATTCTTTTTGAAACGAATGTATTTTTTAAGATTAAAATGACATTACTAAACGAATATTGGTTAATTAATTGCCATTTATCAATAAATTTATATTGATTATAGACATGATAAATATATCTAAAAGTAGTTAATCATATTCATACCCTCAAATTAAAAATCTATATTATTACTGTCTTCTTTAAAAATTAATATTTGATGGTTTTTTTAACCTCAGTGCTTCATATTTTATATGCCATCAGATATAGTATCCATTTTTAAAATATAAATGTGATAAAACAATGACTTTAATGATTGTAAAAATTTATGAGGATAATAATATTTTCAATTTCTATGATACCATAGACATATATATCACAAATAACGATAATTAAAAAAAATGACAAAAAAACTAAATGATCAATTATTTTGATAAAAACTACATTAATGAAGGTGTTGATTTCCCTAAACGTGCTTATGTTTTTAATATAATCAGACATGAAATCAAGAATAAATATTTTTAAGACACCAATTAGATCTACAACATATTTTATTTGAATATAATCAATTTAATAAATATCACTTGTGACCCTAAAAACATTGATAACTCAAATGACACTGATGAATACGTCCATGCCATTGGTGTCAAAACTACAAAAATTGATATCCTTATCAAGTAAATTAAATAATACTAAAATTTTATTGACCCTGTAATACTGAAGATGCTAACAATACCATTGACCTTCACTTTCTTGGTGATATCGATGAGATCTATGGAACCTAATACATTAATGATCACGATGGCCTTTCTTAAATTGGTGATACTAATGACCACATAAACAATAATGAAATCTAAAAATCATAAGAAATCATGGACTGAAAAAAATAATATTGCGTAAAAAATAATGATGTCATAAAATATTTGATTTTAGGGATGTGAAAAATTTCATAGATGATACCAATGATATTGATGATACTGATTAAAATGACAAACCTGATGACAACCGCAACCATAATTACCCAACAACTGGATGGGATTAATGGAATCAAATACCCTAGTGACCCCGAAAACATCAACGATGATGAGGTAACATGAACTCAAATGAGACTATAAATCCCAATGACCTTGATTATGAAGAAGACACCAAATAAACCTAACAAATTCTATAAACTAATTGATAGGTCATTTAAAATAACAATAATGAAACAAAGAATTTAAATTACATCAATGAAGTAAATGAATTTTACAATATATATTAACTAAAAAAATATACTGATGAAAATTGAAATTTTGGAATAGATGATTCTAAAAGACCAAGAACCATAATGATGTTGTTGATATAAATGACCCGTATTGATGAACAATACAACATAAATTATCCTAATGACCCTAATAACAATATTATGGTAATGATATTTATGAAGTCAAATAAATAGATGATTTTGATGACCCAATTGAGCTAATTCATTTAATCACACTGATGTCATTGATAACAAAACAATCGAGGATACCTTGATGATAAAGACAAAGTAAATGATCATATGATTCATTAGAAACGACATGAAATAATGATCATAGTTCCCTCAATGGTGCCACATATATAATTTATTATAACTAAAATGATGAAATTATAAACCCTAATGGAACTAAAAAAATTACATTGAAAAATACAATTCCCATGGTCATAGTAATGACAATAATAATATCAAAATCATATTTTTTTGATAATACTAATAATAGTTAATGAAAAATAAAATTCAATGAATTATACACAATTCGTGGGGTGTCAACAATATATTATTTATTTTCTAAGTGAATCACATGGTTTTTTATTCCCAACAACCATGATATATGATTTTAGGCTCAGGGGGAGAAATACTTCATACACACTATGATACAAGCTATAAAATCAGGTATATGACCATAAAAAATAACAAAAAAAATTATTTAATCCCTTATATAATGAGTGTCATTTTATGTTTATATAAATATATTTCTAGGAGAAAACCTAAACTAATAATTCTTATTATCATTGAATCCAGAGGATGCTTTATACACTATATTGGAATAAAATTAATCTCTAATGTGTTTTCACCATCTTCCATAATTTTGTCCACAAGTGTTGTCGATCTAAACATGCCTCATTTATTAACTTCATTCATATTCTTGGAAAATATAAACTATGAAGATGATAAACCAAATGGTCAAAAATGAAAAAATACAAATAGAGGAATAATGGAATAAAAGTTATGGAATTAATTGGTAATCAACATGAAGCCATAGTAAATATATAAAAGATTACATATTATATGAATCAATATGAATTTAAACATTGATATTAATAATATTGATTCCATAATGATGAAATTATTAATTTCAAATATAAAAGCCTACTATCAAGGCCACATTAAAATATATTATCTTATTATTGTAAGAGGTATAGACTATAACCCAAACTATTTTTCCCATTTGGCCATTTGATGCATCGTGGGAATACAAAATTCTTGGACCTACCCCTCACCTGATTATGTATAATTGAATAAACATAATATCCAAAATATATTTCAAACAACTCCAAAATGAACCTATTACATTATTACTACATGGTTATGCATATAATAAATGATATGAAATTTAACTACATTATTAAATTATGTTAGCATTAAATAATCATTAACATATTAATTAAATATTCACATTTCAAAAAAAGTGCATACATTATCGTAAAACATTATGATAAAGAATTTGGATAGTAGAAAAACATTGCAAACATTTCCATAATCAACCATATTTTCTTCAAAATATTTGAAATAATTATCAATTTTCATATATAAATCCAATATTATTTATTCAAGGGGAACATAATCGAATATGAATTATATAAAATCTGATGTCCACACTTTATAGTGAAAAACATATAATAAAATTTCAATGCTAGAATAAAATGACAATAATCGCTATAAATAAATATTGTGGATGGTTTAAAATTAACAAAGCCCTTGTGAAATATGAAATCATAAAATTGTGTTAACAAAAATTAATAACACTATCCTAAAACTATTATCTTTGAAATGTATCACAATATATTAACTTAGGAATACTGTTTTTTTGACATAATGAGTCCTATATCCTAAATTATAACATATAAATTTTTAGAATAAATAATGAAATGTAAACATCATTTTGGTAAATCATTTTATAAATGATGACCAAAAGTTATGAGTACATTTAAAGGATCATTTTGAAAATATAATTATCGTTGAAGTTAAATAAAAATTTTCATGTCACATTAAAATGTAAATTTTGATATGGTAGTGTTATAACCATTGAACACATTTGAATTTAAAATTAATATATAATTAGAGATCCATAAAAAGATGAATATTTTATTTGGGTTAAATTAGGAATGAAAAAAAAGTGAATGTGAATGGAAAACCACATTTTATTATTTTAGAAATAAATTTCCTTAAACATAATATTATAATTATTGTGGAATAAAATACAATTTTATATAACCCAAATTTTAAAATATTAGATTATAAAATAGAATAAATTTAAACATTATTGCAAGAAAACCTAACTGCAGAATGGATAAGTTCATGAAAAATAACGCGACTCATAAAAGAAGGTGTGGGTTATTTATATAATTCATGGGATACATAATCCATAAATAAAAAAATCATTCATTATATTTTTAATTAGAAAAAATGAATATCATGAAATAATAAATAAATTAATATAATAGTGAATAATTTTCCCACCAAATTTTATGTAATTTCTTCTAAATAATAATAACTAAACTAAAAAAAGTTAGTTAGAAAAAAAAACTTTGGACTGAGGTAACCCTTAAATAGAATGAAATTTGAAAAAACAATGATATGGGTTAGTTTTTACCAAGTCACACAGGGAAATAATATATTTAATATCTTTGGTTGTTAAAATCAATATAATACACTACAATTGAAACATGGTGAGAAACATATAATATGACACAATGAATCATAATTATGTCCCTTAACACCCATGTGTCTATAGAAAAAACTCAATAATAGTTACATTACCAAAATGGATTTTAATTTATTGTTCCATTAAAATGATAAAAATATATTTCATAACAATATATATCAGATAGGTAATATATATAACACATAAATGAAACTACATGAATAATACCAAACATGCCTCAATGAGTGGAATTGGAGTTAAAATTAATTACCTAGATCCTAATAAGATCTACACATATGGAAAACATCAATGATATTTATAATTAGTTGATTGAATAAATACCGAAGTACCATACTCATAAACATAAACATTAATACTACTCAGTTAAAATTATTATCTAAATTTATATTTAGCGAGTTTTTAAATATTTTCCATACCAGTTGTTAGCAATATTTATCATAATGAACTAATTTCAAAGAAAATATGGTGCTATATACAAATTTTCCAGTTTTCCTCAATATTAGATAATAATAGGTATTATAACATTTGTTCCATGATATTTATAACTTTTTAATTTGATTCCAGAGTAGTTTTTGTTTCAAACTAGGAAGATGAGTTTGGGGCTGATCATGTATAAGTGATTCATGATGAACATGATGTATTTTCTTAATTAATGAGACAATAACTGATATTATTTTCATATAGTCTTATGATACATTTATATTATATATATTTAGATGATTATTAAATAAATTATTGAATCTCATTTCAAATGACTATAATGGTTTAGTTCCTTTGGAATCATGGAATAAATTTTTATTTATTCTTGAAATATCATAAAATTGTCAAATAAATCTCTTCTACTTTATTACAAATACATAAAAAACATTTTTAGTAAAATAGAGAAATGAATCATAAAAAAGATAGATTTTAGATTATATATAAGGGTATGAATTGGAGAAATATAATAATAACATGTATATTACGGTATGGTAACATGATCATAAAATTTTCAAACCATAAAATTCATAACAAGGATGATATTCACAGATCATGGTATAATGATTGGTTTTTCATAAGTAATTAATCACAAGTTAATCGAATAATTTCATCTAGGAGAGATTTTTTTTTTGCATAAATAGGGAATTTTGGGATATAAATAATCATAAAATCTTATGTAAAGGATTCTTGTTAAGGCATTAATAAACATATAAACATGGGATAACCACATATTTTCAATATTATGGTATGGGATTATAGCCTATTTAATATGTTTTTAATTATTTTTCTAACAAACCATTTACCATCAATAAAAACCATGGTCTAACTACCATTTAGCCTATGATATTGAAGAAGATTTATCATTTCCCAATGCTTTGGATGGAGATATATCACCCACTAATCACATTATGAAAATAATATATATGAGTTCCAGAAAATCATAAAGCATTCATCTTATCATGTCTAATGAAATGAAATGGGTTTCAAGAAGATTTCCTCATATTTTAAGAAGGATAAAAGAGACATGATTCATAATTAATTTATAATGTAATCATGGAATAACCCATGGGAAATGAATAGTATTTCATAATAATTTCTTCTTGGTATAACCCATGAAATGGAAATGAGTTTCATAAGAATATTACCATCATTTAGATAAACCATTCAGAGAAATAGTCTGATTTGTATGATTTGATAATGTCCCTGTTTAGGCTTATGTCTCATCAATGGACAACATCTTTGAAGGAATATATCTTTTAATGATCATTTTATACATTTTTTATGAAAATCATCTTTTAACATTGAAAAAACTATTTAAAACATAACACATTTGATGATTCATTTCATTTTTTTAAATTAAAACACCTATAAAATTTAATTTTTTAAAAAAAATCATGCGAGAATAATATTTCAATATTAAAATATTTTTTAAAAAACATAGTTTCTCATGGAAACATTTTTTTTATCGAAAAAAAGAAATAATTTCATTATTTCATAAATATATCATCAAAAATTATATTATGTAATGTGTGAAAAAAATTTCTAGTAATTAAAAATATCTTGTTATAATCGTTGGACGTAAAAATTAATGATCTTAATGAGATAAGGATAATATGATTTTATTCTTGAAAATATGATCATAAATAATCCTGATAAATGATGGGCATGTAATATAAAATTATTCCTACTTTAGTAATGCAAAAAGTTATACACCATGGGAAAAAATCAATAAATGAAAAATAATATATCTTGAGGATAAATAGATTCAATATATTACATTTAAAAGGGTTTTTATATTCTCTTTTAAAAAAATTTAGGTGGATAAAAAAATCATATCTCTCAATGAAGTATAATTGTAATAAAAATAAATTAACGCTTTACTAATATTTTGAATCGTAATACATAATGATAAATAATCCCCAAAAAAATATTAAAAATAACTAGAATTATGGGATTCATGATATAGAATTTCTAAATGTGTAGTATATTAACCACATAAATGAAAAGAGTTGTGAATTTTCATATTTCCCTCATAAATAAAAGAGAGACTACGAATCCCATACTATATGTCTAGAATCAATTCAGAATATCTCAACACTACTTTATATTAAATATAAGTTCATTATTAATTTGTAACATAACCATATTTTAACACAAAATATATTGTTTACTTATGGACTTTTATAACACATTAATTATCAATTCTACGTTACAGTAAAATATTATTTCATAATTACATTGTTTTTTATGAAATTTTTTATTTTTAATATAATTAATCTTAATTTTATCATAGTTTGAATCTCTAAATAATTATAAATATTATATATATTTCATTTATATTCAATATAAATTTATATATATTAACCCAAAAAAAATTGTGATAAAAAATTAAATGCTTCATTCAAGGAGATGACATGTCATACATATGTCAAAAAATTATTGCCATTTTCCTATATGATTGAAAGAAATTAATGTAAATGATATATAATTATTCCATTATAATTTTATTATTATATATAACATGTGTTAACTAAAAAAATACTAATTAACATCCATTTTATGATGAACAAATCGCATTGCTTCGTAAGGAAGTACTTCACTGTACACAAGACCTACAATATCATATTTCAAAATAAAATAAATTTCCTGAAGGGATGTATAATATAATAATAATAAAATCATATTTATATCATAAATATGATATAAAAAATAGATTAGTTATTATGTGAAACAGAGAAAGATTGAAATGGAAAATCAAAATGAAATTGACTCGTATTGTGGTTGTCCACCATATTCACGAATGATGAATTCAATGCCCCTTTGATATATGTCGATATAGTTTCGTGTAATTAAAATACGATAAAAATATCATTGTTATAAAGAAATTATTTTATTATATCATAATAATATATTATAGTATTGGGAGGTTTGGGAAGAAATAAAAAATATATTCCTGGATGAAAGTTACATCTTCTCCGAGAATCCTCCATAGGTTTTCACCAAAATCCTTCCTATGATAGAATTTTGATGAAAATAAGGGTTATATTATTATTTGAGTTTTTGTGGGATGATATTTTCATTTTTACTAGCAAATACTAAAAGTTCAATATGTGTGAAGAGGATATGATAAGGGGTGGTATTTTATAAGAGATGTGAGTTGCAGCCTATAATTTTTGAATGAAATATTTTAACCAAATATTTTTCATGTCAAAATACTCCAATAGTGATCCAATTTAAAAAATTTAAGCTAAATGGAAAAAATATAGAAAATAAATTTGTTTTGTACATGTTTTCATTTATTTTGTATACCCTTATCGTATTTCACTTTAACAATCCTAGTAAACCTGTTTTTACTATAATCATAGTAACTAACTTTTAATATTTTTAATATTTATTTTTGTGAAAAAATTATGTTAAAAATATTAGATTAAATACATAATTCGTATATAAAATTTTGCATACATTTTTCAAAATTCAATTCACATGGGTTCTAAATATTAATTTAAAATCATCTCGCATACATAATGAGAATGTTTATTTTTAAATTGTAAATGATCAAATTTTTATATTGTTTTTAAATCAAAAATCAATATGAAATTTATTAAAAAGTCCTAAATTGTAATATGGGTTGTATAATTAATGTAATAATAGTTTTTAACTAATTTAATATATACTTTATTTTTATGAATGAATTAAATTATAAGGCAACATTGAATTTTAATATCAATACTATTCACTATTCATTAAAAATGAATCTATTTAGAAAAATCATTAAAAACTACTCTATATTTATTTTGAAATTCAATTTTAAAATTGAATTTTTTTTTAAAATTATTATTTTCAAAAGTATTATAAATTATGATTAAATAAATCAAACTAAGGGTAACTAATATGAATTTTAAAAGATAATAATTTAATTATAAAATTTAATTATTTATTATCAAATTCCAATAGAATATATATGATTATATTGAAAAATTGATTGAATATAAAATATATACATTATATTTAAATCATTCTATAAATATATTTTTAATTTTTTTTACTTAATTATGTTTATGTACATACGAATATATTTTTTAAAAAAATTATTTCTTTTATTTTCATATGTTGTTTCTTTTCATTTGAAATTAATTGTTCATCAATAACATATATATATACATATATATATATTTATATTTTAATATATATTTATATCCTTATATGTGTGTGTCAAAAATTAATTTTCATTACTGATCATTTCATAATAACACCCTATATTTCAATGGATATGTGATAATTATCATAATAAATAATAATATTTCAATAAAAAGTCACAATTTGTTCAAAACTCGGTGTTTCATGTAACAACACATAAACTCAGTATTGTGTGTTACAATGTTCAAAACTAGTGTTTATTTAAATTACAAATATATAACAGTTTAAATTTATTTGAATATGATCAAAAAGTATTGGGGTGTTACATTACTCTCCCAATAAAATTTATATATCTCTCAAAATTTATCATTATGGTACCAAAAACTAAGATTACATCAACATCATAACATCCTAAATTTCCAACACATCATTCTTAAGCATGTGGAATCACCACGAAACATTGACCAGGTAAGTGGTGTTGTTTCATTGTACATTCTCTATTCAATCCAGAATCTCTTCTAGTTGTTCTTTATAAGAAATATCATCCTCCAATTATATGACCTGTGAACTTTGTACATCTACCAGATTATGTATATAGTTCATTTTTATTGATACACTGAACACATTGTTAACCTAGAAAATGTTTTGTGGAAGAACCAAATGATAAGGAATTATATCGATATGATCAAGTATTTTAATTGGAATTATTTTCATATGGATTAGTTTTCCATTCATTCTTGTATGAAATTTTTTTAGAAATAACATCATCCTAATAGAAATATCTTGTTCACAGCAGTTATTATTTGCATAAATTTTTATCAAATTTGAGTAGTTCATACAAATATTTCAATGGATTAGAACAACCCTTCTATATCATCATCATTATTAGGTACCAATATATTTCTTTACATATCTTCATTCAAGTATGTTAGAGTTCTACACATCCTTGAATGAAGGAATAAATAACTATCTGTATCAATCCCTAATTGAAATATATCATTTCATGAAAAAATAATATTGACGATGGTGTTGATCACAAACACCATTGAATTACATAGTCCATGATATTAGACTATTGAGTATGGTTTGAATTATTCTCTCAAACTCTCCATTTCATAGAGGATAACACATAGTGATGAAACATGACTATGTATCAAGATCCTTCTGAAGACACTGCAAAAACATTATTTGAAATCCATATTCTGATAAAATGGAATTTAATGTGGTACTACATAAAACCAACACTTTCATAACATATATTATATAAATAATATCTAATGATAAACATTCTATAATTTCAATGAAGTTTGTGTAATTTTGAAGGTGTTTGACTATAACCAATAAAAATGTCAACATCAAATATAGTAATATAAGTAACAGTTACTAGAATCCTTTTTCATATTTCCACAATGTTTAATTGAATTTATCCCAAAATATACTTTTGGAGCTACATAGAAAATTAAAGGGTATCATTAATATAAATGTCTCTTAATAATTCATATTGATGATCAAATACCATCACAGAAAACCTTAAATTAGTATTGAATGTATTTTAACATATTATCAAACACCTACACAAAACAACATGGTGGTATCTATACATCAATTTTAATCTTACATAGAGGAGCATATTCTAAAAAATAAAATTATCTATTTATCAATGAAATATGTTATAATATTATAGGAAAAAATTTGTATTTGAATCTTGGTTTCATAATTTTACTGATACAATATCAATTTTTATTTCGTATTCTAAAATTATTGTTCAGGTAGACAATCTCATGAATTTATAAATAAGTATGAAAAATAATAGATTCATATGGATCATTTGAATGTAAATAAAACATAAAATTTACATCAATGTCAGGGAGGATTAGTGTTCCCTAAATATCATAATTAACTTCAACCAGAATAATCACATAGTATTACAATTAATCTATTTTATAAAGAGGTTGTTGTCATTGATCATCACTATGAACCATCACATCAACATTTAGGCCCATGATGACCATATATTCCACAAATATAAATTTTATTATTCCCCAAAATAAAATTTCCTCCATGAATTATTCTACATAATGATCATAAAAGAAAAAAACATCTTCATATCTATATTTTTGTTATATTTTTCAATTAATTATATATGTCTCCTATTATTAAAATAATAATATTGATATGTGAATTAACCTCCATTTAACCCAAGATAGATCATCACACTATTTCTTTATATTTACATAATACTCTAATTGATAATTAACATTGTATACTTGGCTTTATGACAATTATGAAAACTTATACCTTGCATTCATATTAGATGATAATTCTTGAAGCCTATCCCACACATCATGTAAAAGTTCCTCAATGGTACGAACATATTTATCATCATTTTTTATCTCAATGATCATTATCACTATATTAATAACAATAATACTATGAATTTACTTATCGAAAAATAATTTCTTGATCTCATCCCAATCAAATTAACAAATTTAATCATGTTTTCATGTCTTCTAGATAGTAGTAAAACATCGGTGTTTTACCCTTCCAAATGGTAGACAACAAAAATTAATTTTTTTTATCAAAACAATAGATGTTGGAAAATATCATTTTAGTGACCTGGAACCATTATTTAGTTTCTAGTGTATGATACTACCTACTGAAATAAGGTGTACTATGCCTTATTAAGTAATAAACTGACTGTTGTTCCAACCCTTTTTCATTTAGAAGCCCTGTAAGTTTCATAACCTCGGATTTTTGTGTGAGCATAATAATGGGATTCAATATTCCATCTCTTATAGACATGGTATTCTCTAGAAGAAAATGATTTCATTAAATAAAAAAAACAAAATTAACATAGTCTTTTGGGTTCCATATATTGATAAAATAATATAATTTTTTAAGAAGCACTGATCATTAAAAAAACTACATAATTATAATAAGTCACTTTTTGGATGTGTAAATCAATGAAACAATCTATTAAATATATTTTACCTTATGATTTACCCAGTTTATGAATGATCATCATATATTTAAATAATTTTTTAATGTTCAAAATTATTTTATGGATTTCTAAATAATATCCCCCAAGAGTTTTAACCCAAGCATGCATCAGTGCCATAGTCCTATATAATTCGCCGTTGTTAGAGTAATTTTCTGCAAGGTATCTAATGTACTGAGCCAAAAACCAAAGTAATATATAGATAGATATTTATGTTGATGGATGAAAACATTATCTATAATTCAATAAAATAAAATGGAATATTCCTATGTGTTTAGTAATCATTATACGTATCCTTCAAGATATATAAATACATATCCTATGACATATTACTAATTATTCAGCAGATAGTTTTTCTTCAATGTTTCATAAAATTTACAAACATATTCACTTTATTACAACCATAGTGATATAGTATTATTATATATGTATATTAAAACATTTAACATGATTATTTATTACATTGGATATTCTCAAGGTCATGGATCATAACTATTTTGTTTCTTTTGATATATGTAATGAAATATTCTTAAATAAGGAATAATATTTCATTTTATCCTTAAATATATTCCCCATTATTAGACATAAAAAATAAATTTATTTATAGAATGATATAGGAAACATAATAAATGGTTAGTAGAGATGGTTATTAAGGGTACATAAGTGATTTATATAAGAATATCACAAGCCTAAGGGTACAGAAAAATGGGTAAAACATTTTATCGACATAACATAAATATAAATTCCATATTCTTAAGTAATTTCATAATGATTGGATGTTCATAAAACATGAAACATAAGGGAATAAAAGAATATGATCTATGAAATCATAACACTAGTACAATAAAATAAATTATGCCATTACTACAATCATCGAAAATATAAGTTTACATTTATCGACCAATACAGTCATAACATGCTGGGCTTGGTCAAACCACATGTTTACCTTCATTGGGAATGTTCTAATGACAAATGGTTGTTATTTTTTGGGCTTGGGTTTACCACGTCTGTTCCAAACATTTTAGGAAATGTTATACTTTTATTTACCCTTTGATTTAAAAATAATTAATCATTACCCCATGTATTGGAGATGGATATAGTTCACAAACGTCACATAATGAAAAACATTCATATGTGTTCTATAAGATCAAAATACATACATCATATGAAATCATTTTAATTGAAATTTATTTCAGAATATTTCATTATATCATAACCTATGTAAATAAGAGATATTTCATAATATTTTTATATTATTATCGAAGAATAAACCAAGTAAAAATAAGAAAACTAAATAATAGTTTAATCATGGTTTATCCAATGAAATATAAATGGGTTTCATAAACTTATTCTCATCATAATAAAAAACAATTCAATGAATTCATATAAATAATAACCATTGATCATATCCCCAATAAGGAATATATAACATCAATTGATTCTATATAAGATAGAAATAGTAATTGAATGATCCTTTCAAATAATTCTTTAGGAAAATATTTAGGCAGCATTTAAAAAATTATTTTATAACCTAAATACAATTTAAAAAATGTTTTCTTTTAAAAAAACTAAAAATTTATAAATTTAAATTCATATAAAATATAGTTCATGATAACATTATGTTTTTTCATGCTGTACAAGTTAAAATAGTACTTCATTTCACATTTTTATAAAACTCAAAATGAAAATTTGAAGTAAAATATTTAAAATCTCATTTCAAAACTTTTTTTAAATTTTTTGACAATTCATAATAATTTCCTTTTTATTAAATAGTTACCTAATAATAAAATACTCATTGAAAATATCTTTTAAAAACATATTTTTTGATGAAAACATATTTCTAACCCAGGAGAGAAATAATAATATATGTTTTTAAAATAATTTTATAAAATATTATATAAAAAAATTGTTTTCAAATATTACTATTACATGAATACATCATGAATAACCACATGATAAAAAAAATCACATTCATGGAAAATGGATAATATGATTTTATCATCAAAATTGTAATTATAGACAATCCTGATAAATATTGAGTTCATAAGAAAATATATTTACCAAGTTTGTGACATTGAATCAAGAGAAACATGAAAAAATATCATATAAAGGAGCATAAAATATCATTATCATTAATAAATTCATGGTACTAAATGTAGATGGGGTAGTATATAAACCTCTTAAAAGAAGTTATGTGAATAATATAGTCATATGTCTCAAAAAAGATAAATTGAGACAAAAATCTCTTTCCAAATTAGCATTTTTTTCAATCATATGAATAAATAATAAAATCAAATGAAAAATTGATAACCATTAAGAAATTTTGTTTAATGATTTAAAATTTCAAAATGTGTAGTATATATACTACATAAATGAAACTAGTGTTGAATTTGTATATGTCTCCCAGAAATAAAAGTGAGAATAAAAATCATGTTTCTTAAGTATTAACTTCATTATCCATGTTAAAACATCTTGTGTAATAAATGATAAATTATTATAAATATATTATATAATTTTAAATATATATATAATTCCATAACATATTTAATTTACAATTTATTAACCATTTATTAAAAATTTTGTGTTAATTTTATGTTTCATGTAATAATTGATTGGTTTTTATAAAATTTTTGGGTTGATATTTTTTTAATCATAGATTCATATGGTTTGAATAATCCACATTATTTTAGAAGTGATATAAATATCATATATATTAACTATATATTCCTTTTATTAATCTATAAAATTTATACTTAAAAACTGATATGCCCCATTCATGGAGATAGTAGGTCATAAGCATGCATGAAAGTTTTACCCATTATCTTTTTATATTGGAATAAATAAAGGTAATTTATTTATTAATATTAAATATTCATTTTTATTTCATATATATCACATTTTCACTTAAAACCATCCTTATTTCAATCCATTTAAATCGTGAATGAATCACATCTCTTCATATGGCTATATTCCCTCGTACACCTAATTGAGGTATTCATATTCACAAAAAAAGGATTACATAAATTCATGAGGGATATAATAACACAATGAATTCAATAATATCATAAATATCATATATAAAAAATAAATATATAATTATTTCCCACTATTAGTGGTTTAAATGAAATAACACATGCCATCGGTTCGTGAGGCTGTAGTCCATATTTTATAAAAATGATGATTTTGTAACCCTTTTAACAGAAGTAGACATGGTTGTAAGTCATTAATTTAATATAAAGACATAAATTTTTATGTTTTATACTTATTTTATTATAAATTAGTGTTATAGATACAATTTAAGATGGTGGGTGATGGAAGAAAACAAAAACAAACATTGATTAACGTTACATTTTTTTCGGTTATCCTCCTTGGGTTTCCACCAATGTCCTTTATAGGATGGATTTATTTTCAATATATGGCTTATAGTATGATTTGATGGAATTTTTTAATTTATTTTCGATGGTGTATTATGTACCAAAAATATTTTAATGATTGAAGAGGATATGAGTAGGGTGGCCTTTTATATGTTTTGTGACTCGCAAACCAGTAATATTTTGGAAAGAAAGAGTTACCACGATGTTTTATCATATAATAAGTCTCTAATAAAGTAAAATTTCATATTATGGAGTATATAAGGTAGAAATATGGCCATAAAATGGTTTTTGTCAATATTTTGTGTTAAATTTTAACACAATCATTTTAGTTTAAAACTTGTAGAAAATATATTTTTACTTAAAATAAGAATTAATTTTATTATCATTACTATTAATTTTTGTTAAAAAAGGAAAAATAAATATATAATAAAAAAATACAATGATTAAACATATTTAACAAATTTATCCATATTAAATCCATAACAATAGAAATTTTTAATTAAACTTAATCTAGATGATGTTATGAGAAATGATGATTTTTAAGGAAAAATATTCAACAAATTACAATGTTTTTGTATCAAAATTAAAAATAAAAATTATTCTAATGAAATGAATTGAAAAATAAGATATATTATTTTATATTTTTTACATTAAAGCCAATGGAAAAAATAACTTATATTTATAAAAAAATTAATCAAACAAAATTTTTGTAATTAAAAATGCGTATTTATCACTATTTATGAAAACTAATACTATTCCACAAAAATTTAAAAATTCACTTGACAATAAGATTTAAATGATGATTTAATTTATTTTATTTTATCTATTAAATATTTTTAATATAAGTGACAATTATTTTTAAAATAATAGTGAAGAAGGTGAAAATATAATTTTTTGTAAAATATAGCTTTATGTGTAAAACACAATTTATTCATATCCCTTATATCAAAAACAAATTATTGGAAAGTTAATAATTTTAATGAATGTAAAAAATATAAATTTCATTAAAATAATTCAATAAAATTACTTCTACTAATTTATTTAGGTTATATATATTATTGTGCACAAAAATATTTTTTTAAATGCATTTCATTAATTTCAAATGGATTTCTGAATTTATAATTATTTACTGGAAAAATAATTGAATATATATTCATGTTTAAATAATATATTTTAGTAATTTAGAAAATAATATGTATTCCCACCATTCCAACAGAATTGTGATAGTAATAACATTAAATAATAATGTTTTATTTACATGTCACATTTACTTTAAAATCAACGTTACATCTACTGAAGCTTAAACTCATGTTTTTGTATAACACCTGTAAAACTCATTGTTGTGTGTGGAAAAAATATAAGAGTAATAATTTATTTGAAAAATTTAATTTCAAAATATGTCATTGTGTTAATGATATAACCTTAGCAGAACCAAAATTCATAATTTAATGTTCTATATTATATTATACATGTAATGACATTTATGTTGTTTCTCATGATATAATTCACAATATTATTCATGTATATGGTAAAATCAACATAGAATTGAATCTACTGTGATTAATGGAAAAATTCGGGTGGTTTTGATGTAATATCATTATTCTGGAATAATAATGATCATATTTTATGTTTCCTTGTGTCATATGTCATAATTATAAATAAATATAATGAAAAGATAGTTTATTTGATGTCATTACATGGAAATGATATTATTTTATTTTTAGTTTTCTCATTTCCAAATACAAAATTACATATAACCAATTATTAATCATATGAAAAATTGATTACAATTTTAATCATAAAAATGCATTAATGATATCATGAACATCATATATTTACTTCAATGACATTCTCATGACTATCCATGTGAGGTTGTGATGAAAATAAGAAACCTAAATCAATATATCCATAGAGGCAGTAATCTATTCAGACTCGGGGTTAACGATTTAGTTCTCAATATAATCAAAGAAATTAGAAATGTGGATTATATTTTCAAAATTATAAAATGATATAAATATAAAATATATTCCACAAAAATAAATTTGATATTGTTCTTGAGTGAATTTGAAATCCATTTATTTATTTTGTGGATACTCTACATAATGAATGATGATTCTTTTTTAAAAAAAAATATATATAAGGTAGAGAAAATTATACCCATTAAATAATAAAATTAATACTATAACCAATAATTATTTAATTAAATATTAATTAAAACATTTTTGTGTTAAAATACAAATATAAAATAATGTCGTTAATTAAAAAAATTTCCTCACATTGAGCTCATTGAGACTTCATTGGTTGATTACATTGAAATTGATGGTGTATAATAATCTCATGTTACTAGATGCTCAATGAAATAAGATGGAATTTACATAAATAAGAATATTAGGGTATAATTAAGATTAATAAAATTTAGGAGTGCCTTAAAGGTGTGCTGAGAGTCCCCTTTTATAAGTTGTTGGGATGAATTGTTTTAATATATCACCTAAATATTAACGGAAATTCATTTTATCCATTTTATGTGGCTGCAAAATTTAGGAATTTTTTATGGTGGATAAAAGGTAGACAAAAATATAATCTTATCAATTATATTAATTTTTTATCATTCTTAAATCCCATTAACCAATCAATTATTACATCTACCATTTTAGCTTGTATCTTGTAAATTAGTATTATATGAGGTAAAATTATTGTTATCCAAAAAAATAAGTGATTATTATTAGATAATTTGGACCCAATAATTATAAATTTTAAATCGTTTTAATTTTATTTAATTTAAAAAAGTTATTAAAGTTATTTTTAAATGAAAATGTAAAATGTATTTAGAACAATTTTGGATAAAATATTACTTCTGTTGTAACAAATAAAAAATGGGTTTCTAAAATTAAAAAAACAATTTCAAAATTAAAACATCACCTATAAATATATTTTTGTTCATATATATGGTTTTCATGAACATACAATTAATAATTATATATTAATAATTTCATAATATCATGGTATTTGTAAATCCGTATTTTTTACTATTGACCTAAAAATAAATCATTTTAGAAAAATATCGACAAATTTACTATTGATTATATGATTATGATTAATTCAAATATTATTTTCATATTTTAAATTTAAATTTCTAAATTATCATAATGTAAAATTTATAAAAATCCTAAAATATGGTGATAATTTATTCATATTGGGATATAGATTTCAAAAAAATAAACTATTTGATATTATTTATTCATATTAATTAATAGTTAATTTACTTTAAATGTATTATATATTTTAAAAATATATTTTATTATTATCTCACATGGTTTCTTGAAAAAAAATTACATTATATAAAACCATATTTTAATGAATAAAATAATATTAATTGTTGTTAATTTATATTGATGAAATTAAATATAAATAATATATATTAATTATTTTCATAGTACATTTAATTATTTATTATTCATTGAATTGTTTTTAATAGTACATTAATCTGTCAAATAAATTTTTTTATAGCATGTGGAGAAATCTATGGAAGACATTTACATATGTAATTTAATATATATATATATATATTAATTAATAGCTGATTTATTGGATGATAAGACTTGTATCTCCTAAGGAGATGTTGAAATCAATTAATTAATAGGATTAATTCACAAACATGATTTGTATTTTCTATTTATTGAAATTAGTTTAAATATAATTGTATGATTATCAAAGCTGGACTACCCCCTGTTTCTGGTATGCAACACTTACATGATTCCATTTATGGTTATAGAGTGTATGGGTGAATGATGAGAGAGTTTGGTGAACTCTAAATATATTTTTGAGGCTAAAATAGGTGCACACAATCTACACATGACTTCTCTATACTATGGGGATGTCCTCTAGGATGCCATGCATAATTTCAATTTTGAGATAGTAGCTTTAGCATGGTTTGAGCCTTGTTAGGGAGACCATGTGAGGAGGCCATGTATGGGATTCTGTAAAGAATAATCTGTCAAAAATTTATCACATTGTTTAAGGAGATCGTTTGAGTAGGTTTTGTAGGGGTTTCCTTAATGGTGTATCTATTGCATGTTTATAACACAGTTTCTCTAACCATGTAGTCTAAACCTACACATAGTCATAGTAAGATCCATAAAAAAGGATCTCACTTGTTTTTAAGATATCTCCCTTAATCATGCTCCTATGTCCGCCTATCTCAAAATTAATCTCTATTAAACGTTTGATAACCTCTCCCAATTCTTTTAGAGTCAATCTAGTGCCCTCACTTGTTGTTTGAAACCCAATTCATGTGTTTTGTGAAAATTTTGACTATTCTTGTTTCGTTTAATAGATCTACTTAGATTTAATTTTCCTATCTTATTTAATTTTCATATCATTGTCTATTATAGGTATATCTATGTTGGTTGATTCCATATATAATTAAATTTTGGTATTTTGATGATAGGAGAAGAGATCTATGGATATTTTTTGGGATGTTTCAACCCCATTTCTATAGAGTTTATCATAAATTGTTGAGTTTTGTCAAAACCATTGAGGTGGGTTACTTCACTCATATATAATCTTACAATAATTCATTTTCCCAGTTTCATATTCGATTATTTGAGTGATATTGGATTTTAAAAACATGTAATAAATCTTCTATATTGATGATTTATGGTTTTGTTAAAATTTTGTATTCATTGTGAATTATTGTGAAAATGGGTTTAGTTCACTGAATTAAATATGATAATTTTAAATTAGGTAATTTCTATAATTCTTAAATGGTTTCATGGAAAAGTTTTTTTCAATTAGAATTATGATTTATGGTTTCTTATTGAAATGGTTTTGATGGATATTGTTTTCAATGAAAATGTGTTTTTATTTAAAGGGTGATTTTTTTTCATGATAATTGGGAATATAGGTGTATGATTTTATATTGAACTTATATGTCTTGATTGAAATATGTTCATGTTTTCAATTCCAAATTCAAATGGTACATTATTTATAATTACCTTGTGATGATTGGTAGATCGATGAGAATCCTATCATGAATGTGGAATTGTCATCATGTACCATACATTTTTGTTTGTGTGGATTTGTAAAATGGATTAGTTATACTAAATGAATAATGAAAAATGGTTTTAAAGATTTTTTTAGTTATTTTTCTGGAAAAATATGTTATGGGAAAATTGGTTTCAATTGCACCTATATTCATTCAGTTGTAAATAACTTGGGAAACTTTTTAATATTCAGTTAAACACAATTTTGAGAAATTTTTTTTTAAATGTTTTTCCTAGATTTTGATAAATCATATATATGAGTGGTGTGAGTAGGGAATTCATTACCAAAGACCTACATGGTGTTATACTCACCCCTTCATTTGAGCTATGGAGCTTTTTAAGATTCTATCTTCTATGACATGTGGAAATGTAAAGTATGACATGTTTTAGCACTAGGTTGTTGTACTATGGATTTTCTATGATTGTGTATCTTGGAGACTGTGGAACCTGAATTCTTGTTGTATTTTCGGATTCTTTAGTCAATCTACCACTTCTTAATTTGAAAATGTTTTTTTCTTCCATTGCTGCAAACATTAATGTGGTTTTGAAAAAAATGAAGTAGTTGTGTTGTATTTATTTTGTTCATGAATAATTTAGTGAATGTGTTGGTTATGAATAGTTGGTTTAATTATTTATTTCATGAATTCTAATTCAGCCACCACATTTATTTTATACCCTTCCATAATTATTTACATCCTTTTGAATCATGAGGATATCTCGTATGGCCATGTAATGAATTGATTTACCCTCAATACAATGAGAATTATCATGTCATTTTAAGTGGAATCATCTAATTCGGTCCTTTCCTAATAAATATTTTTCTATGTAATTGATCTTGGATTTGAAATTTATTCTAATCTATTACTTTCATGGTCATATTATAATGTAGTATGATTTTTTTGACTGGAAATGTATAGCATAAAAGGATGAAACCTACCCATTTTTGTGGAAGTTCATGTTACCAGGGAGTTGGGTACAAAAGTCTTTTGAAGACACATATAGGATATTAAAATCTCATTTTCATAGTTTAGCCAATGAGAGGATCATTTCATTCATTGGATAAAAATGGATTCCCACTCGAATTTCAAGTATTATTTGGATTAATGATTTGTGATCTTGGGAAAAGCTATAATCTTTTGGAAATATTCAGAATTAGTATCAAATGAAAATATTTGAAAAGGGGAAACTTTGTTTATTTAGAAAATGGTTTTATTTTCGAATGCATGATATTATTTTTCATAAAATGGTTTAATGTGATATTTTTTGTAACAATATATTGTGATATTTTATGTTATAAAATTTTAAATATTATGCCACCAATTTCTAGGGAGTGAGAATTAACTAGTTATTGTTTGTTTAAAAAATAGAACCCAATAGTCAACATAAAGACCAGCTGGATAAAACTAAAGATAATGTGGTTGAACATGAGCTATATGTGAACCGTGAATAGGTTTAGAGTATCATTAATTTATTTGAATATGTGGAAAAAAACTTATGTGATAATCCATGACATGTGGATCAATCAATCTTGTTCATGAAGAAATATCAGCCCATCTTCAGTTGCGATTATGAACATGAAAAGGAATAGGTGTTTCTATGTAGGGCGTATCATATCATCAAGTTCTTCAACATATTGGCAGTGATCATGACCAAGATTTATATTTATATTCTTGAGGTTTTTTCAGGATAGTGGGAGGAACTAGTGCTTTATGCTAAAGAGAATCATTGTCTTAATTGTGAGGAATTTGATGAATCGATTATCCAACAACATTATAAACATATATTCGAGATCTAGAGGATGAGATTATTTATTATCATGAAGTATGATAATCACTATGTCCTAGAATATGTTGATAAATTCATCAATTTATTATGCTTCGATGTAGATGTTACAACAAGTGCACCCTAGAAGGAATGAATCTTCAAATCCGATCAAAGATGGGAAATTATATCGATGATTTAGTTTCTCTATATAAATGAATATAAAGGGATGGTGAATAGAGTGTCATTGGTTTAGCGAGATGTATAACCAAATATGATAGGAATGTGTACTATGATCCCTATGGAAAATGGTGTGAACTCAAATTCTGGGAGAAAGTGTAAGATGAACACCGATTTCTATGATATGAGAGGGAATAACAATCACACAACTAGATCTGTAAATATTCCTCCACAACCAAAGAGATAATTGAGGTGGTAAAAATGTATTTCCTTTGACCACATAATGTGGGAGTGTCTACACCACTAATATCATTTCATAATTGCAATAATATGGGACACCTTAAGTTATTTTTTCTATAGTTCTAAAATGTCCGGTTCTTGAGACACTTTTCTTATGTCACATGAATCATATGCTTTTACATGATGAGGATAATAGAATATATCTCATCATCAAATAAATGGGAGCCATGGTGATTCCTAGAATACAATGACTTCGTATAAAGGGAAATATTATCAAGGTAATGAAGAGCATAGTGCAGCAATGAAGAAACAATAAGGAGCTGAGAAAATAATTTTATACGATCTGGATGGACCAACTACAGTGGGTTTTATGACATATTTTTAATTTTACTATCGAGAAAGTACTATTTGATAATGGTCTATTTCATTCCTTCACTAGCATCAATTTTTTACCTCCAATGTTTAAAACATTAAATGATTCCCTCTGGGATAAAACATAAAAATCATATTGGTGATATAGAATGTCAACCCATTGTTTATAGAGCATATGTTATAAATATTTGTAGAGATTAGATGGAATGGTACTTCTAGATGTTGGAGATGGATGTCTATGATGTAATCATGGGGATGGATTTGTTGACAATGTTCATGTCTCACAATGATTATTATATAAGATAGATTAGTTTCACATCTGAGGATAGTGTCAGGAATATCTTCTAAGGAGAGAAGGATATGAAGAAAATTCCAACAAAATTTTTAGAACTGGAGGTTGTAAAAATATCTTCCCAATTGACAGTATTTACATTATCATCGGTGGAAGATATCCAGGATGTCAATTTTGTAGTAGAGGTTGTCATATTTAGGGGATCTCAGTGGTTCTTTAAAAATTACATTCAATTAGGATATCATCAATTTAGATTTTTTAATGAATATATACTGAAGAAAACTTTTTGATGTTGATATAGAAAATATAAATATTTATTCTTGACTTTTGGTCTTACGAATTCACTATTGGTTTTTTTATATGATGAATATGATATTTCAGATATATCTGGATAAATTTGATGTGGTGGTTCTCGATGATATATTGGTGTATTCATGGACATGGGATGGGCATGATAAATACTGGGAAAATGTGTTGGGAATATTCAAAGACCATTGTTGGTATGAATAATTGTCTAATTTTGTATTTGGATACAAAAGGAATTCTTTATTGACCATTTAATTTTTGAAAAAGGACAATTGGTGGATATTGAAATTATAGAAGTTGGCATCTCGTGGCAACCACCGAAGAATGACTTTGAGATAAAAAAAATTTCTTAGACTTGCTAATTTTTATCAAAACTTTGTGTGTGAGTTATTCCAACTAGCCTCACAAATGATAGCTTGGAATAAAAATAATTCACAATACTAATGGATACAGGAATACCAGAAGCCTTTTTAGGAGTGTTAATTTCTTCTTACATTGTCACCCATCATGATTTTTCCAAAAATAGGATAGGGATATGTGGTGTATTTTGATTCTTCACGATCTGGGATAAGATGTGGTATTATGCAAAGATTCCATTTAGTGTCTAATTTTTCAAAGTAGTTGAGAAGGAATGAGAAGAATTTCCTAGCACTTGATTTGGAGGTATCTATAGTTGTAAATTCATTGAAGATAAGGAGGAATTATCTATTTGCTAAAAAATTCATTATGGTCACAGATAAAAAAGGCTTTAAACAGATTGTCTCATAGTGAGATTTAAATATGAGGAAAATGAGATGGATAGTGTATCTACAGATGTTTGGCATTGACATGGCGTGTACACAAGGAAATGGGAATTTCGTGGTAGATGTATTGAGAAAAAATTCATATGCTCATTTATCAAAATAAGAATCAGATGATTGGCATTTGATGTCGGTCGAGGCCATCATTCATGTAGAATGTGTAGACCAGGGAGATGGTGTGGTTTTATTTTCTGCTACACTTTCTTATGATTTGGTAAATATGGTCAAATACACACAAACAACTATTGTAGAATTCTTGGTTTTGAGAACGAAACTCTATGGTGGGGAGCCATTGAAGGCGGGAATCATTATGGGAGTTTGGTTTTGTGGTTTAGAGATCAGATTGTTGTACCTATAGATTGTCAAGATAAACTTCTTCATGATTACCATCATTCTATTTGGGTTATACATCCTTGTACCTATAATATATACAAGGAATTAAAGGTTCATTTTTGGGTGAGTGACATGAAAAAGAAGGGGACTTAATTAGTCTCGTGGTGAATAACTATTCAGTGATTTATGGAAGAGAATCGGTGACTATTATGTCTCTGTCAATATTTACCTATCCTAGTGTGGAAATGGGAGAATATGGTGATATATTTCTTTACAAGTATCCCAATAATAGTTTGGAAACACAATTCCTTATGGGTGATAGTGGGTCATCTTAATATGACTTCTAATTTAATTTCAATTCAATAAACCCATATTATGGAGGATCTGTCCAAAACATTTATCCAAGAGGTGGAAAAGAGACATGGAATAATTGTTTCAGTCATGTCATATGGAGATCCAAGGATCACAACTCATTATAGAAATCCTTACCGAAATCCCTGTGAACAAAAATGACTATGTCTATGGTGTATCATCCTCATGTAGATGGGAAATCCAAAAGGATGATATAGATCTGGAAATAAATGTTTCAAGCTTGGGTAAAGAATTTTCAGGAATGATGGGAAGATAAAATTAAATTAGTGGGGTTCATATATAATAAAATCTATCTAGACTCGATACATATGGCTCTGTTTGATGAATTGTGGGGACATCCTTGACATTCGACCATGTGTTGGTTGGGAATAAGTGAGACTTCACTAGTTGGGCATAGTCTTGTCCTTGAAAAGACATAGAATATTAAGTTGATCAAAAATAGTATGGATTCAACTCAGAGTCATGAGAATTATTATGTGGATCATCTTTGATGAATTTCTTCTTTTGTAGTAAGGGTTTATGTGTTCTTGAGGATCTACCAAGGACATGGACATTATCATTTTGGGAAGCAGGGAAATGTTTATCCTCGATACATTGAACCTTTAGATATACTTGAACATGATGTAGAGGTTGAATTTAATTTGGAATTTCAGCCATGGTTTAGTGTGATGCACAATGTCTTCCAATCATTCTAGTTGAAAAACCATCAGTCTGATCCTACCCAAGTGATCTGATAGGATCATGTTGACTTATAGCCAGATTTATTGTCAGTAGATATCCTGATTCAAATTGATGATAGGAATGGGAATTTATTTCATGGTAAAAGAAATGGTATAGTGCGGTTTTCATGGAAACATGGTCAGATTTTGTAAGAGACTTAGTTAAATGGGAAGGAAATGAATGTGAAATGGAATGAACTCTTTTAGAGTAGCAATGGTTTTTTTCTTTCCAATGATGGAAAGGAAAACATTGGGGAGAATATTGTAGCACCCATTTCTATTATATAACCCATACATTATGTGTTTCATATTTATAAATTATAAGGGTGACAGGTGGGATATTTTGATGAAGTCTAAATATGTTTTTTTTTAATTCGGTGTGCATGAGATGCACATGATTTGTCTAAACCATTCTAATATCCTACAAGAAACCATGAGTAGTTGCATTTTTGAGTTAGTGGATTCAGAACTATTTGAGAACCATTAGGAAGACCTTTCAATGAGGATTTGAAGTGCTTAATTTAATATAGTGTCTAACACAATATTAGTGCATGTTTTTTCTAACCTTGAGGTCTAACAATGCACAATGTCAAAGTTAGAACCTTAAAAATATGATGCCACTAGTTTGTGTGGTATCCCCCTTATTTGGTCTCTTATGAACCCTCTACAAAATGTTCCTCTCCATTGAAGGTATTAGTACCACTCCTGATCTGTTTGGAGAATCATATCCTGATATTATTTACCTGAAGAAACAACTTGTTGAAAACCATGTAATTGTGGCAGGGAATGATGTAGGATGAGAATGGGGTTTTAAAGATAATAATTATGAAATAGGGTGATCATGGAATAGGGATGAATATATCGATTCTCTTGAAATGGTATACATTTTTAACCTAATGTGTTTCTTCTGTTAAAAAAATAGGTAGTGTCTAGTTTCCAGGAAAATAACGGTTTCAATCATTGTATAATTAGTATAAAATATGTTGTTTTGTCATTATAATAATAGTCTATTGGAATCATCGTACCCTTATATATAGTATCTAATTATTATCATGTTTCAATAATGAGTAATAATGAGGACGTTGTGTATGTGTATGCACTATTAGAACTTATTAGGGATGATATAATGAGGATACCTTCTTCAACATAACTGCATGGAGAATTTTGAAACCTATTTATGTTCATTCAACATATGATATGTCTAATGGTAGGGGTTTTTAAGAAAATGATGCACAATAATGCTTATGTTTTTATCCTTATGAATAGATAAGATAACATAAATCATTATACATATTTAATCTTTAACATCTTGGGGATATTAAATTCCTCTCTCAAATCCAATTCACTCATATATCATATGATAATTTTAATTACATTATAATCCAAGAGATTAGTTGACGATTTTTATGAATATTATCTATGTTATATGGGTTTCAACATAAGAAAAAATAATTGTAAAATCATGAATTTCGATTGGAATACCTTGTTGAAAAGTAATTTTGAATATAAGAAAATGTATATGTGAATATTAATCCTATAGAAACCCCCTACCAGACCTAGGAACAATGTGTATCATGGATTTGATCTAGATGAGGATGTGTCTTATTTCAATGATAAATTGAAATAGGATTTGACTTGAATTGTTAAATATGAATTGAATCAATTGATGTACGCAATTATCTACACATTGATTAAATTACTTTTTTATTTTTTATCTGCATGTCCACATTCTTCTTTCTTTGATAAATGTATTCTCTTGAGTAAAAGAGATTATTAAGGGACTGATATCCTTGAAAAATAAAAAATTAAGAGTTCTTTGAAGACCAAAAAATATGTTTTGGATGTTTCAAGTGATGGAAATAGAGATAATCGGGATTATGGAATTGGTGATAGTCCCCATGACATCAATAGTCATGATGACATTATTGACTATAATGTTACTAATAGGGATCAGTCATATCATCCATCTCCAATTATTTCTATTCTACCTATATCAAAGGAATGGATAGATTAATCTATGTATACTAGTAAGGATATATTTGTAATAGGTGATATGTGGGAATTTATTAAAGGGTGGAGGAATACCTAGGTTATACTAGTCAGAGATCTGTACATGGATTTAGCCCTTTTTTCGAGAGAGAGAGGATGAAGCTACTTCCAAGGGGGATCATTTACTAGGTTATATGTTTAATGGGTTTTTTTCCAATCCCAAATGAAGAAAATGGTTGTGATGATGACAATATAAGTCTAGAAGATCATGATGATCTTCCATTCAAAGTTATTGTTGGGACAGTACATAAGGGACCGCTTGGAGAGAAAATTGTTGATGTTTCTGAGAATTATTCCTTTTTTATTATGTTATACCTACAAGAATAGATCATGTATAAGATGATGTACCTAGTCCAGATAGAGT
The DNA here is from genome assembly GCA_963277665.1 of Viscum album. NCBI lineage: Eukaryota > Viridiplantae > Streptophyta > Magnoliopsida > Santalales > Viscaceae > Viscum > Viscum album. The sequence goes on from OY728140.1 coordinate 2,063,352,973, forward strand.
TTCTTCCCATATTCCTACTTTTTTTCTCTATGTTATAAATTTTTCACACTAATGATGTTTGGATGCTTTTATGAGAAAAAATGATTTCTGATTGTGTTGATATTCTGAGATATTTAAAACCACAAGTTACTCATCTTAGTTATGTTGATGATAGTAATCTATTTAAACTATTAATTTTACATATTCTACAAAATATTATTCTAAATATTCATGATGTTGAAATTTAAAATTTTATATTTATAACATATATATAATCTTCTAGGATGATTATGGGGAGGTGAGGTCCTCTTTTTCTTCTATATAGGAATCAATGTTAGATATGATTGAGTTTTTAAACCAAGTTATTTCTTCTATATGTTATTATATACCACTTTCATACTCTATTTATACTAATGTGATAAGATCAACATTTATAGAGGATTTTCATGAAATTTTATGTTATTCTTATACATGTCATCCAGAGGATCTACACCAAATGTGACAATATGGTGAGAATATATAAAAAACGATAAGATCTTGTTTGAATAATTCCCAAAGTTCATGGGAATCCATCGCAAAGAATATAAAATTATTACTCTTAAGGATTTATAAAAGGATGATATAAATTATAATAGTATGGTTATAGGTGAGAACATAAGAATTAAACCTATCCCTAGGGCATTCAAGTAATATATAGAATATCTCAATGTCTAATATCCTCTATATAGTTATTTGATGGCTGAAATGAAAATATTCTTAGTGAAAATGAGTGAGGTTGAAATATCACCACTGACATTGTGAACCTCATAGGACAATATTTTATATTTATTTGGGATAAATATTGCATCGCCTGATTTAATATCTAGGAGTTCCTTCAGTACTACACGAACAGTAGCTCCTATGCAGCATCATTTTTATAAATTTGGCATCTGTTGAGCAGATTATTCTAGAAATATCTTATTAGTGGTGATACAATAACATTCCCATATTTATTCGATACCCTCATATCTATATCAATTCCTCCTACATCTATAAATTGAATATATAAAATTGGTTATACCCCCTATATAGTTGATGGTGATTTATATTAGGTTTATACTATCACTAGGATATTATTTTTCCGATGTTTTCTTTATTTTGTATTTAATTCCATGACTTTTGTCTTTTATTGAAGCTGGCCATTTCATCATTTTAAAATTTTTTATTATTTATTATCTTATGTTTTCTATAATCCCTGATGGGGGGAATATAATAAGATGGTATTTACCCTTCATGTTATAATGAATATGTTTGAATATTCTATGATTCCAATGTTTACGTTTATGTTACTAATTCTATTTGAAGTCCATCCATTGAGAAACATTTTAAATTAACTTTTTAAAATGACAAGAAGACATCAATACTTCTAATTCCTCTATAGAATACTATTATTAGATAATACATGGTTTATAAAATACCAATATTATTTATAACCAAATGGGGAAGATTATTGGATACACATAATTTTAATGATCAATAATACTTTTTATTATGTTTCAAAATACAAATATTTATTAATTTTTTAATTTTTTTGAAATTAATAACAGACAGAAAAGTTAACAATATATAGAAATGTTCTACTTTTAGGGAAAATGTGCCACTTATTTTTCAGTTATGCTACCAATGATGTTTCTCTACCATTATTTGTACTGAAACCATTATTTTACTAAATCTAAGATCATGATAGCATGACACATTATTTCATATTAAATGAGCTTCCTTCAAATATAAGATACCTTCCATATTCATTCTATTATTAGAGAAGCTACCACAATATTTGAGCAACCTCTATAGTCTATCTACCATACATAATTCTAGATCAATATTCATAATAAAACCATATATGTTAAAACCATCCATTTTCATGCATTTATACCACATTTCTACCACCTATTTTCTTCTTGTTTGCATGGGATACATTTTAATGTGCTATTATTGTCATACACCACAATAAGAGTTGATTTCCTTATATTTTTTCTATCAATTATATTCTACTTAGTTTGAATTTAATGCTTCAAAATGATAATTTATAAGACTAAATTATCATCATCACATGGTTTTATCTAATGACTATTACAAATCCACTTCATGATAACAATTTTGACCAAGTTAGAAGAATATCAATTTTTTTCTTATTATGAGGATTCAATATATCAATATTATTATTCTTTATGACAAAAAATATCATACAGAAATAGATATTCCATATAATTACCTATTGTGAAAATGACAATGTGCTAAGATCTGGTTAATTTTGTTTTACATAAAAATACATAATATTATGAATGTCTAGAATAGGTAGAAGAACCAAACTACTTCATACACGTATACATGAGAACATTTAGGACAAAATAAAAATAAAATAGATACACTATTTTTATAAAAATTATAATAATATTTTTGAATTTATTCTCCATGAAAAATTAGAGGATCATCGACAAATCAAATGAATCTCTTACAGAGAAGCACTATATCTCTCCATATTTAATTATTTATCTCTAATTTATCTGCATGACATTTCAGAACTATGATATATTACATTTCATATTTTCACACACAATGTCTCATGTGTTATATCTGGATTCTGCTAGAGAATCCCTCTAAAAAATTATCTATTTTTTTATACACACAAAATTTAATGAAGATTTACTATGAGGAATGTGTTTTGTTTCATCAAAGATATATCTATGGAAGTTGAATTTGAGACTAAAAAACCTCTATGATATCATTTTTATAGTTAATAAAGGTTATGAATTAGATTAAATGTTATAAAATTCTTCCTAGAAAAATTATATTTTCAAGTTAGTGGTATTAGGTCTCAGCTTGATAATGGCCCCCTTTTTTATTTAGTTATGTGTTCCAATTTTTTATTATCATTTCAAAGCATAAAAATTATTTCTTTTTAATATATATAAAAAATAAGTAGATAATTAGTATTAAATACTATTTATAAATAGAATTTGATTACATAAATCAGTTTCTGATGTTAATGTAATTTTATATATTAATATAATGGATAACAAATCAAATATTTAGAAACATTTTGAATGGTCATGTTTTTGTTAAATTTTTTTTATAAAATTAATTTTATTAATTAAATTGGGTGATTTAGTATTAATTAGAATTATCATAAATTTTATTGGTTAATAATTTCATTACCCTCATGAGTGTCCCAATCTAACCATTAGAAATATAAATAAGTTGAATTTATATCAATATAATTCAATTTAAATCAGAAAAAACATATTTCACATCTTTTAGGAATAGAAAGTGAAATTTATTTATGAAATCATTTATAACGAAGTTCATAAGATTTAGGTAGCTCCATGTATTCCTTAACATGTTCATAATTTAATTTATATTTAATTTTCAAGGAAATATAATGGTCAGTAAAATAAAGAAAATCCCAAAACATCATATTTAATGATCAATTAAATAAAAAATTTCAAAATGATTTCAATATAGATTTGTAGCTATAATTTGGGATGGATTCATGTGTTTCCCTATTTCATAATGTGTCCATGATTATGGTCACACTGAATGGATATATTCATTCATTCTTCTTTATCATCAACTGAAATTCCATGAAAATGTGGTCACATCTACCAAATTTTCAGAATTTCAATGTAGTGTTGTTTCATTAGTGATGGATGATCATTTTACATCATAAAAAATTAAAAAAATAATTAAAATATTCATAACAATATTATTTGTCTCCATTTGTATATCAACATCAAAATCTTCAATTTCAATATTCTATATTAATTGATGTGTTTGGTGTGGTAAAAATTTATCAATCACATTCATCACGGTCTTCCTGAGTTCATAAATTATAAAAATTATGGGGGGTCAATATTTCTCTAGTTTTATTGGTTCTTTATCTAATAGTTTTAGATTGATTCATGGATGTATCAACCAATCAATTCTACTTAGATCCTCTCATTTTTTATGTGTTCGTTAATTTAATTCATATACGCTTCACTTTCAATATGAAATTATTCTTCTTGTGTAACATGGGATTATTTTTTCCATGTGTAATAATCTATATTTAATGACATCTAGAAAGATATATATTTTTTTAGATAAAAAAATTGTAATTAAAACAAAATTAAAATGAGGAATAATAATGTATATACAACTTCATTTATTGTTAATGGTGATATGTTTCAAAACACCAATAATGGGATTGAAAAATAAATTATTTTCATTAAAATTGAATAATTATAGAGGTCCAACGATATCTTTATTGAGTTTTATCTACATTCAATTAAATTTTACCCATAGGTCAACTATTAAATTTTTTTAGTTTTATAATTTTCAAAATTAAATACAATATATTAGGTTGATTATAGAATATAAAAATAAAAAATAAAAAAATCAACTATAATATAATGAATAATGTGTTAAATAATGGTCAATGTTCATTATGATATTTTCTTGTATTGTCCTATAATATATTTATTAAAATATTTTTATAAAATGTACCCCTTATTAGTAGTTTGGAGTACTCTCCTCCACTATTCAACACCACAAGTCCCTTAATTTTAAAACATTAATGATGAAGATAATATTTTTTTCATGGGAAAGTGGAATATAAGCATATATAACATGTTCAACCACACAATAATACATTCTATAATGAGAAATGATAAAAGAAAATAATGATACTTGAATCATTAAAAAAGTTGTAGGTTATTCCCTCTGGTTTAGTAGTAGGATCCGTACTATATGAATAGTGAAAAATAATTAAAATGGAAATAAGAGAAGAAAGAGAATGATAAATGAGAGTGTAGGAGGGAGAAACAAAAAAGGCACATTTATTCAAAACATGAATCGTTGGGGTTTTAGTCTATAATATATAAAATAAAAAATGAAACCTAAAATTAAACAAAAATATAAATATCCCATTCAAGATTAACACCCATGAATTAGTATATTAGTAAATTTGTAGCACTTCTCTTATTTATAGGTTGTTCTCCCTTATCTATTTTTACACTTATTTTTAAAATGCAGTTTTGAATTCTTTCATAAAAGATATTGGATACTTTCTAAAAATATTTCATAATTCCTCCCAATGATCTAATAGGATATTATATTTTATAACCTTTAATATTAACTATATTCGTTGGCACATCTTCCAATATGGAATTAAATCTCCTAAAAATAATAGTGTCATCATCTTCAATGATTCCAATGATCGCATTGACCCTTGAAAATATATAAAAACAATATTAAATCAAATCCCAAAATAATTGCTATTTATTTAAAAATTAACGATTCTAATGATAGAGTATGTACTAGTTATGTTAATGAAATTTATATCATTTACCATATAATGAACATGATAGACATGAACCCCCTGAGGAGATTGAAGAACATTATAGGGCTAATAATAATATGGATATCAGTGAAACTAATGATCCTTACTGAATTCAATTGAAATAATAACCAAAATTATGTTAATGACCCCATTCAAATAGGAAATAATGATGATGTTGGAGTAATGACATCCAAAAAATACCTTGATATTTGAAGTACCCCAGGTTTCAGGTACATGACACCTTTCCTCACATTTTTTTAATTGGTTTTTATAAAATATACAGTTTCAAAAAAATAGAGTTTCAATAAAAAATAGATTTCCAAAAAATAGAGAGTTTCCATAAAATAGATATTTTCAATTACGTTTTCTGTCTCCATAATGATGGTTGCTTCCATAAAGCGGGTAGTTTCCATAATGTGGGGTGTTTCCATAATGTTGGTTGTTTCCATAAAGTTGGGTGTTTCTACAAAGCGTGATGTTTCTATAAAAATTTCATTTCCATAAAAATTGTGTTCCCATAAAAAGGTTGAAGGTGAAGGATGGGAGGGTTTGGGTGTGATATAAGGAGTGTTGGGACCAAAAGGATGTTTTAATGATCCATACTCGGTTGGCCCAAACTGTGTGGTCAAACCATGCGTAGAGGTGAAATCTAGATCCTATTTTCTAAGAGCTTACTCGATTTGGTAGTATATATATCTTTTGGGTTTAAAAACGCCCTTATTTTAATATTACTTTCTATAGAATGTTGTGTAACCCTTCCCACATGAGTGGGAGCCATCCTAGAGCCTTACCTTGGGGATTTTTTGTCCGATTCTTGAGTTATGTACCCATTCTTCCTGGTTTTATCATGTTTTCATAGATCTGGTAAGATCTACTTCGTTGATATCCATTCATTCTCAGATATGAACCTATTGTGGGTAGATCTATGTTTTTACGCCAAATAATTGAATTTTTTAGTCATTATCTTACATGGATAAGATAACTAAGGAGGTTCTTGGAGAATCAACTTGATTTCTTGTGCATTCTTCATCTGTTTTCAAATTTTCATCAAAACCATCGAGGTATGTGGTTAACTCTCGTATCCACTTGCTATAGTTGATTGGCGTATATTCAAATTGGTTTATTTCTCGTGAAATGCATGTAAAAATAATCATTTGTGATGATTTGTGGTTTTTGAGAAATTGGGTGATCTGTTTAATAGTTGTGAAAAAACTGGGTTTAGTTTCATGAATTTAAGATGATGGTTTTAAATTATAGATTTTCTGGAAATTCTAAATGGGTTATAAAAAATTTATTTTCAGTAGAAATGGTTTTCAATGAATGTGAAGTTTTATTGAAATGGTTTGGAATTGAAATGGATTGTCATTGATATGGTTTTCATGAAATTGTTTAGAATAAAAAGGTGCTTTTATTCAAATGGTTGTTTTGGAATGATTGTTTGGACTATGCTGTGTGTGTTAATGTTGCATATATGGGGATTGGTTGAAATATGACCTTTTTCTCAGTTCCAATGGTTTAACATCACTTGGGAATTTTATACACATGGCTTGGTTGAAATATAACCATGAGCTCAGTGCCATATGGAATATAGCATATGGGAAATAATTACCCTCTGATGACTTGCTAGATCGACCAGAAATCGCTCTTGAGTATAGAATTTTAATAACGTAGCATGAATGGTTGGATGCATGGGTTTGGGGAATGGTTGGGTATGCTGATAAAGGGATATAGTGAAATGGTTGTAAAGATTGTTTATTTATTTTTTTTCAAAATTATATTTCTTGGAAAATTGGTTTCAATTGCACTTGTATGATTTTGGTAATTATTGGGTTTGGAAACTTGTTTATATTTAGTTATAAGTTGTTTTTGAGAAATTGTTTTATAAAAATTGTTTTATATAATTTTTGGTAACTCTTCTATCCTAGTGGTGTGAGTAGGGATGTTATTGGGGAAAACCTACTATGTTTTATACTCACCACTACATTGGTACTTTGTGGCTTTTGTAGATGCTATCTTCTGGGACTAGGTAAAAGGTAATGTCTCGCATGTGTTTAGCACTACCTAGTGAGGTTTGGGATATTTGGAGCTTTTGGATCTTGGAGCTTGTTGAGCATGGATTCATGAAGTCTTTGGAGAGTACTATGTGGTTTATCTATTGTGTAAATTTATACTTTGAAATTCTTCCACTCTTGATTACATTGATGTTGTGGTGAGATACATGAAGTAGTTGAGTTGCCTTCCTTTTGTAAATGTAACATATATTGAATTTTTGGTTATTCTTGGTAGGTTTATTGGTATATTTCGTAAAGGCTACATAATACCCCACTTGTATTTGTAAACCTTCGGCATTTATTTCCCCCCTTTGGTGTATTGGGGATGTCTCTTTAGGCATAGTCATGACTCATTGTACTATCAAGATAATGATAATTGGTGTGTCAATACAAATGCTATCAGATTTTTTGGTCCTTGCCTAACAAGTAGTCATTGATGATCCTAGTCTGGGAGATGAAATATCATTTAGTCTATTCTTTGGGTTAGAATCTTAAAAGGAGTATGATTGTGAGAACATGATATATATAGAATAAAAGGACGTTGATATCCCTTTTATGTTGAACTAAAAGTTACCATGGATTTGGGTAAATAAGTTTTTGGAGACACTTCTAGAATTTTTAAATCTCATTTTCATGGGTTTAGAAAATGAGACGAGCATGAAATGAATTATAGAGGAACGACATCCCACTTTTACTTGATACTTAATTTCGTGGAATGATTAATGATGTGAAAAAAATGTAAAATTTAGAAAAATAATGGAATTGGTTTTCAAAAGAATGATTTTCAAAAAGAGAATGCTTACCATATTTTGAAAATCATTTAATTTTCAAAAGCATGTAATGTGAATTAAAAACTGGTTGAACATGGGAAAAGGTTGTTTTGGAAAACAATGTTTTGATAGTTTATGTGATCAAATTTCAAATGATAAGCCAACAGTTACTATAGAGTGAGATTAACGGATTTTGTTGTTAGTTTAGAAAATGGAACCTGGTGGGCTTCATCAAAACCAAACGAAAGAAGTTGTGGAGGAAATGGTTATACCTAAACCACATGTGATACAAGAGATGGATCCGAGTATTGTCCTTGAATTTCAAGCTATGGACATAGGGAACCGGAGGAATGTGCCTCGACATGTGGATCACACCATATAGTTCATGAAGTAGAATCTACTAAATTTATGGGGTGATTCCAAACCCAAGAAGGACGAGGTGTGGTTGGGTAAGATAAATCGTATCTTCAACATCATTAGAACACCTTTAGAGTTAAAGCCCAAACTGGAAACGTATACGCTCAAGGATCTTCCATGTTAGTGGTGGGATTTAGCGGTTCAGGCTAAATTGGATGAAGGAAATACATGGGTGGATTTTAAGGAATTGAACAACAAACAATTCTATTATCACACATTAAAATCCAGAAAACGACAGACATATTCATTATGAAAATAGAGATTCTATCTATCATAATGTATGCAGATATGTTCAGGAATTTAGTATGTTTTGCAGCCTAATATGCGGCAAGTGAATCATTATAGGCACACATCTTCAAATCAGGCCTATGATAGGAGATTCGATCAAATATTACAATACATTGTCTTACAGATTATATATAGATGGTGAACCGAGCGACTGTGGTAGAAAGAGATATCTTGGGATCTATGGGAGGAGGCATGATAATACATACATGAATTGGTGGGAACTCAAATGTTAGAAACAAGAGGAAAAGGGACACCTATTTCCAAGGTGCAAGTGGAAATCATAACCAGACGGCTGGATCAGTAACCCTTCTTCCATGAACCTGGAGCAAAGAACGATGTTTTCAATGTGGTTGTCTTGACCACATAAAGTTATATTGTAAAGAATAACCTATAGCATGTTATAATTGCAACAACATGGAACATCTGCAACGCTATTGTCACAGTGCTCTAAGGTCAGGTGCTCGAGACACTTCAAAACTGTCACAAGCATCGTATTCTTTGACTGGAAGAGGACCGCTGAATCAGTCTCGTCATTAGAGTAGAGCAATCCATAGTGATTATAGAAATACTATGACTCCCCAACCATGGAAACCTCAGCAAGGAAACAAGGAGAATAGTGCAGTGAAGAAACAGTTTTATGGAGTTGAGCAGATGATTATTGATGATCAGGATGGACCATCTACAGTGAGATGTACAATTCTTTTTAATTCTACCATCGTGCAAGTATTTTTTGATACTGGTGCATCACATTACTTCATTGTTTCTCGTGCTGTTGACTTAGTCAAAAATAGAAATGATCCCTTCTATTTTGAAATAGAAAACTCTTCTTGGTAAAAGAGAAAGTTAAGAGTTTTTGTGTAGAGAATGTGTTACAATTATTGATGGATTAGAAATAAAATGGGACTTCTGGATTTTGGATATGTAATTAAATTATGTAATCATAGGTAAGGATTTGCTGAAAACATTCAATGCTCAAATTGACTATTATAGGAGAACTGTTAGTTTCGTGACAGGGGATGGAATTGAGCATCTCTTTAAAGGATAGAGGACTGTAAATAAGGGTGAAAATATCTTGTTGGCACCATTTTATGGAACTATCTATAAATAATTGGCTGTATAGACTTTGGAATCAATGGAAGATATGGGGAAAAATAGTTTTCCAACTGTTTTGGATCAATTTCCAGATGACTTTCCCATGAACATCTCAAGGTTACCACTTCTATGGGAAGTAGAGTATAAGATTGATCTCCTTCTGGGGACCAGTCCTATTTCCCTTATATATTATAGGATGGAACCAATAGATTTACATGAATTGAAAGTGAAGTAAGAGGATCTAGAAATCAAGGGTTTCATCCGACCAAGTATGTCTTCATGGGTAGCATCAGTATTGTTCATAAAGAAACATGATAGAACTCTCATTCTTTGTTTTGATTATAATAAGATAATCCATGTTATAAAAAAAGAAAAATATATCCACTTCTACACATTGATGATCTATTTGATCAATTAAGCGGATCTTTGTGGTTCTACAAGATTGACATTTGATCAGGATATCACCATTTGAGTATTTCAAAAGAGGATGTTCCAAAGAAAGCTTTCAGAAGTAGATATGGCCACTATGAATATATAGTCATTCCATTCTGTATTACAAATTCACCAGCATTATTCATGAAATTAATGAATCATGTATTTCAACAATATCTGGATTATTTGGATTTGGTGTTTGTGGATGACATTTCTGTCAATTCAAAGAAAAGGGATGATCCTGAGGGGCACATAGAAAGAGTGTTACCAATCCTGATAGATCGTCATTTGTATGCCAAATTACCAAGGTGTGATTTTTGGGTACAAGAAGTAAGATTTCATGGCCATGTCATTTCTGAGAAATCCATTTATGTTGATCTTGAAAATAATGAATCTATTATCTCTTGGAAACCACCGATGAATTTTTTTGACATACGAAGTTTTATTGTTCAAGCAAGTTAATATCGACACTTTGCATATGATTTCTCACAACTATATTCACCAATGAGATCTCTATCAATGAAGAATTATCCATTCCAATGGATGGAGGAATATCATATGTCTTTCCTAGAAGTGAAATATTTTCATAGATTGGCACTTATCTAGATCATTCATGAATCAGGACAGGGGTATGTGGTGTATAATGATGCTTCTAGATCTTGTTTGGGATGTGTTCTAATGAAAAGATATTATTTGTTTGTTAATGATTCATGTTAGTTCAGGGTGCCTGATAATAATTACCCAACACATGATTTGGAGTTAGATGTACTCATACATCTTTTAAAAAAATGGAGATATTATCTCATTAGTGATAAATTTACTGTGTTTACCGATCAAAAAATCATGAAACACATTTTCTGACAATGAGATTTGAATATGCAGCAATGTATATGGATTTAGAATCTCCAAATTGTTGTCTTGGACTTTATGTACACTCCAGGGAATCGAATTTTGGTGGAAGATGCATTGAGTAGAAAGTCATAAGCTCATTTGAAAAAAAGATGGATACAATGAATGGAAGTTCATGTCGGTCATAGACAACATGCATGTAGAATGTTAATATTGAGGTGATGTTTTGTTTTTCATTTCAGATACGCTTATTCCTGATTTAATAAAAATGATTAAAGAGGAACAAACATCAGATGCAGAATATCTGGTTGTACGTTCAAAACTCAATGGTGGGGAGGCCATTGTGGGATATAAACATGATGGGGGTTCAGTTTTGTGTTTCAGAGATCAGATGGTTTTTCAGATGGTTTTTCATAAACATCTCCTTCATTCTTAACACTATTCAACTTGGGTTGTACAACCAGGTACATAAGAAATTGTATAAGGTGTTGAAGGTACAGTGTTGGTGGAGAGTCATGAAAAGGATAGTGGACGAGTTTGTCTCACATTTCTTAACATGTCAGTGGGTTAAAGCAGAGCATCATAGACCAACTAGTATGTTACAATATTTTCCCATCCCATTGTGGAAATGGGATCATATTGTAAGGGATTTTATTACAGTTCATCCAAGAATTTTCAAGAAACACGATGCCATTTTGGTGATTGTGGAACCTCTAGCCAAGAGAGCCCATTGCATCCCTATTCATGAAACTCATACGGTGGAGAATCGTACAAAAATCTATATCGGAGAAGTGGTAAGGAGGCAAGGTGTACCAATTTCAATATTCTCAAATAGAGATATGAGGATCACGTCTTGTATCTGGAAATCCTTATAACAATCCCTTGGGACTCAGTTTACTATGAGCACGACGTATCATCCTCAGACGGATTGGAAATCCGAGCGGACGACAAAAACATTGGAAGGAAATTTGTGGGCTTATGTAAAAGGATATGGGAGCTCATGGGAGGAGCATACACCCATATTGGATTTCTCATACAATAACAACTATCAAGCCATGATACACATGGCTCCGTTTGAAGCATTGTATGTGAATCATTATCGTTCTCCAATATGCTAGGTGAGAACGGGCGCGATTTCACTAGTCGGGCCAATACATGTAGAAGAAACAATGGAGAAGATCTATTTCATTTTAAAGAGGATGGAGACAGCGCAGGGTCCTTAGAAATCATATGTAGATCACCATCGATGACCTTTTCCATTTGCTAAAGGTTATTGTGTCTTCTTATGGATCTCTCCATGTCTTGGACACATATTCTTCCAGAATAATGAAAATTTATCTCCTAGATACATTGGATCTTTTGAGATATAGGAACAGATTGGAGTGGTGGAATATCTGTCGACATTACCACCATGGTTTAGTTCAGTGAATAATGTGTTCCATGTATCCCAGTTGAAAAAGCATCACCCAGATCCTAACCTTGTGATCACAATGGATCATGTTGAGCTAGAATTGGATGCATCACAGATACATATACTAGTTTAGATCATGGAGATATAATAGAAATTCATGCATTGGGAAAGCATCAGGCTAGTGCGGGTTTTAGGGAAACAAGGTCAGGCTCAGGACCAGACATGGGAACATGAGATGGAAATGAAAGAGTAGTGGCCCGAACTCATTCTGGCCAGCGCAGGTTTTCTACTTTCTATGTATGGAAAGACCAATTTTCGGGAGAATGTATTACCCCCGACTTCTAGTACATAACCCATTTCCTCTCATTTTGTTAATTGGTGTGTATAAAATAGAGTGTTTTTAAAAAATTAAGAGTTTCTATAAAATAGAGAGTTTACATAAAATAGAGAGTTTCTATAATATATAGTGTTTCCATTATGATGGGTGATTCCATATTGTTTTATGTTTCCATACAGTTGGTTTTTTCCATAAAGTGGGGAGTTTCTATAATGTGGGTTATTTCCATAATGTGGGGTGTTTCCATAAAGTGGGATGATTCCACAAAAATTGTGTCTCCAAAAAAAGGGTAATGGTGAATTATAAGATAGTTTGGGGGTTTTATAAGGAGTGTTGGTTCCAAAATAAAGGTCACATGATCCATACATGGTTGGCCCAAACCGTGTGTTCAAACCTTGCATCGATGTCAAATATAGATCCTATTTTCTACGAACATACTTTTTTTCTCTATATATTTATTTTTCTCTTAAAAACGCCCCTATTTACCAATTACACTCCCTATAAGGCTTTTGAACCCTCTCCATATGAGTTGGAGCCATCCTAGATCCTTACCTTGGTGATTTCAAGTCTGATTCTTGAGGTATGTCACCATTCTTTCGGGATTTGTCACGTTTTCTTAGATCTACTAAGATCAAGAACACTGATCACCATTATTTCTCACATATGAACCTATAGTGGTAGGATATACGTTTTTGGATTCCAAATAATTTAATTTTGATACATGATCTTACTAGGATAAGAGAACTAAGGCCGTTCTTGAAAAATTGACAAGCTTTCTTATGCGTTCTTCATCTGTTGTCAATGTTTCGTCAAAACATTTGAGGAAGGTGGATTCACTCTCATATCATCTTGCAAGAATTTTTTTTCATAGATTCTAATTGGATTATTGAATGTGAAATTTATGTAAAAATATTCATTTGTGATAATTTATGTTATTTAAGAAATTGTGTGATCTTGGTGAATAGTTGTGAAAATGGGAGTTTATTTTCATGAATTTAAAATTATGGTTTTAAATTATGTATTTTCTCGAAATGTAAAATGTTTTAAGAAAATTATATTTTTAATGAAATTTTTTTTCAATGAATGTGGTGTTTTAGTGAAATGGTTTGGAATTGAAATGGGTTGGCATTGAAATGGTTTTGATATAAATGGTTTTCAATAGAAATGTGATTCTATTGAAGGGGTTGTTTTGGCATGATCGTAGGTAATATGTGGTGTGTGTTCATGTTGCATATACGGGGCTTGGTTGAAATATTACCTTGTTCATAGTTCCAAAGGATTAATGGCACCTGGGATTTTCATACACGGGGATTGGTGGAAATATATGCTGGTGCTCGGTTCCAAAGTGTTAATGGGACATGGGAAACAATTATCTTATGATGGCATGGAAGATCAATGAGAAACTACTCATGAGTATGGAACTATCATAACATAGTATGTGTGGTTGGTTTAATGGGTTTGAGTAATGGTTGGGTATACTGATAAAGTGATATTGTGAAATTGTTGTAAATATTGTTTACTAATTTTTCGGGAAAAATATCTTGTCGGGAAAATTGGTTTCAATTGCACTTTTATGCTTTTGGTAATCAATGGATTTAGAAACCTTCTTATATTTATTGATAAGCTGTTTTTGAGAAATTCATTTATACAAAATGTTATATATAATTATTTCTAATTCTTGTATCATAGTGGGGAGTGTAGGGAAATCATTGGGGAAAACCAACTATGATTTATACTCATGCCAACTTTGTAACATTGGTGCTTTTGTAGAAGCTATCTTATGGTATAAGGGAAAATGTAATTTTTCAGACATGGTTAGCACTAACTAGTTTTTTTGGGTTGTTCGCAGATTTTAGAGCTTGTAGTTTGTAGACTATGGAGTCTTGAGGACTTTGGAGAGTCCCATGTTGTTTAACTGTAATGTACTTTGATACTTTGTTATTCTTCCATTGTTTCTTACATTGATGTGTTTGTGAGATACATGAAGTTGTTGAGTTGTATTTCATTTGTTCATTAATCATATATTGAATGATTGGTAATGTTTGGAAGGTTTATTGGTTTATTTCTTAATGGATAAATCATCCCCCACTTGTATTTGTAACCCTTAGACATTTATTTCTAGCTTTTGGTTTCTTAGGGATGTCACTTAAGGCATAGTCATGACTCATTGTACTCTCAAGAAAATGAGAATTGGCAGGTCATTACAATATTCACTAATTACTTAATTATTCAATTGAAACAAATGAGAATCGAGAATATAACATCCCCAATGATGGCGATTCCCCGGATGAAGATATAGACCTCAGTTTCATTAGGGTAATTTTTATCATTTGTGGGTTTTTTAATTTTTCAATCATTTTTACCATTAGTTACAATGGTTTCATCAGTTTATATAGTGTTATAATGTCATCGGTGTATTTAGAATAATCATGTAAATCAGGTTAAATAGAACACTAAAAAATTATTGAATCACTAACAACCTTATGTTTTTTATATTTTAACAATCTTTAGGTCCTTATAATCATGGGTTCAATCTATGTGGAAAAATCCCTATTTTTTTAGTGTCACTCAAATCATTAAGGTTATAATGTTGTTAGTGTTATTAGAATCAATAGTATTAGCAATATTATTAGGTTATTAGATGCCATAGAGGTCTTAAGTAGTGCTAATAACATTTCTATCTTTGATTCCATCTAAAAAATATAGTCTTATATGACATCAGCATCTTTGGGTCATCAAAGCTAGTCCTATCATGGGAACTAACATTCTCATCATGGTTGATGTGGTAGTTGATTTCATCAATTACAGTGCCATCGTTGATATATTTAGAGGAATATATGGTGGTGAAGGTATTTGAATATTATATATATTGTGGTCAACAATTTTAAGATGTTTTTAATATTTAGTGACTAATTATTTATTTTTATGTTAATAAACTCTGTTAATGTTCTGGGGTAATTAGGTTCATCAATATTATCAATTTAATTGGAGTCGATATCATCATTTGTAAATTTTTGTCATTATTTTCACTAGTTTTAAAATCATTATAGTTTACAATAGTTTATCTAGGTTTCTTGTTTTTTGATGTTAATATTTCCATCAATTTCATCAGGTCATCAAGGCTATTTGGGTCAGAGAATCCAAGGACATCATCATCACTTTCATCATTGGGATCACTATTATAAATTTTTTAGGTGTCGTTGCAATTATATATGTTATCATCACACTTGGGGTAATTTTTTCTTCCATTTTCAATATGATTTCATCATCATTAATATATTCAAAATTATTGGCTTCAACAACATATTGATTTTCATTAGGGAGTTATCATTGGACAAGCATCTAGGTCATCAAGGTCATCGATGTCATCAATGATAGTGGTATTTTTAGTCATTAACTAATTTCAATCCCTGAGGTTTATCGGTGTAATAATTGTATTGGCTTTTAAAAAAATTTATATTTTTTTGGTTCATCAGTGTATTATAGATTGTATGTTTTTTTAGTGTGATCTATTTCCTTAGGGTTTTGAGCATCACTAGTCGAATTCGGTTCATCGATGTTATTGATCATTTCAATGTCATATATGGAATCATTTTAAATGATAATTGACAAATTTTATTCTTTTTCAGCATCATTAGAGGAAATGAGAACATTAGGTTCATCATCAATTTTAGGATCTATGGTGTTTTCTGTGAAATATGTCATTTATGACATCCCTATATCATTAATTTCATTAGTGATATTGGCAACTCGATATCCATCTTTTCAATTTTTGTTATTGGTTTCATTGTCATTCCTTATTTCATTGGTGTTTTGGAATAGTTGATTTTTTTAATCTCTATGTGATCTTCCTGGTTATTAGTTTCAACAAATTCTTCTTCCATTAAAAACATTTCATGGTTATTTGTGTTATTTTCTATTGAAACTTATTGAAAAAATTAAAAATTAAGAAAAAACAAGAAATAATGATATTCATTTTTCAAAAATAATTACCTACATTCATGTATTAGAGAAACTATCTAGTATAATACAAGGATTGATATATTGATTTTTTACAGTTAAAAAATAACATTCTAAATAATGTAAATTTTAAGAAACATGTTGTTTAATAAATTTTTTAGTTGAAATTTCATTTCACTTGAAAAAAAATCAACTAATCCATGTGTGGACTACTGAATTTTTTACCAGTCAATGTATAAGGGAATATCTAGTGGAACTTCAATTTTTATCACCTGGAATTAATAATCCATAAATACATAATTTTTATCATCACTTTCTACACCACCATCACCTCTAATTAGAGATTGTTATATATTTTGGATCACATAAATTTTTTTAGTACAAATTTAAACATTTCATTGATTGTGGAGTTAGAGAAATAATATATTTCATTTGTATCATAAATATGATTCATGTTATCTAGGCCTTCTATGTCATCATTGAAATTTTTTAATCGACAAAATTAATTTAATAAAATTATTCATTGTCATATTCATCACATATCATGTCATGATCACTTGTATTATCATCGTATCTAATTTTATTTTCATCTAGGATGTTCTCCCATAATAGATTTGTCAGAATCATTGAAATGGCCACCATAATCAGAGGAATTATTGTTATCGATGTCATAAATGATTTTAACACCACCCGAATCATAATTGTTTTGGGGTCATTCAATTTTTTATGTTATAATTTTTGTTTACTAAAACCTCTTTATATAATTTTCATCCTCACATTGTGTATTTAGAGTCATCATTTTTTGGGTCTTTATGTGTCATTAGGACCACGAATAGTGTATTGTATTCGATGTTAAAGTTGTTATTGATATTTTAAAATCAATGGGTCCTTATAAATTTTAATGGTCTTCAGGGTTAGGTTAATCATTGATTCGATAAAGGATTTCATGGATAGTAGTGTATTAAATATTTAAATTAATTTTTTTTCATTGGAATAAATGGCGATATTGATGTTATAAAAATCATTATGTTTATTAAGGCCATTGGGGTTGATTATTATATCAGGGGTACTAGTGGATTCATTTTCATATGGTTAATCAGTATTGTCGGTTTTAATGTGTTCGTCATCATCGTAAATGTAATAAATACCATTAGTGTCATTAAAATTTGAGGGGAATTTAATTTATATAATTATATAAGTGTCATTGGGGTCAGAAGAACAATTCCCATAGTGATTGTAATTATCAGAATCCTTATCCTTGGATTATTGGTTTCATTATGTTTGTTGACATTATCAATGTCACCAAAATCTTAAGACAACTATATTTTTTTGGGTCATTAGTGATATAAATGTCAAATGGATTATCAGGGTCCTAAAGGCCATTGGGTTTATTAGGGCTATACATGTCATTAGGCTCATCGAAATAATCTTTTACATCACCATTATCATCATCATTTGTTTATATGTTTAAATTTATCATTATAGAAATCATGGATTTGATGCTCCTCAGGGTAATTAGAATCATTGGCCAAATCGATAATATTTGTTTCATCGATGTCATCATATTTATTATTGTTGTAAAATTCATCTTCATTATCAGTGAAATTAGTATTTTTGGGGGTATTTTGGATCTCAGCAATTTATGGATTATCATGGTCACCGACATCATTGGGATCGCCAGGGTCATTTAGATCTTAAGAGTCATTGTGACTATTGGGATCACTAAAACATTTGAAAAAATTTCTGACATCATGGTCATTAATGTCATAATAATTGTTGACATGTTGGGGATGTCAGTGTATAACATGTCATCAGACTCATAATTATCAACATGAATGTTTTTTATAATGTTTTGGGGGTTAGTAATTTTACTCGTGTCATTACTATTATTGTGTTATCTTATATATTTTGGATCAAAAGAGTTACCATGGTCCTTTGTGGTTATCATTATCTTCACAACTGTAAAACTAATTTCGATTATATTCATTTTCATCGTTAGTAAACCCGGTTCATCAACACTATTGTAATTTTCACATTTATCTTGGATTTTGGGTTCATCAATGACATCAGAAATGTTAGATCAGGATGTTTATATGATCGATATCATAATTTTTTTTATGGTCTCCAACATTATGGGTATATTTATGATCACTTGTATTATGAGAGTCAACATGACCATCAGGGATTATAACAATTACAATAGAAACAATCTCTATAGTCTTATGATATGTGTTTTTGTCTTCGACCACATAGACATTACCAACATATTGTATCATATAACTTTTTGGTTAGCTAGATAAAAAAAAATTAGTTTATATTTTAGATTCATTTTATACGATGTTTATTATTATCATGGATTATTAAATTATGTATTTTTTTTTATCATTTTCCTTTTATGTGTTCTATATCAGGAATTGATTATTTCATTTAGATATAGAGGTATTTTTGTTTTTGTTTCAAGTGGTGTGAGTTTTTTTTTTGTTCAAAAATAAAAAGGGTAATGACTACCATAAAATAAATTTTATACCTTTCATTATAGACTCCACCTCATGGATTATTGGAGTTGGTATTTGAGGATCAATCATGTTCCTTAAATAAAATAATGATGATTCATGAGGGTAAGGTAGTGAGAGGACAATATATGGACAATGAAGGAAGAAATAAACAAAATTTGATTGAAAAATATATGTTCTAGTAAAACTACACATCTAATTTCTTAATAAAAACATTTTCAATTATTATTTTCTGATTTATAATAAATTATTATTCAATGAATAAGATAAATTAAATATATATGCAAATGATATGATAATAATATGTCAGAAGGTAAATTATGAAACACATTTAATTTTGTAATCTATTTTTTATTTTGGATATTAATATTTTAATTCAGATAATTGTTGAGATGGTTTTTATTCATATCATAGTTATATTGTTAAATTTTATAGTTCTTATATATTAATCACATAATATATATTAAAACATAGGATATTTATTTCATGGTGTCACCTTAAGTTTGTGATATTGATTATTCCACAGATAAATAAATATGCACTAGTTCAAATACATATGGATATATTTTTTATGATTGAATGAAACTGATTTCTATCATAAAGTAAACAAAGTTGTACATAGTTACTTATTTAATTCCAATGGGTTATGTGTGATAGTAGTGGAAGAATAATTTATAAGAACATATAACTTAATTAATAAATGTGATAACCCCACTGATGTGACTGTCCTAACTGAGGTATACATAAATTTAAATTGGATATCAAAACATAAAAAAATAATATTTTAAAAACTATATTTATTGAACACGAATTCTCTTAAACACCTTTTTAAGTCATCTATGATATTTGAAATTCAAAAAATTCGATCTGATAAAGTTATCGAGAATTCTAATAACATTTTTATTAATTGATAATTTTGATAATTCAAATTCATGGATTGAAGTGTTCTGTAATGGTGTTTTTGATCATGTTCACATCACACGGTGTGGATTTCATGAAATATTTTATATTCAACATATTATGGTAATATGTACAGTGTGTAACAAAATTTGAATTATGTTTGAGGAAGAAATATGCACCTCATAATAAGATCAACTAATAAAATTAGATCATCTATAAAGAATTAAAATTTTAATAATTTTTTAATAATGTCATAATATAAAAAAAATATATCAATGAAATGAAAATATGGAAGATAATTCATATTTAATCCTTGTGTGGATAATTTTTTTATGCTAATGTAGATTATGATGGTAGTCATCATGTTTTACTTCTACCATAGAACTCATCCCAACAATATTTTATTTTGATATCAATTTATCTTGTATTTTCTATTTTCTTCTTATAGTAATTTTATCACTACTATAAATTCCAAAATTCAATCAAATAGAAAATTTTTATTCCTAATATTATTTTATTTCCAATATAAACAAAATATTTTAGTTGAATCCAATTTAAATTTATTCTCAAATAAAAATTATATTTATTTTTAGTTCAACATTTCTCCATTAAAGTACTAAACTACATGTCATTTATCATATACATGTCTAGAGATTCTTGAGTTATGTGTGTATTATCCCAACACATTTAAAGGTTAGATTATAATTTATATTCTCTTTAAAATACATTTAATTGTATTTGTGATTTTTCTGATTGTATGGAAGGTCTCCAAATTTCATTGAGGGTACAAGACATGGAATAAAGAAAAATCAACCTTATATATGATGGTAAAACAATTATTTCAAGGCTTATTCTATATGTACACCATGACCTTGAAACATGGTTCAAAGGGATACATATTTGTCAAAACTTTTCAAGGTTTCCTAGAAACCATTTAGGTTGCGTCCTAGGACATATGTATTGTTTTTTAAGGGAATTCCAAATCATCTGTGATTCCCATGAAACTATCTGTCATGATTTTTTCATGGACAATGGATCATTAATGGTTTGATCATGGTTTGGAAAACCTAGTTTCCAAACCAGGTTCTTCATTAAATATGGATAATTATAACTTATCATTCATGAAAATTATTCAATTTCAAATTTATTTACCCATTATTTGACTCCCTGCAACATAGATTTTTACCTAAATCATCTCTCCTCTTCCTTGGGTTATTATCTTTCTATTCTCGGGGGTTTCATGTGTCGTTTCATATTATCTTAATCACCTAATATTTTTTATGTTTTTCATTCTAATTTTTGAATGATTCAAAAAAAATTATTCGTCATCATTTATGTCTTATGATCCCTATTTGGAGGGAGTTTTTATCATTTTTTGTTGTGGATACATTACATGGAATAAAAATTCAATATAAAAATATTTCTGTCCTATGATCCCAGTTTGTGGTTTTATTATCTTTTTAGATCCTATATAATATTGACTCTAGATTATCAAATATATATATCAAATAAGTTTTTTTAATATTCAATACAATACAAAAAAAAACATGACCAATGGAAATAATTGTTTATTTCCTTTTGAAACATGAAACACAATATTTTTAATTCATGAAACATTATTAGTGTATCCAATAAAGATATTCCACATTAAATACTCTTACAACTCAAACACTACTTAAAAACATTTTTCCTTACATGTGGAAGGGAAAAATTATAAATAATGAGATCATAGAGTCATTAAGGGTAAACTATGGAGACGAAAGAATAACATGAACATATGGGTAAGATAATATTAAAATAAAATTTGTAAAGCATAAATTTCATACCAATGATCATAATATCAAGTCATGGAATAAATATTAGGAGTATATATGATATTAATAATAAGGAAATAAAATAAAATGAATCATTGGGTAATAAAATTGGCTTAATAAAGATAATTTTGGCACACATACACTTATTTAAATTTATTTCTTTCAATGTAATTTCCCATTTCCAAAATATATCAGGGTACTCTATTGGTGGATCTACCTCTTATGTGGGACACTCCACCACACCCTATGGTATCCATTTACACATCTTGGAATGGGTCCACTCCCCAAATCATTATTATAATCATGGATCGCTCTTAAGATAATCAAATCATTCATAGTCCCCTACTAAACCTTTTCCACCACTCTGTTCTTCTTTATCTCAAATAATTATATCATTTTGCAATAAATTGGAGAGATATATAGTGACCACACATCATTGGTTATATTTTCTCCCCAATATATTTTTATAACTTAACCAACATTACATAAGGAAAACCATACACATATCATTCAAAATATAATATAAAATTTATTATTTCAGATACACTAAAATAAAATCGGAATATAAAACTTCTCATCATTACAAAAATAGTGGAAGATAAATAGGTTTACAGTCATTTAATCATTTCATTATTTTGAAAACCATTGAAAATTATGTGGGATTAATAATAATTTTATCATTTTAGATCCCATGGGTGATAAACATGTTTCATAAACATTTCAATGTAATCTATTCAAAGAAATAATAATAATGGTATCCTTGGTTCATATCCATATAAATTCATAAGTGACCTAACATGATGCCATCTTTGATGGAGAATAATTTTGAAAGATCAATTAAAACATTTCTGTAAGATAATATTATTCTATTATTATATCATTTTAAGACTCAAATTTCATAATAAATTTTTAAAATCATTTTCATTGAATTAAAATTCGAAAAATTTTAAATTCTTATTGAAAAATTATTTAAAACATTCTTTGATGATAATTTTATTTCCCTATATAGAAAATAATATTTTAAAACCATATCAAATTATGTTTTTACTTTGAAATAATTAATTAAAAAATTTAATAGTTCCTAAATATTAAGAATTTGTTTCCCTAAAATTAACCATGAAAATATTAATGGGAATCCTGAAACCATTGAGAAGACACGATAGTGGGAAATATATTTCATTTACTTCTAGTTATGAAATAAAATATTCATTTTACACTTTCATTTAAATACAAACATGTAGTGTTTCAAAAATAATATGAATGTTTCTAAAGATAATTTTTTGTATAATTTAAAAATGTTTAAAAAATTTATTGTTAACGATTTTAATTTTTTTGAAAACATTTTTAAGAAAATATGGTTTTGAATGAAAATGGATTTCTCACCGAAGTGGGAAATAAATATTGATTTTTATAAAAGAACTATATCAATTATTTAACACGAAAGAGAGTGCGAAATGGTACAATTACATGAAATGTCATGAATAATCAGAGGAGAATAAAATTTTGAATTTTAATGAGATAGTTCTGATAATTTTTTTTCATCATAATGAAAATCATATATAGTTAGGATAAACAAGGTTATTTTATCAATAAATCATTAACACATTGTTAAATATGAATCCCAAGATCCCATGAATTAATAAAAAAATTACATTATTATGTGGAAAATAAATTCATAATATTACATGTTAAAGGATCTATATAAACACATTTCTAAATAATATAGTTGACTAACATAACATATGTCTCAAAGAATGCATGTTGAGTGAAACTTCTTCTACCTATTTGGTATCATTTAAGCCATAAAACCCCTATAATAGAGATACACCAATGGATAATTAAATAAAAATATTCTTTAGGAGAATAATTATAAAATAATTACATTATATTTTTATATAGAATAACAAATAAATAGTTGATGATTATTTCATGTGTCTCGTATAAGTAAAAACTGGGATGAAAATCCCTTGCTCTAAGTCTCGATATCCTTTATAGTTATTTGAAACACCCTTATAATAAAAATTAGTTTATTATATATATTTGAATAATTTATATATATATATATATATATCATTTAATTTATTATTTACATATGACCATTTTTACCCATTTATTAACATTTTAATGTCTAAGTTAAATTTTGGTTGAGAACCGATTTGTTTTTTGTATACATTTTAATTTTTATTTTTATGTCCTATTAATATGATTATGGTTCAATTATCACTAGAATTAATTATCATGATATAGATATCATATATATTCATAATTTAAGTATTAATATTCGTATATATAATATAGAGATCAAAAATAAAATAAATTGTTGATGAAGATAGTAGGATATACATATGTATCTACAATTTTCCATTTTCAAGATGTATTGAAATAAGAAAATACGACTATTATGTTATCGTTAAGGAATAAATTTTATTTAACATATTATCAAATCTTATCATCAAGTCCATCATAATTACCTACCTTGAATGATTCGATGGAATCACATTGCTTTATGAAGACATATTCTAACATACACACCAGTGACATTGTCATATTCCCACCAAATTGAATACCTGAAGGAGTATGAGATATAATAAATCTAATAAATTATAATATAATAAATATAACATATAAAAAACAATTTTATGTATATTATTTCTTTATTTTAATGAAAAAATGAATGAAATCGGGTTTTGAGGTCGCAAGTCATCATACACACATTTGATTATTTCAAAACCGATTTGATTGTTGTGGAGACTTTTATAGGTAATTAACGTAACATAAAAACATATAATTATATCAAATATAGTTATTATATTTTATAATAATTATATAATTATAATTTATGGATTTTTATGAATAAAAAAAATCTCATCGATTAAAGTTACCTATTCTTCAGGTAGTGCAATTAGTATTGCACCAAAATTATCCTTTGTTGGATTTGTGTCAAAATTAATTCTTATAATTTGAGATAATGGATTTTTGAATGTGAAATTTTTAGTTAATTTTCGAATGAATAGTTTTTTATGGTTGTAATAGGATATGATAATGGTCATTCTTTAATATGTGAGGTATGTGGAACACATAATATTTTTTAGAAAAATAGAATTCCACCCCCAATTTTTACATCTCACAAGGCTCCCATAATGAAATATTATGAATAATAGAATACATAAGGTTGCAATTTCCCCATAAAATTGGTGTTGGAAATGTTTATTGTTATTTTAAAAATCAAATTTTTAGTTTAAATCATACTAAAGCAATTTTTTATTAACCTTTGAAAATAATTTATATTGTTTTCAATATTATTTTTTTTAAAAAAACTTTATTATTAAATAATGTAAATTTTTCTGACTGAAAATATTGAATCCATAATTCAATATTAAATTCAAATATTTTGTAAATTTTAATTTAAAATTAATCAAATAGATCAGAATGGAAGGTGGATTTTCAAAGAGAAATTAAAAAAATGCAATATATTTATATCTATTTCTAACATAATATCGATTCAAATGAACTAAATTGTATTTATAAATATATAATTGAAATCCATTAATTTTGAAAATAAATTAATTAATATTTTATCTTCATTATTTTTTTAATAAAAAATGAAGTAATCCATTATAATATTATATATTTTTAACAATTCATAAACACAATATATTAAAAAAATTATCAAAGATTATCCTTCATATAATTTTGACACGAAGATTTAAAAATTAAATTAAATTTCTTAAAATATTTTTTTAATTAAAACAACAATTGAAAATTAAATCAAAACATATATATGTGATGAAAATAGGTTTTTCATGAAGTGTATTTTTCAAGCATAAGATGATTTCATATTAACTATATGTATAGTAAATGTAGTTATATAAATATAAATTTTTTCTAATATATAATATATAAATATCATATTATACGTTAATATTTAAGAAATATTTTAATTTCCTCAAATATAGAAACATTTTGTTGATAAAAATGATTTTCAGAAAAACAATATTTGTTAATCACAAAAATAATCATTTAATTAAATCAAACATATATTTGATAAAAAAAATCATGTGGATAAAATAAAAATAAATAAAACTCATTAAAATTTTAAAAATTTCGAGATTTGAATTAATTAATATATTTAAAATAAATGAATGTTATATAAAAATTTTTATTGACAGTGATTCACTAAAAATTCAATATTTTATAAAAAAATTAGAAACATTTCTCCATATATTAATTTTCATATAATTATATAAAAAAATGTAGTTATTTTAACCAAATAAATTTTCTAAATTATCATTAAATAAATTATAATATTATCTCAATGAAAATAATGTTTGAACAAATAATATTTTTCAGGAATATAATTAAATTAATAAATAATAAATTAATTTTATTAAGAATTTATAAATAAATATAACATGAGTAGTAAATTTATATATATATATATATATATTTAATAAATTATTAAATGAAATTCATAAAAAACTATATAAAAACTAGAATAAAATTGTAATAATTAAAATAATATTATTTCATGGACCATTTATGCTTGGAGTTGTATGTTATACACCCTATAGAAGTATATCATTGTATCATAAAACACAAGATATATAAAAAATAAAATTAACCTAAAATATAGATTTACAAAAATATCTTGTTGACACATTCTATCTCCCTATAAATGAATTTCTCTCCCAATATTATTCTTCATCATCAATGGTTTAACATTTGAAAATTCATTCATCGAATCCAAAATTATAAAAATGATTAATAAAAAATCCTATTGAAAAAGAGAAATTGAAATAAAAAATTAATATATAATAACACATACTATTATTCAAAATATTAAAACATGCTTTGGAAAATGAAACATGGACATAAAATAGAATAATAAAACATAAATGTTTATGGAGACTGACAAAGAAAAGGTGAGAAGAACAATAATTACCAAAAATATAAAAAAAATGAGGAATAAAAAATGTAGCGGATATTGTCAAAAATAGTGAAATCAAAAAAAGTTATTTCCACGTTATTTTAATAATTTTTATAAATTTTCATGAGAATATATACTGACATTATATTATTCCATTTCAACAGAACAATCTCATTTGTTGGATATTCTATGATAAATTTCCACATCGTCCATTACAATGAGAAATATAGGTAAATTTTTTGCTCGTGGAGCATTGATGTATTAAAAAATCCATAAATAGAAAAATAATTCATTCCTTATGTCTTTAGTCTTCATCACAACTAAATTGATGGAAAATTTTATCCAATATGGATAAATCATCTTATAGTTAAGTAATACATTAATATGTAACAGATTTTCCAATTGTTCAACAAAAACAACATAATAAATGGTAAATTTTATGACCATTTCAAAATACAAAACGTCAAAAAATAAAAATTAGGGTAACTAAATTTCATAAAATAAAAATAAAAATAATAAAAAATATATCAAAAAGTTTATCTTAATTGTCAAATACTATTAATTAGAATTCATTCATAATATATCATTATGAAAATTGAAATTAACATGAATAGTTCTAATACCATAATCCATACATAATTTATTCCTCAATAATTGAATAAAAACCTAGATTATTAAAAATTTTACAAAGATCCAATATGGTTCTAAACTCCATTAATGAAAAAAGAAATGACAGTGTCCAAAATTCATGTATCAGTTTGGAGGGATTCAATAATATCTGATTTATTTTATCCATATTAATCAACAAGTTATATAAACAAAACAACATTTACAAATATAATAAAAATATTAAGTTTTTCCATTCTTTATTAAAAATATAACATTTCCATTTAATTAATATTTTATGTCATTAGTAAAAATTAACATATCCATGCATATCCTTAACCAACAAAGTATAATAAACAATCCTTAGATGTTTCATGATTACTATAATAGAATACAAGAATTAAAATACATTAATACTTTTATCATTCACCCTCATTAATAGTATATTAACATTAATTCATCATCTTATTCCATAATACCACTTTCCTTTCATATAAATGTAGTAGTCCCTTCATCGGAAATAGAAAACCCATAACTCTTTATACATAGCTGATTCTCATCACATGTATTACCCTTAAGAAACTAATATGAAGAATGCACATACCTTCCATTGTTAAAGAATTTTACAATCGATTATACCTTATAGAGACCATTATTATCATCTATTTAGTTAGTAGAATTTTTCATTTTTCCCCTATAATGACAGTCATTGTGTCATTATTTTCAAATCTAAAAAAATCACATAAATATGAGATATTTCCTAGATTGATTCACCACACTTCAAGGACATATAAGAAACACAATCATCATTCCTACTTGGTTTCCATTACACATTCTATTAGTGAACTCTACCATCCCCTTATTTTGTAGTTCGAGTTTTTGTTAATTTACATTATGTTAACCATGTTCTATGCCAAATGATTTGAAATATTTATTACATCCTTCACTGAACTCGTAATCACATGTTTATACTAATTAAAAAAGATTCCTTCACATTTAATGTTAACCCAAATCCTTCAGGTTCCTTCAATTGACTAAAACAAAAAAATAATATATAGGGAAATATTCCCCACATTCTAAAACCTTATAATAATTAAAAATAACTTATTGTATGTTTTGAACCTGACATACTTTTTATAATCTATTACAACATTGGATTATACTAGGCCACTCATAGTCATCATCTGCCTATATTCTAGGCCACTCATATTCATCATGATGATTCATATAGAGTCTTTGAATTTCAACATAATATCCCCCATCTATGCCATTCAATGTATGTATAAAGGACTACTATTGTGCACCAGGTGAAGATAGATTCCACCTCCATTCACCTTTTTTAATTTTATTATCCCCACACACCATTATTCTAGATCTACCAACACATTCTATATAGACAAAGACAAAATTTCATAGAAACCTCTCTTTATATTCTTTTAAAAAAACTATGAAAATTTCCAATAATATTAAAATTAAAAAAAACTATCCTTAGATAAATCCTTTTGAAATATCCATAGAAATATCTCTAGGGATATGAAAAATGATTTCCCAATAAATTTTCTAGTGGATAGATAATACTTTCCACTAATACCATCTATAGAGACCTAGGATTCTCATACATCGATATTACATTTTTTAGACGAATATTCAATACAAGACACGTACATAATAATGAATATCACAATATATTTATGCTAATTAAAATTGGAACACAATATTCTATAATTATTAATAATCCAAAAATTATCCCATATAGATTGTACACATTTAGTACTCTTCATAAAAATACCCTACTTAAATCCATTCATCAAAACAACTATATAGTAAAAATAATAATGGGTGAGCTCAAATGTTCGGTATATATATGAAAAGGGAGATGTGTAACCGAAACATGATGATAAGGGTAAGTGGACTTGAGAATAAAATTTTATAACCATACAATACCTATAAAAAATTATAATATTAATTCATGGAATAAGTATTGGATGATCCTTGGACAATAAACCTAAGGAAATAAAATAATATGGGTCATGAGTCTATACCATTTAAATAATAACAAGAATAATGGAATACACTTATGTATAGAAAATCATATACTTAGTAGTCAATGATCAATAAAAAATAGATTAGGGCACTCCAAGGGTGGATACTCTTTTTTGGTAGGACACACCACCATCCCCAGTGATGTCCCTTTCCAAAAAACATAATTTTTTCTCAACCACAACCATCATAGTAGTAATTGTTCAATCCCAAATTCTATCAATGAGGAAAATGTACCATACTTAACTTTGTACAATCACTTTCCCGAACCTATCAATTTATTGAGATATAAATCATAACCCAATTCCTTAGAAAGAGATATTGGTCCCACCTATATTTCGTTATAACCTAACAATCGTCCATTGATATAATGTAACCACACTAAAATAATGAAACTCATACATATGTGTTCCATAATATCCTAAAACCTTAACCATATATGAAATAGTGAAATTAAAAGGATATTATAATAATTTCATCATAACATAACATTTTGAAATGAAATTGAATTCATAATAATTTTACAATTTCAGGGTAACACCCCACAATTTAGTAGTACATTATTTCATCCACGTAATTCATTAACATTCACTACACGCAACACCACGTATAAAGACACCATGACTTACCAAACTAACTGTTAAAAATTGGTTATGAATTGTAGAAACTGAATTTTGAACTGTATATAATCTTATAATTTTATAATCCATATTATGAGTTTCTTTGACTTAATGTAATAAAAAAATCATTTTTTCAGATAAAAGATATATTTATCCAAAAATGCATTTTTACCACATTTTAATGGAGAACGTTTTATAAATCCAATATTTGAAACTTTTATATATTCAATTTGACATAATAAATATCATCTCTACAAACAGGACATAAAAAAATTAGTTTCAATAAATATTTGTTGCATTTCTGATAAATTTCTTATTTGGGGGAATAGTGAAAAATACTATATTTTAACAGAAAAAACATTTTTAATCAAAATAATTTTTATTGTTCCATTATAATTTTTAATGGTTTGGAAGTATAATCAGTTTATATTTTTCACATTTAATCCAATGATGGTCATTGGATGTAATTTCACAATAAAATTGGATATAAACAAGTGTCATTTATGGATTTGTATTATTTCTTAAAAATATGATTTTTGGTTTTGACATAAAAAATTTATTTAAAATTAATTA
The DNA here is from genome assembly GCA_963277665.1 of Viscum album. Taxonomy (NCBI): domain Eukaryota; kingdom Viridiplantae; phylum Streptophyta; class Magnoliopsida; order Santalales; family Viscaceae; genus Viscum; species Viscum album. The sequence goes on from OY728140.1 coordinate 2,063,383,911, forward strand.
ATAAAATTTCTATGTTTTGAAATTGGTAAAATATAATTAATTATTTAATTTATAATCTCAAAATTATCTTCAGGTGGATTTTTGGTATTTTTCTGAAAATTTTGTAATTTTTGATGAAGTGTGAAAACACTTCGTTATTGTATAAAACTAACTTTTTATCAAAATAATTAATTATTTTATTTAAATTTATTTTATGAATAAATAGATACATAATACCTATATATGTTCAATTTAATTCATTAGATTCATTTTATAATAAGCTTAGACATATAAATTTTTTTTGATCTTTTTATAGTCATTTAGTCACCTTCTAAGAGCATTTGAAAATTTGACTAAAACATAATTTTACCACTTGTGTGATTTAAATTTCAAAAATATGAGAGCCACTATTACCCTTAGTAAGTAAAATATTTTTCAATAAGATTAAAATAATTTTTAGTAAATAGTATCTTTTGACTATTATTTACAACAATTAAATGTAAATATGGTAATTAAGGGTAAAAATGTTATTCTAATTACCATAACACATGTCCTAATTCTATTAGAAAAGTGTAATTCAACCAAAAACAACATTTTAAATAAAATATGATCCTTTTGGTACCCTAGGATTATATTATGGCATTTATTATTATTTAATTCAAAGAAGAGTTAGAAGTATTAAATTAAATGATTAGTAACTAAACCATATTTAATATAGATTTAAACATAAGATAAATTAGACTATAAATTTACATTAAAAGGAAAAAAATATTTCCTATATAATGATTATTTATTTTATTTTTAAAATATTAAATAATTTAATTTATTTATGACACAATGATGTTTCAGTAATTACCTACTTAATTAAATTTTAAAATATTTCATATTATAATGGTTATTTTGATGAGTTTGTTTGATGTAATAATGTTTGTTATGAATTTAGAAAAAACAAAATACCAAATAGTGTCAAAATTGACATAATGGAGTTTTTAAAACAAATGTTATATTATTAATTAAAATTATATTCCTAAAAATATAAGGATTGGACAGAAGTCTTATATAATGATATTTCTATCATTAATGAACCACTTGGGGTTCTCTTGGAAGTATATAGTATGTTTATTAATCATATAATATAAAAATACAAAGATACATGGTAACTGTCAAACTATTTTACTAAGAGTTAAATTTAAATTATAAGGTTAATATAATGACCCAAACATGTCTAAGAGATATTTTTTGAGAGGTGTTAGATCCATCCCCACATTATCTTTTAAATAGTTCATTTTAGAGCCATTAGAAATAGAAAATTATTTTATTATAAAATATTTTTTGTCAACTTTTCCTAAGGTGCCCCTCACCACTCTTATAAAAGGTCACTCCCCCTTTCCCCAAATTCAGACTTTTATATACTTTTGGATATGCCAACCTCTACCCAAATACCCTCTCAACTATCCCTCCTAAATTTTAGATGCCTTACATTATTCATAAATCCAACATTGGAAGCTCTTTTAATAAAATCAAAAGGAAGAACCCGAAGAAGAGGTAAATATTTCATCACCTCTTTCAAGTTCTTTTCTTCTTCCACTTCCTTTTCATTGATGATTCTAGTATAAAATAATAACTCCAATATATTATTTATAATTTATTGTTATTATAAATATTTTACAACCATATTCAAAATTATATCCATCTTTTTAATGACAAGTCACCATATGTGCGTTCGTACAACTTACCGTCTCCACATCATGGTGGAATTGCTATCCAATACATCATTATTCGGGTGGGTATAATAATGATGTGTAATTTATTTAAATAATAAATATAAAATTATAATGATTCTTTATATATGATATACCATCCAATTATTTGTTATTTTAATATAAAAAGAATGATATTGTCGCTCGTGTGTACGTAAGGATTACCGTCTCGACGAACGCGATGGGATTCATTCCACATCGCAATCCATTCAAGAATAGATTTCATTATATGATTTAAAATATTGTTCAAAAAGATAATACAATTCTTAATATTAATAAGATACATCATATAAATAACAAATATTACTTACGTAAAAAAGCATATAAAGAAAAACAGAATCAATTAACACCTGAAATGACGATAATACTATGATATTATTAATAAAGAATTGTTAAAAGATCATATATGACATCATATTAATTTATATTATTATAGTATAATTTAATAACAATTATTTCACCATTATACTTTAGTTTAACCTACCCTCGACCATGGAAAAGTACAAGGTAAGGGGTTTTCATCTCACTCCTTATTCCCATGAGATTCATGCAATATTGCAACTATTTCCTTTTGTGTGGTGTATGTAAAGCCCATAATTGTATTATTTGTGTAATACACTTTAATTTATGTGTATTTAAATCTTCATTATATGATACAACTTTCATGGGGTGTATTTATTTTAAGTTTCCAAATTGTTAAGGGTTAATTTCACAATCTCTTCATTATCTGAGGTTGTTTATAGGTAATTATCTACTAGGACCTCTTTATTATCCACATCCATGCTTCTAAAAAATTTATTTCCAAAAAAAATTCTATTTAATATAAAATGGGTTAAATTCATTTATACCCTTATTTAACATTATATATTTTGAAAGGAATTCGTCCTTCATTTTCCAAACAAGGTACTTTATGACTTTTTCAACAAAATTATGGTAAGAATGTTTTTTAACTTATACAGCGGGTGCTAGTGTTTTTTACTACTATAACATCATCAAAGCTTCCCATTAATTCTTATAAGAATATTTCCAAAATAAATGGTTTCTTTTATAATTATTTTAATTATAAATGATTTCAAAAAAAATTGGTATTTCACTGAAAAGATTTAGATTTCATCTAGGTAAATATCCTTTGATATATTTTTTTCTTATTAGAAGTTGATTTATTATTATAATAAACATCCATATTGTATTGAAGGTTTTGTGATATGTTTGACTATGGATATATTTTTTTTAAACCAATCATGGTTTATGGATAATGTATTGACATTTCGAATGCAAGTTTTAATACGAATGTTTATGTTATGTTTAAACCTTTTCATATGAAGAATGCATTGGGCATAGTAATGGATAGGTGAATCCCTATATAGCTACTCGATGCACCAGTAGGTCACTTTAGGAAAACTAGTTTCTTGGAACAAGGAATTGAAAAAATCAAAATTTTAGTCTTGGAATAAGGCCTTGACTATGTGGTAAGGAATGTATAGCATTATCCATTCTATTATTATGAAAATGGATAATGATACTGCATGTGAATATTCGACTACTAGAATATAAATGTGATTATGTAAATGGAATTATTTTGTTTTATCTTTGACACATTTTGCGTAAGTTCAAATTAAAAAGTCTTTTGTTTTAGTCTTATACATTGCCTTAAATGTTAATGGTTATTTAAAAAATGTTTCCGCTATATTGTTATCCTTACAGAGCATCTGAGCTTATCCATTTCAATGTTTTATTTTTATTACTATGAGAAGATTTTTATTGTGACTGACCAATAGGGATAGTCTATGGGATCTCAGTTTTGTCTATGGAAGTAGTGTTTTTGTAGTTTTCCAATTTACAATTTAATGTAATCCTTATGAATGTATCCAGTACTTCTAGGGATACTAAACTAATCGTTCTTTTGAATCATGATGTTTTATGATCATTCCAGTGATACATAATAATGCCTAGCCACTGGGCTTCTAGGTTAAGGGAATTAAAGATTGTATTAGAGGTATTTTAGTACAAACCTTGAAAACTAGATTTAGGTAAATTTTTATCAGACCACCTAGCCCTATGATAGACATTGGGGATTATTATAGAATAACTTCCTAAAAATTTGGTATTGTAGATATTTTGTGAGTTTCTCAAACAATACATCCCTATCTGGATATGAGCAGGTAGAGGCGGCTCTGGCACAGATGTACCTAGGGGTAAAACCTAAAAACACCACTTTGAGCTATACTTGAATGGGAACTGGTGCACAATAATGGCTCTTGCTTCACCGTCGGTTATAACACTCCCGAGGGATATACTTCAGATAATTCACATTTTCATTACAAGCTATTATAAATGATTTAGGAGTAAATACCTCCTCAAAGAATTTTTTTATGACTATGGATTATATCCATAAACAATTAAATTTATCTTATGTGTTTTACAAATTTGTAATTATGCATTGCAATTTATAAACTGACCTACTGTATGTCATTGTTTAGAAATGACACCCTATAGAATCAACGAGAAATCTAGAAATATGTTTGTTCAAATAGTAAGAAGGATCATATCATTCATCATATTAAGCCATCATTTAGAATGGAAATATTATCCCACATATTCTCATCATATGAAGAAATATTATCATGTTTTAATAAGATATGTAATGAATTTCTTGAGTCCTATGGATTTGAAGGGAAGAATGATATGGAAAGGATGGTTGAGATAATGATGGATAAAGGATGTAAGGGACAGAAGGATTTTCCCATATGTGATAACTATGGAATGAATCACCTTGGTAAATTCATGAAAGAAATGGTAGTTTGTTATAAAGGTGGAGAAAAAGGACACCATGTATGCGATTGGAAGGTTAAGAAAAAGGTTTCAAATGTAAAATGGTTAATCTTCAAGGTGTCTGGACACTAAGCAAATCAATGTTCCAGTCATCAGAGTATACTGTAAATGTTTCTATTGGATTATAATCAAGTTTCGATGCTACCCCAAATGAATAGAAATGACCAGTGTTCTTATGTTGTTAAATAATTATGTAATAACAGTGTTGTATCGATGAAGTACAAATTATATGAATTATATAAATAAATAAGGATTGTAATGTAGTACTATTTCATTGAGGATTTGAGATTATATAGTTATATGAAATGTGACTCAATAAGAAGTTGACTTTTTTTGGAAAATACCTTGTTGGAGGAAAGATAAACCTTAATATGGTCCTCATACAAAGGTAGTGGTTTTGTAATAAGAGATGGTTGATCTGGATAAATTATATTGGATAATATTGACTACCTTGGAACTGATTAATGTTTTTCTTATTTCATCATTTTTGGTGTATTCAATATTTTTGTATAAAAGAAATGTATATAATATTCTATAAATAATAAGGGAGTATGAATGTAATCAGTAAGGTTTTATGGTAATTAAGGGTATTACTATGTTTTAAAAATATATATGATGAAGGTATTCACATGTTTTTACATAGAGGACTTCCGATCACCCATCAGTTGGCTAGTCTTATCCTAGGAGCAATTTATGTGTGGAGTCCGAGTTTTCCTATTGTGGTGGATCAGTATGAAGACATTTTTCTTGACGATGTTCCAGGACTACCTCCTCACAGAGAGGTAGACTTCTATATTTAACTGTACCCCGGGATAACCCTGATATCTACTCCAGCATATCGAATGGCTCTCGCTGAGCTTTGAGAGCTATGGGTACAGTTGAAGGACTTTCAGGGAAATGGATTCATCTGACCCAGTGTTTCACCCTGGGCATCCCTGATTTTGTTCGCCAAGAATGCGGATGGGAGCCTGTGACTATGTGTTGATTACCATTTCCTGAATCATGAGACTATAAAGAACAAGTGTCCACATTCGTGGATTGATGACATCTTCGATTATCTCAAGGGAGCACGATTGTTGTCGAAGATGGACCTCAGGTCAGGATATCATTAGCTCAGATTTCAAGATGAGGATGTGCAGAAGACGACCTTCATTTGTCGGTATGGCCACTAGGAGTTATTGGTTATTCCATTCGGCATATCCAATGCTCCAAAAGTGTTCATGAGTCTCATGAACAGGATATTCTAGCCTTATCTCGATTGATTTGTTGTAGTATTCATTGACGACATATTGATTTACTCGACTACTGAGGAGGATCATGCCTACCACTTGTGGGTTGTACTGGATACACTCCGAGAGCATCGGATTTATGGTAAGCTCTCGAAGTGTCAGTTTTGGATTCGAGAGGTCCACTTCATGGGACATGTCATCTCTGAGGTAGGAGTTGCGGTGGATCCTGCGATGATCGAGGCAGTGCTAGCTCGAGAGCCAACCAGGAGCATGACGAAGGTGCGAAGTTTCCTAGGTCTGGCTAGGTACTATTGGAGATTTGTGCCATACTTCTCCAGAGTTGTAGCACCACTCCATGCTTTGACGAAGAAGGGGAAAACCCTTCATGAGGACTGATAGATGTCAGTAGAGCTTCCATGAGTTGGGACAGAGATTGACCAGTGAACCCATCTTGAGGCTACCAGAGGAGGGAGTGGGGTACTTAGTTTAATGTGATGCATCAGGGACCGGACTCGGGTTCATTCTGATGTAGGAGCGGGAAGTGATTGAATATGGATCAAGACAGTTGAGGAAGCATGAGAAGAACTATGCTACCCATGACCTGGAGTTAGGAGAAGTGGTCTTCGCCCTAAAGATGTGGCGGCAGTTTCTGATGGAAGAGCGCTTTACAATATACTCTAACCACCAGAGTCTCAGGTACCTCTTCTCGCAGAAGGACCTGAACTTGAGATAGCCATGATGGCTCGAGTTCCTCCAGGACTATGAATTTGAGATAGTCTATACTCTTGTGAAGGGGAACGTATTAGTTGATGCTCTCAGTATGAGGTCAGTCATTCAACGACATGGAGAGGCCACAAAACAGTTAGTCGCTTTACAGATATCATTCACTGATAGAGATGGAGCATCCTTTCTACAATCACTCACAGTCACTCCTCCACTACTTCAGTGGGTCAGAGAGGCACAACATGTGGACGTTGACTATGAGATGTGACGTGCACAGAATTCCACAGAACAGACACCTGATGGACTTTCTATTGGAGGAGACCATGTTGTCCTTTTCAGAGGAAGTACCATGATACCCGTTGCATTATAGGAGGAGGTGCTGAGAGAGTTTCACACTTACCCATTGGTGGTACATCCAGGAGTAGCGATGATGTATGAGGATCTCAGAAGACAGCACTGGTGGATGGGTATAAAGAAGGAGGTGGTAGAGTTCGTTTCACAATGCCTCACCTGCCAGCAGGTGAAGGCAGAGCACCAGGTACCAGCAGGCTTGGTACAGCCCATAGGGGTCCCAGAGTGGAAGTGGGATGGTATATCTAAGGATTTCTTGATGAGACTTCCACGTATTTCTAAGGGACGTGACTCCATCTGTGTGATCGTAGGCCGACACACCATGTCGGCCCACTTCTTACCTATCAGAGAGCAGGGCTCAGTGGGTAGCATAGGATGCCTCTACAATCAGGAGATTGTAAGGATTCATGTTTTACCGTCGTCTATTGTCTCCGATCGAGATGTTCTCTTTACTTCCCTGCTTTGGAAGGGGTTACATGAGGCATTGGGATGCAGCTACACCTGAGCACCACCTTTCACCCTCAGGCGGATGGTTAGATTGGGAGGACCATTCAGACTCTAGAGTACATGCTCTGTGAATGGTTCCTAGACTATGGTAGTAGCTGGGAGGATCACCTACCCTTGGTGGAGTTTACGTACAAAAATAGCTACCACTCCACCATCAGGATGGCACCATACAAGGAATTGTATGGCCGACCTTGCAGATCACCTCTGTGTTGGACAGACCCCGGGGAGTCAGCACTTGTAGGACCAGAGATGGTTCAAGATACGACAGAGAACGTGTAGATCTTCCAGGAACAGATGAGGACTGTACCGAGCCGGAAATAATCCTATGTTGATGGGAGGCGGAGACCACTAGATTTAGAATATGGAAACCACATTTTCATAAGGGTCTCACCTCAACGTGGGTTACGAAGATTTTTGCCAGGGTGGCAAGTTATCTCCATGCTTCATTAGACCATTCCAGGTTCTCAGCAGGATAGGTGAGGTGGCTTATCACTTGGATCTTCCACCTCAGTTCCACCAGGTTCACGACGTCTTCCAAGTATCTCAGTTGAGGAGATAGGTGTATGAAATGATGCATATCATTGATCACTTGGAGCTGGACATCGATGATGAGGTGACTTTTACGGAGGTCTCGTTGGATATCGAGGATCGACAGGAGCATATCCTATGTGGACAGTTTATTCCTCTAGTACGCATAAGGTGGTAGCACAAGAACCTCCAGGAGGGCACATGGTATTGGGAGGCATAGATGCATGCATTTTACCCTCATCTATTTCCCTAATTTAGGATGTAGCTTTACGAGGATGTAAATCCCGGATGTGGGAGTAATTTAAAGACCACTAAATTTCAAAGAAGTTTTTTTCTTAAATTCATTGGGATTTTACGAGTATGCAGTTTCCGACAGAACCTGATTCCGAGTCCCGGAGATCCTTGAATCAATTTATTAAGTTTAACTCGAGTATGTTCAGTGAATGAATCAGCGGGTTTTTCTATATTTTTAACCGGTGCTTGGAATCAAAATCTGAGGGAACCGATGATACAGCAAAAATGGCAATTGATTAAGTTGACCTTTACCAATGGTTCTTTCCTCGGGAGGAGTTGATTAATTTGGGGATTAATAATGAATTGAATAAAACTTGTGGTACAAATTTAATTCCTAACCTAAGTGGTTAAATCCTACATGGGGAACTTAGGGTGGGACCCAATGGAACCCTAACTACCCATGTGAGGAGAAATGTGGGGTGGGGCCCGCACGAGCCACAACACTTCACATTCCCCATAACTATGTAAAATCTCCCTTAAACCCCCCTATATTTAATTATGTGACTTCTCCTCTTCCACTTTAATAATTCCAACACACATTAATTTAATTAGTTGAACCTATTTAATTAATTGAAATATGTGTTTAAATTTTGGAAATTTGAAATCCTTGAAAAAATAATAAAATTAGGGGATGCCGTATTTTATTTGGTTAGTTTTGTTGTGTGAGGAATTTGGGGAGAGGGATCTTTTCTCATTGGAAGAACTTCATCCTCCAGTGAAGAACGACACCCTTTGACAATGAATGTCGTCACCACAAGGAGAGACGATGTTACATTCCTTCTTCTCTTCGTATATAGGGTGAGAGGTCGTCCCCTCCATGGACGCACACCAACTCCATCTTCGTAACCTTACCCCATGACGCCATCATCTGTGTCACTGGCAATGGTCAACGTTTATCGAGGTAGGGGTGTGTTTATGAGTGAGAAACGTTGTTTTTTACTGCCATGTTATTGGTTCTCTCTAAACCTTTCTATCGAACTAATGCAGAAGGAACCAGACCAAACTAACACGGTCTGATTCCTCTAACATTATTGTTGTATGGTGTTCTCAAACTGTTCTTGAGCGGTGAATCACGACATGTTTTGGGAGCATATCGGAGGCCCGAAGACATCGGAAACGACCTCAGAACATCGGGATGACCTAAGAACGGGTGTTTTGTAGCAAATGGATGAACGAAACAAAGGACGGATGCCTCGGGAGGCCTGCTATCCAGAGGTTTCATTTATGGAAAATTCCATAATACATGGTATGTATTTCCAAATCATACGCCATGTAGTAAAATAATTCAGTGGCAGAAGTGATGGACATCCGAAGAAGTGACACACGACGTGTGACACTAGTCACATGACGTATACTGTCCACACAGTTTGATAGAGGATATTCGATGGACATGGCGTTTGTTCAAGGGAAATACCTAGACATGGATATAATTACACAGCCACATGGCACGGCGTATATTATCTTCATTCAAAGGAAGAAGCATCTTCACAAATCTTGGTGTGTAAACTGGGAGATACACAGACACTAGCAGAACCACACAGCCACGAGGCACGGTGTGTACTACCACCACCATGGAAAGAAGCAGCTTTGCGAGGCTTTTCGTGTAATTTGTGTGATACAAGGACATGGGCAGAACCATACGGCCAAGAGTCACTCCGTATATTCCAGAAATACATGGACACGGGGTGGAGTAAATAGGCATGTACTCCACCACACGACCAGACATGGCCAGCGCACATGGAACTGATCCTAGAGGTTTGGACACGTCGTGTAACCATAGTACATGCCGTGTATTTACTTATCTACACAACTAGCCCTGCGCCACGGGCAGTATGACATGGGCAGTACTTGGTGTCTGATGGCACATTGTGTATCGCTTACATACATTCCATGTACTTTTGGAAAATGGCTTGGTCGTCTTGTTATCCGTGATTCGGTCACGTCTTTCTTGGGTTTACCCTATGACGTGCGACGGAACATTGGGATTCATCATCTCTAGTGTTCATGATGGTTGATGTATCCACCCCATTGACTTGTGGAGCGGACCCTCCTGGAATCGAGTATGCTGTGTGCGGGAAACCGAGAGCTGGTTGCGACTGCAACGACGATGATGATTGTACATGTATCCTACGTAGGTTCAGTAGCAAGGACATCTGTACATGGATCCTCTGTGGGTTCGGAAGTGATGAAGAATGTACATGGATCCTACGTGGGTTCATAAGTGATGGATATTGTACTAGGATCATTGGTGGGTTCAACAGTGACGACTTTTGTACGTGGATCCTACATGGGTTTGGCAGGGGAGATGATTCAGAGGCTACATCTATCATCTCAACCAATCTTCGTGAGTAGTATACCTATGTGAGATGAGTCTTGATTTTTAGTCATTATCATCGATATGATTGACTTGCTTTGCTATGTTGATTGGGTTGTTCTTTCCAGTGTGGATTGGGTTGTGCGTTCCTGTGTGGACTGGGTTGTACGTGGACTTGTGAGTTGGAGCTGAACTAGAATTGATGACTTAGGTATATGTATGGGAATATATCTAAGTAGAGTTTGTTGATACTTCATTTTTGTATCATTCCTTTGTTGTTTACCCTTTTTGGTTTCTGGGAGACTTTCTGGGTCTCATGGTCCCTACTGAGTATCATATACTCACCCCTGCACAGGCTATGCCCACACTACGTTGTGTTGGTTGAATATGACGAACAATGCTGATTGTGGTTGAGGCATGTAGAACGGGACAATACCCAGAGGTGGACTATCAGGAGGGACGTACACGGAGCGGACAGACAGACCCGAGGAGCCAACGAGGCTATCTGTACCTACCCTTCATGTGGGAACATCAGAGGATGACTTAGTGGATGCTGCTTTACTTTTCAACTGTTTTAACTTCTTTTCTCAGTTGTACTGTACTTTTATTTTGATTTGTATACTGGCCCATTTACTTTTCAGCACATACTTTTTTACTCATTTTACATAGTCTTTACTTCATATTGTGTAATCTATGGTGTTTGTTTTCTGATATAAAGGCAATTCCTTCCCTTTTATTAGGATTTACGCCATGGATGATAGTTTCCAGCCCCTGGCCTATGGAAGGCGGGCAAGGGGTAGTCACGGCATGGGCCCTGAGGATGGGTCATGACATGTATGGGTAAGGAAACTACAGATGTTCAGTCCTTTATACATGCCATGCACATTTAATTTTATTCTCTTAAAAGAATGAGTATCGTGTCATATTTAAAAAACCTCTTCTTCTACCTCAACATCGGAACAATTCTATACTAAAACCCCAAAAAATATAACTTGAAAACATTATTCATCCAGATTTCATTATTCAATCCTTCGATGGCTATGTTATCACATTAGTAAGGCTAAAGCCACACACCCTATTATATTCTTTATTATTTTCCCCACACACCACAAATTCAATCTAAGATGAGTTTCCAAGATTTGACAGAAATGTAGATCTATAAAGATCTACTTCAAAGTTTAGTTCTATATCGGACATGCGTACATCCATGAGTCTCAGGTAGGTGATTCATACATTCATTCAAATTTTTGCAGAATTTTGTGTGGTGCATCATTTCTAACATTTTTTGGAATTTTGACCAAGAACCTTTTTATCTACTTTTTCATATCAATCAGATTATAAGACAAATGGGGTGCCTTTTGGTATTCCATTTTACAGTTTTTCTTGAGCAAGGTTCTGTGAGGGGTCTTTCCTCATTAGGGCATTTTTCCTTGGGGATTCCAAATTGGTTATAATTTCATTGTTTTGTTTTAAACTATTTAGTTTAGTTTATAGAACCTGGATATGACTTATTAGAGGATTTTAATAACTAAGGGAAGGTATGGGATAACACATGTCTTGTACAATTCAAATTTTTAGTGCTTCTTTCATGTTTAATGTATTTCATTGTGACTATATATGTTATAGTGTCACTGAATATGCTATAACCCTTGGGGATTGTTGGGCATGGCTGGATATTTTTGGGTGATGTTGATTATCAGTTGGGTTTGACTGGGGTTACATTGGGTGGTAATGACAATGGGATTGGGTTTCATGGGTGTCGTCTTGGGGGAGTGTGACTGTCAGGTTGGGCATGACCCAGGTTACATGGGTGGAAATTCCATCGGACATGAGTGACATTGTCGCAGGGACATGAGGTGTCAAAGACATTGTGGCTGGGGTACTATTACGGTGATTACCAGTGATGTGAAACTTTGAGTAGTGTACACACTGAGAGACTCCGGGATGAGGTGGTTTTGAACACTTCTGTGGGTAGAAGCCCCCATTAGTTGTGGTTTAGGTACTATTGGTTTTGGGGTTCTTGTCATCAGAAGCTAGGTGTAAGGTGATGATCCTTCAGGGGATAGATTTGAGGCTATCGAGTTAGGGGCAGAGGCCAACTGTGATTTGAAGAAAAACCTCGTTGTCCCTCCAGTTACATTATTTGAGGGTAGACAACATTGTTCCTCTGATATCTTAATTGAGTACATACATCACTATTACTATGTGTTAATATGATTTGGGCGTGCCTTCGGGACGTCGGTACTAGACACAGGTGGTGTTAGGGGCACATGGTGACAGTATACATGATAGAGATTCCGACATTAGCCGAAGCAGGTGACACATCAGGATGTCTTCTGAGCCCTAGTAGAGTTTATGTTTATTTTTGCATCGTGATGTTTATAATATTTCCTATAATTTCATGTCTGGTTAAACAATTATATTAGGTACGCATTATTGGGTGGTATCCTATAGTGATTCGTCTCACACCCTTCACGGGAACATTGGGATGCGTGTAGACATTATAGATCTATGTGCATGAAGGAGGTCAGCTTCAAGATCTAGAAGGTATTAGATATCACATAGAGTTGTTATGGACCATGAGGTCTTGCCAAGATGGAGTTTACATTGTTTTCTTTCTTTCCAGTATCAGTGTGCTTAATTTTTTTCTAGCTACAGTTGGTTAGACATTGGCACCCTTTATATATACTGAACTTCTATGTATACATGATTTTCTATTCTAGTAGTTTGTGCATGTGGTTCATCTTGCTATTCGGTTTTCATTCCGTTGTGGTTAATTATATTTTTCTTCTACTGTTTATCTATTATAGATAGTTCTTCCATTCTCCGGGTCTGGTTCGAGTCTGCTGAGCTATATATTTCCACTGCTTATTTATTATTATACTTGTAGAAGTACCATTTTATTCCTTTATGTGGATATATCCTCCCCACTATACATGTTTAAACCCTTTCTTCTTATCGGCAGCCTTTGGAGATCATGGAGGAGTGTTTAATGTAGTAACTCCTATCCTGTTTAGCACTGCTCGGGTGGCTGAATAGTTCAAGGATGTTAGAAAAATAAATAGGTGAATGGGAAAAATAATGTTTGGAATTCTAAATTTATAATGAATTGTCGTAGAGATTAATATAGTGTGGTTGTTTGAAGTATTGTGGACTACACATTTGCACTAATAAATCCACCTAGAAATCATTGTATATTAATAGATTATGTTTTCACTAGGGATAAATACCTTAAATCAATATAATATGGAGGATATTATCATCTATTAATACCTATAGAAAATTTATAGGATCACCATCCAAGGGTTAATGGTTGGTTAATTAATCTCTTTCGAGAATATATAAATTGATTGAGAGAAAATTATGGTAATAGAAAGGGATATACAACACCTAGTAAAAGGGGATAAGAAACATAATCCTTGGATTAATGAAATCCCATTTATGATTTTTTATCTACATATTGAATTATATTTTTAGAAGGATATCTGAGAGACCCAACGAGTTCCCAAATGTGTCACATTACATGAGGTAAAATTTACAATGTGTGATGCCAGGGAAAATATTGTTGACTCAGTGGAGATTTTTTTTGAATCTCATCACCCCATTATTTGATTGTAATGATTTATCATGGTGTTCATCTATAGGTGAATTTTCCTTGTTCATGATGCACACAAAGAAATGAATCTCAACACAGTCACCATGGTGGTGAGGATAGTGGTGTGATAAAAAATCAACATGGATGTTACAATGTTAGAAAAGATGTATAGTTTATTTCTAATGATCATAGTGGTGAATTGAGGTCTCTAGGTGTGGGTCCTGTATATTTGTAGATGATATAAATAACAAATTTCATTGGTATGTACAACTACCCAAACCCTATTAGTCCTACTGAGAATAATTTTGGTATAGTGGTGAGCAATTTATAGATTATGCGAAATTATGTCAAAAATGTTTTTTCCATATAACGAATATGATTCTATATAATATTAAATTCCATATGTTCCACCTTCAAACAGGTAAGGTTATGGTCAATGGTGTGGGGATTGTGGTGTGAAAAATCATAACTCTTCACTATCTTATGTTTGTTACTATGGGTGATGTTTGAGTGCAAGGTGTTCTAGGAACCATACACCCAAGATTATATAACCCCCAAATTATATTCCATCAAGTGTTTTAACTAAAAGGAATTTATCTAATAACCCATGTATAATCACCATATGGTCCTAATAAATATATGTAACATATTTTTATTTAACACAACGAGGGAAGAAATTTTATTCTAAAAGATAATTGCATAAATGATTTCATTAAGGTATACATTTAATGATCAAAAAACACATATCAAGTTGATTCATTGAGTCATACCATCATTTAGTAGAATCCCCTGAAGTAGAATCGTACAATCGGGCCAGTGGAATGTGGTCACATTGGAGAAAGATGTGTAGGAATCGTTAGTCTGATTGGAAGAGTGGTGACTCTGGCTCCCATAGTTCTTTTCACAACACTAGGTTCAATAATGGAAGTAGGGGTAGAATCTAGCACATGAATCCTATAAAATAACTCCAGGAGGAGGGGTAACCCAATGTAAAATTCTCAGGGGAACATGTTGTGGATCTATGGAATAGTCATGGAATTAAGATGTTCTTGAAAATTCTATATTCCCCGAAGTCTAAAGAGACTATCACTACATAGAATTGTTAAACTCCATTTATGTGATGTGGTTGCATCTCTAGGATTATAATATTAACATTACATGTTTTGGAAATGCCATTTCCAAAATCCATGATCCTCAGGATGAGATTTCATAATAGTAATAGAATAATTATGACCACATCTCGTCTCGTGAAATGAAATTTTTTCAAGAGTAATCAGGTGAGTTTATTGCTAGACATTCCTTCCATCATATATCTCATCATTATCAATTCAGGTGTACATATCAACAACGAATATGAGTTATATATTTGACTCAAAAAGTAATAATTTATTTAAATCACCATGGAGGAGGATGATTTACCACTGATGATCAAAATTTTCATGTTTCTTGTGTTTTTACCATCCATTAAAACATTTGAATTTTCATCTTAATTATTTTTCATATCTATTAGAATATGTGACCATTGATGATGGGAGAATCCATAAAGAACCCAAAATTGATTGAATGAAATCACAAACCCATGATATTTTGGGTACAAGTCCATGTTCCAATGTTTCCATCATAGGCATACAACCATCTATTATCAAGGTAGTGCTTAAGGAAAAATAGAAGACTCAACAAACAAAAGAAATTCCTATTAATTTAAATTTATCTCTATTTATTATAAAATTGAACCAAATTAATTCCCCAAAAATATAATGTGTTACCTTTTTATGTGTAGATAATCAATCAGACTACGAAGTAACTGTTGGAAATAATGGAATCAGTTACTATGGGGATGTCATCCCAATAGGGAATTCTATTAACATATTTGATTAAATAGCCTTCAATAAATCATCATATAATTAAAAAAACATTGTTTAATTTCATATTTAATTAATTATTTTATAATTTAATTACCTTTAATATAAATAATAGTGCTTCTCATACATGATATCCTTCAATTGGTGGTGTTGATTATATATACACACTCGATAGAGGTAGCGGAAGAGGCCATAACTGATGTGTCTATTCCTGATACATCCAATAATGAGGAATCATAAAAATACACTATTAGTAATTTTCCATCACTATTTTCATATATTAATAATTATATTGATAATTTTATTCATAGGATGTGATTAACCTCCCCTCAAAATGGATCATAACCCATCAAAGAGGATGCCCAAGGATAAGCATGTTACGGTCATGTTGGTTGCTTTCGCAAAATATGAGCATACACTTCCTAAATAATTAAATTCCTAAATATTTTACATGTAATAGGAGAAATATATCATATAGTTTCTTTAATATATTATTTTAAATAATATCATTACCTACATCATATTTTTAGAGCTATAAAGCTTGGTGTGATACATCCTATATTGGATTGTAAGTGTGGGGATTGGCTCATTAGACTATAATGATCTCCATGAACCATAATGGAACATCATTGTTGATCAAGAATGTTTCATGGGATGGATTTCAACAATTCATGATATCAGAATAATTTTGAGAGAACCATGACACTCTAGGAGGCTGAATAGGATCTCACTTGGCCGAAGGGAAATGGGACCAAAACAAGGTTGTGGTTACATCCCATGGATTGGTGACCAATCCTCTCATGGAATAAATAGTGGTTGTTTAGGATGATGTTGAAACGGAATCACCCTTGTAAGATTTCTTGTATGAGAAAGGACATGTTATAATAAGAGGAGACAAGGTTCACCCTTCTTCCATGAAATAAATGACAGAGCTTAGTGACTGGTAGTGGGAACTCAAGGCCACCCAATAGATATTAACTATGATAGAGTAGTCTTTCACCAAGGTCTACTTGGAGGGGGGTGTATTATGTTTTCATTTTTTATAATGAAGGAGATTTAATATCCTTTATATGACCATCCTCAATATTAGAAATAATTGTTCTTTATATTATTTTCTTTAGAAATATTTTTTAGTTTCTCAATCATGATAATTTATTAAAAAGTATAAAATAATAATCCCATGTTATTAATACCTAGTATAAGAAACATGAGAAAAAAATGATCTCTTAATTTTTTGATAGTTTTATATAGTTAATGAATAATATGGTTTAGAATTATTCATCGACCACTAGGATTGTCCTATCTTGAAAAAAAATCACTAGAGATCAGATCTTGGCATATCTTACATTCATTACCACTGCATACAGGTCCATGAGAAGTGTAATAGTACTTTAATTAGATTCTACATAAATACTAGAATACATATTACATGAATTGGGTCATCCAAGACTTCACAAACAAGGATGAGTTGTATATTAATATATTATTATTATTGACCAGCTTCTAATGATAGAATCATCTACTATACTAACAAGGGTGTCAAAAACTATATGATGTCCAACACATGACCATCTTTAAAACATGTGACCTATAATATTATCATAAAATAATATTCTAGTTCTCTTCCTAATAAAATAGTTGCGACATTTTTTCCATAAACAATCAATACTAGGGGAGCGCATTCTTTCATAGTATTAGTTGGCGATCTATCAAATTGAAGTTGAAAAGAACGGTGTAATATTGACGAAATGATCAAATATAGTTTAGAACTCTAGGATAACTCTATAATAGTTCTGAGAACATTTAGTGTGGGTATCATCCTATGAATGATCTATACTTATTTCTATGTAGTGAATCTTCTTTGTTTCCAAGTGATGGACAATGAACACATGTGGTGCAGTAGAATAGAAAAACCTAATGGACATAATGGCCCTCTTAGTTGAGATCCTTTTATATTTAATAGTTTTTTACATTATGCAATGTTTATAGGAATTGTGATGTTAAATGAAATGTGTGAAGTTCATTGTATTCAAATTTTAATCTTGTATGTCGTTTATGATGTGTAATATGTTTTAATGTCATGTGACAATGACATGAACAACACTTTTTCGAATTTTTTATCCATGATGAGTAGACATAATTTTGTGAAAAATTACACCATCATGTTTGTGGGTTCATGAATATGCAATACAAGGGGTGGAAAAAAAGATGAACATATTAATTATGGAGAGTAAAGGTTTTGGAATTGTATTTGTCTTAAAAAAGTAGGTCCCCAAAGAATATTTTGGAATTTTCGATGGATTAGTGATGGGTAATTTTGTAATTATACAACACACTTTTTGGTCCCTCATTTTACACAATACATACAATAAATTTGGATTATGAATGTTTTAAATTTTATCATATTAACCATATTTCTGTTCAACCTAATAGAAACATTTTTCACATTTATGGTTCGATTTAGTGTAATCAAAGGTTCACCCTATAGGTAGGGGAATATGTCAAACTGGCATCCTATAGCTTGGGGTAACTATTCATGAAACCAGTATTCTTGTTGAATTTAAATGATCATGGACTTCATATATAGGATAATATCAACTCTTTAGTATCTGTGATGTCAATTAGGTCCACTGTTGGGAAAATGGGTTCCAATTAATACCATGCGAAATGATAGGATATGTAGTTGTTTCCATTATTGCTGATAAATACATCAGTACATATCCCATTTAATGGGGAATCGAACGAAAAATAATTAAGGAACATATCATGATATGATAACATGGTTAGAGGGGTGTAATTCATGGTGATTGAGGATGTGGCAGAAGAGTGTGGAATTACTTTAATAAAATTCTAAATGTGAATCATTACATTTGAGGATTGTGGGATACATAGTCCATCTGTTACATAACTTATGTCTATAATTTTTGGACCATGGATGCTACTAATATATGTTCATTGATCTTGATCAACGTGTGAAAATGTCTTTTAGGTATCTTTTCGGATCGGAAATTTAATGGAACACAATGGGAAAGGAGGGAGATGTAAGCCAATTTCAATGCAAGGAATATAAAAGAAAATTTTCACATAGTTTAAGGTCATAATTTTAATAATATATAGGGGATAGTGAGATGGTTCTTCTATATATATACTAAAAACCCATTCGTAAATAGATGATCATGAAGTCAAATTCTAGAGAACATGTCCACTCTAGTTGGGGAGTTTTTGGCAGGGAAAGAAGTAGATGGACAATTTATAACATTTATGCCATGGAATAATGAATAAATCGATACATTATTCATAAAATCATCATTATAGGAGTTGATTTCAAGAAGTGTGAGATTATCTTCTTAACTAAGGATGATTAACATACTCTTTAGAATTGAATATCCTACAGAAATTAACTAACTATATTGATTATTTTTATATATCTAATACCATAATAGGAAAATAATAGTTAGAAATTACATATCATGGGCCATTGGTTTTCCAAAAACATAATTTTAGGATACATGTACCATGTAGGGTGTGATTAAAAAAAATCAATATGCAATGAAAAAAGTAGGAACCTGATGTATATGGAGATAAATGAAGAATGGGTATGAATCATTATGATAATTTGTACATAGTTTAATTTTGGTATTCTTGGAATGTATGAGAGTTTTATTATGGGTGGATGTGTGTGGCATAATAGAGTTCAATTCCAATGTCAAGAGAGGGACAAGAAGGAATCTCACAACATTAAAATATCTCTAATAGGGTGCATTATTCATAGGGTCATGATATATGTTCCAAGGCACCTATCATATTTTCATTGTGTGTGGGCCATATGGGGTGTGACAATCTATTTGGGAACACATATTCATATCATCCTTTGTCAGGGAGGATTCCACCAAGAATATAAAACCCACGTGAGTCATGATCTTGTCTGAAATAAGTGATAGTGGGAAGTTACCAATTTCATAACGTAATTCATAAATAGATGTATAGGAATTCAGATTGGTATGGTCCCATTGATATTTCCTTCTTTGTCACTATGGATGAAAATACAGGGGGAATAAACCCAAGGTTTTTGAAACTCCTCTAGAAAAAATGGATGTGTACATGAGATAAATCATTAATTTTGGGATCTGGACCATGAAAGGTGGTGATCGATGGGTAGGTAACAACTTCTTACCATATTAAAAACCTGGTCCATAAAACTACCCATGTCATGAATAGGGTGAAAATATGAATCATCAACCATTTACCATGTTTGAATATTTTGAACCATCATCTATCACTGATTATACATCGATTAATGTATCAAGGAGAGGAGGTGGTCTATATTTTTTAGAAACCATTGTTGGTACTGGTTGTTTATATTAGGAGGATATTGAAGACCCAGTTCAAAGAAGGAATAATTTTTGAAAGTGTACATATCATGTTTCTTATGGGGATATACATACTATATGATCCATTACTATATATACTCAAATTCACTCACTTGGGGTGTTGGAATGAGAGGATTGAGCATTATCCCATGTGAGGAGGACCCATATTATGTTTGAGGTTAGGATGGGACTATGATATAATTTGCATGCACCGAAAAATATGCAATAAGTAAGGATAATCATGTTGTATATAGTTCTTATCCATGATGTGGTAGAAGACCAGCACTATAAGTGACGACCCTCTCTATAGGGAGGGACCAAGTCGTTCCTTAGCTTAATGTCATGTGATATAGATGTGGACCATGTTTTTTAATTTCATGTAGCTAGGATGCTAGAGATTTTGGTTGACATCATATGGTGAGTGAATATGATTGTTTTAGTTTAAGTTCATATATCTTTAACCATGGTTTCATTATTCTAATCATTATATATACATGACATTGCAATGATCAAGAACAATGTGTGGATTCTTCCCTAAAAATGGGGGTATGATACCTAACTTATCACATCAGGTGTTTGATTCTCATCATAGGAAGCTCTATATGCTCATTACCCAAGGGATCACATGTTTTATTTATGGGGTATGTCCATAGTTTAACATAAAATTACAGTACATTGGGTTCATGGACTAAATATTTATTTACAAATTTTTTATTTATTATTTTGGGTCCTAAGGAAATCTCTTCTACTGATGTGTTTTGAAACATGATTTGGTCTTAACAATGAGGATGAGGCTGGGAATTCATCTATGGCATCGTATTTTGGTAATCACTCTTGGATCTTATCGTAAAAACATAAATAATATAATGGTTTCCACATGAGTTATCTTATTTTTTTTGTATAAGGTATACTATATTTTAACATCATGTATTTACAAATATTTCATATGGTTTCATGTTAGGTGAATATGAATTTTGTGAGATATATGATGTATACATGGTAGATACATGATTGATAGGGGTATCATATCATGCTTATAAAATTTAGGGTCTCATGCTAATCACATGATGCATCATATACTTATTGTTTGGGGAATACCAAGGCCATTGAAAATGGAATGGCTACAATTTGACAACATATGCATGGATTCTCTTTATGGGGATTAAAAAATCTATTTAACATTCTTTCTTCCACAAATTTTTTGATGATGAAATATTCCGCACATATGGGTGGAGCATTATTACTAGGTAATACAACTATTGATGATTCCTAGAAAGTTTCTGATTTTTCTCGTCATTTTTACATGAGGTGTGTTTCAATAAACACATATGGAACCTCATTTTTTCAGCAAGAGGTTCCATATACTTCCCACATAGGGTATATTATAGGATAATTTCATATATTTAGGCACATATAGGATGTTGGTATGACTGATTGTCACACATAGAGGCTTCTTGGTTGATTGGGGTATCATATCACACTTTTCACATGAGGCATCTAATCTCATCATACGAAGCATACAATTCACATCGCATATGTCATACCACAACTTATCATTATTTATATAGGACAATTTCATGAACTATTACATTATGTTAATATGAGTATGATATTTTGAGTTTAAAGTCCTACAACTTGAACATGATATTTCATATGATGTTCTACTTCAGTAACCTATAATTAGGAGGAGTTGGGATAGCCTCTCCATCCATATTGATCAATGAGTAAGCACCATTAGAGTTTAACTTATTGGCTATATATGGTTCTTTCTGTTTAGGATCAAGTTGAGATAATATCATTGTAGGTATAATTAGAATCTATTGATCATGTACCTTATCACCTTCCTTGAATGAATATATGTGGTCCTTTTTTTTAAATTCTCGCACCACACGGTTTAGTTTTCTCTCCCGATTATGTATATCTTGGATCCTATTTTCCATAGTGGATTCCATATTATCCAAAAATTTATTTTTCCTCCTATCTTATAGATACTGATCATTAAATACCATTATAATTTATGGATGTTTCATCTATCTTGGTAGAACAAGTTTGATTGCTTAGGATCGGGTGTGTGAGGTCGTTTTGGTTGAATAACAAGCCACTGTATTATATCCCTAGGGGTAATTAGAGATCTTATTCAGATAAATCTTCTTGTTCCATCCTATAATTTTCAACCTGATTCTATTTATGGTTTTATTCAACAATATAATATATAAATTATGTAGTGCATGATAGAAGGAGGTGTGGCTACACTGGATGATGGATATGACACACAAGTTAATTAACCAAGAATCATGAATGTTGGTTCCATTATATTTGAGAACGATGTGAGTAATTTTGAATTGAGAGATAATTATGGACTTCAAAAATTAACTCATTGACCTTTTTTGACATCCTTGAGAGGTTGATATCCACTTACATTGAAAACAATCCCATGACATTCAGGATGAACACAAATTGTTGAGATATCACTAGTGGGTATGGACTCAAAATTTTGAGATACCGTATAGAAAAGGTATATGAGTACATGGTAGCATGGAGATAATCTTCCTATTAGTTAAAGAAGTTATCCTGGTCTTAGCATTAATTACAGTCTTTTAATTTAGATGTTGTTTTGAACCATTTTATGATAGATGTAACCAATCCTTCAAATCTAGGGGGAAGGTTTCAATCCAGAATAACAATCCTCAAATGAATCATCATGGACCTCTTCTTTGAATTTATGGATCTACATTATTTATGTTAAACTATAAATTATTTCATCATAACCACACTAATATAGTATATTTTATTTATTTTATTTATTTAAAAGGATAAATTGTACCAAAAAAATTGTATTATTTAGCATCTTGATCAATCTAGAAGAAAACTTCAATTATGGAGGTTCTATATGAAACAATACATTTATTAATGTTTTTCTTTTACTATTTGATATATTAAGGGACCTTCTAAATATTTCTTAGTGGGCTTATTTTTTTTATTTTGGTTATTATCATAAAAATTAGTGGGGGTTATAGGCCTCTAGAGTTCCAATTGAATGTAAAAGGTGTCTTGGTTAGGATATGTAACAGATGAGTCTCGAATTTTCAAAGTACCAACTCAGTCATCTTGTGATGCGGTGACATGAGTTTTCATCTATTGAGAATGTAACTAGACCGTAAACTCAGGATTCCACTACATAATGTTAATGATTTCATAGTTCCTATTGACTTGGAAACCATTGAACTACTTGTTTAATAGCATTGAGTTTCCCCTCACATGGAAATGGGGGATTCATTCTCGAGAGCTAGCTCAAGGCCAGATAAGAGCCCGATTATCTGCCTCATTATTACTAAAGAATTCAACAATTGGAATTTTAATAGAAATTTTCCCTATGTAGGACAAGTGAAGAATATCCCAAGGCCCACCGCATTGATTTGGGGTTGTTGCGCCATCTGCAGGATGATCTCTATGTTGCAACATGAAAATGAATTTTCTAGAATAATTTAATCTTTTACATGTAGATGTTGGACTCATATTGGGAGTTAAAATCTTGGGGTACATTCTTATGGGTTGAATACATGTCTAGAAAATCTAAAAATGCTTCTCCCCTGGAATTATTTTCTGGGGGAAACGAATGATGAACTATTTAGGAATTACTTCCCAATACACTATTTTATCTTATCAACATGGAGTGGTTGAGAATTTATATCAGTGGATGAGTGTTTGATACTAGTTTTATGTTGTGGTTCTGTATATAATTCCCAAAATTATAACCTGAAAAAAATGGTGTGATGCAACTCTTCTTTATCGGGGTAATTTCTGGTCTTTATGTAAAGGATCATATATCTAGGAAAATAAAATATGTTTTTCCTCCTCTCAGAGTTACTCTATGATAAAATGGTGCCAATGGACCACTATTTAGATGTTTCATAAATTACTGGAGTGTTTCCTCATATGGGTGACATCATGACCATAGGATGTGATAAATGAATCTTAATATCATTAAAACATGGCATCATAGTTTTTATCCAACTGAAAGATTGTAAATTTGTTTCACTAGTTATGATAAGGGGTTTCACGTTCCATCATTATTGAATATGAGTCATTGGATGTAGAAAAAATGGACATGGATGCATAAAATTTTTAGAAGTTTCCTAGAAAAGTTATTTTTATTAATTATTTGATTATAATTGGATTGATCTTGATTTCTATGTATCTTACAATGAATATAGTTAACTTTATAGAGGTTTATCCAAACACACATTATAGTGGGATTATCATTAGGTTGAAAGATTATAAGAAGGTAAATAGTTTATCATGATACATGAGATGGTTCTAAAGTTGGAAAAATATTTTAAAAGAATCGGCAATGTATCTCTCCATTTATGGCCCAATGAGTAGACTCATGATATGGTTCATGGTACACTAGTAGATTTATACATCATTCATCACAATAAATACCACAAATCGATAGAATAAGGCCCCTTATGCTTCTCATAATGGGGTGACTTATTCATCATAAGGGATTATCCAGATTTGATTATACCAAGATTACCCATCCTTTAAGGAGACCACCTATAAAATATTCATTTAATGAATTATATAAACTATTCCAAGAATTGGAAGATGATCATTTGGGAATTGGGGTTTAAGGTCTCAGAAGTAAATATAGAAACTTATCTACCCATTTTTATTTCTGACAAGGATTATTAATTCAATCCAAATATCGTACTAAACCTCTCCAAAAAGGATATTGTTAACATTCATTTCAACATAACTCTCAACCATGGGACCATGTGAAGGATTAATAATCAATGGATGATCTATTTAAAAGTGGTAACCTATATGGTGGATATGGTGGAGAATATAATCCTATGGAAGGAGAGATATATTTACCTTGTTTCTCATTGAGAATAAGTTAGGATGTTGTTTTTAGAAATACACATACTAATTTCACTTCTCCAGATAAAAAACTACACAAATCAAGGTTGACCTTGGTTTTTCCATCATGTGATTATTCAATTAGGTTACCTCATCGACCATGGTTGATACACTGTCTTAATATTCTATATGGAGTTCACCCAAATCCTATTCACTGTAAAACCCAATTTTATAAAAATGCTTATGTATGATGGGTCATTATATAATCTATGAGTATCTAAGCACACCAACATAGTATGCATATTTTATTCTATATGATACGTACCATTGGAAGATAAAAATATAATCTAAAAGAAATTCATCTATGTAGAGATTATAAAAATAACATATACACAATCTCATAGATTCTAAATTATTTATTGGTAGAATTTGGTTATCTCCCAAATCCTTTTATGGATATACTAATTCGTTACAATAATTTTTGGGGGAATTGATAAAGTTTACCCTGCTAGATTAAAGCATTTATCCCTCCCAATTATAGTACCCAACAACTATGTAATAGGTTTCACCAGAGTTGATTGGAGAATAATAAACCTGGAGTACCCTAATATACTTTCTATGTGTAATTTTAGGAATTAAAGTTCTGAATAGGGGACCATTGTATTGTTCAGGATCCATTTATTTCCCAAAATGATGTTTTAGGTGGTGTCCTTTAAGACTGCCATGAACACTATTCTAGCTACTAGGCCAAAAAACATGGTCTTCATCTGAATCTAGTCGTGTGGTTTCATAACACTCTTATAGAATGACTGAATTGATATTTTGATGGTGTTTTGATCATCTAATATAACCCCCCACTTATCTAGTATCTAATTGATGCTGATATTTATACTTGAGCCTCAATCTAAAAGTTACAGGATGAATTCCACACCATTGAACTAGATTGTGACATATAATAGGCATTTTTCCCTTGAAGAGAGGCACCTCGTACTCTTTGGAAAAGGATATGGTGTCTTAGAATTATACATTGATCAATTCCTCATACATTTTAGTCCCTAAAAATATATATCGAAGATTAAATAAATAGAGGTATCTTAATTGACAAAATGAGGGACTCACACATCTCTTTTAATAGGCGGACTTCATCAAGGATCAATATTATATTGGGTAGTCTAGAGAAGTTATTTAGAACATCAGATGTAACACCACCACTATTTCATAGTATGTTATCTCTTTAAAGTAGTCAAATATCTTACATTACATGCAACACCGAGTTCGAGCGCACCTCGACTTACAAAATTAATCGTTAAAAAATCTATTATGAATAGTATTAACCACATTTTTAATTTTATATATATCCTATATAATTGTAAAATTAATCTTTTGAGTGTCTTAGACATAATATAAGGAAAAATTCAATTTTTCAAATAAAAGATGTATTTTTTTAAAAATGCATTTTTCCGCATTTTAATGGAAAAACATGTTTAAATCCAATATTTAACACTTTTATATATTTAAAATAGTGAAGTTAGTTTCTTTATTAGAATCGGTACATAAAAATTTAGTTTGGATAAATTTTTGTTACATTTCTGATAAATTTTATATTTTGATGAATAGTAAAAATTTATTAATTTTAATTGAAAACAACTTTTTAAATATATATAATTTATTAGTATTAAATTATTAATTTGAGTGGTTTTAATTTTTAATTAGATTATATTTTTATTATTTAATATAATTTATGTCATTATATGTAACTTCACATTTAAATTGGACGTAAACACATGTCAATCTTTCGAATGTTTTTACCTATTAAAAACCTTCTTTATGGTTTTGAAAATGAGAATTAATTTTAAATTAATTAATGAAAATTACATGTTTTTAATTTTGTAACATAGAATTATTTTTTTAATTTGGAATATCAAATTTAACTTAGGGTGATTTTTTGGGGTTTTATTTGAAAATTTTCAATTTCTGATGAATAGTGAAAAACACTACGTTATTGTTTAAAACCCACTTTTTATTTAAATAAATATTTTTAATTTATTTTTGTTTTAATGTCAAAATAGATACATAATACATATATTTGTAACGCCCCGACCCCAGCTACCCAGAGTCGGTGCATTACTTCGTAACATTGGCATGATCACAAGAAAGATCAAATCTCGAAAGACCGATTGGTTTAGTAGCCTTGGAAATACTAGATATATTTATAAGTTTTACATTACATAATAAAATGAAAAACTACTACAACAACATAATGTCTCCATAATCCACACTCATATCCCCACATAATATCCCTGCAGGTCATTCATAACTTACTTCTTCACTTCCTGGGAAAAATAAAACATAGAAAAGGGGTGAGCTCAAATGCCCAGTAAGGATAACAATATAGCGGAAACTTTTATAAATAAGAATAAACTTTTAAGGCAATGTATAACTAAAACAAAATCCTTTCAAACATAAACTTTCAAAATGGTATGGCAAAAGTAAAATGAAATAATACCATTTACTTATTCACATGGATATTCTACTAATCGAATAATCACATGCAAAAATCAATAACCACTTTCATAATGTTGGAATGCATAATGCCAGACTATCATAACCACATAGTCAAGGCCTCGTGCGAAGACTACAAATAAGATTTTGTCAAGGCCTTGTGCCAAGACACTAGTTTGTCTCATGAGACCTACCGATGCATCGAGGAGCTATAGCGGGCTCCACCCGTCACTTACTAAGTCCAATGCATTCCCATATGAAAAGGTTTAAACATAACATAAACATTCGTATTAAAACTAGCATACGAAATGTCAATAATTTCACCATAAACTATGAATGGTATAAAAATAGCACATCCACAGTCAAACATATCACAAAACCTTCAATACAATATATAAGTTTTGTATCACAATAAATCAACTTCAAATAAGCGTAAAATCTATCAAAGGATGTCGACATAGATGAAATCAAAATTCTTTTTAAAGAAATATCTCTTTTTATTTTGAAATAATTTAAGATCCATATAAAATAAAATATTTTCTTTGAAAATATTCTTATAAGCTTGTAAGGGAAGTTTTGAAGATTTTATAACGGCGGAAATTAGCCGCACCCACTGTATAAGTTAAAAAAACATTCTTACCTTAATTCTGTCGAAAAGGTTAAAAAGGGACCTTGTTTTGAAAACGACGGAAATATTCCTTTAAAAACAACTTATAAAAGTCAAAAAGGGTATAAATGACTTTAACTCATATTCTAGTAAATAGTAAATTTTTTTTGAAATACATTTTTAAGAAACATGGATGTGGATGATAAAGAGATCCCAGTAGATTATTACATATAAACAACCTCGGATAATGAAGAGATTGGGAAATAACCCTTACCTTGTACTTTTCCTTGGTTGGGGTAGGTTAACTTCCTGTATAATGGTGAAATAGTTGTTATTAAATTATACAAGAATCATATATAATAATATGATATCATATATGATCTTTTAACATTGATTTGTTAATAATATCTTAGAATTATCGTCGTTTCGGGAGTTAACTTACTCATTTTCTTTTATATGTTTTGTTACATAAGCCATGGTTGTTGTATCTTATTCATATCCAGAATTATATCTAGTCCTTAAACATCATTTTTAAATCATCAAATGATAATTATACTTGAATGGATACGATGGAGAATGATTCTCATCGCGTTCGTGGAGACGGTAGTCCGTACGTACGCACGAGCGACAATATCATTCTTTTGATATTAAATTAATATATAAATGGATGGTATATCATATATAAAGAATAATTAATATGTTATATTTATTATTTACATGAGTTATACATCATTATTATACCCATCCAAATAATATTATATTGAATAACAATTACACCACGACGTGGAGACGGTAAGTCGTACGTACGCACGTATGGTGACATGTTATTCAAAGGGTGGATAGAATACTGAATATGATTGTACCATATTTATAATAACAACACAGTATATGTGAGATACTGGAGTTATTATTTTAGAATGGTAATAACAAAGGAATATGAAGTGGAAGAAGAAATGAACTTGGAGAAGGGTGGTGAAATCATTACCTCTTCTTCGGGTTCTTCCTTTTGATTTGATCAAAAGGGCTCCTTAGGTTGGCTTTCTGATCAAACTAAGGCCTCTATGTTGTAGTTAGGGATGTTGGGAGAGTATTTGGGCAGATTTTGGCCGATCCAAAATGCTTTGAAGGTGTGAAGAAATGAGAAGAAGGAGTGCCCTTTTATAAGAGGGGTGAGGGGTACATTTGGAAAAGCTAGAAATATTAATTTATAATAAATTCATATTCGGTTTCTAATGGCTCCAAAGCTTATTATTAAAAGGTTAAGGTGGGGATAGGTCGAAAACCACTCATCCAATAGAATTTAGACAGGTTTGGGTACTTATATTAACCTTATCTTTAAGTATTAACTCTAAGTTAATTAGTTTCACTTTTACAATGTCTCTTTGTATTTTTATATAATATGGTTAATAAACTTACTATATACATCCAAGAGACCCCCAAGTGGTCCATTAATGATGATCCTATCCTGATATAAGTCTCTTGTCCGAACCATAGATTTTTAGGAATTTAATATCAATTAATAATATAATATTAGTTTTAAGAACTCTTTTATGTCAATTTTGACACTATTCAATAGTTGATTTTTGTGAAACTCATAAAAGATTGATTACTTCGAACAAAGTCAATTAAATCAATCCTAATATATCATATTATCCTAGAAAATTAGTTTAATTCATTAAAAGTTACATATTATATTTATTTGGGTATTTATAATATCAATTATTTTAATTTTTCACTATTATAGTAATTACTGCAACATCATTGTGTCATAAATAAAATAAATTATTTAATGTCTAAAAATTATAAATAAAATATCATTATGTAGGAAATCTTTTTATATTTCTAATTAATATTTATAATCTAAAATCCAACTTATATAACCCTATGTAACAATTGTTTTTCTAAAAGATATATGCTTGTGTCATTTTTTGTATTCATTTTGACTTAATTAAAATAAAGTGTCATTATCACTTACAAGTGGATCCATGGGGTCCCAAAATTGACACAAAGTTGTCCATGGTCGACCATGTATCAACCAATAGGGTTAAGACACGTTTTAGGGCAATTTAGTATTATTATAATATTATTTTTTTAACCCTTATTTACCGGATTTACCCTTAACCATGGTAAATAAAATATTTACCGCAGTAATTATTCAAAATGTCTAAAAATAAAAGTTACCTATTTACACATTTTGAATATCCTGATTCCAAATATGGAATCCATTTTCCTAAATTCAAAACACAGAAGTGGCAGAAATTAATTTAAAATTAATTCCCGTTGTCAAAACAAAAAGCGTGTTTTTAAGAGATAATAACTATCAAAAGATTGACATTTGTTTATGTTCGGTTTAATTGTAAAATTATGTCCAATGACCAACATTATATTAAATAGTAAACATATATTCTAAATATACTTTTAAACCACCCAAATTCATAATTTATCACTATTAATTATTTTGATTAAAAAAGTTGTTTTTAATTAAAATTTAGTAATTTTCACTATTCATCAAAATATGAACGTTATCCGAAATGTACCAAAATTTCACCTTAGGCTAAATTCGATATTCCGAATCCAAAAATGAAGTCCATTTTGAAATATAAAATATATATATTTTCAAAAAGTAGGTATTACTATTTATAACGGCTAGTTTGATTGGTTATGGTGTGTTAGAACTCGGTGTTGCGTACAACACACGCTATCGCATTATTCAAAGGGAAACGTACCGTGGAAGCTTGGGATGTTTCATTTTAAATTTTTTATGTCCCCATTTAGTCAAAAAGTTTAAAATATTGTATTTAAAAAGGTTTCACTATTAGAAGTTGATAAAAGTGAAATACTAAAAATGAATCTGTTCTTGCATTATGACTAAGAAACTCATAATAGGGATTCTAAAATTATAAGGATTATATAAAGTTCAAAATGTAGTTAATACTATTCATGACCTCTTTTAATGGTGTGATTGAACTCGGTGTTGCGTGTAGTTTAAGTTATTGAATTATTTTTAAGAAATAACACACTCTGAAATCCTGGGGTGTTACATTCTCCCCTCCTTCAATAAATTGCGTCCTCGCAATTTGAAATTGTTCTTCGAAAATAAAAGGTTGAAAGTAGAAAATATATTTGTGGGAAAACCCACATTGGAAATAGGGTTACTAAAATTTAGTCTTAATATGAGGAAAAGAGAAATTAAAGGGTCACCACCAAATTATGATCTCGATTAGGAGAACATTGGTGGCAATTAGAGACATATAATTGGCGGAAAAACGTAAATATTTATAGGTAGTGATTGAGGTCATCAATCACAAACAAGTATAAAATTGAGGTCCTTAAACTCATCAATCCATGATGATTTGAAATACCATCGGTTCAACAAAACATAGGGTATTAGGATAACACATTTTTGACGTTTCAAAATATCTTAGTTGAAATCCCACATCAAAAAATGAATTAATGAGGCCTCTATTTAAAATAAAGAGTGGAAAGTATGAAGATTACCGAAAATAACACATACTAGGGTTCCATGTAGGAAAATATGGATATGGAAGAGAAATCTAACCATCAATTATCTGATGGAGAGTGGTAGAGAACATGGCTATGAAAAGGCCAACAATCCCAAAGCCATAAATTAGTGATGATTTAAGGTACCATCTAGGACAACATTTTTTTTATAAGTTCCTTTTCTTAATGTTGAGGAATTTATTTATGATATTGGATAAGATCATAAGGAGATATACTTACTTTATAATTAGAATTTTGTCCATTAATAAATTTCTACCACAAACTCATCTTTCACTCTAAAAGATAATAGAACGTAATTTTTTTTCTATTTATACTATTCGTACAGGGTTCCAAAATAAATGAATTTATAATTCATCTACCAGATCTTTTAAAAAAAACTACATTATTTAATCCAGGACATCTCGTGGGCCAGTGGTAGGTGATACACCCTTGTCGCCCTTCGGTTGCGGGTTCAAGTCTCGCAGCCCTGCTGGACGCGACGGGTTGCCGCCCGACCTCCGGGTTGTCCTTTTATGGCAATCCTAAATAATCCAAACTAGAACTATCCAAAATACTTCTGTCCAAACTCACAGTCCAACATTTATAAGGAAGGTAAAAATAATATAGATCCTTTTTACCCCGTAATAGCATATGAATACCTTCATCATGTATTACCATATTCCTTATTGATTACATTCATGCTCCCTTATTCCATATAGAATGCTGGATATACTTCATTAATCCAAAAATGTTTTAAACCCCATCAATGATGGAATATACAAATCATTAATCAACTTCAAGGTAGTCAATAATATCCAATATAATTTATCCAAATCAATCATGTATTATTATAAAATCACCACCTCGGTATCTGAACCATATTATGGTTTATCTTTCTCTCAACCATATATTTTCCAAACATTTAACCTGCTACTGAGTCACTTTTCTTTGTTCCACACCATCTCAAGTCCTTAATGAAATAGTACTGTAGTACAATCCTTATATACTCCGTATTATTATAACAAGTACATTGTTGATACAACACTCAATTGATATAATCAACATAATAACTCTAATCATTCCTCTTAATCTGTGGTAGTATCATAACTTGATTATTATCCAATATTATCATTTGCGGCATAGTCTGATGACTGGGACATAGGTTCGCGTAGTGTCCAAACTTCTTGCAAATAAAGCATTGTACATTTGAAACCATTTTCTTACCCTTGCAGTCACGTACTTTGTGCCCTTTTCCTCCACACTTATAACAAACTCCCATTCCTTTCAGGCAAGTTCCAGGGTGTTTCTTTCCACAGTTACCACATATGGGAAAATTCTTCTTTTCCCTCTTAATTTTATCCATCTTTCTCTCTTCCATCCTTTTCTTCTCTTGCTTCCCTTCAAAGCCATAGGACTCAGTAAACTCTTTACTTATCTTATAAACACATGATATTATTTCTTCATATGATGATAATACATGGGAGACTATTTCTCTTATAAATTATAGCTTAAGACCATGAAAGATATGATCCTTCCTTCTCTTTGGATCATGTGCATTTCTGGAGTTCTCATTCCTTCTACTGGGCGCCATTTCTAAACAATGGCATACACTAGATCAGTTTATGAATCAAAATACATAATCCCATACTTATAAAACACTTAACATAAATTGAACTATTTATGGATATAATCCATAATCATAATAATGTTTTCTTTGAGGAATTATATACTCATAATCCCTTCAAAATGATTTGTAAAGAAAATGAGAGTTATCCTAAGCATATCCCCCGGGAGTGTCGTAACCAAGAGTGCAGCAAGGCCCGTTGTCGTGCACCAGTTCCCGTTCGAGTCTAGCTCAAAGTGGTGTTTTCGGGTTTTACCCCTAGGTACATCTGTGCCAGAGCCGCATCTACCTGCTCGTATCCAGACAGGGATGTATTTCTCGGAAAAATCACAAAATCTCTACAATACCAAAATTCTAGAAAGTTCTTCTATACTAATCCTCAAAGTTCATCTTAGGTCTACGTGCTCTAATCAGAGTTTATCTAAATCTAGTTTCCAAGGTTTGTACTAAACTTCCTCTAATACCAACTGTAACGCCCCGACCCCAGCTACCCAGAGTCGGTGAATTACTTCGTAACATTGGCATGATCACAAGAAAGATCAAATCTCGAAAGACCGATTGGTTTAGTAGCCTTGGAAATACTAGATATATTCATAAGTTTTACATTACATAATAAAATGAAAAACTACTACAACAACATATCCTCTCCATAATCCACACTCATATCCCCACATAATATCCCTGCAGGTCATTCATAACTTACTTCTTCACTTCCTGGGAAAAATAAAACATAGAAAAGGGGTGAGATCAAATGCCGAGTAAGGATAACAATATAGCGGAAACTTATATAAATAAGAATAAACTTTTAAGGCAATGTATAACTAAAACAAAATACTTTCAAACATAAACTTTCAAAATGGTATGGAAAAAGTAAAATGAAATAATGCCATTTACTTATTCACATGGATATTCTATTAATCGAATAATCAAATGCAAAAATCAATAACCACTTTCATAATGTTGGAATGCATAATGCCAGACTATCATAACCACATAGTCAAGGCCTCGTGCCAAGACTACAAATAAGATTTTTTCAAGGCCTTGTGCCAAGACACTAGTTTGTCTCATGAGACCTACCGATGCATCGAGGAGCTATAGCGGGCTCCACCCGTCACTTACTAAGTCCAATGCATTCCCATATGAAAAGGTTTAAACATAACATAAACATTCGTATTAAAACTAGCATACGAAATGTCAATAATTTCACCATAAACTATGAATGGTATAAAAATAGCACATCCACAGTCAAACATATCACAAAACCTTCAATACAATATATAAGTTTTGTATCACAATAAATCAACTTCAAATAAGCGTAAAATCCATCAAAGGATGTCAACATAGATGAAATCAAAATTCTTTTTAAAGAAATATCTCTTTTTATTTTGAAATAATTTAAGATCCATATAAAATAAAACATTTTCTTTGAAAATATTCTTATAAGCTTGTAAGGGAAGTTTTGAAGATTTTATAATGGCGGAAATTAGCTGCACCCGCCGTATAAGTTAAAAAAACATTCTTACATTAATTCTGTCGAAAAGGTTAAAAAGGGACCTTGTTTTGAAAATGACGGAAAGATTCCATTAAAAACCACTTACAAAAGTCAAAAAGGGTATAAATGACTTTAACTCATATTCTAGTAAATAGTAAAAATGTTTTGAAATACATTTTTAAGAAACATGGATGTGGATGATAAAGAGATCCCAGTAGATTATTACATATAAACAACCTCGGATAATGAAGAGATTGGGAAATAACCCTTACCTTGTACTTTTCCTTGGTTGGGGTAGGTTAACCTCCTTTATAATGGTGAAATAGTTGTTATTAAATTATACAAGAATCATATATAATAATATGATATCATATATGATCTTTTAACATTGATTTGTTAATAATATCTTAGAATTATCGTCGTTTCGGGAGTTAACTTACTCATTTTCTTTTATATGTTTTGTTACATAAGCCATGGTTGTTGTATCTTATTCATATCCAGAATTATATCTAGTCCTTAAACATCATTTTTAAATCATCAAATGATAATTATACTTGAATGGATACGATGGAGAATGAATCTCATCGTGTTCGTGGAGACGGTAGTCCGTACGTACGCACGAGCGACAATATCATTCTTTTGATATTAAAATAATATATAAATGGATGGTATATCATATATAAAGAATCATTAACATGTTATATTTATTATTTACATGAGTTATACATCATTATTATACCCATCCAAATAATATTATATTGAATAACAATTACACCACGACGTGGAGACGGTAAGCCGTACGTACGCACGTATGGTGACATGTTATTCAAAGGGTGGATAGAATACTGAATATGATTGTACCATATTTATAATAGCATCACAGTATATGTGAGATACTGTAGTTATTATTTTAGAATGGTAAGAACAAAGGAAGAAGAAGTGGAAGAAGAAATGAACTTGGAGAAGGGTGGTGAAATCATTACCTCTTCTTCGGGTTCTTCCTTTTGATTTGATCAAAAGGGCTCCTTAGGTTGGCTTTCTGATCAAACTAAGGTCTCTAGGTTGTAGTGAGGGATTTTGGGAGAGTATTTGGGCAGAGTTTGGCCGAACCAAATGGCTTTGAAGGTGTGAAGAAATGAGAAGGAGGAGTGCCCTTTTATAAGAGGGGTGAGGGGTAACTTTGGAAAAGCTAGAAATATTAATTTATAATAAATTCATATTCGGTTTCTAATGGATCCAAAGCTTATTATTAAAAGGTTAAGGTGGGGATAGGTCGAAAACCACTCAACAAATAGAATTTAGACAGGTTTGGGTACTTATATTAACCTTATCTTTAAGTACTAACTCTAAGTTAATTAGGTTCACTTTTACAATGTCTCTTTGTATTTTTATATAATATGGTTAATAAACATACTATATACATCCAAGCGACCCCCAAGTGGTCCATTAATGATGAACCTATCCTGATATAAGTCTCTTGGCCGAACCATAGATTTTTAGGAATATAATATCAATTAATAATATAATATTTGTTTTAAGAACTCTTTTATGTCAATTTTGACACTATTCAATAGTTGATTTTTGTGAAACTCATAAAAGATTTATTACTTCGAACAAAGTCAATTAAATCATTCCTAATATATCATATTATCCTAGAAAATTAGTTTAATATATTAAAAGTTTCATATTATATTTATTTGGGTATTTATAATATCAATT
Organism: Viscum album; assembly: GCA_963277665.1. Taxonomy (NCBI): domain Eukaryota; kingdom Viridiplantae; phylum Streptophyta; class Magnoliopsida; order Santalales; family Viscaceae; genus Viscum; species Viscum album. Next base: position 2,063,420,563 of record OY728140.1, read on the forward strand.
ATTTTAATTTTTCACTATTATAGTAATTACTGCATCATCATTGTGTCATAAATAAAATAAATTATTTAATGTCTAAAAATTATAAATAAAATATCATTATGTAGGAAATCTTTTTATATTTCTAATTAATATTTATAATCTAAAATCCAACTTATATAACCCTATGTAACAATTGTTTTTCTAAAAGATATATGCTTGTGTCATTTTTTGTATTCATTTTGACTTAATTAAAATAAAGTGTCATTATCACTTACAAGTGGATCCATGGGGTCCCAAAATTGACACAATTATGTCCATGGTCGACCATGTATCAACAAATAGGGTTAAGACACGTTTTAGGGTAATTTAGTATTATTATAATATTATTTTTTTAACCCTTATTTACCGGATTTACCCATAACCATGGTAAATAAAATATTTACCGCAGTAATTATTCAAAATGTCTAAAAATAAAAGTTACATATTTACACAATTTGAACATCCTGATTCCAAATATGGAATCCATTTTCCTAAATTCAAAACACAGAAGTGGCCGAAATTAATTTAAAATTAATTCCCGCTGTCAAAACAAAAAGCGTGTTTTTAAGAGATAATAACTATCAAAAGATTGACACTTGTTTATGTTCGGTTTAATTGTAAAATTATGTCCAATGACCAACATTATATTAAATAGTAAACATATATTCTAAATATACTTTGAAACCACTCAAATTCATAATTTATCACTATTAATTATTTTGATTAAAAAAGTTGTTTTTAATTAAAATTTAGTAATTTTCACTATTCATCAAAATATGAAAGTTATCCGAAATGTACCAAAATTTCACCTTAGGCTAAATTCGATATTCCGAATCCAAAAATGAAGTCCATTTTGAAATATAAAATATATATATTTTCAAAAAGTAGGTATTACTATTTATAACGGCTAGTTTGATTGGTTATGGTGTGTTAGAACTCGGTGTTGCGTACAACACACGCTATCACATTATTCAAAGGGAAACGTACCGTGGAAGCTTGGGGTGTTTCATTTTAAATTTTTGATGTCCCCATTTAGTCAAAAAGTTTAAAATATTGTATTTAAAAAGGTTTCACTATTAGAAGTTGATAAAAGTGAAATACTAAAAATGAATATGTTCTTGCATTATGACTAAGAAACTCATAATAGGAATTCTAAAATTATAAGGATTATATAAAGTTCAAAATGTAGTTAATACTATTCATGACCTCTTTTAATGGTGTGATTGATCTTGGTGTTGCGTGTAGTGTAAGTTATTGAATTATTTTTAAGAAATAACACACTCTGAAATCCTGGGGTGTTACATATTAGTGCTATTTAATTCATTTTATTCATTTTATAATATGTTTAGTTGTATAAACTTTTATTGAATTCTTCATGTCTTTTTACCCACCATCTAGGCACATTTGCAAATTTGCATAAAACATAATTTTACTCCTTCTGTTAATTGAATTTCAAAAATATGAGAGGCACGATTTAAATCAGTAAATAAAATTTTGGTCAATAAGATAAATATAATTTTGGTGAATAGTAACTTTGGAATATTACTTACCCCGGTTAAAAGCAAACAGGGAAATTGAATATAAAAATGATATTGTAATTACCCCCAAAACATATCCTAATTATATTGTATAATTTTATTTAGACCAAAATCAACATTAGGAATAAAATATAATTCTTTTTGTTCAAATAGGATTATATTAGGACATTTATTATTAATTTATTTAAGGAAGCGTTAAAAGTATTAAAATCAAAATTTCATAACTAAACTTTTTTTAATATAGGGATATCCAAATGAGAAATCATACATTCTATATTCATTAGAAATATAAAATTATTTCCCAAATCATTGTATTTTATTTAAAATTTTTTGACATTATATAACTAAATTTATTTATGACACAATAATGATGTTGTAACTACATTATTAATGAAAGATGTTAATATTTGATGTTATAAATATCAAAATAAATGCAAATTGAGACATTTATGCATTACAAGAATTTTCTAGGTCAATATGCCATGTTAGAGTAAATTAAATGAATTTATTTCAATGTAATAATGTGGTAATGAATTTCAAAAAATCCAAATTTAAAATAGAGGGAAATTTCACATATATGAGTTTTTAAAACAGATACTATTTTATTAAATGATAAAATACTTCTAAAAATATAATATTTGGAAAAGGTCATAGATAAGGATATATTTTCCATTAATGAATGACTTGGTATTCCCTTGGAAATTTATAGTATTTTTCTTAACGATATTATAAAAAATTACAAGAAGACATGGTAAACGGGAAACTATATAACTAAGAGTTAAATATAAACGATAAGGTTAATATAGGGACCTAAAATTGTATAAAACCTAATTGTTGAGATTTATTTCGACCCATGACCACCTTAACCTCAAAATAAATCAATTTAGATACATTATAAACTTATAATTATTTAATAATAAAATAATATTTCAAGCTATTCCTAATGTGCCCCTCACCTATGTTATAAAAGGGCATTTCCCCTTCTCTCAAATTCAAACCTCCAATGCCATTAGACTCAACCCACCCCTGCTCAAATATCATCCTAAGTACCATCACATCATTCTATAAGAATTAAATTGATCATAATGACAACCTATGGAGCCCATTTGATTAAATAAAAAGGATGTACCCGAAGAAGAGGTAATTATTTCATCACCTCTTTCAAAGTTCTTTTCTTCATCCACTTCTTCTTTTTTTTCTGTACAAACATAATAACTCTAGTACCTTATAAATACTGAGATGTTATTATGAATATGGTACAACCATATTCATTATTCTATCAACCCTATGAAAGTCAACATCGCCATAAATGTGTACGTATGACTTACCATCTCCACGTCGTGGTGTAGTTTGTTGTTCAACACATCATTGTTGGGATGGGTATAATTATGATTATAATTGATGTAAATAATAAATATAGCATGTTAAATGTTATGTGTATATCATATACCATCCAATTACATACTATTTTCCCAATAATAGAAAGATATTGTCTCTCATGCATACGAACATATTACCGTCTCCACGGCACGATGAGAATTCATTCCCTAACGTAAAAATTCAAGAATAATTTTCATTTGATGATAATACATAATTTTTAGGAAAATAATATCATATTTCATATGAATCAATTCAATTTTTCCCACATCAAACAGGTCTTAAATAACAAAACATATAATGTAAAATGGAATAGTTAACACCCCAAAAAATAATACTGTTGAAATATTTTTACAACGTAATATTATAAGATCATATATGCTATAATATTTATTTATGTGGTAATTGTATAATTTAATAACAATTAATCAACAATTATAAATGTGTTTAAGATACACTCGATGTAATACCCCGAGATTTTTTGAAAAATATTCTTTTTAATTTTATTAATGTCTTGTGTTGTATGTTACACCAAAAGGAGCTTCCACAACACACATCATTGACTTTCCTTGCATTACACGCAATCACGACCTTCCTCGATAGCGTGTGTAGTACGCAATACCGAGTTTCACTAAACAAAGATATGCTATTAAAATATTATTAAAACTAGCCGTTATGGATAGTAATAACCTTTTTTTAAAAATTTGTAAATTTTATTTTTCAAAATGGACTTCATTTTTGGATTCGGAATATCGAAATTAGCTTAGGGTGAAATTTTGGCACTTTTCGGATAACTTTCATTTTCTGATGGATAGTTAAAATTACTAAATTTTAATTAAAAACAACATTTGTAATAAAAATAATTAATTGTGTTTATTTATTAATTTGATTCGTTTTAAAGTATATTTAGAATATATTTTTACAATTTAAAAAAAATTTGGTCATTGGATGTAATTTCACATTTAAACCAGACATAAACAAGTTTCAATCTTTTGATAGTTATTATCGCTTAAGAACACGCTATATGTTTTGACGACGAGAATTAATTTTTAAATTAATTAATGCAACTGATATGTTTTGAATTTGTTAAAATATACATCATTTTTGAGTTCATAATATAAAATATAGCTTAGCCCTAATTTGTGGTATTTTTCTGAAACTTTCATATTTTGATGAATAGTGAAACCACTAAGTGGTAGTTAAAAAAAATGAATTTTTCATAAAACTTAATTTTACCGCTTCTGTGAGTGGATTTTCACAAATCTGAGAGACACGGTTGATGTCAATAAGTAAAATGTGGTTCAATGAGATGAAAATAATTTTTGGTGAATAGTTACTTTTTACTTTTTTTTTTCAGGGTTAAAAGTAAATAGGGCAATTAAGGGTAAAAATGATATTGTTATTACCCTAACACATGTCCTAATTCAATTGGATAAGCTTAATTCGACCCAAAACAACATTAGGAATAAAATATGACCATTTATGCCAACATGGATTAGATTAGGACATTTATTATTAATTTATTTAAAGAAGGGTTAAAATAGTTAAAATCAATGTTTTATAGGTAAATAATTTTTAATATATTTATATACATAAGATAAATTCGACTATAAATATTCATTATAAATATAAAACGATTTCCTACATAATGGTATTTTATTTTTAATTTTTAGACTTTAAATAAGTTAATTTATTTATGACACAATGATGTTGCAGTAATTATCGTTTTAATGAAATATTAACATAATTGATGTTATAAATATCCAAATAAATGTAATTTGAGACTTTTTATCAATTAAACTAATTTTCTAGGTTAATATGACATGATATTATTAATTTAATTAACTTTTTGAAAACTAATTTTTCTATTATGATTTTCACAAAAATCAATTACTAAATAGTGTCAAAATTAACATAAAATAGTTTTTAAAACAAATATTATATTATTAATTGTTATTTTATTCCTAAAAATATAAGGTTTGGAAAAATTACTTAGATAAGGTTATATATATTAATAGTAACCAATTTGGGGTTCTTTTGGCTTGTTATAGTAAGTTTATTAACCTTATAGTGTAAGAACACAAAAAGACACGGTAAATGAAAAATTATCTAACTTAAAGTTAAAACTAAATGATAATGTTAAAATAGTAATCTAAACTTGTCCAAATTCAATTGAATGAGAGGATTCCGAACCATCCCCACCTTATCTTCAAAATAACTCAATTCGGAGCTATTTAAAACCTAATTTGTCTTTATAATAAAATAATATTTTTAGTTATTCCAAAGGTGCCCCTCTCCTCCCTTATAAAAGGGAACCTCCTCCCACTATTCCTCACACCACTTTGAGCCTTCATGCTCGGCCAAAACCCGCCAAATTCTCTTCCCCACTTCCCTAGAAACATCCTAGATGTCCTGGTCTTCTTCAAAGACCAATTTTAGTGCCCTAAGAGGAGGACTCAAAGAGGCGCTTCAAAGAAGAGGTAATGTCCATTATCGAATCATTCAACATTATTTCTTCTTCCACTTATTCTTCTTAGGTTGTTTCATTATGAAGTATTAACATCAGTATCACTCATATACTGATATGTTATTATAAGTATGAAACAATCCTATTTCACCATCTATCCATCCTACGGAAAACGAAATCACCGCACGTGCGTACGTACGGAATACCGTCACCACGCAGTGGTGTAATCTATTTTCCATCACCACCATACTTGGATGGGTATAATGGTGTACACAATAACTATATATGTTTATTTTAAAGTGATATTGATTATGAAATAGTATACATACACTAAAATACAATTCCACGATCATGAGAACGATATCATCGCTCGTGTGTACGTATAGACTACCGTCTCCACGACGCGATGAGATTCATTCTCCACATTAACCATTCATGAATGATTATAAAGTATATATAATAAGTAATCAAGAAATATATGACATAATAATGATACTGGATTTATGTGTGTATATATATGTATGTAATCTACTTAATTCCATTCAACTCAATAAGGAAATGAAAACAGCGTTCATGCATACGTACGGCCTACCGTCTCCATGAACGGTGTATTTCTTTCCATTTACTGATCTATTATATATATATATATATATATATATTCTGAATATATATTTTATTTAAATCATTTTTTATATTCTGGAATTAAGTAATCATGATCTAAGTAATCATATGAATAATTAAAATTCAAAACACAGATGACAAATGAAACGATTTTACCCAAAACGCTCTTTAACATGGAATTTACAAAAGAGCGGGTAATATAATGTCATAAGTGAACCATATATGATATAATAACAATGAGTATGATTCTGGAATAATTCAATGACATTATGTAAATCATTATACAGGAGGTTAGGACACTTATGAAGCAAATCAGACCTAAAGTAAGGGGAAATATCACAATCTCATTTCTATCCAAGTTTGTTTATACTTTGAAATTTACTGGGGTGTATTTTATCATCCACATCCATGTTTCCTCAATATTTAATATTATTTCAATCCACCTAAAATTTTTTAAATCCAATTTTACCCTTTTGTGAGTTTTTAGTAAAAGATATGAAAGGAACCTTTTCTCGTTTTTCATACGATGTACTTTTTTGACTTTTCCGACAAAAGTACAAGAAGAATTATTATTTTAAATTATATGTCATGAATAGATTTTTAAAACATTATTTCCAAGAAGCTTCCTTTACAAGTTTTAAAGTTTATTTTTAATCAAATTCTTTTAGTTTAGAATTGTATGACATGTTATGAAAGGAAAAGTATTTTTGAAGTAGAAAGGATATTTTCCTCAAGAATGAAGTTCAAGAGTTTTATCAAAAAAAAATTCCATCTAAGATAATATAGGGATCTGTTTTTTTCCCAACTATTACATGGATTTGATTATGTTGTGATGGAAATATTTTTATGAATTCCTTTATCTTATATGAATTGTTTTTTGATGTCACAATGTTTAAGATTCCCATTTTTATTACATGGGTTATGCTATGATGTATGGATTATGATTTTGTAGCACACATATGAATGGTATCATTATGAGATTGGAGGGACCTATATCTCCCTCCAATGCATTGGGTAATGATTTTATATCTCATGAGATAGACATGGCTGGGACGGCAGGTTAAACCGGTTCAGTGAAACAGGACTGAAACGAGTAGGGAACTCGGTTCAGAAATGGACTTTGTCCACTAAGATAGTCTTGGAAATGAGTCTTGACTAATAAGAAATTATTCTCTATGATTATGTGTGTATGCCAAAAATTTCCTGTTTTATGTTATGATTATTGGGATTACATTTCACTACTATGATTTATCCCATGTTATGATATTATGATCTCTTTTGCAGGTTATGATTTAAAAAATGTTCTGTTCTTATGAATATGATGTGATTGATATTTATTTTGTTTACCCTTACTGAGCATTTGAGCTCACCCTTTTATTTTTTCTTTTCCCCAGGATATAAACAAAGTTTTTAGGTAAAAAAAAGGAAGATCTTTGTAGGAGATGTTGAAGATCTTTAACCACAATTAGAAGATTATATTCTGAGTTTCCGAAGACACTAAACTATTACGGTCCTTGTGTGTGTGTGTTTTTGTTATGTACTGAGTATTCCAAAAAAGTAATGTAATGTCCATGTATGTTAAGCTTTAGGTCTCTACAGTTGGTATCAGAGGAAAGGTTTAGTCAACATTTAGAAACTAGGATGTGAAAACGTTAGTGAGATCCCTAGAGATATTTCTAAGGTATGTCTAGGGATGTCCCTAAGGTTAAGAATACGTATAGGTTATAGTCCTAGAATTGCGGTAATGATCTTAGAATTAAACCTAAGATGTTAGATGTCGAAGGTACTCCCCCTTGATTATGTTATTTTCCTTGTATGATTTTTACCTCTCACATAATTCTTTTTATATTTTAGTTAATGGAGTGAACCATAAGGAATTCAGTTAACATTGAATCCAATTGACAAATTGGTGACTATGAGAAACAAAATAGTGTAATGCCTAGAGAGAAAGACATTGTGATTATTCCGAATCAGTCATCGCGATATATGATTAACAAGGTGAAATTTAGAGGTATCCCTAATTCATAAAAGAAGAGGATGATAGACTATTATGCTTGTTCGCATGTTGAGGAGCATAAAGAAAGGAAGATTGAGATTTCTATAGAAGGGAAGAAGAACCTTGAGGAATACCTCAAATAGAGGGACCGATGTTATCTATGTGGAGAAAAGGGTCATTGAGTGATAGGCTATTATGGAGTTCAATGTATTATTTTTGGAGAACATCGGCATTACCCAACATAATGCCCTGACCTAAAATTTTACTTCTAAATCAAGGAAGGACTTATTCTAGGAAAATAATTAAAGAGGATGGATTGAAGTGTTTATGTATTGGTATTCAACAATAATGTTGTTGAGGTACATTTATGGTATATTGGAATACCTATATATTGGTTTGTTGTGGTTTTCCATAAAAATATGGCATCGGTAACCATGGAAAGTGATTGAGATATTTTTGGAAAGAAGATGATATGCGCATAATGAAGGTATAAGGAGAAAATGAAATGTTTGATAGTATTCATGAGCTCATGACTGATATAATGAAATAGTTATACCATGGTTTGAGTATATAGAATTTGGGGTTTTGGTATGTGGAAAGAGATAACTTTTGACAGCACTCATGTTTTCACTAAGATTCAATGGGTATTCATTTTTCAAGAGAATACATGATTAAGGCCTTCGAACGTTTGGAATGTGACCAACAAGACATATCTTATGATATATGGAGATCAACGATGGTATTAACATGCTTGTTATATGATATCTCTAGGAATCGTTTTCACTATAATATGAAAATGGACTACAATATTATAGATAAGCCTAAAGATTGGAATGGATTATATTGGACATAAGTCAGTATTATTTAAGGATAAAACCTTTTTCGATATTATTTATGGGATGTTATAGTAATGTAGTTTTAGAAAAAGGACAACCTGCAGGATAGGCGACAACCCATCGCGTCGGACAAGGCTATGGGAATCGAACCCACAACCGAAGTGCGACTGGCCTTTATCACCTACCACTGGCCTACATGAAGTCCCTGTTTAGTAGAAACTAGTTTTATTATATTAAGCAGTATGATATATGAAATATAAGTCCATTTTAGGAACCATATATGATTAATCTCACTATAGATGGAATTATGTATTTTTTTATAACTTTTCTAACCTTTTGTTTGAGACAGTTGGAATGACCCATCATTCTATCACATGATCTACTAACACTTCACAAATGACAAATTCAACTTTATTTCTTTAAGATATGAAGTAGAAATTGTCCAAATATCTACCAACGGTGAGACTATACCAAAATAACGAAAGTATTTCTTCTAATTTCAATTTCATCAACTTTAGGGAAATGTTGTTGAAAACCAAAAATGTTGTCGTAGTTCCCTTATATCCGATGAATCAGATGGTAACTTAGATAATCACAAATAAATAGCTTTTTGATTGTTGTCTTTTTCATAGCCATGTTCTCTACCACTCTCCATCATAACATGATGGTTAGATTTTGCTTCCATATCCATATTTTCACCTATGTTCTCCTACGTGGAAACCCAGTGATGAGTTAATTTGGGAAACCATTACATTTCATACTTTAGTTTTTAAAGCCATGTTTTGGTATTCCTTTTTATAATGTGGGTTTCTATTAAACAAACTTTCGAGTAGTAAACCCCACCAAATTTCAATGTAGAAATTCATTTTAAGGGGGGTAGAATGTAACTCCCCAAGATTTTATAAAAAATATTATTTTTAATTTCATTAATGTCTTGTGTAGTATGCTACACCAAAAGGATCTTTCACAACACACATCATTGACTTGCCTTGAATTACACGCAATCACGACCTTCCTCGATAGCGTGTGTAGTATGCAATACCGAGTTTCACTAAACAAAGATATGTTATTAAAAATATTATTAAAACTAGACGTTATGGATCGTAATAACCACTTTTTTAAATTTTTTAAATTTTAGTTTTCAAAATGGACTTCATTTTTGGATTCAAAATATCTAAATTACCTTAGGGTGAAATTTTGGTACTTTTCGGATAACTTTCATTTTATGATGAATAGTGAAAATTACTAAATTTTAATTAAAAACAACATTTTTAATCGAAATAATTAATAGTGTTAAATTAATAATTTCAGTGGTTTTAATGTATATTTAGAATATATTTTTACAATTTAATAAAATGTTGGTCATTGGATTTAATTTCACATTTAAACCAGACATAAACAGGTGTCAATCTTTTGATAGGTATTACTTCTTAAGAACACGCTATATGTTTTGACGATGGGAATTAATTTTTAAATTAAATAATGCAACTGATATGTTTTGAATTTGTTAAAATAGACATCATTTTTGAGTTCATAATATCAAATATAGCTTAGGCCTAATTTTTGGTATTTTTCTGCAAACTTTCATTTTTTGATGAATAGTGAAACCACTAAGTGGTAGTTAAAAAAATTGAATTTTTCATAAAACATAATTTTACCGCTTCTGTGAGTGAAATTTCAAAAATCCGAGAGACACGGTTGATGTCAGTAAGTAAAATGTGGTTCAATGACATGAAAATAAGTTTTTGTGAATAGTAACGTTTTACTTTTTTTACCACGGTTAAAAGTAAATAGGGTAATGAAGGGTAAAAATGATATTATTATTACCCTAACACATGTCCTAATTCTATTAGATAAGTGTAATTCGACCAAAAACAACCTTAGGAATAAAATATTACCATTTAGGCCCACTTGGATTAGATTAGGACATTTATTATTAATTTATTTAAAGAAGGGTTAAAATAGTTAAAATCAAAGTTTAATAGTTAAAAAAAATTTCATATAAGGTTATACATAAGATAAATTCGACTATAAATATTCATTAGAAATATAAAAAGATTTCATAATAATTTTATTTTATTTGTAATTTTTAGACTTTAAATAAGTCAATTTATTTATGACACAAAGATGATGCCGTAATTATCTTTTTAATGAAATATTGACATTATTGATGTTATAAATACCCAAATAAATGTAATTTGAGACTTTTTATGAATTACACTAATTTTATAGGTTAATATGAAATTTTTTTATTGATTTAGTTAAATTTTTTCAAACTAGTAATTCTGTTATGATTTTCAAAAAAAAAAATCAATTACTAAATAGTGTCAAAATTACCATAAAATAGTTTTTAAAACAAATATTATATAATTAATTGTTATTTAATTCCTAAAAATCTAAGGTTCGGAAAAATGACTTAGATAAGGTTATATATATTAATAATAAACAACTTGGGGTTAATTTGTCTTGTTATATTAAGTTTATTAACCTTATAGTGTAAGAACACAATAAGACACGGTAAAAGTAAAATTATCTAACTTAAAGTTAAAACTAAATTATAAGGTTACAATAGTAATCTAAACTTGTTCAAATTCTATTGGATGAGAGGATTTATACCCATCCCCACCTTATCTTCGAAATAACTCAATTTGGAGCTATTTAAAACCGAATTTGGCTTTATAATAAAATAATATTTTTAGTTATTCCAAAGGTGCCCCTCTCCTCCCTTCTAAAAGGGAACCTCCTCCCTCTCTTCCTCACACCACTTTGAGCCTTCAATCCCAGCCAAACCCTGAAACATTATCTTCCCCACTTCCCTAGAAAAATCCTAGATGTCCTGGTCTTCTTCAATGTCCAATTTTAGTTCTCTAAGAGGAGGACACAAAGAGGCGCTTCAAAGAAGAGGTAATGTCTGTTACTGATTCTTTCAACTTTATTTTTTCTTCCACTTCTTCTTCTTAGGTTGTTTCATTATGAAAAAATAACATCAGTATCACTCATATACTGATATGATATTATAAGTATGAAACAACCCTATTTCACCATCTATCCATCCTACGGAGAACAAAATCACCGCACGTGCGTACGTACGGAATATCGTATCCACGCCGTGGTGTAATCAATTTTCCATCACCACCTTACTTGGATGGGTATAATGGTGTACATAATTACTATATATGATTATTTTAAAGTGATATTGATTCTGAAATAGTATACATACACTCAAATACAATTCCACGATCATGAGAACGATATCATCGCTTGTGCGTACGTACGGACTATCGTCTCTACGACACGATGATATTCATTCTCCCCGTTAACCATTCATGAATGATTATAATGTATATATAATAAGTATTCATGAAATATATGAAATAATAATGATACTGGATTTATGTGTATATATATGTATGTCATCTACTTAATTCCATTCAACACAATAAGGAAATGAAAATAGCGTTCATGCGTACGTACGACCTACCGTCTCCATGAACGTTGTATTTCATTCCATTTACTGATATATTATATATATATATATTCTGAATATATATTACATATAAATCATGTTTTATATTCTGGAATTAAGTAATCATTATCTATGTAATCATATGAATAATTACAAGTCAAAACAGGGATGACAAATGAAACGATTTTACCCAAAACACTCTTTAACATGGAATTTACAAAAAACAGGTAATATAAAGTCATAAGTGAACCATATATGATATAATAACAATGAGTATGATTCTGGAATAAGTCAATGACATTATTTAAATCATTATATAGGAGGTTTAGACACTTACGAAGCAAATCGGACCTATGGTAAGGGAAAATATCACAATCTCATTTCTATCTGAGATTGTTTATACTTTGAAATTAACTGGGGTGTATTTTATCATCCACATCCATGTTTCCTCAATATGTAATATTATTTCCATCCACCTACAATTGTTTAAATTCAATTTTACCCTTTGGTGAATTATTAGTAAAAGATATGAAAAGAACCTTTTGTCGTTTTTCGTATGAGGTACTTTTTTGAAATTTCTGACAAAAGTATGAGAAGAATGTTTTTTAACATATACGACATGAATGGATTTTTAAAACATTATTTCCGAGAATATCCCTTTACAAGTTTTCAAGTTTATTTTTAATCAACTTCTTTTAGTTTAGAATTGTATGACATGTTAAGAAAGGAAAAGTGTTTTTGAAGTAGAAAGTATATTTTCCTCAAGAATGAAGTTCAAGAGTTTTATCAAAATTAATTTCCATCTAAGATAATATAGGGTTTTGTTTTTATCCCAATTATTACATGGATTTGATTATGTTGTGATGGAAATATTTTTATGATTTCCTTTATCTTATATGAATTGTTTTATGATGTCACGATGTTTAAGATTCCCATTTTTATTACATGTGTAATCCTATGATGTAAGGTTTATGATTTTGTGGCACACATAATAATGGTATCATTATGAGATGGGTGGGACCTATTTCTCACTTCAATTAATTGGGTAAAGATTTTATATCTCATGAGATAGACATGGTTGGAAAGGCAGGTTACACCGGTTCAGTGAAACAGGAATGAAACGAGGAGTGAACTCGGTTCAAAAATGGACTTTGTCCACTAAGATAGTCTTGGCAATGAGTCTTCACTAATAAGAAATGATTCTCTATGATTATGTGTGTATGCCACAAAGTTTCATGTTTTATGTTATGATTATTGGAATTACATTTCACTAATATGATTTATCCTATGTTATGATATTATGATCCCTTTTGCAGGTTGGGATTTCGAAAATGGTATGATCTTATGAATATGATATGATTGATATTTCTTTTGTTTACCCTTACTGAGCATTTGAGCTCACCCTTTTATGTTTTATTTTCCCCAGGATATAAACAAAGGATTTTAGGTAAAAAAAGGAAGATCTTTGTGGGAGATGTTGAAGATCTTTCACCACGATTAGAAGATTATATTCCGAGTTTCCAAAGACACACTACAACAAAAGCCGGTCCTAGCGGCGGTTTTTTTCCTGTTTAGCGGTGGTTTAAACCGCCGCTATATAGTGTGGCAGCGGTTTACAAAAACCACCACTAAGTTTGGCGTCGGCAATCTATTAGAGGCGGTTTTTTCGATTCCACGGCGGTTTTAGAAATGTGTCGTAGATCCGTCATTTAGCGGCGGTTTCTCTTCATTTAGCGGCGGTTATATGGGTATCTGATATTTTTTATTCGCGGCGGTTTTAACCGCCGCTAAATTCAGGCGTTTGATGCGCCTATTCTGCGGCGGTGAAAACCGCCGCTACATATGAACATAATATATTTAGCGGCAGTGAAAACCGCCGCTAAATACTGCCCAGTTCATCATTTAGCGGCATTTTTAACCGCCGCTAAATGCTCACAGGTATGGAATTAGCGGCGGTTAAAACCGCCGCTAAATGTTGAACTTGAAAAAAAAATATGTTGGATCTGCTCCACCACTGCGCTAAATTTTCCAAATCCCTGCAAACAAATTAAGCACAGTCGATGCCTCAAAAGACTATCTAAACAAGTGTAAGTGAAGACTGAATCCAAGATTGAGCTATGGCTTGGTAGACGCATCATAATTCATTAAATTTCAATATTTAATTATAATTAAATGTCAAATCATGACATATAAATGGTTTCCAATAGAGACCATCTTTGGTGTCCCTCATTGGAATCAAGATTCTCTCAGAATTTAATAGTCTTCATGATCCCAACCACCCTGTCCTCATATTTCTTGGGCATGTTATTCGTCGAATTAAGGGGTGAGTTTCTGTCCATCTAATAAAAACGAAGCTAATGCCTAATTTTAAAAAAAGTACACGGTGTGTACTTGAAACTACTTTTCATGTAGTGTATGTTTCTATAATGTTCCTAGCCAGAACACTATATGGTGTGTATTAAGATTATAGTCATGTAAACCCAATTACACAACATGCAACTAGGTTACACGGCATTTAGACCCCTTTTTCCTCCACTTACTTAAGAATAACCTTAAAAAGGACATATTCACACCTCAAATGAAGAATCATGTTCTTATAGTTTCTTAGTTTTCACAGACCCATATGCCCTTCACTAATGATTGGAATTTTATAAATTATCCATTTTTTAAGGATTTCATACCCTAGGAGAGATAAACATTGGCCCATTCCAGATCTAAATAATAGAATTGATCATCGATGTGGTATTCAAGGATGGAGAAGGATTCTAAGAGGAATATGTCTTTTCTTCTTCTTGTGAGATGGAACGAGGACCAGTATTTGGTATGAAGAATTAGAATCATTAACTTGAAACTAGTCACTCTTCAAATTTATGAATGGGATATAAATTTAAATCCCGTAAACCAATGAAACTCCACCACTCATGTCTAGGTAAGACTACATGGTTTAAACTGGGTATACTAGAAACTAAAAAATCTTTCTGATATGTCATCCTGTATTGGTATACTGATGAAGTTAGATTATATGAATATATCTAGGGAGTGTGGTATATATTCTATAATTCTAGTTGATTCTATCACTGAATATATGTTCCTATAAATGATTAATTTTAATGTCAATTATCATAACATTTAAGTTAAAATTAATTATGAATATACTCCACCTTTTTGGGAGTTATATAGGATTTTGGGACACTCTGTTTCAAACTGAAGAGTAATTCACAAGTGCAAAAATACACCCGTTGATTATAACTCTTTGAAAGAGGTTAAAACATAAAATAAAAGAAAATTACTTCCATTGATATAGGTGAGCCCTCAAAGAATAATTATTCACCCAAATTGGTTAGGAAGCATTCTAATTCCCTTAACTTCAAAACAATGAAGGGTAAAACATGGGTTTCCCTTGTTGATGAATAAGAAAGGGAATGTGAAATGGAAATTCAATCTTCAAGATACCAAAATTTTTATATCCCCACTATAGATAGAACAAGTAATAATCCAATATGTGTGGATGATACAATCACAACTGATCTTACCCAGGAGATAACCTTGCTTTTTATCTCTTTGAAAATAAACTCCTCTATGCATGCACCTGATATGAATGAGGAATCCCTCTCGTCTCTCTTGAATGGAAGAAAATCATCCACCCCCCCATTAACATGAAATCATAAAAAATAATATATGAATGGGTCCTACTATGTTTCTTATGAATGACACATGAATTTCCATCATAGTCCTATAGAAAATATCCCAACATGATAACATAACTCTTGGGTTATTTAGATACTAATATATACATGTAATCATTAAGAATATTCTACACACCCCACTCGAGTTGGATTAAAATCAAACTCTTAGATAACCATAGAATGTGTTCATTAAAATCAAGGATGGGGAGGATATGTATTGAAGACCACCACATCTCTTATACTCCCCCTATATTAGTATCTTTCATTGATACAAGTAGAGGATGATTACATAAGGATTGGTATAACGCATTGAGGGATGGTTTTATTAGGTGGATATCCTATGAATTAATTATATCATACTTCCCTAGTTCCCTAATACAAGATTTTTTGTTTGTTCTAAAATATATGACAATATGTTGGTGTATTTATTGGTGGATTTGGGAGGGATGGGATATGATGTTGTATTCTTATTGGGAGATAGTTGAAAACTAAGTTTCATGTGGTCAAAGTGAAACAATAACTAAATTCAAATAATATTAAATTAATTCCCACAAATGGATTATTTCATGACCGATCTTTGAAGAGGATGGGGGATTAGTTTACATTTATAGTGGTTTGTTATTACTGATACAAGTTAACTAGGTTATTGATACACTCTTTACAGTTTTCTATGAGTCACATTGGTGATGATCATATGGATAGTACATGATATATTTAATATTTATAAATATACTATATTTAAGGCTTTTAGGTAGTATTTGTTGAGCGAACTAGTAATTAAGAGCTCTAACATTGGGTTATTTTTATTTCCTCCACATGATTAACATTTTGAACAAATTTATATTTATTTATTTCATTTTATTTTAACCCATGGGGGATTTTTTATGTATAGTTTAATGGATAATTTATATTATATTGTAGTTGATTTGATGGTGTTTTTATTCTGTGCTCTTGAAATATATGGGGCAATGATTCAAAATTTTATTTTTTATATCCCTGATACTAGTATCCATCCCAGTGGCTCATAGAGGTGGGATTTGGGTTCACTATTTATCTCCTCTAGTTTTAAATTGTATTTTTAAATAAATATTCATTTATTAAAATAGAATGTTGTAACCGGAAGAACGAAACTTTATGAAAAATTATTTTAGTCCCCAATATGATATGGTATCATCACATGCATATTGCATTAAGAATCTTTTTTTCAACACATGAGGAATCCAGAACACAATAAATAAAATGCATAGAAGGAAACATGAGAAATCAAGAAAATGTTAGGACATGGAAATTTTTGGTGGCAACTATGTACCATAAATGTTACATATACAAACCAACTGTTATCATACTTGTTCAACACATCAACAATACTACTACTCATCATCTGATACTGCATCGTCACCCTCTCCACCTTCATCTCCACCACCTGCTGCCACCTGTAAGAACATTATATTGAAAATTAAATATTGTTGCATATTTATAATAAAAATTAAAACTAATAAAAGTTTGAAAACTAAATGATTTTGATTTTTTGTGATTTACCTGCTCACCACTACCCGATGCACTACCACCGGGGGCATATCTGCTCATATGCTGACGTATTTCAAGCAAATCTTTCTGCAAATCAGATATCTGATTCCCCTGCTGCTGAACTGTGTTTCGTAGAGCAGACATCTGCCTCTGAGCATCTTCAGGTACGAAATGACTATAACCAGGAGTAGATGAGGTCGAAATCCCTGATGGCATGCGAAAGACCTCAGATGGTACGGGTCCCAAACCCATCCCGCGCACTCTACCAGGATGCTCCTTCCCAAGGACTTGACCAACCGGGTCATCCTGGGAGACTGAGTAGGATTTCCCAGGATTGGCATCCCATATTTCTTTAATTTTTACCTATAAATCAAATATCAATATATATTAACACAGTAAAAACTGATATTAAGTTATTATAATAAATAATTGACTTCATACCCCAACTTCTCTGGCAGGTTCATTAACAAAACTTCCATCTGTTTTTTTATGAACATCCAGCCACAGTTCTGTTCGGGATGCTTCATGCCCTAAACTCTGTGACTGCATTAAACAAAGATATATCATCAACCAAATATGTTAAATAGATAATATTATCTTATAAATATTTAATCTAATTAAAATATTACCAATGACATTCGGCTTCTTGAAAAGCTTTTTGAACCCGGAGTGTGCGGGATTACCTGCTTCGCCCGGTTTGAAGCATTCTTTCTTGAGAGATCCTGAAATAAATAAAAATCAATTTAACAGTATTGTATTCAATGTCTATCTCCTCTTCATGTACATGTATAAATGTAAAATGAGGATAATGTAATAATATATATTTCAATACCATCCGCTTCTCATCACGATGTCTATCGACAAAAACCTTCCACTGTTCTTTCGGTACCCCACTGGGTATCTTCTCATACATCTGCTGCACGGTCAACGAAGAATCATTGACATCACACCACAACCTCCATTTGAAATCTTTCCGTTTTTTTCCAAGATTTTTCAATGTCCACTTCCGTGCTATCACATCAGCAACGGTAAAGTGGAAGAACATCTGTATACAGAAATTCATTTTGAATATATTAGTAAAATGACATTCAATTAAACCATAAAGTAATAAAATTACCTTTACTTGAGAATCATAAACTTCATTTTTCCAGTTTGGAGGCATATGCCTCCAATCATCATACGAAATAGGCAGGGAAACGGGCTCCGCTGCCAGCTGACCTATAATCTGACCAAGTAAACCTGGGGCGTCATCCGTCGGGACCCCATAAGAATCAAATGGCACCACTATCTTCTTGCCATGCATGTTCCAAACATCAAAACTTTTTATGTCTCTTTCCACGGTTTCATTGTCTTCATCTGCAATGAGCAAACAATTACTATAAACAAAATGCAATAAATTTATTTAATTAAAATTTGTACTTATGACTGCGACCCTCCAGAATGTCCGTGATGAACTGGAGGGGGCGTGTCGCTGCCCCACTGCTGAAGCTCCTGTAGGGGGAGGTGATGACTCATCCTCTAATGAGGCATCCACTGATGGTGTCAGAGATGGTGCAGGGGGAGATGATGTCGTGGGGACAGACGGATCGTCATCTGTCACAGAAGAAGAAGGAATAGTGTACCGCTTCTTCCTTGGCATTCCTGTCATTTAATCAAATAAAATTAAGTTCAGAATATATATTTCAAAAAATTTATGCAGAAAAAAAATTAAAAATGATAATAGATTCCCAGTATTAACAAAAAATATATATATAACAATGATAATGAATGACTACAGAAATGAAACAAGTAGTTGATGAATGAACAAATAATTGTACGTACAATCATTTTCCCCTTCAATCATGTCGGTTTCCTGATCCATTGCTTCATCCACTTCATTCATCCTTGCTAGAACAATATTTTCAATATCATGATGGACAAATAATTCTGCTTCTTTTTGTTGATGAAATTCAATTGCAGAGGTCAAATCTTCCACTTCATCACCCATATCATACAAATCTCTTTGTATTACGTGAGTAACTACACTCCACCCTTCATCCACAACATCATTCACATAATATACCATTTTTGCCTGCGATGCTAAGATATATGGATCATGCAGTTCACGATCACCAACATCCATCAAGCGAGCGAAGTTTACAGAAGTAAATTTCAAGGAATCTCTTTTAACACCTCTGATAAAATCGACCCATTTGCATTTGAATAAAACAACAGAAAAATGCCCGTGGTAGTTTAATTCAATAATATCATGCAGCTTTCCATAGTATTCCACTTCAGCAAATGTAAAAATACCACTATTCTGTGTTTTCAAACCCACTTCTCGATCGACTGTACGGAATCTAAAACCATTCACATTATAAGCGTTGAACTTTCTAACTTGTTTTATAGGACCTCTAGCAAGAAACTTCAAATCTTCTGAAAAGTCAGCTCGAGTATCAGTATTCATGATCTGAAAAAAAAATATAATTTAATAGATTTGAAAATTGTATGTGTCAAAGTAATATTCGTATTTATTGCAATATTTATAAACTTACACGTCGTGCAAACCATTCTACCAGCTCTTTATTCACAGCTTTCATTATATCTTTTTCATTTCCTGTTCGGCTTCTAATTCGTCTCTTTGCTTGTATCCTCAACTCTTCAATAAATGGATCTGCAATTTCCCTATTCAGCAGCACATATCTATGTGCCTGTAATAATTCCAATTCTGTTAGTGTCGCGTATGAGGTCCTCCCAACTGATCGGCCAATAGCAGGAAATATTTTTGATTTCTGATGCATTTTAGATTGAGTTGATGTGTCGTCAACACGTCCAACTCGAGTAAATCTTGTCTCAATATCATCCAAATATCTGGAACAAAAGGTAAGACACTCCTCGGCCAAATAGCCTTCAGCAATAGAGCCTTCTGGTTGAGCTTTATTTCTCACGTATGCTTTCAAATGCCCAAGATATCTGTGAAAAATAATAATAATATTATGCATTTATTTAAATTCCAAAAAATGTTTACTTAACTGGAAACATATAAATAAAATACCTCTCAATTGGATACATCCATCGATAATGAACGGGGCCTCCTAATTTAGCTTCGTCAACCAAATGTACAGTTAAATGCATCATGACAGTAAAAAACGATGGAGGGAAGATCATCTCCATTGCACAAAGGGTCAATACAAACCTCTCCTGTAGGTTGTCAAGCTGAAATGGATGTAGGGATTTCTCACATAACTGTCTGAAAAATGTGCATAAATGGAGTACAACAGCAGTAATTTTTTCAGGTAATAATGTACGCAATGCCAATGGTAGTAACTGTTGTAACAAAACATGTGAATCGTGACTTTTCAATCCATATAACTTACGATTCTTCAAGTCAACACACCACGAGATGTTACTCGAATACCCATCAGATACCTTCACATTCGGTAAAATTTGAAGGAACGTATCTTTATCCCTATTTTTCAATGAAAAAATGGTCGGAGCATACTTTTCATTATCATCTGGCCAGAGATCACGTTTTATGTTCATTACTTGTAAGTCTTTGCGAGCATTGAGATGATCCTTCGACTTTCCATGCTCATTAAGTAATGTGAAAATCAAATTATCACATACATTCTTCTCAATATGCATCACATCAAGATTGTGGCGCAAAGAATTAAATTCCAAATACGGAAGTTTGAAGAATATACTTTTTTTTCTTCAATTGTTGCGTTCTGATTTCACTTGGCGATGCACTTCGCACTCGTTTTCCGCTATCATTCAAATGATGAACCTTCCCAAATTCTGTTTTAACATTTTCAAGCTATGTCAATATTTCAGAACCGGTTAACAACTTTGGAGGTGGTCTACGATCAATGCAACCATTAAATTTTGATTTGTTCAGCCGAAATCTATGAGATGCATCAAGAAATCTTCGATGGCACAAGAAGCACCATTTTCTACTGTGAGGTAGCCGTTTGGGCTCGAAATCAAAGTTACAAACGGGACAAGCCAAACCCGTATAAGTGTTCCAACCAGATAAATTCCCAAGCCCAGGGAAGTCACTAATGGTCCACATTAAAGCGGCATGCATTTTAAACATAGTTTTAGAAGAAACATCAAATGTCTCAACACCGTTTCTCCATAACTCCTGCAATTCTTCAATCAATGGCTGCAGGTATACATCAATATCATTTCCAGGCATTTGTTTTCCAGGAATAATCATCGAAATGATAAAAGATGTTTGTTCCATACACATCCACGGAGGCAGATTATAAGGGATCAAAACAACTGGCAAAATGCTATAACTCGTACTCAAAGTCCCAAATGGGTTGAATCCATCGGCAGCCAATCCCAATCGAACATTCCTAGGATCAGCTGAGAAATCTGGATGTAATGAATCAAATTTCTTCAACGATTGGGAATCTCGTGGATGTCTCATTAACCCATCATTTTTATTATCTACAGCATGCCACTTCATGTGTTCGGCGGTTTTTGATGACATGAATAATCTTTGCAATCGAGGCTTCAAAGGAAAGTAACGCAAAACTTTTGCAGGTGTGTTCCTTTTCTCCTTCTCCGTGAAATTATGTTCAGTCATACTTCCAACATCACCCTTTGACTACCATCTAGAAGAAGAACATTTCTTACAATTCTGTCTACTTGAATCCTCTCCCCAGTAAAGCATACAATCATTGGGACACGCATGTATTTTTGGCATAATTCAGACCAAGCTTGTTAACAACTTTTTTCATATCATAAAACGATTCTGGGATTTTTGCTTCAGGAAATGCATCACGAATCAATTCCAATAACATGGACATTTCCTTATTTGTAATTCTACATAGACATTTGATATGGTACAACTTCAGTAGAAATGAAAGCTTTGAATATTTCAAACACCCACTATACAACTCTTGATTTCCATCGTCAACTAAATCATGAAATGCATTTTCCTCACTGAAGTTTTCCCTTACATTTGGCTCCACAGAATCAAGAGGATCCAATGTTATGTTACAATCTTGATCTGCTTGTGTTGCAGTCTCAGAAACATCACTTTTCACGTTGCAATTTGTAGCACCCTCTTCTGGTTGTTCTGATATGTTTTGATGCCCATAGTGGTGTCTTGCAGTGCCGAATGCATCATTTATGAGGTTTTGCATTTCATTTTCCATTGTCGAAGAACTTGGGACCTCATTCTGTGGATTAACATCAGTCCTCAATCTTTCTGTATTGTTTGATTCTCCATGCCAAATCCAACACAAATATTGCTCAGGGAATTGCTTCAGTATTAAATGTTCATAAACTTCATCTCTCTTCAACCATGTTCTAAATTTACATTTAGGACATGGACATCTTATTCTCCCTTTAACGGATCGATTAGAAATTGCAAAATCTAAAAACCCATTCAAACCCTTAACATATTGAGATGTGTTCCTCGGTAATGTGATCCAGCTTTTATCCATGTATATCACAATGTGCCTACACAAAATATACGATAGTGTAAGATTACAGAAACATAATATAATAAAGATGAACCATTGACCATAAAGTATGCATAATATAATAAAGATGATTCATTGACCACATTTACCATTTCAGACCAACTGAACAAGTCTGGTCCATAGGAGACAGCGTCAACACCTCATTGAGGAGCAATAAGAATATCGGGATACACACTTATCATAACACCATCGATCACACATTTATGTTGCCTCAAACAACACCCCTTTGATGTGTGATCGAAACTGATCATAATGCATTTTAAATCAAGTTAACTACATTCACTGAAACCATTTTCACAATGGGTAATGTTTGTTTTATTGTTCTAGGGAAATCTAAATGGCCACATTTAAGTTTTGGGGTTCATCTTGTGATGGAAGCATGAGACATGGTGTTTGAATTTCTTGAATAAATTAGTGATAATGACCCTCCTAAGGTGGAGAGAATTATGTTAGTCATGGAAATGTGGAGAAAACTGTAGAGTGGATGTGGAGGAATCAAGGTTCCAAATAGAAACCTATAAGGGACATGTTTGGGTGTTCTTAGGGAAGGCCAGGTGGAACTTCGATATGGTGTGTGAGGTAAATTAAGTTGGCCACCTCTAATGGTTTCTAATGCATAATCTAGTCCATCTATATAAAACAAACAATAGTTGTTGTACCCCTCTCTCTTGGATTTTAATGATCACAATCACTCTATTTGTGTTCTAACTTGTTTTCAAGTGTTTTTGATGTTAGGAAAAATATTTCCTAGGAGCTCGCCCAAGAAAGCTAAAAATGGATTGACTAAGTCTACCAGCCAACCGGTGGATTTCCACCGGCCAGCCGGTATGGGCACCGGCCAGCCGGTTCCTACCCACCGGCCAGCCGGAGGAGCCAGGCAGTAGGCCTTCCCATTGCCTGGTGTCACCGGCCGGCCGGTGGATGACCACCAGCCAGCTGGTGAGACACCACCGGCCAGCCGGTGTGCCCAGTCAATCCTTCTGGTGGATCCTAAACTACGGAAAGTACTAATTATGGGTGCCATTTTTCATTGCTACGATCCTGCGCTTACCACTGTGGTCGGACGTAGCGTCATGGATACTTTAGTTCTTCCTCAAGATAAAAAGCGCTTTAGCTGTAATGGTAAAATCTAGATTTTCTGCAAAGGATTACAGTGATTGTTTGGCACTTCATCTGATTTATGAGGGATGGAATGAAGCTGAAAAGAAAGGATCAGTGTATGAGTATTTCTGGGAAAAAGTTCATCATGTGGAAACTTTAAAGACAATTCACGCTATTCAAAAGTAATATTTTAGAAATGCTGGACTGTTGGAAAGAAATGCGGGCTAGTCACATGATCTTCGATAAAGCCTGTATGGTTTGTTAAGTCATGCTATAACCATGAGGAATGGGTTATCCATTTCCACTTGGTTTATTCTCCCCCTTTCCTTATTTTTCATTGAATTTACCCCACCTCTTGTAAATCATGGTTAGGGAACACAATAACTACTAACTGGGCTCTGATCGTATTACTTGAGCTGGATAGGCACTTTTTCAACCTTTTGTGTCCTAAAAACCCTGGACACCCCAAAAACTGTTCATACATCCAGTAAACATTTTGATATCCCAAAATTATCTATTTAAAGTAAAATTGAAATGAGAAAGTACCTGAAAAAATCATAGAATATCATACCCTCCCTAACATGAAATGTCTTACCTTTGAGCCACATTTCAAAGTATCACTAAGCTTTGTCAGAAAAGAGATTGAACCACTATGCCTACATATTCATCTCCCCTCCCATGTCTCTTCTTTAATGGTACTATATAGTAATAAAAGCTTTGTTAAAAAAGAGATTGGACCATTATGCCAACATATTCATCTCCCCTCCCATGTCTCTTCTTTAATGGTACTATGTAGTAATAAAACTAGAACAAAAGGTACAATACTACCATGAAAAACCATCCCATTGTGATCCATAAAAATTCAGCCACATGGACTCTATAGAGAAGTCTAGGAAACATCACCTAAAATGAAACATAAAGAAATAATTCACATAAAGTCATACCATCATGGAATATCCAATATATTCCCCATCGGCCCGATCCTCTTCACAACACATTACTCAAAACGCTTGACACCATCTTACCATTTTTTCAAAACATTATCTCTAAATAGAAAATCACACGATAGAAAAATCACTTTGAAATCATGCTTTACACCTTAAAACACATTTTAAATGTTTAGGATAATTTATATCAACCACATTGGGAGATACATTCCGAGAAATAAAACCAATAATATATATAAAAAGATATACAATATTCAATTGATAAAATAATGAATAACAGATTAAAAAACATCCTTGATATCATGGAATTCAAATAATTGTAACATGAATATGGAAACTACCTAAAACTCAAGCCATGTTAAAATAGATGATGGAATCTCAAATTTTAATATTTTCAAATGCACACATATTCACCTTAACTTATATGTAATGATACCTAGTCCATATATACATATTAAGGTGTACAAATATGTATAAGGGATCTATACATATTTGACTATACTTTCATATACCCCTTTTCAATGATACACATATTCATTTTCTTATACACATATAAGCACATATAGCCCCATGATATATATTAATACTTTCAAGGTTGAATATATATAAATGGAGAACTTATATATAGATTCTTAATTATGAATACACATGTAATCCTTTGATGATGACAGCTCAAACCTGCCAAAATGAAGACCAAAACACACTACAACGATATTTGGAATATAAAAATCACAATATCCCTAATTAAAATGTGGAAAAAATAAAAAGTATATATAAATAAACCTGAAAATTATGGTGGGAGGACTGAAATTATGGTACGGGGGTTGCCGGAGGCCGCGGGGGGTGTGGCGGTCGCCGGAGGGCGTGGGGGCGCGAGGGGCGCGGGGGCGCGGGGGTCACCGGCGGTCGAGGGGGGGGGGGGTGAAGGGTTCGCCGGGGGGCTCGGGGGCCACGGCGGCCGCCGGAGGGCGCGGGTGTCGTCGGAGGGCGCAGGTGTCGCCGGAGGGCGCGGGTGTCGCCGGAGGTAGCGGGACGGGGATCGGGGAAGAGGGGAGGGTTTGTGAGGGGGATCGGGGAAGACGGGTATGCGATAGGGGAGGGGAAAGCGTCGCGGATTTTCAAAATAGATTGGGTTTCGCGGCGGTTTGTTAAAAACCGCCGCGAAATCATTCACGGATAACGTTTAGCGGCGGTTTTGTGAACCGCCGCCACAAAACCGCCGCTAAACACTGTTTATGTTGTAGTGACACTAAACTATTACAGTCCTTGTGTGTGAGTGTTTTTGTTATGTACTGAGTATTCTGCAAAAGTAATGTAATGTCCAGGTATGTTAAGCTTCGGGTCTCTACACACGACTAAGGAAAAGTACAGGTAAGGGGTTTTCATCTCATTTTTTATTCTAGTGAGATTCATGTAATATTTTCCACTATTTCATTTTATGTGGTGTATGTAAAACCCATGACTATATTATTTCTGTATCATACAATAATTTATTTTTATTTAAATATTCATTGTATGATCCTTCTTTCACAGGGTGTATGTTTCTTAAGATACCAAATCGGTAAGGGAATTTAAAATTTCAGTTTCCACTCATTGGGTTTTACACATACTTCATTGATCATTTTACTCAATGATTAAGTGTGAAATAAATAAATATTTATTTATATAGTAATTTCCACACCCCTTTGTGTGTATATGATTTATATACCCATAATCACTCCATTTATAAATTCGCATGTCATTGATATGATATTGTTATGGGAAATCTTAACTCAATTTCCATTCCTTGAGTTAAACATCCAAGTCACTGGTTTTGTTTTTACAGGAAAATGTGTGAATGTATTCTGATTAATTAACACTAAATATCCAATCATATTTTTTAGTTAATTTTATCCCACATAATTTTGTGATGGATTTATCTTTAATCTATGGATACTGTCTTTATAAGGGATTTCATCTTAATTTACATTCTATTAAGGATTCAATGTTGTTATGCGCCAATTCAGTTTTATATGGTGTATATACTATCCTTTGACTTATTATATCTTGAATCCATTTCTTCTCATGATATTATAGGTTTGGATTAATTTTATTCCTCAATTATTTATACTCAATGATCTTTCATTTTGTTATGAACTCTTTAACAAAAATATTATTTTATATGTTTTAAAGTGTTATTCTTCTAAATATTTCTCCTTAATGACCATGTTTTAAAAATTGGTTTTAAATATTTATTAAATAGACATGAATGTATTTAAATTAAATTCAAAAGTCTCAATGTGGTATGGGACACTTTTAATCAAATACTTTTTTAAATGAACTCTTTGTTAAATAGTGGGACATTTAAATGTTTTTAATAAAAAGTGGATATTTCTCTCAAATAGTTTTACTGATTATTTTCATCTATATAAATATCCATCATTGTATTTTATTCTTGATTTAGGTTTATTTATTATAATACAATCATCCATTTTATATTTAATGTGTTATGTTTGACTGTGGATGTACAATTTTTATTCCATTCTTGGTTTATGGATAAAGTATTGACATTTCGTATGCTAGATTTAATTTAAATGTTTATTATATTTTTGAACTTTTTCATATAATGAACTCATTGGACATAGTATGTCATGGGTGGAGCCTAATATAGCTTCTCGATGCATTCAGAAGTTTCATGTGCCAAAATACTGTATTGGCACAAGGCCTTGATAAAATATTATTTGTAGTATTTTCACAAGCCCTTGATTACGTGATTAGGATTTCTGCCATTATGCAATCCATCATTATGTGGTTAGCTAATGATATTACATGTGATTATTCAACTATTATCATATCCATGTGAAAACTTAAATGGAATTATTTGATTTATCATTGTCATATTTTTCTGATGTTTTTGTTTAAGAGGCCTATGTTTTATTCTTATAAATTGACTTAATGGTTTATGCTTATTTATGAATGTTTTAACTATATTGTTACCACTACTGACCATCTGAGTTCACACCTTTCTTAGGTTTTGATTTACCCAGGATGTGATAATTTATTTTATGATTAACCTGCATGAATAGGCTAAGGGATATGAGTGTGTTAAATAGGTACATATTATTGTTGTTTTTCCATTTCATAATGTAATGTAAAACATATGAATGTACCTAGTATGTACAAGGATACTAAACTAATCAGCCTCTAATGACCTGATATCTTATGATCATGCCATTGTATTGTAATAATTTACCAGATCTAGGTAACTGGGGTTGGCGTGTGACAGTTGGTATCAGCGAATGATTAGTACAATCCTCATAAACTAGATTTATAAAAACTCTGATTAGAGAACATTACCCTAAGATAAAAATTGAGAATTAGTATAGACGAAAAAAATGGAAGTGTCAATATTATATTTGTTTTCCTAGAAAATACATCCCTATCTGGATACGAGAATGTAGAGGCGGCTCTAGCACAGATTTACCTATGAGAGAAAAATCTGACAAGGAGTTTCAGGATTAACATGGGGTATCCTGGTACAAAAAAATTGGCCTTGCTTCACTCTTGGTTTTGACTCTCTTGGGGGATATGTTTAGGATAATTCAACTTTTCATTACAAACGAATTTGAAGGATTTTGATATAATATGATAATAAATAACCTTGGATGATCCTAAGGTGTTTTAGATTGAAAATATTGTGTCATGATTTTCAATAAATGATTTTATTACTATTATTAATCACACTATGCTTTCCAGTTTTAGATAATGGTTGGATTCCAAGGAATTCATAGTAGGATTAATCATGTTGTAAAAGGTGGGAATGATGGTGGAAATGAGAAACGAAATGGAATGTTGATATTATTAAAATATATCGTGTTCAGGACGAATAAGTTTTCCAAAATGTATGATCAACAATATAGACATTTAGCAACTCCCCCACTCAACAATGAAGAGAAATGTGGAATATGTTAAGATATATAGTATTGGATATCCTAGAAAAAATAAATATCATATTCCATCATGACGAAAATGTGCAACGAGACACCCAATAATGTGTCTCAATGGAACAATGGAATGATTTATATGTGGGAAAAAAGGATAGAAAGTAAAGAATTGTCAAGGAAAAATGATGAGAATAATGGAAGAAAATAAAATTGATCCTAAAAATCCATTTAGAGTAATTTTCTGTAAATTCAGGGGACCTGGGAATTTCCTGATTCAAGGTCCTATTTTATAGGATAACCTCTAAGTCATCGAGGAACCTATGTGGAAATAAATGGATAGTGAAATGTTTTAAAGTATTATTACTCTATGTTGATGGGATTACATATAAAGACTTTTCTCTTGTATGTGTAACCCTATAGGTAGTTATGTGAAAATCCTATTCAAGGAATAATTATCTTTTATTTTGGAGATATTGTTATAAAGAACCATTTGGGTTTCTTTGATCCTTGAATTTTTTTTAGTTTCATGTTATTTGATTTCATAATAAAAAATATAGGTATGAGAAAAAACTTGTGGATAAAATATGATATGGTTATTTTTGGGGAATATATCTCATTTTTGGGAATGTAATAAAATTATAGATTTTTTTTAAAAAAAAAGACAATATACAAACTGTGTGACAACCCTTTGCATTAAGAAAATATCTAGGAATGGAGCCTACAACCAAAGTGCGATGGATATTTATCACATACCACTGGATTACATGAAGTACCTTGTTAGTATGACTAAATTACTTTAGTTATATGATTTTATGTATGAATAATATGTTTATTTAGAAAATATATGATTTATCCCTATAATGGTAATTTGATTTGAGGATTAAGAGATAAATGCGATTTAAGAATATGTTCCCTCTTTTGGAAACACGATATGCCTACAGAAAATAGAATAATATGGGATTTTATTTGAGGAGTAATGGTGGATTTTTATTTTGGAATAATGTATGTTTTTATTGTGGACTTATAGTGATTTGGGTGATTTATGAAAACTATTAACCGGTCATAGATAATATTTGATTAAGTTAATTACCTTTAATTTGATGACTTTATGAGTATTCGATGTTATTTGGAGATAAATGGTAATATTACCATGTAAGACTATGTGATGAAATCGTTATGAATTTTGGTTTTCAAACACAGATTGGATTACTTTGACTAATTTTAAGGACAATTATTTTTAATATTCTTTGTAGAATATTGGGTATTACCTGTTCAATATTTGAGATTAAGAGTTGTATTTAGTTCAATAAATGATTATCCTTTGTGGGTATCATATGATATTATACTAACTATTTTTGTTTTGGATAATTTATAATGAAATGGTAAAAATATAATTCCTCTTTTTTGGATTATGTGATTCTATAGAAGTTGATTGTAGCATTTTAGGTGTGACTAGGACATATTAAATACTCATCATTTGGAGAAATGATGAGTTTGTGGTATAAATTAATTTAAGGATGAAACTCTACATGAAAATTAATAATATGTCCTTATGTTATTAGTCAAGATAATAAATAATTTCTAAAAAATTATTAACAGCAAATTAAAGCAAAAACATTGTCCATTTACTCATCATAATGGGTAATCAATGACTGTTTAACCCCTCACAAGTTTATGGTTTTTTGGTACTTAGCTTTCTCTTTATCTTGTTTTCTATCACTCTCCATTAGAAATTGTTGGTTTTTTCTGTTCCATATCCATGTTTTCATACATGGAACCCTTCTATGGGTTATCTCGAGGGACCTTTGTACTTCCCTTTCTTTATTTTATGTTATAATTTTATTGACTCTTTTTATGATGTGGGTTTTCAACCAAGTTGTTTTGAAATGTGAAACCGCTAGTTTTTGTTTCTGAGTTTAAATTTACATGAGGAAATTATTTGAAGGAGTGGAAAATTTAAAACCACATTATTTCATAGAACGATATCTCTTTAAAGTAATTCAATAACATGCGCTACACGCAACACCGAGTTTGAGCATTCCATGACTTACCAAACCAGCCGTTCAAGAAGCGGTTATAAATAGTATTTACCAAATTTTAAATTCAATATATATCCTATATAATTTTTAAATTCATATTTTGTGTTTATTAGACATAATATATGGAAAATTCAATTTTTCATATAGAATAAGTATTTTCACAAAAATTATGGTTTTATGCATTTTATTGGTGAACCCTTTTTAAATCCTATATTTGACACTTTCATCTATTCTATTTAGTGAGATTAAATTATTATTTTGAAGCATAAAATAAAAAATTATTTTGGATAAATTTTTGGTATGTTTCTTTTTACTTTCATATTTTGATGAGTAGTGAATAATAAAAAAATTTAATTGAAAACCACTTTTTAAATCGAAATAATTTATACTATTAATTTTTAATTTCTATAAGTTAAATTATAATTTTAATATATTTTTATCATTTAATATAATGTAGGTCATTAGTAGTAATTTTACATTTAAATTAGGACATAAACACATGTCAATATTTTGATACTTTTTACTTTTTTAAAACCTTCTTTTTGGTTGTGACGACACGAATTAATTGTAAATTTATTAAGGAAACATCTACATTTTCTATTTTGTAAAATAGTATTCATTTTTGAATCGGTAAAATAAAAATTATCTTAGGGTTATTTTTCGGTGTTTTTCTGAAAATTTTCAATTTTTGATGAATAGTGAAAAACATTACGTTATTGTTTACAACCGACGTTTTATTTAAATATTTTTTTTCATTTATATTTTTTGTAATGTAGAAATAGATACATAATATCTATCTTAGTTTAATTTAATTTATTTGAGTCATTTTATATTATGTTTAGATATATAAAATTTTATTGAATTTTTACCTTCTTTTTATCCACCATCGAAGCACATTTATAAATTTGTACAAAACATAATTTTACCGCTTCTGTAAATTTAATTTTAAAAATACAAGAGAAAAAGATGATATCAGTAAGGAAAATTTGGATCAATAATATTAAAATAATATTTTGGTGAATACAATCTTTTCAGTTTTATTTACCACGATTAAATGTATATAAGATAATTAATGGTAAAAATGACATTATTATTACCATAACTCTTGTCCTGATTCTATTGGATAAATTTATTTCAACCAAAAAAATAATTAGAAATAAAATATGATCTTTTTTGATCCACTTGGATTTGTTTATGACATTTATTAATATTATTTTATAAAAAGAATAGGTGAAAGTGTTAAATTCCAATTGATATATCTAAACATTTTTAATATAGGGTTACACATAAGATAAATTCTACTAAAAATTTTAATTAAAAATTTTATAATATTTCGATCATAATGATATTTTATTATAAATTTTTTTACATTAAATAGTTAAATTTATTTATGATTCAATAATGATGTAGTAATTACCTTAATAATGAATGATTAAAATAATTCATGTTATAAATATCAAAATAATGGTAAATTGACACTTTTTATGCAATAAAAAAAATTCTAGGTTAATAAGACATTATAGTGTTAAGAAAATGAATTTGTTTCAAAGTAATAATGTTGTTATGAATTTTACAAAAACAAAATACTAAATAGTGTCAAAATTGACATAAATATGTTTTTAAAAGGAATACTATTTCACTAAATGATAAAATACTCATAAGAATATAAGATTCGGACAAAGGAATTATATAAGGTTATATATGTCAATATTGTACCACTTTATGTTCACATGGAGTTTTATAGTATGTTTGTTAACCATATAATATAAAAATACAAGAAGACATGGTAAAAAATGAACTATTTAACTAAGAGTTAAATCTAAAAGATATTGTTAATATGGTCAGCAAAACAAGACTAAAACCTCTTGGTTGAGAGGTTTTCGACCCATAACCACATTATACTTGCAATAAATCCATTAGGAGACATTAGAAACCGAAATTTATTTAATAATTAAATAATATTTCCCGCATTTCCTTAGTGCACGTCACCTCTCTTATAAAAGGTCACATCCCCTTCTCTCAAATTTACATTTCCAAAGTCATTTGTCTTAGCCAAAACCTACAAAAATATCTACCAAACTACCCTCAATTCACCTTATAGGCCTTATGTTGACCAAAAATCCACCCCAAGTATTCCATTTGATCAAATCAAAAAGAAGCATCCGAATAAGAGGTAATTATTTAATCACCTCTTCCAATGTTCTTTTCATCTTCCACTCCCACTTTTTTTCCATAACAAAATAATTCCTACAGTACCTTCTGAATACATAGATGTATTTATAATTTTGGTAAAACAATAGTCATCATTCATTCCATCATATGAATTGAAATGTCCCCATACATGCGTACGTACAACTTATCTTCTCCACGTCATAGGTAGTGTTTTTTTCACACATAATTGTATGTATGGATATAATAATGATTATAATTGATGTAACTAATAAATATAAAACTTTAAGGGTTCTATTTATAAAATATTCCATCCAATTAAATACTATTTCACCATCAATAAATGATATTGTCGCACGTGCGTACGAATTGATTACCATCTCCATGACACGATGAGATTTCATTCCCCAACATAACTATTCATGAACAATTTTAATTTTACGATTAAAAATAATGTTTAAAAACATAATATAATTTTGTATATTAATCAAATACATATTATCCATAACAAACATGACTTACAGAAGAAAACCTATAATGTAAATCTGATTAGTTAACACCTGAAACAATGATTCTATTGTAATATTATTAACAATCTTATATTAGAAGATCATATATGATATCGTATATATATGTATG
This sequence comes from Viscum album, assembly GCA_963277665.1. Lineage (NCBI taxonomy): Eukaryota > Viridiplantae > Streptophyta > Magnoliopsida > Santalales > Viscaceae > Viscum > Viscum album. The sequence continues at coordinate 2,063,454,390 of OY728140.1, forward strand.
TGGTTATTGTATAATTTAATTACAATGAATTAACTATAATATAAGAGGTTAATGTACCATTTACTATGGAAAATTACGATGTATTGAGTTTCCATCTCACTTTTTATTCCCGTGAGATTCATTCTATATTTTCTTGTATTTCCTTTTGTGAGGTGTAAGTAATGCCCATGATTTTATTAATTGTGTAATATACTATAATTTATGGGTACTTACATCTTCATTGTATGATCCTTATTTCATATGGTGTATGTTTCATATGTTACCAAATTGTCAAGGGAATTTCTAATTTCAATTTCCACTCAATGGGTTCTACACATGTTTCATTGATCATTTTACTTAAAGATTATGTGTGAAATCCCTATTTATTTACTTATATAGAAATATAAACTCCCTTTTGTGTTGGTATTCATTGGATACACATAATCACTCAATTTATAAATTCTCATGTAATTGATATGAACTTCTTAGGGGAAATCTTAACTCAATTTCAATTCATTGAGTTAGACATCCTCATCATTGGTTTTGTTTTTACAAAAATATTTTTGAATTTCCTCTGACAGATTTACACTAAATCTCCAATAATATGGTGTTTATTTATATTCATAACACATAATTATGAAATTTATTTATCCTTAATCTAATGATATAGTCTTTATAAGTGATTTCTCTCAATATATATTCCATTGACACTTCATTGTTGTTAGGATCCAATTCACTTTTATATGGTGTATATACTATACATTGTCATATTATATCATTAATGACATTATACTAATGATATTATAAGTTTCAATTAATGGTATTCCTCAATTAATTTTATTCAAGCATCTTTCATTTGGTTAGAAAATCTTCATCAAAAAAATTATTTTATATATTTTAATGAGTTATTATTCTAATTCTTTCTCCTTAATGTCCTTGTTTTTAAAAATAATTTTAAGGATTTATTTATACAAATATGAATAATTTTATATTACATTCAAAAGTTTCAAAGTGGGATGGGACACTTTAATTCGAAGATATATTTTAAATGACTTCTTTGATACATACTGACACATTTAATTGTTTTAATGGAAAGGTGGATATCTCTCTCAAACTTTTGTACTGATAATTTTCATCTATGTCAATATCCATCATTGTATTTAATTCTTGATTAAGGTTGATTTATTTTTATACAATCATCCATATTATATGTAATGGGATATTTTTCACTATGGATATGCTATTTTTATACCAATCATGTTTTATAGTTAAACTCTTGACATTTCATAGGATATATTTAATACAAATGTTTATGTTATGTTTCTACCTTTTCATATGTGGAAGGCATTGGACATAGTAAGTGATAGGTGTATCCCTATATAGATTTGGAATGAATCAGTAGGTCTCATGAGAAAAACTAGTGTCTTGGAATGAGGACTTCACAAAATCTTATTTGTAGTCTTGGGAGGAGGACTTGACTAAGTGGTTATGATGTCCGACATTATGCCTTCCTTCATTATGAGATTATCTATTGATATTACATTTGACTATTCGACTTGTTCAATATCCATGTGAAAATATAAATGACATTATTTGATTTATCGTTTCCATATTATACTGATGATTATGTTTAAATGGATTGTTTTTTAGTCTTATACATTTCATTCAATTTTATTCTTATTTATGAAAGTCTCTGCTATATTGTTACCCCTTCCGAGCATTTGAGCTCACCCCCATTCTTATGTATTATTTTTCTCAAGATGCAGAGAATTATATTACGATTAACCTATATTGATAGGATAAGGGATATGAGATTGTTCAAAGGGGAAAAATGTTGTTGTTTTTCCATTACATAATGTAAGGTAAACCTTTTGTATTTATCTAGTAATTCCAAGGCTACTAAACTAATTGGTATTTTGATACTTGGTCACTTTTGATAATGAAATTTTTATTTAATAATCCACCTACTCTTGGTAACTGGGGTCGGGGTGTTGCTTAATATATCTATTAATGAGGAATGTTTATGATTTCAATGGATTTGTTCCTAATATAGATCATAGTGGGTTAAAATTACTAATTTAATTGGGCATGATTTATGTATTACATTATCCATTTTTATTGGATGGTATATGTTTTGAACTAGATAGATTAGGTTGAGCCGTAACTGGTTCTAGCTACTAAAAATGCTGTTAATATTGGGACACAAGATCAACCAATATGGTTGGCTCTAGAGTCTTCCTTGGAGGAACGAGCTCAGAGGGATGTTCTTAGTAAACCCTATGCATGATATTTTCTGGTCTCAATAGAATTTATAGTCTCATATGGAACACTCAATTAAACATCAGTCTAACTAGTGTTGTGCAAGCCTCTCCTCCGATGGTATCATCTAGAAATCCCTCAAGGCATGTGGGTGGGATTTCATCGTCATCGAGTATCATGTAGTGATCCACTATACAATCATTGTAAATGGAAGAATATTATAATTATTAATCAGTGTAATATTTTTGTACTTGATAAATTATATGGGTTTCTCCAAATTATATAGGCATAAAACTATAAGTGACTTTTCTAGTTTAGGAAATACTGGGGAACTCAGATTTCTCTAGCATCATTGGCACCTATTAATTCATGATTTGGTAGGTGATGATGTGTATGTGGTGGTCAGAGTGAATGTGATGAACACAATGGGTGCTACACTACTCAAGTGGGGATGCATAATGTTATGGTCATGACCGACTATCTAATGGTCCACTCATTATTAATTCTCTTTTATTTCCCATCCAAAATCTTATTTCCATTTTATTGAGAATTCATCACTACTATTGTGGATAATAGAGTCAGGTTATACAAGTTCCCGTACATCAACAAACTCTAATATTCCATTATAAACTTATTCACACATATAATCATCAAATAGGAGTAACAATTTAACTTTTTGTCGAGGAACCATGTTTTAGGAGAAGTATTTTTCACGACAAATGAGTTTAGTTGTCATAAATTATGAATGATTTCGGATTCTATTCCACAAAAAATACATTATATATCCTATCCATGTCCATCCATGGATTATTGTATCATTTTATTTCAATTTTCAAAAAGAATATTTGGTTCCTATCCCAAATAATGGGATATGGACGAATTCTCATGAATTGGTTGTGATTGACAATGCTCAGTTTGGTGAGGGAGTTATAATTTAGGTATATAAATAATGGCTAGTTTTGGTCCCTCATTTGGTGCATTTTTATATATTTCATTATTTTTTGAAAACTGTGTGAGGGATTGATGAGCTGATGGGAGTTACCATTTCAAGGTGTACTGGATGAGTTTTTCCTTTTGGTGATCATTTTTTTAACTCTTCAAATAATCCAAGTTATCTCAGGAAGATGAGGGAGGGGACTAGATTGACCATGACATTGTCCATGAATACAACTAAGTGTGTCTCAAAAATAAATTTTTATACATAAATTAGTTAGGCCCCTTCTATCATGATGAAATGGAAACAAATCAAATATACCCTTGATTAACCTGGAGAAGTCAGTGATTCTTTTAGGACACATTGTGGAGGGTAACTAGTTGATGAGATATTCAAAGTAGGAAATTGATAATTGGAATTTTATTTGTAAGATAAATACAAAAGATAATTCTTAGGCTTGTATAAAATAATAATTTTTTATAACTTTCTTTTGCATCCAGACCCCATCGTGAGGTGAAATAGGGCACAGATTGTAATGGATCTCTAGCCCTTTTAAATGGGGTCAATATAATATTGAACAACACTAGGTTTGGTTCAAAAATAATTTACCCACTCTAGGTACATCATTCAATCATGTGGTATTACACATTATATTGTACCCAATGTATCTATATAGGCAATTGTATTATCTATCACATCATCCTAATGAGGGTTGCTTGTCCCCGGTGCTTTGACCGGCCTCCTAGATTAAATGGTGTACAATCCATGTTTCTGAGGACTTATGTTAAACTACACATGAATGAAATATAGAGAATAAAATTGTTTTTTTCAAGAATATTAGCCTCTATCCTTATTGGGTTCATAGGTCCACATTCCATGAATCTATTTTTCTATACAATAAGGACTGGATGTTCATATGGAGGAGGGATTGGATTTAAACTATAATTTTATGACTTATATAATAGTTCAATAAAGAGTTTTTAAGTGAATATTATTTCAAAACCATATTGTATCTCAACATCTAATGGTCTAGTAGGCCTAGTTATATATTATACTTTCATTATATATTTATGATCATGTGAGAGTACAATAAATACGGGACATTCAAAACCCAACTTTATTATTGATGGTAAATGTGAGAAAGTATCCTAAAATATATGTCATATCATAACGTGCCTAATGATGAGATCTATCTTTCCAATCATAGTTTAATATCATAATTTTTATAATCATCTAGGGGATTTATAGTATATTTTTTCTTGTATGTATTGGTTTTTTGTGATGATTCATTACTAGCAGGTGGGATTGACCGACGATCATGTTGTTTCCTTGTAAGGGGGGTAAAGTATTCGGAATTGAACTAACCCATGTAAATGATTTTCTTGTCGATATATTCCCCATGAATTATTTCCTATTGCATGGTCAGTATCCTAACTATTTTACACCGGAAATCCTGGTAGAATCCATATGAATTTGGTCATTCAGCCATTGGTTGTGAAATAATATGAGTCTTTCAACACATCTTAGGTATAGAATCAAACTGTTCGTAGACAATATGATTGGTTGGATAGTTTTAATGGATATAGATTAATATATCCCAGATATTCAAGAAAATTCATGTCCCCTAGACCTCTGTGAAGAGATTAGATTTTTTGAAATAATGGGTTTCATGTAGCCTGAGCATTACCAATAATTATCCAATGGATATGATTTACCACAAATATTCTTCATGTAAAATATCACGGGAAGTATATTTCCTAATATCCCCAAGATACAATATTTTTAGGCATGGAAAATGGGGGTCTCAGGGACATATACTTGTTTTGGTGCTAACATTATGGAAATGTTAGTACCACATAGGATAATCATCTTTGGAACATCAGAGAATCTTTTAGTGGTTGGGGTAGTTTCATCAAAATATCATTACAGGATAGGTAATATATGGTCATTTGATTATTATAAATAATATAATGCATCTATAACTCAATTTTGGATCTTTCCATCATATGAGGTATCCAATCCAGATTGTGATGTTTTTCTTACATTCATGGTGAAGGATATGATGGGGAAAGATGGTGGTCGAAGATATGTATTCATAATGAGTCCTAGGAATGAGCCCAAAATATATTTCATATATAGGTAGTGGTATAGGGATCAGTGGAACATATGGACCACAAATGTTGTTATTTTAATCATTATCTAATGGCCTTTTTACCGTAGTTCTCATTATAGGGGTGGATGATATTTTATCGAGTTGTACTTCACATCAAACTCTGAGAGATCAATGGTGATGTGATGTATCCCAAATTTATGATTCAGGTGGAATATAACTTACTTTTTTATGATAATCTATTTTTTATGGACATTAAATCAATTTGATCGATGTTTGATGTCATGGGATGGATATCCATATTTCTTTTTCTTCCATATTCCCCAAAACAAATATTTGATATGGGGGATGATTTTAACATGGGGAGAACCTCTTTTTTAATTTAATAGGAAGTGGGGAAGATAATTTTTTGTTGCGTTATTCATCATGGTGTATCCCATGATGTATTTACAAAATTTACAAGATGGGGAGAGTAATCCCAACCAACATTTTGGGTGAATGGGGGTCTCGATCACAACTGGATGAAGACATCTACTCATGTAGTGGTTTCAAGTGCTATGTGAGGTGTGTGGATTTTGGTATGGTCTATTGGATCCAATGGAGAGGAATATTCTAGGGAATAATTAGAGTCCTTCCCCCAACCAGGGGCATGGTATTCTAAACCATTTATGGAAGAGCATGGATACGATCGTGCTACTCGTTGATCATTATAGATGGATGACACTATTGGTGTGGACTGGTTGGAACCATCCTGGGTGGCTCCTAAGTAGTTTTTTCTTGGGAATGACTCAAATGTAACTTAATTTTTTTATTGTGGGAGTGAGATATTGTAAATATCGAATTATATTCTCTAAAATTATCTTTATCTTATGATGGGTTGTTTTCCACCAGGTTTTTTTCTTTTGGGGGTAGCAATAGTGGCAGAATGTTGATTCATAAATATCATTTCAGCCTATGTCCCTATCCGAAATGACACATTCCTATTCTTAATTATAAACTAGTGTGTTGATCACCCTACACTAGATATTATCATAGGGTGATATAATGTAGGGGAACTCAAAAACTACGGTAGTATAGGACTCCATGTAATGAGGTATGTTTTATGGGATTTTCTCACATCCTTTTATCCTTCCCATATTACTAATAGAATATGGTTTTCAAATATTATCATTATATCAGGATTTTAATGGTGCATAATGTCAATTATCGTCAAAATTTTAATAAATATGACTCACAAAATTATCCATTCTATCAATAGAATATTTAGGGTCCTCCTCAATGAAGTCTCAAATTAGAGAATAATAAAGTCCTTTATTCACCCATAGTTTACATTTTCATTTTTGGATGACTATTTTTTCAAGTGGACACTAACAAAGATTTTAATGATCTTATGATATCCTAATCTTATGGTGTGAAACATTACTAGTATACCCACTATGTAGGGAGCAGTTTTTCACAAATGATTTAATATTTCTTCAAACTCCTTAGTAAAATGTAGGGATCAGGGTAGAAACATTGTTTACTTCTACCAAAATTTTGGATTTCCAATTGTGTGTTTCCTCAACCACCAAGGATTATGTTGATGGGTCCTTTATCATAATGTGGTTTTGAGATTTCTCTTAATCTTTATATCTATTCTCCCTTGAATATCTTCAACTAGTTCATGGTCACCCCCAATTATTTTAATGATTTTTTTAATGATCATCCATAATACCATCTCGGATCAGATATTAGTTATTTCTACTACAATAGTGATTATAGGGAAACAACATATTGTTGGATCTGGTGGTGAAATTTGACACATTGTGACATCTTTGGACATTGAATGTGTTGGGAATTTGTATAATCATTATATAGAAGTGTCAATTCAATCTCATGTTTGAGGAATAATAATTGCAGAACCCATGTCATCCCATGTCATTTTCGGGGTAATTTACACTAGGTACTTAATTTATCCAAGACACTTTTCCTCAAGAACCCCATGTTCATAATATATGGTATATATTATAATGCCTTTTGGGGGGTAAATATCTTAATTTATTATGGTTAAATGGCTCTAGGTTTATTGATTTTGGGATGTACTCACATGTTTAGTATATAATTGGTGATGTTTCCCAAATATTTGTTTTACTCTAATAGGCAGGTTATGAGTTAGGATTAGATAGATATAACATGGTTTAGTGGGGTCCTTCTGTGAAGGTGGTGAGCCAGAGTGTGTCCTTAAGGGAAATGACCACACAATAGATTTTCCTCTATATAAGGAATGATAGGTGAATTTACTAGTCATATTGTATGATCAAGACTGAATCACTAAGACATGTCACATATATGTTACCCGATTTAGAGACCTAGATAGAAAATCATGTAGTTTGAGTGAATTATTTATGTTTGATTTATGTAACTAATCAATGTAGGTTAACATTATGTAGAAATGTCCCATGTGTATTGAAAGGTGAGATAATAAGTGATTTTTTGGGGATTATTTGATGCGATTTGGAAGTGGGTGATGTATCATCCCATTTGTGTCACGTGTGTGTCATCCAATGTTCATATCATAGGATTTTTCTATTGCATAACGTAAAATGAATTGGAGGATTTCATTTAGGATTGGGTAGGATGTATAAGATAATGGAATATGTATTTAAATGTGAATAATCCAAGATATTTGTTGTAATTTATACTGGAGAGACAATTACCATGATGGATATGAGGATAAAACAAAACTCATCCCCTTAAGTGTAAGTGGTCTCCTATGAGGATGCCACCAAAAAATCGTATTCATCTACTGCACATCTGCTTTTTGTTGAAAAAATGAATAGGTGCATCCATGTATGGGTAACTTGATGGGGCCTCAGAATAAGGATTCATATGTATAAAATATATTGGGTTTAAAACTACCAAGGCCATGCCTTGATAATTGGGGTAGAATACGATGGATTATGATACTAGTTGTGTGAATTTTTAGGGGATGGTCTAACTAGGATAAAATGAGTACTGGAGCCATTTAATGAAATTATTATAGTAATCATTTACCCCAAAATGAGGAATTATGTATCTTCAATTTAGATGGGTTTTACAATGGATTAGATCACAAAAGAAAATGGGTCTAATGATGGATAGATCATAAATGAAGAAGGACAACCTATATATGGATGATACCTTAGTCTTCATTGGTAATTTTTTTAAAATATTGTATTCCATAGAAACCTGGATAGAGATAAAGTGTTTTAATCTATAAATAGTGGTTTGAATCATCTCTACATTCATCTACACCATGGTATTAGAGATTGAGGTACTCATGCGGCAATATTTACGAATGATTGATACCGGTGGGAATCAACTCTTCCATTAGCTCATGATGGATGTTTTTTCTCAAATTCATAGATTCATATTGAAGTGAAATGTTTTCATCCCCGAAATTGAGCAAGGAATTGTGGTATTTATTGGTTATTTGGTTGTGGAAACAAAATTTTCATTAATGTTATCATTTTCATATAACATAAAATTTCAATTCAATCAAAAGTCATTTGCAAGGAAGAAATTTTTGTGTCAATGTTTTCATCTTCATGTGGGATAAAATTTCATGGAATGTAGGGGACCCTCATAAAACAATTTCACTTTTAATTGGTTCCTTAATTCACAAATATGGACCATTTGGTTGATTTTGTGCCTTCTTACTCTCTAATTTCCCCTGAATTGGTCATGAACTACTCCATGTCTAAGGAAACACATATTTATCATCGATTACTATATCAAAAAAATGAATTTGACCTTAGATACATTTTTTGTTTAGTGGATCAGTGTATAATTTTCATTGGTGATTTTTTAAAAATTGTTTTTATACTTAAAGGATTGACCAAGAAGGGTATAATGTTTTTTCTACGGGGAATTCTAGAATGATTCCCAAAAACATAATAGGTTTTTGAAAAAAACAACAATTATAATATTACTTGATACTAGTGAGGTGTATTCTCTATATTATGAAAAATGCTATACTAGGATTCAGGATGTTTTTATAGAGTGACTATGTGTTCTGTTTTATGGATCATGCATGATAAGTGAATACAAATGATATTATCTAATAAAAAATCTTATTTTCATTGTATTGGTTTATTTCATAAAAATATTGTGATAATATCTCTTATTTTAGAGGTTTTATACTTATAATTATCATTAACGCCTTAAATAAATCTTTTACCACATGATCTAAATATATGGTAATGATGGTGGGTTGTGTAGATGAAATAAATTCATATTGATTTAGATTATTTTTCATGTAATGAAAACATTGTTCTAGATTATCTAAGTTGAAAGACATTGAATTAGTATGTTTTCTAGAATTATATCAGGTTTAATATAATGAAATTGTGTGATTAAATTCATATACGTGTTTAGGAAAATAATTTACTGTATAAACTAACATATTTATATGTTATTCCCTACCTTTTGAGACATTTCATGATGGGCCAATTTGAGGAACCACAATTCCGGGTTTTGTGGGAAAAAATTCATAATTGGGTCATACATATTTACTAGGACATCAATTGGGACGAGACTATTCCCATTCAGGGTCATTTTAGTGTGATTATATGTATATAGGATGAGATGATATGTGGATTTCACTCTTTGATGTTGAGGGTAAACCCTATGTTGGCAAAAATGTATTGTTATACTTTTTGATAGTTTGATGTCTATGGATAAAGAAGGATATCATTGATTTTATGAATCAATACCACATTCTTAAGTTGTTTAAGGATGATCATTATTGAACAACTAGTTTACTATAGAAAATTACAATTATACAATGGATGTTTGACAATGTTACCAATGATTTGATGGTGGGATAACTGATGAATCCTCATAAGAGTTTCATGATATGAGTGATTGCGGAGAAGTTTAAAATGTATCTCGTTTCTTATAAATTTGGGATACTTTCACCCTCAATCAGTTGAGTGATTTATATAATAGAAATATTTAGAGTTTCAAAAATATGTTTTAGAGTATGATTTCAAAAAGATATCCCCATTATACATCAAACATTGTGATGTTATTGAATGAGGCTATGGGAACTATGTGTTTTGAGGTAAAAATACCACTCCCAGATGGATTGGAAATAATAATATACTATACAAGGAATTTAGTACATACATAGAGTATCGATCATTTATTATGGTGAATCTTATTATAATCTTTTAAATATTCCTTATTTGACCTATAAAAATAGTCATTAACAGACTATTCATATAGAACTATATACGACAATTTATGGTAATCCAATCATATAACATTCATGGTGAATAGAAGTGGGGCTGTATTATTTTCTCAGTTGAGATCATACATGAGAATTTATAGAAGGTCTATTAGATCCTAAATCATAACAATATAGTCTTGAGTAGACAGATTTCATATAAAGATCTGCTACATTATCATCATTAGTTTAATGATGGTTACTGTGTTTTCTTTCACATGTCATCAATATTTCGTCACATTGGATTTATAAGAAGGTTAATTTTGTACAGTGGTATATTGGTTCATTCTAGATTATTGAGGGGATTGTTCTGGTACAATATTGACTGTTTCTTGTATAGTGGTATAGTGTTTTGTGCAACATTTTTCAGGTGTCATAGCTTCAGCTGTATCACCTTGATCCTTATAATGTAATTTTTTATTACATTGGGATTGATGTGGATGATAAATTGAGAATGAACCATTTCATATTGTGAATAAAAATGATAAATTATTTCCATTTATTATTATGCTTTGGGTATAAGTGGTGTGGGAACATGGTAGTGTTTTAGAAGAAAATTGGGAAGGGAAAGCCAATATATTGGACCAATGGCCAAAAAAATTTAATTTATAGTCTTTGGGATGCTATGGAGTGAATTATTAGGATGGAATGTTATATTTTGAGAGAATATATGATCCAAACCCTTTGAAAGATATATTTTTTATTTAATTTTGGTTAAAATAATATTAAATTGTTTCTAGAATAATTCCTAGGTACATCGATGGTCGCATGAGATCCATGGGGATACATTATAGTATAAAATTTTCAATGGATATTATTGTTCATGGGACACTATTTTCACATGGTTAGTCTAAACCATGAACCTTGGGTGTGTGTCATTTATTAGAAGGAATAATGGTTGTTATAAAAATATGAGATGGTCTGGAATATTTTTGGGTTGTGTTAGTATCCATTCACATGAATTACAAATGATTTTATAAAGCATAAAGATACCCTTGAAATATTGTTTCTTAAAATATCCTTGTATAGATAATCATTCATGGTTGGTGCCTGTTTTATAAAACTATATGCATTATTTAAATTGGATATTTTACTAATTCTCTTTCAAAATATTTCTATGATTTGACATGGATTCCCCCTCATTTCACCACAGAAGCATAGGGTGTGAAAAAATTTCATTATTCTCTTCAAATGTTTGTTGTTATTCTATTGTTGGGTATTTGAGGAGTAGCTTTTTACTATTTAAAAAAATGAAGGAATGTCTGCGAGTATGTTTCCTTTAATTTTCTAGATGATTCATAGCATGGTTATTCCTCTTCATATATGACTTAGGACACTTATTCCTTGGGATATCTTAAATTTGGTATTTTTTGATATTTTATCATGATTTAGAGGTCATGTATCAATGATTTCTTATCTAATGCCCTAGGGTAGGTCATCAAAGTGTTATTTCCTAGAGGGTTTCTATTCATTAAATCTATTCATTATGATTTATAGAAATTACTTTCCAAAAATTTAAATTTTTTGTTTAAGAAATATATTTTTGTCTTATAGTTTATGTTTTAGTCCATTTAAGGATACCATAAAGTCTATTGATGGCTATGAGTGCTAATCGATGGCCACCCATAGGGTGTTCTAATTCCGTGAAAATATTATAATGCAATTTTAAATTATTAGATAATTTTTTATAAGATTAAATGGATTAGACGTATCCTTGATATGATATAATGGATTAAGTGGATCTATACAATAACTTATGAATTAAGTGGATTATCACATGATATAATAAATAAATTTTAAATGATTAAAAAGGGACGTGTTTATTTTTTAAATGTATTTATTGAACATTCAAATGTTGAGATATATGAATAAAATAGGAATATTTATAATTTTAAATTTGTTGTCAATGGAACAGATAGAGGTGTGGAACATGGTGTTCAAAATAAACGGGTCAAAATGTTTGTTCTGGTTCTCCACATGATTGAATGTGAATTTTAGATAAGAAATTCTACAACCTTGTTTTGGGATGTTGGACATGTTTCCCCATATCATTGATTAAAATTAATAGACATGGATATATGTAACCCATGTTGTGATACATTGATTGGTTTTAATATAAAAAAATGTATAACCTCTATGGTATATGGTTCATTTAACTAGACATGATAAAGAAATTTTTGTAGGCTTGTTTTTCACTTTAAACACAATGTCTAGAGGGTTTAATTGAATATTATTTATTTTGGAAACGTGTTTCATTATTTCTATGTATATTGTTAACATGTTAAGATTCATTCACATTTATTATAGTAAATATTTATTTAAATATAAATTTCCAGGCCTTGTATTTTTTACTCAAACCATAGTAAGGCCACCATTGGAATTTGAGAAAATTTAATAATTACTAGTTAGGATAATGGAATATACCCTTTGATAGATTGGTGAATGAAACATGGGTCATATAATGGATGAATAGAATCGTTATAATGTTAGGAACCATTTTATGGATTTTTAGTTGCGTCTTTTTCTTAGTTTCCATTGACACATGACACTATTATGAAATTTAATTTTTACCATATTGATTTTGGGGAACATACCCAGTACTAGGAATCATCCATATTTTATGTGGTTACATATTATATATGTCTTATTTATCATATTATTATTTATAATAATTTATGTTTTAGTAATATTGTGATAATGAAATGGTATGATCTTCACATGTTTCACATTAGACCCTTTCCTATTATCAACAACCTATTATATATATGGGTGGGGTAATAAACCAATTCATATACATGTTCAAGTGAGTTGGGTAGGTATGTTATAAATTGTGTTTTACACTACTTATTTTTGATAATCTTTGATTTACAAAAAGTTATTTAAAGATCATATGCAAATAATATTGGGAGGTTATATAGTTTTTCTGTAGTTTTTCATCTCATTTCTACAGTGGATATTAACATATTTAAGTAATGGTTTTAGGTCTATGTCACTATTTATAACACCTTATTATCACCTTGATTGTCTGCCTATATTCTTGATAAAGTTAAAATGGAGATTCATGAAAAAATAAAGAGTCAAAAAATCATTTGTCTTATTTATCGTTCACTTCAAAATAATTCTTGATCAATAATAAATTGTACCTATTGTATAATGTGACTTTATTTCCATGATTGAAACATATTTCATTATGAATATCAAAATATAACATAGAATATCGTGTTTAAAAAATAAAAACACATAAAACTAAAAATAAAACAATACTATAAAAATATGAAATAAAATTTATAATAAATATATGTTTGGGAGTACATGATTATGAAACAACTCACCCATACTCTGTGAAATAGTTTGTGCCACACCTAGGGAAAACCCATTTCTATTTATACAATACATACACATTGAAATCTGGCTTTGAATGCCTATAGAATGGAACAAAACCATTTAATTAAGTCAAAAGGCCTTATAATAGTGTATCATATCACATATTGTCATACTATAGAAAAATAATATATTCATTTTATGGGTGTCATACTATATTTTTGATATTAAATATACACTAAAATGTTTCTAAAGTACTACCAAATATTAATTCACTCCTAGACGCATTCATATGTTTATTAAGGGCATAATTAGAATTAAACACTCACCCGCAAGACCCTAGGTAGGTTACCTTCCCCTTAAAAGGGTTATCATAAAATTGGTTATACATGTTGTATATATATATCTTTGTCTGTTATATTATTATAATAACTATTTTAAAACAACTTTTTTACCTTACATTTCACTCATATTAGTAACATCACATATATATAACTTCTTTAGTCTGATGTGGGTTTTTATAATCTTGCACATACCTACATCCCATAGATGTTTTTTTCATACAATGTATCAATACACCACTTATGTATCGCCATTATATATTTATACACACCAAAATGGGCCTATACTATCCATCTGCTATTGAATGTGTAACATGTAAAACCCTTCCATTTACCTCATTCATCAAAATTTCCCAAATAATATGAAAAATATACCTAAAGAATTTCATTTGGGATTCTATGTTGATGTTGTTGTTATGGTTATTGATTTTATTATATTTTGAAAATAAGGTTTTATTATGTTCAAGACAACCCAAATTCATGTTTTTCATGTATATCATCATATTAAAAACTCAATGCATAAATATAGTAGAAAATAATAATAATAACAATAATATTAATATATAATAGATTATAAAAGGTGAATTTTTAATATATTTATATATTTCATATCGAAAAAATAAATTATTATAATAATAGTGGTAGAAAACCATTGAAACACATGTTTAATGGACTCTAAACCAGTGGAGGAAAAATTTATTTTTATGAAAAATAATGTTAAAATTTTGTTGTAGGGGACGAAATGATTAGAAAATATTGAGAGATAATGAATTATCACCTTTCAATAATAACTATCAACCACCATATTCCCCTCTAACCATGTTAGTGGAATTATAAGAGTATATTTTGTCAATGTATCCCATTCATGGATAAGGTATATATCCCAAAAGTTATGTTTTGAGATCCCACCAATATATATGATTATGAATGATTAATTGGTTGCATCAATGGAAAATGGTATTACACTACAATTTTCAATGGTAAGATAGTTATTTGGTAATTTTTTTTCTAATATATTGTGGTATCCCTCTCTATTAAATATGTTATAGTTAAGTATAACAACACATTAACCATCATATAATGAAAACCAGACATTCAAAAATATTTTGGACATTCACCAATGGTATTATTTTTTAAACCAGACACTGGGGCAACCCATTGGAAGAATTTTTTGACCCCCTTTTGAAAAAAACAAATTGATCATCCCAAGAGTCTCCATAAAGGTTCTATAAAGTTGATAAATTGTGGATACCCAAAATGAGATGGTAATATCAAAAATTAAAGAGTATAGTTTTATTTATTGATGTTTGAATATATTATGTGCTACATGGTTCATGTTGTTGTTATGGATTTCCTAAATGGTACCACAATAATCAACAAACATAATATTGATAGAGTGGATAAAATTGGAGATGAACAGACACATTATACTCAGATGGATTTTTTTATCAAAATAACCACTATTGAGGGTGATTACCAACATAATGATGACCCGTGTTTTTAGAAATTATTATTAAATGTTTTCTATGATAAAAAACATATAAAGAATAAAATAAATAATTATAAGGATTAATATGTAGAAAATATTTTGTTTATAAATATATACAACATTATAAAAAATAAATATTATCCAAATCCATAATCTTATATGTAGAAACCCGATCTTCAAGTATGTAACCATTAATTTATGTATTTTAAATATGAAAAATATTTGTGTTGATGTTGGAGAGTGTTTAAATAAATTTTTTAGTGTTTCTGGGGTTTCTCTAGAGGTGTAATTTTTTATCATGGTTACTGAAAACTGTGGAACTCCTATCAAAAACTATGCTTGGTGAGAAAATGTATTTTACGTAGGGACATAGTTAGGTGGATGGTTTTCTAAAACTATTCAACCACCTATGAGTAAAATTGAAAATATAATGTGAGGAAGAAATATGGTTCTCACAAGAATTTTATAACCATTATGACCAGCCCTAAGAATGGTGTTAGGAGGTAGTGAATGAATCATGATTGGTAGGTAGTTTTCTTAACCATGGGATCCAACCATAAAAAGTAAAAAAATAGAACTAAAAAGTGAATATCACTCATTTTTACCTATAAACATATGGTTTTCACTCTATTCTGACCATAAAATGAATTTTATTCCTTGTAAAGGTTGTGAAGAATATCCCATTTGATTCAGATGAAATACATTTGAAAATATTGGCACCCTAAAGCTTAATGTTCTTGGTAAGTCATTATTTAAGACATTTTCCCATAGATATACTGTAACACCCCAAGCTTCTATGGTACGTTTCCCTTCGAATAATGCGATAGCGTGTGTTGTACGCAACCTCGAGTTCTAACACACACCACAACTAATTAAACTAGCCGGTTTGAATAGTAATACCTACTTTTTGAAATCATATATATTCTATATTTCAAAAAGGACTTCATTTTTGGATTCGGAATATCAAAATTAGCCTAGGGTGAAATTTTGGAACATTTCAGATAACTTTCATATTTTGATGAATAGTGAAAATTTCTAAATTTTAATTAAAAACAACTTTTTTAATCAAAATAATTAATAGTGATAAATTATGAATTTGAGTGGTTTTAAAGTATATTTAGAATATATTTTTACCATTCAATTTAATGTTTATCATTGGACATAATTTTACAATTAAACCGAACATAAACAAGTGTCAATCTTTTGATAGTTATTATCTCTTAAAAACACGCTTTTTGTTTTGACTGCGGGAATTAATTTTAAATTAATTTCTGCCACTTCTGTGTTTTGAATTTAGGAAAATGGATTCCATATTTGGAATCAGGATGTTCAAATTGTGTAAATAGGTAACTTTTATTTTTACACATTTTGAATAATTACTGCGGTAAATATTTTATTTACCATGGTTAAAGGGTAAATCTGGTAAATAAGGGTTAAAAAATAATATTATAATAATACTAAATTACCCTAAAACGTGTCTTAACCCTATTGGTTGATACATGGTCGACCATGGGCATCTTTGTGTCAATTTTGGGACCCCATGGATCCACTTGTAAGTGATAATGACACTTTATTTTAATTAAGTTAAAATGAATTCAAAAATGACAGAAGCTTATATCTTTTAGAACAACAATTGTTACATAGGGTTATATATGTTGGATTTTAGATTATAAATATTCATTAGAAAGATAAAAAGATTTCCTATATAATGATATTTTATTTATATTTTTTAGACATTAAATAATTTATTTTATATATGACACAATGATGATGCAGTAATTACTATAATAGTGAAAAATTAAAATAATTGATATTATAAATACCCAAATAAATATAATATGAAACTTTTAATGAATTAAACAAATTTTCTAGGATAATATGATATATTAGGATTGATATAATTGACTTTGTTCGAAGTAATCAATCTGTTATGAGTTTCAAAAAAATCAACTATTGAATAGTGTCAAAATTGACATAAAAGCTTTCTTAAAACAAATATTATATTATTAATTGATATTAAATTCCTAAAAATCTACGGTTCGGCCAAGAGACTTATATCATGATAGTTTCATCATTAATGTACCACTTGGGGGTCGCTTGGATGTATATAGTAAGTTTATTAACCATATTATATAAAAATACAAAGAGACATTGTAAAAGTGAAACTAATTAACTTAGAGTTAATACTTAAAGATAAGGTTAATATAAGTACCCAAACCTGTCTACATTCTATTGGATGAGTGGTTTTCCACTTATCCCCACCTTAAACTTTGAATAATAATCTTTGGAGCCATTAGAAACCGAATATGAATTTATTATAAATTAATATTTCTAACTTTTCCAAAGGTGCCCCTCACCCCTCTTATAAAAGGGCACTCCTCCTTCTCATTTCTTCACAACTTCAAAGCCTTTTGGTTCGGCCAAACTCTGCCCAAATACTCTCCCAACATCCCTCACTACAACCTAGAGTCCTTAGTTTGATCAGAAAGCCAACCTAAGGAGCCCTTTTGATCAAATCAAAAGGAAGAACCCGAAGAAGAGGTAATGATTTCACCACCCTTTTCTAAGTTCATTTCTTCTTCCACTTCTTCTTCCTTTGTTATTACCATTCTGAAATAATAACTCCAGTATCTCACATATACTGTGATGTTATTATAAATATGGTACAATCATATTCAGTATTCTATCCACCCTTTGAATAACATGTCACCATACGTGCGTACGTACGGCTTACCGTCTCCACGTCGTGGTGTAATTGTTATTCAATATAATATTATTTGGATGGGTATAATAATGATGTGTAACTCATGTAAATAATAAATATAACATGTTAATGATTCTGTATATATGATATACCATCCATTTATATATTATTTTAATATCAAAAGAATGATATTGTCGCTCGTGCGTACGTACGGACTACCGTCTCCACGAACGCGATGAGATTCATTCTCCATCGTATCCATTCAAGTATAATTATCATTTGATGATTTAAAAATGATGTTTAAGGACTGTATATCATTCTGGATATGAATAAGATACAACAACCATGGCTTATGTAACAAAACATATAAAAGAAAATGAGTAAGTTAACTCCCGAAACGACGATAATTCTAAGATATTATTAACAAATCAATGTTAAAAGATCATATATGATATCATATTAATATATATGATTCTTGTATAATTTAATAACAATTATTTCACCATTATACAGGAGGTTAACCTACCCCAACCAAGGAAAAGTACAAGGTAAGGGTTATTTCACAATCTCTTCATTATCCGAGGTTGTTTATATGTAATAATCTACTGGGATCTCTTTATCATCCACATCCATGTTTCTTCGAAATGTATTTCAAAACATTTTTAATATTTACAAGAATATGTGTTAAAGTCATTTATACCCTTGTTTGACTTTTTATAAGAGGTTTATAAAGGAATCTTTCCGTCGTTTTCAAAACAAGGTCCTTTTTAACCTTTTTGACAGAATTGACGTAAGAATGTTTTTTTTAACTTATACGGCGGGTGCGGTTATTTCCCGCCGTTATAAAATCGTCGAAGCTTTCCATACAAGCTTATAAGAATATTTTCAAAGAAAATGTTTTATTTTATATGGATCTTAAATGGTTTCAAAATAAAAGGAGATACTTCTTTAAAAAGAATTTTGATTTCATCTATGTCAACATCCTTTGATGGATTTTAAGATTATTTGAAGTTGATTTATTATGATACAAAACTTCTATATTGTATTGAAGGTTTTGTGATATGTTTGACTGTGGATGTGCTATTTTTATACCATTCATAGTTTATGGTGAAATTATTGACATTTCGTATGCAAGTTTTAATACGAATGTTTATGTTATGTTTAAACCTTTTCATATGGGAATGCATTGGACTTAATAAGTGACGGGTGGAGCCCGCTATAGCTCCTCGATGCATCGGTAGGTCTCATGAGACAAACTAGTGTCTTGGCACAAGGCCTTGACAAAATATTATTCGTAGTCTTGGCACGAGGCCTTGGCTATGTGGTTATGATAGTCTGGCATTATGCATTCCAACATTATGAAAGTGGTTATTGATATTGCATGTGATTATTCGATTAGTAGAATATCCATGTGAACAAGTAAATGGAATTATTTCATTTTACTTTTTCCATACTATGTTGAAGTTCAATTTTAAAAGGCTTTTGTTTTAGTAATTCATTGCCTTAAATGTTTATGCTTATTTTGAATGTTCCGCTATATTGTTATCCTTACTGGGCATTTGAGCTCACCCCTTTTCTATGTTTTATTTTTCCCTGGTAGTGAAAAAGTAATTTATGAATGACTTGCAGGGATATTATGAGGGGTTAATAGTGTGGATATGAAGACTTTGTTGTTGTAGTAGTTTTTCACTTTGAAATGTAATGTAAAACTTTATGATTATATCTAGTGTTTCCAAGGCTACTAAACCAATCGGTCTTTCGAGATTTGATCTTTCTTGTGATCATGCCAATGTTACGAAGTAATGCACCGACTCTGGGCAACTGGGGTCGGGGCGTTACAGTTGGTATCAAAGGGAGGTTTAGTACAAACCTTGGAAACTAGATTTAGATAAACTCTGATTAGAGCACGTAGACCTAAGATGAACTTTGAGGATTAGTATAGAAGAACTTCCTAGAATTTTGGTATTGTAGAGATTTTGTGAGTTTTCCAAGCAATACATCCCTGTCTGGATACGAGCAGGTAGAGGCGGCTCTGGCACAGATGTACCTAGGTGTAAAACCCGAAAACACCGCTTTGAGCTAGACTCGAACGGGAACTGGTGCACGACAACGGGCCTTGCTGCACTCTTGGTTACGACACTCCCGGGGGATATGCTTAGGATAACTCTCATTATCTTTACAAATCATTATGAAGGGTTTATGAGCATATACTTCCTCAAAGAAAACATTTTTATGATTATGGATTATATCCATAAATAGTTCAATTTATGTTAAGTGTTTTATAAGTATGGGATTATGTATTTTGATTCATAAACTGATCTAGTTTATGCCATTGTTTAGAAATGGCGCCTAGTGGAAGAAATGGAAACCGTATCAATGCACGCACTCCAGGTAGGGATTGCCCTCCTGCTCAAGATAATTATAGTGGGGCTGGTGATGCAACTGGTACTGATCAGCTAATCACCATACTGGGACAACTTACTCAGGTTATGAATAATAACCTTACCCGTATGGAGCACCCTGATCCGCAGCGTGGAGGATCAATGTTAGATCGATTCATGAGGCAACAACCACCAACGTTCAATGGGAATACAAATCCCTTAGTAGCTGAGCAATGGATATTTTCCCTAGAGAAAATATTTCAGGCTTTGGGGAGCAGTGAAAGGGAAAAAGTTATCATGGCAGTTTACCGCTTCACTGGAGATGCTGATCAATGGTGGTCATTGATTCAAAATACGAAGGAAGATGATGAAGTATCAAATATGGAATGGAGGGAATTCAAAGATCTGTTTTTAGAAAAATACTTCCCTCGCGACCATCGAGCGGATATGGAAAGACAATTTCTGAGTCTGAGACAAAAGGAGGATGAGAATGTCACAAAGTATGAGGCTAACTTTACAAGGTTAGCGAGGTATGCTGGAGATTATATTCGCAACCCAAGAAGTAAGATTGATCGTTTCATTGATGGGTTAAAACCATTTCTCCGTCGAGCATTAGTCTCACAATCCTTTTCATCATACGAAGACATTGTCTCATGTGCTATAAAGACCGAAAAGGAATTCTCTAAGTCTTATGACTTTAAAGCAAAGCAAGAGAAGAAGAGACCTATTGATCAATCTGGGAATGGAAATAAGGGGAAGAAGGGAAAGTTTGAATATCCATCTTGTGGTAAATGCGGGAAGAAACATCCTGGTACTTGCTTGAAGGGAATGGGAGTCTGTTACAAGTGTGGTGAAAAAGGCCACCAAGCTCATGATTTCAAGGGGAAGAAGGAAGCTACCAACGTTCAGTGCTACAATTGCAGGGAGATGGGGCATTATGAAAATGCATGCCCTAAGCGTCAGGAGAACTTACCTCAGAAAAGGCCAAGGGATCAAGGCCAGGCTTATGCTATCACTACTGCTGAGGTAGAAGCTCCGAAAGACGTGGTGGCAGGTAATTTAATGGTTTCCTCAAGTTTAGCAAATGCATTATTTGATTCTGGATCATCGCATTGTTTCATATCTTCCTAGTTTGCTATGAAAATTAGATATTTCCAATTTGATTTAATAAGGGAGTTGTCAGTTAAAAATCCTAAGGGAAGTATCGTTGCAACAAATTTTTGTGAATCAGTCCCCATTAGAGCACATAAATTTTCTTTATCTGCTGATCTCATCGTCATACCTATGATCGAGTTTGATATAATCCTCGGTATGGACTGGCTTTCGGACTATGATGTGAAGATTTATTGTAAGAAGAAAGAGGTTACGATTCATGATGATAATGATAAGGAACACCTTATTTTTAGAGCAGAATCGTCACCACCTAATTCTTATTTAGATCCACCCTCAATAGCTCAACTAAATTCAATTATTGGGGAGGAAGAGAATGGAATAACTGCGGGTGAGGAACGGAATGTTCAAATAGAGGATGTACCTGTTGTGAAAGAATTTGTAGATGTATTTCCAGAAGATTTACCTGGACATCCTCCAGAACGAGAAGTTGAGTTTTCTATTGATTTGATTCCTGGATCAAGGCATATATCGAAGACCCCTTATAGAATGGCCACTGTAGAGTTAGTCGAACTAAAGAAACAACTAGAGGAATTGAGTAATAAGGGATTTATTCGCCCTAGTGTTTCTCCATGGGGAGCCCCTATTATTTTTGTTAAAAAGAAAGATGGATCTATGAGGTTATGTATCGACTACAGGGAGATCAATGCTATAACGATAAAGAACAAGTATCCCCTACCTCGTATTGATGATTTATTTGACCAACTGCATGGAGCTCAATACTTTTCAAAGATTGACCTTCGATCTGGATACCATCAGTTGTGTGTGAAGAAGAAGACATTCCGAAAACAGCATTTCGAACCAGGTACGGGCATTACGAGTTTACTGTAATGCCGTTTGGATTGACTAATGCACCCTCTGTATTCATGGATCTGATGAATAGAGTCTTCAAGGAGTATCTCGATGAATTTGTGGTGGTATTTATTGATGATATCTTGGTATACTCCAAAACCTACGAAGATCATGAAAATCACTTGCGCATTATCTTGAAGACTCTGAGGAGGCATGAATTATATGGGAAGTTTCGCAAGTGTGAATTATGGCTTCAGGAGATTTCTTTTCTTGGCCATATTGTCTCTAAAGATGGAATCTCTGTTGATCCTTCTAATACCAAGGCAATCCAAGAATGGCCAGCACCTACGAGTATAACTGAGGTACGTAGTTTTATTGGTTTGGCAGGTTATTATCGACGTTTCGTCCAGAATTTTGCCCGATTGGCTAACCCATTAACGAAGCTCACACGTAAAGGGGTTAAATTTGTTTGGACAAAAGAGTGTGAAGAATGTTTCGAAGAATTGAAGAGAAGATTAGTCAATGCTCCTATATTGACTCTACCATCGGGGAATGATGGGTTCGTTATTTATAGTGATGCATCGAAGAAAGGACTTGGCTGTGTCCTTATGCAGAATGATAGAGTTATTGCCTATGCATCACGACAGTTGAAAATTCATGAACAAAACTATCCTACTCATGATATTGAGTTAGCAGCTGTGATCTTTGCTTTGAAGATATGGAGGCACTACCTCTATGGTGAAAAATGTGAGATTTATACTGATCACAAGAGTTTGAAGTATATTTTCTCACAAAAAGAACTCAACATGAGGCAAAGGAGATGGCTTGAATTACTCAAGGATTATGATTGTACGATACACTACCACCCGGGGAAGGCAAACAAGGTGGCAGATGCTTTGAGTAGAAAAGACCATGGAGTTTTGAACAATATGAGAATTGAAAGGGATCCAATTTTCATGGATCTAGTGAAAATGGACATGGGAATAACCAGGGAAGGTGAAACATCAATGCTTTTTCAAATGGTTGCCAAACCATCTTTACTAGAAAGGATTAAGAGTTCTCAGACCGATGATGACGAATTCCAAAAGAAGATTAAAGCTGTGAATGATGGGAGATTGAGAGACTTTGTGTATGAAGATGGAATTTTGAAATTCGGGGAGAGACTTTGTGTTCCCAATATACATGATCTAAAAAGGGAATTGCTGGATGATGCTCATAGTTCCAATTTCTCTATACACCCTGGGAGCACCAAAATGTATAGAGATTTGAAGGAACATTTTTGGTGGGACAACATGAAGAGGGAGATTGCTGATTTTGTGTCAAGATG
Source organism: Viscum album (assembly GCA_963277665.1). Lineage (NCBI taxonomy): Eukaryota > Viridiplantae > Streptophyta > Magnoliopsida > Santalales > Viscaceae > Viscum > Viscum album. The sequence continues at coordinate 2,063,478,445 of OY728140.1, forward strand.
TATGGTTTGTCAACAAGTGAAAGCTGGAAGGCAACAGCCTGGAGGAGTCATGCAACCTCTTCCCATACCAGAGTGGAAATGGGACAATGTTACGATGGACTTTGTCATGGGGCTACCGAAGACTCCTAGAAGGAACGATGCAATATGGGTTATTGTTGATCGTCTTACCAAGTCAGCACATTTTCTTGCTATAAGAGAAGATCTACCCCTGGAATGTCTAGCAAGACTATACATTAATGAAGTTGTGAGACTTCATGGAGTACCCCTATCAATTGTTTCTGATCGTGATCCCCGTTTTACTTCAAGATTCTGGAAAAGTCTTCAGAAATCCCTGGATACAGAACTTCATTTGAGCACTGCTTACCACCCTCAGACAGACGGACAATCAGAACGGACTATTCAAACCTTAGAAGACATGTTGAGATCTTGCTCACTTGACTTTCAGGGTATGTGGGATCAATATTTACCACTGGTAGAATTTTCCTATAACAATAGCTTCCATTCGAGTATACAGATGGCACCATATGAAGCGTTATACGGAAAGAGATGTCGTACACCAACCTGTTGGGATGACGTTGGTGAAAGAAAACATGTAGGCCCAGAGCTGGTGGAGGAAACGGTGGAAAAGGTGAAAGTAATCCAAAATCACATCAAAGCAGCTCAAAGTAGGCAGAAGAGCTATGCCGATAATCGAAGGAAGGATTTGGAATTTCAAGTCGGTGATCATGTTTTTCTGAAGGTATCTCCGTGGAAGGGAGTCATACGTTTTGGTAAGAAAGGTAAATTGAGTCCCAGGTACATCGGACCTTTCGAAATTCTAGAACGAATTGGGGTTGTAGCTTACCGATTGGCAATGCCGCCAAGTCTCTCCAAAGTTCACGATGTGTTCCACGTATCTCTATTGAGGAAATACATGCCTGATCCGACGCATGTACTCACCTATGAGGAATTAGAACTGGAACCCGATCTGTCTTATTGTGAAGAGCCCGTCAAGATTCTTGATACGAGAGAACAAGTGCTGAGAAACCGGACGACGCGTCTGGTAAAAGTTTTGTGGAGAAACCATAAGATGAAAGAGGCAACGTGGGAACCCGAGGAACTTATGATGAAGAACCACCCGAGTCTTTTTATGCAGTAATACCCTAGAAATTGCGAGGACGCAATTATTTGAAGGAGGGGAGAATGTAACACCCCAAGCTTCTACGGTACGTTTCCCTTCGAATAATGCGATAGCGTGTGTTGTACGCAACCTCGAGTTCTAACACACACCACAACTAATTAAACTAGCCGTTGTGAATAGTAATACCTACTTTTTGAAATCATATATATTCTATATTTCAAAATGGACTTCATTTTTGGATTCGGAATATCAAAATTAGCCTAGGGTGAAATTTTGGTACATTTCGGATAACTTTCATATTTTGATGAATAGTGAAAATTTCTAAATTTTAATTAAAAACAACTTTTTTAATCAAAATAATTAATAGTGATAAATTATGAATTTGAGTGGTTTTAAAGTATATTTAGAATATATTTTTACCATTCAATTTAATGTTTATCATTGGACATAATTTTACAATTAAACTGAACATAAACAAGTGTCAATCTTTTGATAGTTATTATCTCTTAAAAACACGCTTTTTGTTTTGACAGCGGGAATTAATTTTAAATTAATTTCTGCCACTTCTGTGTTTTGAATTTAGGAAAATGGATTCCATATTTGGAATCAGTATGTTCAAATTGTGTAAATAGGTAACTTTTATTTTTACACATTTTGAATAATTACTGCGGTAAATATTTTATTTACCATGGTTAAAGGGTAAATCCGGTAAATAAGGGATAAACAATAATATTATAATAATACTAAATTACCCTAAAACGTGTCTTAACCCTATTGGTTGATACATGGTCGACCATGGGCATCTTTTTGTCAATTTTGGGACCCCATGGATCCACTTGTAAGTGATAATGACACTTTATTTTAATTAAGTTGAAATGAATACAAAAATGACACAAGCATATATCTTTTAGAACAACAATTGTTACATAGGGTTATATATGTTGGATTTTAGATTATAAATATTCATTATAAAGATAAAAATATTTCCTACATAATGATATTTTATTTATAATTTTTAGACATTAAATAATTTATTTTATATATGACACAATGATGATGCAGTAATTACTATAATAGTGAAAAATTAACATATTTGATATTGTAAATACCCAAATAAATATAATATGAAACTTTTAATGAATTAAACTAATTTTCTAGGATAATATGACATATTAGTATTTATATAATTGACTTTGTTCGAAGTAATCAATCTGTTATGAGTTTCAAAAAAATCAACTATTGAATAGTGTCAAAATTGACATAAAAGACTTCTTAAAACAAATATTATATTATTAATTGATATTAAATTCCTAAAAATCTAAGGTTCGGCCAAGAGACTTATATCATGATAGGTTCATCATTAATGTACCACTTGGGGGTCGCTTGGATGTATATAGTAAGTTTATTAACCATATTATATAAAAATACAAAGAGACATTGTAAAAGTGAAACTAATTAACTTAGAGTTAATACTTAAAGATAAGGTTAATATAAGTACCCAAACCTGTCTAAATTCTATTGGTTGAGTGGTTTTCGACTTATCCCTACCATAACCTTTGAATAATAAGCTTTGGAGCCATTAGAAACCTAATATGAATTTATTATAAATTAATATTTCTAACTTTTCCAAAGGTGCCCCTCACCCCTCTTATAAAAGGTCACTCCTCCTTCTCATTTCTTCACACCTTCAAAGCCTTTTGGTTCGGCCAAACTCTGCCCAAATACTCTCCCAACATCCCTCACTACAACCTAGAGGCTTTAGTTTGATCAGAAAGCCAACCTAAGGAGCCCTTTTGATCAAATCAAAAGGAAGAACCCGAAGAAGAGGTAATGATTTCACCACCCTTTTCTAAGTTCATTTCTTCTTCCACTTCTTCTTCCTTTGTTCTTACTATTCTGAAATAATAACTCCAGTATCTCACATATACTGTGATGTTATTATAAATATGGTACAATCATATTCAGTATTCTATCCACCCTTTGAATAACATGTCACCATACGTGCATACGTACGGCTTACCGTCTCCACGTCGTGGTGTAATTGTTATTCAATATAATATTATTTGGATGGGTATAATAATGATGTGTAACTCATGTAAATAATAAATATAACATGTTAATGATTCTGTATATATGATATACCATCCATTTATATATTATTTTAATATCAAAAGAATGATATTGTCGCTCGTGCGTACGTACGGACTACCGTCTCCACGAACGCGATGAGATTCATTCTCCATCGTATCCATTCAAGTATAATTATCATTTGATGATTTAAAAATGATGTTTAAGGACTGTATATCATTCTGGATATGAATAAGATACAACAACCATGGCTTATGTAACAAAACATATAAAAGAAAATGAGTAAGTTAACTCCCGAAACGACGATAATTCTAAGATATTATTAACAAATCAATGTTAAAAGATCATATATGATATCATATTAATATATATGATTCTTGTATAATTTAATAACAATTATTTCACCATTATACAGGAGGTTAACCTACCCCAACCAAGGAAAAGTACAAGGTAAGGGTTATTTCACAATATCTTCATTATCCGAGGTTGTTTATATGTAATAATCTACTGGGATCTCTTTATCATCCACATCCATGTTTCTTCGAAATGTATTTCAAAACATTTTTAATATTTACAAGAATATGTGTTAAAGTCATTTATACCCTTGTTTGACTTTTTATAAGAGGTTTATAAAGGAATCTTTCTGTCGTTTTCAAAATAAGGTCCTTTTTAACCTTTTCGACAGAATTGAGGTAAGAATGTTTTTTTTAACTTATACGGCGGGTGCGGTTATTTTCCGCCGTTATAAAATCGTCGAAGCTTTCCATACAAGCTTATAAGAATATTTTCAAAGAAAATGTTTTATTTTATATGGATCTTAAATGGTTTCAAAATAAAAGGAGATACTTCTTTAAAAAGAATTTTGATTTCATCTATGTCAACATCGTTTGATGGATTTTAAGATTATTTGAAGTTGATTTATTATGATACAAAACTTCTATATTGTATTGAAGGTTTTGTGATATGTTTGACTGTGGATGTGCTATTTTTATACCATTCATAGTTTATGGTGAAATTATTGACATTTCGTATGCAAGTTTTAATACGAATGTTTATGTTATGTTTAACCCTTTTCATATGGGAATGCATTGGACTTAATAAGTGACGGGTGGAGCCCGCTATAGCTCCTCGATGCATCGGTAGGTCTCATGAGACAAACTAGTGTCTTGGCACAAGGCCTTGACAAAATCTTATTTGTAGTCTTGGCACGAGGCCTTGGCTATGTGGTTATGATAGTCTGGCATTATGCATTCCAACATTATGAAAGTGGTTATTGATATTGCATGTGATTATTCGATTAGTAGAATATCCATGTGAACAAGTAAATGGCATTATTTCATTTTACTTTTGCCATACTATGTTGAAGATAAATTTTAAAAGGCTTTTGTTTTAGTAATTCATTGCCTTAAATGTTTATGCTTATTTTGAATGTTCCGCTATATTGTTATCCTTACTGGGCATTTGAGCTCACCCCTTTTCTATGTTTTATTTTTCCCAGGTAGTGAAGAAGTAATTTATGAATGACTTGCAGGGATATTATGAGGGGTTAATAGTGTGGATATGAAGACTTTGTTGTTGTAGTAGTTTTTCACTTTGAAATGTAATGTAAAACTTTATGATTATATCTAGTGTTTCCAAGGCTACTAAACCAATCGGTCTTTCGAGATTTGATCTTTCTTGTGATCATGCCAATGTTATGTAATTAATTCACCGACTCTGGGCAACTGGGGTCGGGGCGTTACATATACATCTATTCTATATCATGAATTTAGTAATAAAGTCCTTTGAGGATTGATCTATGATTTTTAATTCCAATAATTTTGATATTTAGCAAGGTCGATATTCGGGAATGATATCAAAGGTTGTTTTTTGGTGATTCAACCCATTTCAGTTGAATTTTGTTTCATTCAATAGATCACCATATTTATTTATTTATGTAGATTAACATTTGAATCCTATTATTGTAAAAAATGAATAGATTCAAATTGATTAAATTTTAGAAAATTTTTGTAAAATAAATTTGATATGCATTATGTAATCCTTCTTTTGTGATGTTTTGTGGATTTATGAAATTTTGGAATTATCAATCATGGTTTTTAGTTGATTTATTTTAAAAATATGATTTTGAAATTGGATATTTTATATGATTTATATAAAAAATAATTCTGAAATATTGGGAAAAAATTATTTTCTATTGAAATGAGATGAAATAATTTTCATGGAATGTTTTTGTAAAACACAAGTTTTTGTGAGTTTATTCTTTCAATGTTACCCCAATGAGGGGAAGTGTACTGTTTGGGTACCAAAGGACATGACCAAGTATAAAGGTCATTTTTCATTGTGGAAAAATTTGGTTGTCCACTACATGATTACATATTGGATAGATGAGAAAATTCTCATGATAATGGAACTATAATTGAAGCAAGAATGTTTGTGTTTGTTTGTTTGGATCACAAAATTTGTATTAAAAAAAGGAATAAGAAATGGATTGAAAGACTTTTTTGGTTGTTTTCCATGAAAAATATTTATATTGGAAAATGGATTACTGTGAAGTACATTGTTTTGATATAAACTATTAAAATGACATAAAGTGTTTTCATAAATTATTATATATTAATAGGTTTAAATTTACTTTCTTATTAGTGTGTGCTGGGAAGATATTTTCTGAAAACCTACTATGTTTCGTTTCTCACCCCAATATTGTCACATAGGTGAATATTTGGATCATCTTAATTGAGATATATGTTAATGGTAAGTATAAAATTATTTTAGTGGCACATCTTGACATATGTCCTATGTGGCGAACTTGGATCACAGAGCATATTTGGAGATGTTATGTTATTTTTATGTGACTTTGTGTTTTTTGTTTTTTTGATTTTATTAGTAGTTTATTTTTTCTTTGTTTTCAACATTGACCACTCATATAGTGGATTTTTTGTTATAAATTGTGTAGTGTTAAATTTTTACAATTCATAATATATTTTTCGTTAGTTATGGTTGTTTTTTTGAAGGTGGAAATCATTCCCCATCAGTAAATTAAGGCTGTGAAATTTATTTCATGACTATTTCATAATGTGGATGTCTACTAAGGTCGTTCTACTTTTATTCAAGCCCATGAGGTGGGGAACGATGATACAAGTGGTATCATTATTGGTCGGTTTAATTATTTTTGGGGGATAGGTGGTATCAGTCTCGGTTGGTCCACATATTTTTTGGGAAAAGTCTTATCATCTCTTATAGTTAAGGACCTACAAATGGTATCAGTTAGTTCAATCCATGATAAACTATTTTGATGCTCTTTGAGTCAAATTTTGTTATGGTTATTAAATGAGATGGAACAGTACAATGGTGTAGGATTATCAAGACATGAACGATATATTATAATAAGAAATTGCTAATATATTTTTGATGATCATCATGCTACCATATAGTTTTATACATATTCTTTTTGGATAAAATAATAGGTGTGTTATCCCAGAGTCATGTGTTTAGCTAATGAGATTTTCCTGACATGAATTTTAGAAATGACTTCTCACAAGGAGAGCATATTTTTCCACTAATTATTTATGATTTTGTAAAAATGTCTTCATTTTTTAAATGAATTAATATTATTTTTCAAATGTGGGATTTTGAAAACTTCATGATAGTGGTATTAAAAAAAATTCATAATAATGATGAAATTTTAAAAAAATTATTAGCGTCAAAATTTGAACTTTTTGAATGAACATTTCTGATAGTCGTAATGTGGTATAATCTAACGAAAAATTCCATAAACTCTTAAAGAGTGAAACTTATGAAGTTTTTTGTATTTATATAAAATTTATCCCATTGGACATAGAAGAAAACCACTAGAAAAAGATTCTAGGAATGTGGTTTCACATGAGCCACATGTGAACCAACATGTATTCTGAGTATAATCCTTGATATTTGAGCTATAGACAGAGGGAACATGAGGGATTAATTATAGATTGTGGATCACTCAATCCATTTATAGATGAAAAGTCCACCCATGAAATAGTGTGATTAATAGTTTATAATTAATAAGTGTGTATAAATATGATGTATTGAAAATTGGATATAAATGATACACTAGTGGATTTAAATGTCATGCTGTAATCCCATATGCAAGAGGATCTTGCAGGAAAATAGTGTGATCAAGTAGTTCTTGCGACGTTATACCAATGAAGTTTAAGAGATGATTTTAAAGAATTGTTTAAGAAACTATTATATCCTTTGATGTTCAAGATTGCATGAATGAATTAAATTTTCCAAATGGAGTAATATATCCTTTATGTGATAGATTATGAAGATAAATTTCTAAATTTTTCCACTGTCTACCTAACGTTGTCGTAAACGAGTACTTAATGGTACATATTTCTAAATCATGGATGAGGAATGATATTATTTCAATGGTTGTTGTGCTCTATATAATGTAATATATAGAGATAGTTAATTGAGGGACATTGGTAGTAATGTAGATTTCACGAGATACATGAGGATTGAGTATGTTGATACCTATGTGAAATGTTGAATAAACTAAATCCAGGATAAAGCAGAAGAGGGAATCCTATTTCTAACATAATGGGATGAATCAAAAGAAGAAAATTGAAACTATAGTATATAAAACCACATATATTATTGAAAAATTTGAATCAGTTGGGGAAATATAAAATTATTTTCACAGTGCTTTAAGATCATGTGTTCAAGACACATCTCATGTGACATAGATGTCATATTCTACAACATGAAGACAAGAGATGATTAATCCTAATCAGTATAACTAAGCAATCCATGGGGATTCCAAGAATACCATGAATCCCTAGGAAGGATAATATGATAAATCCAATAATGAACAACATCAAACAAGTAAGCATTTATTTGTAGAAGATTATGTTATTTGATAAGATCAATTTGGACCATCAATGAGGAGACATATGATAGTATTGAATTCTATACTCATGAAATAATTGTTTGATATTAGTGATTACAATTCTCTTATTTTGGATTGTGCTTCTAATTTAATGGGTTTAAATATTAATATGAAACCTTCTATTTTTTTCATAAAACTCTTCTCGTTCAAAGAGAATTTCAATCCTTTATGCATAGAGTTTTTACAATAATTGTTGATGTAGATGAGTTCATAGGGGATTTATCTATCAATAAAATGTATTTATTATTTGCAAATATGGTTATGTAAATTTTTTGACAATGGTTATGGTACACATTAACTATTATACATGAATGGGTTATAATTACGACTGATGATGGCATCGAGTGTCTTTTTAATGGGAAAATGTATGTAAAATCCGGTGAAAAGATAGCATTGGAACTAGTGGTTTGTACAATTTCTTACCAGTTGGAATTTTGGATTTGTATCTGATTGTAGAAATCAATAATAACTTTTTCAAATAGTTTTCAACTAGTTTTGGAATTTATTTTCAGAAAAAAATATTTTCTGGCTTCCACCCACTAGTAGTAGTAATATTGTTTTTTATTAAAAGTGATAAAATGCCAAGTCCAAAGACACATACAACTGCAAGATTAAATGGGGATGAATGTATTGTAACCCTAATGTGTCCCTCATCACAAAAGTCATTCATTTAAGAGGCATAGAGCGCATGCTTCTATAAGTAATGGCCTCTTCCCCGGGATCTCCAATAATTGCTAGTGCATCCGCAACAAAATTGCCTTCCCTCCAGCTGTGTTGCATGATCTGTGTATCCCCAATTTCATGTTCAGAAATAGGAAGTTATAGATACATCATTCAACGGAAAGTATGTCCATTGTGTGGATGTGGTAATGCCTTTTGGTAATATGAAATAACCAAAATTATTTATGATATTAGAGAATCCTATATTTCAAATAAATATACATTCTTTTGTGGAAGTATTTTTGGATGACATATTGGTGTACTCTAAGAAAATGGATGAGAATTTGCAACACATAGTGACAATGTTGCAAATTCTGATATGCTGATGTATATATTAAAAATGTTCAAAGTGTGATTTTGGTATATAAGAGGAACATATCCTTATAATGTAGTAACCATGGTCTTCTATGCATGAATTGGAGTATGGTTTGTGTTTTTTTCAATCCTCATTGGATTTTCATAATTTCTACCAGCAATGTTAACAAATAGTTCAAGCAGACAACAGTATTGAAGGTGGTTCCGTTTCTTAGTGTTTGCCAAATTTTTGGGCCTGAAAATCGACAAATTGATAAATTTGTTTTTGGAAAAGAGACTTGCGCACTGTGTACTTTAAAGAGAGGAAACTTATGTGCCATATGTTTTTCAAGATCAGAACATGGAAAATGGAAAAAGGATAAGGGTTTTATAAGTTTTAGGCTAGTGGTGTAAGTGACCTGCACGCTGAGAAAGGGCTTGCGCGCCGATGGATGAGGTTTTGAAACTTGTGCGCCAGTTTTTCTTCATGATCAGAACATCAAAATATAGAAAAGTAAAGTAGGTCGATCAAGTATTGGTTGGGTTTCACAAGTGAGTTGCATGACAGAGGCTAGGGTGGTTGGAGCTGCGCACTGGGACTTGCGCGCCGTGAGGACACTTGCACGCCACCGTGCAGGGGGTCTAGTTTTCTTATAAATAGAGGACCACCCCAACTAATTTGTAATGATGTTCAATACTTAGAGATTTTTCGAGATCTCATCATGCAAATGGTTGAGTCACGTAAGTGGTAGTTGGGTCGCGCAAGTAGAGGTTGCGCGATGGTTGTTGGTTGCGTGACCAAGGCAGTTTTGGTAGTTAAAGGTGCAGAGTCCCACAATAATGGAGTTGATGGAGGCAGTGTTGCACAAGTGTGTTGGTGTCACCTGCGCATAGATTTTGTACTTCACAATGACTTGTGACCCATTCTTGAAACTTGTGTGCCTGTCTTGGAGAAGCTCTCCAGTTGAGGTTTTTGTACACCGATAGTTTTGGAGCTACACGAAAACTAGAAGATTACCAAACACCTTCGGTGAAAAGTGGGATTGGAATACGAGTGAAAGTTGGACTTCAACAGAGCATCTTAATTAAACATAGGATATAGTATTTTTCGACGATGAAGAGTTATTCATGTCTATAAACTGAGTGTGAATTCAACAATGGCAGTGATCCAGGGGGATTCAACGGGATTGACCCGAGGGAAGCAGTGGGATATCCCTGAACGTTTGTTAATGTAGTGAGTCTGGGACAATTTGACTATTCCCGAACCATTGTAAATCAAAACTAGTGAAGATTAGTGGAATTTTGTATGACCGAAAACCTATCGGCGTATGATCCTTGGATGTATCCCATAGTGGTGAACCAAGTAAAAATTGGCGTGTCATCTCTTTTCATGTGAATGTTTCATTGATAATCATATTCATCATACATATTTAACTAGTTCTTACTAGAATGGGAACAAGACACTTGTTTTTAAAAGAAACATTTGACACCCGGATTCACCCCTCCCCTCTTAGGGTGTCCCAGGGTCCTATAAATGGTATCAGAGGGTAATGGTTGTTGGTGTTGAATCTATCCTTTGTCGTCATGGAGAATGCATTCAATGCCAGGGGAGTCCCTCTCATTGATGTATGTAATTTACATATCTGGAAGAATAGAATGAGATCTCATTTAAGATCTATAGGAATTGAAGTACTCTTTACTACTTCCCAAGGAATAAATGTTACTGATCCAACTAGACTGGTTGTGACTGATATAGAAAGGAAAGTACATGATACATATGCTAAAGCTCAGAATGCTATCACTGCAGCTCTTTATGATAAAATATATCTAATTGTGAGGAGTTTCACCTCAGCAATGTCTATGTGGGATAAACATGAAAATATTTATGAAGGAGATAAAAAAGTGAAGGAGGTGAAACATCAAGTTCTACACAACAGGTCAAATGATCTGAAGATGCTTCCTGATGAGAATTCATACTCTTTCTTCAATCGAATTACTAAATCGGTAGGATCAATTAGGGGCCAAGGAGAAGAAATTAGATACATTGACATTGTCAATAAAATACTGAGAAGACTACCACCCCTGAACAATGAAAAGGTGTCAGCCCTTGAGAAAAGTGATATTTTCAAACTTTCTTTGGATAATCTGTTGAGCAGCATGGTGGAAAATGAAATGAGAGTCAAAGAAGAATATGCTTCTACACAAGTAAGCAAGGAAATGGCATTAAAATCCATTGGGAAACTGAAAATCTCAAAAGATAGTAGTGGTAAAGACGATGATGAAAAATAAATTCTTTCTCTCATTTCCAAGATGATCTAGAAGGGAAAAGTGAAATTAAAAAGTAAGTTACCTCTAGCATGCTTTCATAGTGGCAAAGTCGGGAACATTTCTTCTTAGTGCTTAATAAAGATCAATGATGATGACAGTGATACTGAAAACATCGCGAAGCCTCAGAAATGATTTTTAAAGAAAGGAGACTTCAAATCTAGAATTAATGTTCAAAAGAAGAGTTATGTATGTGAAGAGGAAGATGATGATAATGAATTCTGTGATGAAGAAGAACCAGAAATTAAAACTAGGAAACATGCTTCCATGATGGACACTATTTAAAAATCAGAAGATACTGGTGGAGAAAATCATTTAAAAACTATTGTTGATCTCGAATTTCAACATAAGGATGTTGTTAGCAAGATTATGAATAATTGTAAGAGTTGATATAAGCGAAAATCAATGATTAAAGAATCAACTGAATATGTTGATCAACATGAAGATGAAATTGAACTACTAGAAGAATTTACGAAAGTAAAGAATAAAATTCATGAAATCAATGATGATGTAGTAGATCTAAAGCAAATAATTGAAGATTATTAAAAGGTCATCAATGACCTCACCTCCAAACTAGAAACAAAATCCATGAATGTTTAGGGTCTTGAAGATGGAGTAGTTACTCATAGGAGTAAACTTGAGACTAAATCAATTTCAAAAGAATCAATAAAAATTACAGTTTGGAAGATTCTCAGAGGAATAATTACGAGAAAGATCCAAGAGTGGATTAGAAGGGGTAGAAAAACTAATGAGTAACCAAAGACAAACATTAATGGGAATGAGTGGAATTATTTGTGAAGATGAGACATCAATTGGTAGAAGTAAAGAGAGACAAAAGAAAGAAAAGATGAAAGATGAACATGTTGAAAAGATTCTTGAAGTGTTGCATAAGAAACCCTAAATCTAAACTAAAAGGAGAACTAAAAATTATCCTCAAACATTCAAAAATGACAGGAAGTACCACTATTCCCCCACGGAAGAAATTATGATGAGAAACTCAAGTGAGAAGACATTTCTTCTCATGAAGTGTCAGTTCTATGGCTATCTGGGCCATACCATGTCATATTGCGAAGAGGCAAGGAGCTATCTAAATGGGGATGATCTGGGACATCAAAAAAGGAGACTGAATTCATATCCTCTATCTTATAGAAGAAATGGTTTCTATGGATACGATTTTCATTTCTCTAACTTTGGTCATAAGGCAGTTAATTTCTTGAAGATATGGGACATAGAAACCTCATACCGGAATTCAAGACAAGTAAAATATCATCAACAATATAGTGTTTCTATTTTAAATAGGGTTTCTTCTCTCGAAGAAGACATTAATTATGAAGAAACAATGTACATAGATGGGACAATTGAAAGCCCATCAGTTCTCTATACTCATTCCAATGTCTCATGGAAAGAAAGGAATACAATTTAGAAATCCAACCTTACAGAGGTGGCCCTCAAAGATACAAAAATCTACAGTACATGGATTCTGGATAGTGGTATTTCACCGCATATGATTGGTAATGTTGTCCTGTTAACAGAAATCAAAATTAAGGTTGATGGAAAAATTTGATTTGGTAATGATGGAGCTCTGAAAATCATAGTTTGTGGAAGTATTGAATTAGATAATGGGGAGTTAAAGAAGACCGAAGTCCTTTACGTAGATTGGCTACTTCAAAATCTTCTCAGCATGAGTCAACTCTGTGACTTGGGAATTATTGTTAAATTTAATCAGAAAGGTTTCACTATCAAGGGAAATACATGAAATTCACTTATGAAAGGATTCAAAATAGAAGGCAAACTGTATCAGGTTGATAGTAAAGAAAATGTTTGCTACATGACTGTTGAATAATAAATAAATTTGTGGAATAGGATACTGGGTTACATCAATCATCAATACATGGAGAAAATATCAAAATTGAGGATTGACATGGACATTCCAAACCTGAAGTATGAGCTTGAAAAATCTTGTTATGCTTGCATTCGTGGAAAGCTGGTGTGCAGTACATATCTTCCAAAGAAGAAAAAGGAAACTCATCTTCTGGATCTAATTCATACAGATGTATTCGGGATAATAAATGTTTCCATAACTCATAGACAAAGGTACTTTGTTCTTTTCATTGATGATTATAGTAGAATGGCATGTGTTATGGTCATTCACAGGAAATGAAAAGTGCTTGACTGCATGAAGATATATCAGGGAATCGACGAGAATGATACAGAACGATCAATCAAAGTGTTGAGATCAGAAAATGGAGTGGAATACACATCCATTGAATTTGAAAACTACCTAGAGAAGCATGGGATACAACATGAGGTAGATGTCGTGAGAATTCCACAACAAAATGGAGTTGTTGAGTGCAGAAATCGACAGGTAAACAATATGGCATGGACTATGCAGATTGAGATCGGAATCATTCACCATTACTGGAAAGAAGTGGTTAATGCTACTGTGCACATTCATAATCGAACATGGACTTATATAGGATAAACGAAGACATCATATGAATTATGGAATGTAAATAAGCCTTCATTGAAATAATTCCGTGTTTTCAGAAGCAAATGTTTCATCCAGAACAAAGAATGATAATATAGGGAAGTTTGGTGACAATGTTGATGAAGGAATTTTTATTGGGTATCCAATGAATAGCAAAGCATACAAGTGTTTCAACAAGCAATTAGGAAAGATTTTAGTAAGCCGTGATGTTAAGATAATTGGAGAGAAAACCAAAAATCCTTCAAAGACATCATATGTTGATGTGATAGAAAGTGAAGAAGAAAGATAACATGGAGAAATTACAACTACAAAAATAGGTGAAGCTATAAAAAACACTCAGCAGTCACATCATGATGTTGACTTAGAAGAAGAATATGAAGAAGAGTATGTGGCAGGAGAGAATCCAATTGAACCACCCCAGAGAAATCATATAGCTGAGATTGATCCATCTATCATAATTGTGGATACATGTGCACCCACACGATCAAGTTGGTTGAGGAATAACATGCAGTCTTCATTTCTGTTAGTTGTGGATCCATCCTCATTCCACGAAGCTACAAATGATGAATCTTGGGATAAATCCATGAATGAAGAGTTAGATCAAATTGATCAGAATCAGTCATGGGATTTTTTCTAGAGACTCGGAGGTCACAATGTTATTGGTACAAAAAGGATTTTCAAGATCATGTTTGATGAGCATGGAAGTGTTATTAAAAACAAGGCTCGACTGCTATGTAAGGGATATTTACAGATTGAAGGTGTAGATGTTGAAGAAACTTTTACTCCAGTGGCTAGAATGGAGTTAATTCAGCTATTCCTTTCTCTGGCACTCCAAATAGGATATAATGTGTATCAAATGGAAATCAAGATTTCATTATTGAATTATGTACTCGAAGAAGAAGTCTACATTGAACTAAAAGTTGGATTTGATCTTGGTAGTGATGAGACAAAGGTCTGGAAACTGATGTAAGATCCATATGGTTTGAATCAGGCACACCAGGCATGGTACTCCCAGCTAGACTCTTATCTCACGAAGCTGGAATTCAAAACATGAGGAGTAGATCACAATATATATGTGAATAATTCTCTAGAAGATCAATTCATGGATCATGTCTACGTTGATGATATCATAATTTGTGGCAGCAAGTAGAGATATTTGGATGAATTTTCCAATCACATGAAATAAAAATTTGAAATTTCTCTGATTGAAGAGCTCAAATATTTCTTGGGACTACAGGTGGTTCAATAGAAGGATTAAACTTTCATTTCTCACGAAAAATATGCAAGAGAGCTACTGAAGAAGTTTAATATGAAAGACTCCAAACCAATGTCAACTCAGATTTCAGTTGGAACTAAACTTGGAAAACATGTAAATGGGACCTATGTAGATCCCACCATATACAAGAGGATCATTGGGAGCCTAATGTAACTGACAGCGGCACAACCATATATTTTCTTTTCAACATGTCTTGTGGCCCGCTTTCAGAGTAGTCCAAAGGAGGAACATATGGAGGTAGTAAAAAGAATCATGAGATTCATTCAAGGTACACATAACATTAGGTTATACTTTGCAGCAAGCGGGAACAGTGAATTATTAGGGTTTATAGATGCGGAATGGGCTGGTGATATAGTAGATAGAAAGTCCACTAGTGGTGGAGCCTTCTATATTGGGTAGAAATATGTTGTCTTGTTGATCACGAAACAAGAACGTACTTCTATTAGTACTTCTGAAGCTATGTATATATCTGCCACAAAGGCATGCACTCAAATGCTATGGATGAAGAAACAACTAATAGATATTGGTGATCATGTGAATCAACCAATGATAGTTTACTGTTATAACAAGAGCGCAATTGATCTCATGAACAATTATGTTCATCATTCTCGTAAAAAACATATTGAAACCAGGTATCAGTTTATCGAAGAGAACATTGATCAAGTGGTGATTGTAATGGATCATGTGGGAACTGATGTGAAAGTGGCTGATATCCTAACCAAGCCACCGTCAGCAGCTGTGGTTGAGTGGCATAGCTCGAATCTCTGTGTTCAGCCACCTACTAGTGCATAAGGAGGTTACACATTATCCATATCCCCATTTATGATAATTGTTTTTATTTGTATATGGATGTGATGAAGGTTTGTGGGGGAGATACTATTCAGGGGGAGTATGGTTTGAGCTGAACAATGGACAAATTAACAGTCTTTGGGTTGATTGTCAATGGTGGAGAAAGGAATAAATTCAGGCATGTTCAGGGATGAAATGCTTCTTTGGCGTCATTGAGAATTCAAAAACACTGGAAACCAATTCAAGCTTCCTCTCTTAATTTCTACATTGATAATTCTTAACGTAGACATAGAGTGATGGCTATGTTGATTCATGAGTTTTTGGTTTTCCTATGGATGTGGATCTATTGAATTTATTTTCAAATTTCAAACAAACCCAGAGGAAGAAATTTTTGGAACCATGGTCTTATATTCATGAATTGGAGCATGTTTTGTGTTTGTTGTCAATCTTTAGTGGATGTTCAGAACGTGTACCATCCATGTGATCATACAGTTCAATGCATCCTCATTTTTTGGCAACGACACTTGCACACCGTGTACTTTATGATACATATCTCTAAATCCTGGATGAGGAATGATATTATTTCAATTTTTTTTGTGCTCTATATAATGGAATATATAGAGATAGTTAATTGAGAGGCAGTGGTATAAATATAGATTTCAGGAGATAATAGCGGGTTGAGTATGTTGATACCTATGTGTAATGTTGAATAACCTAATTCCAAGATTAAAGAAGAAGAGGGAATCCTATTTCTAACAAAATGGGATGAATAAAAATCATACCAAAAAAGAAAAATTATATACAACAACATATATTATTTCAAAATATGAATCAGTTGGGGAAATATAAAATTATTTTCACAGTGCTTCAAGATCAAGTGTTCAAGACACCTATCATGTGACATAGATGTCATATTCTACAACATGATGACGAAATATGAGTAATCCTAATCAGTATAACTAAGCTATCCATGGTGATTCCGAGAATACCATGACTCCTTAGGAAGGGAATTATGAACAATCCAATAATTAACAATGTCCGACAAGTAAGAATTTATTTGTAGAAGATTAAGTTATTTGATAAGATCAATTTGGACCATCAATGGGGAGACGTATGATAGTATTGAATTCTATAATCATGAAATAACTGTTTGATATGGGTGATTACAATTATTTTATTTTGTATTGTTCTTAAAATTTAATGGGTTTAAATATTAATATGATTCCTTCTATTTTGATTCATAAAACACTTCTGGGTCCAAGAGAATTTTGATCCTTTATGCATAGAGTTTTTACTATAATTGTTGATGTTGATGAGTTCGTAGGTGATTTATCTATCTATGAAAATTATTTATTCTTTTAAAATATGAATATGTAGATTTTTTTTGACAATAGTTATGGCACACATTGAATATTATACAAGAATGGGTAAAAATTATGACTGGTGAGGGAATCAGGTATCTTTTTAAAGGGAAAATGTATGTAAAATCAGGTGAAAAGACAGCATTGGAACTAGTGGTTTGTACAATTTCATACCAGTTGGAATTTTGGCTTCGTATCTGATGGTAGAAATCAAGAATAACTTTTTCGAACAGTTTTTGACTAATTTTGGAATTTATTTTCACAAAATATATCTCATGGCTTCCACCCAATAGTAGTAGTAATATTGTTTTTATAAAAAGTGATAATATTCCAAGGCCAAAGACACTTACAACCCCAATATTCAAGGATGATGAATGCAGTGTAACCCTAATGTGTCCCTCATCACAAAATTCATGCACTCAAGTGGTATAGAGAGAATTCTTCTAAAATTAATGACCTCTTCCCCGGGATCTCCAATAATTGCAAGCACATCCGCAAAAAAATTTCCATCCCTCCAGCTGTGTTTCATGATCTATATATCCCAAATTTCATGTTCAGAAATAGTATGTTCTAGATACATGATTCAGCAGAAAGTATGTCCATTTTGTGTATGTGGTTATGCCATCAAGTAAAATGAAATAACAAAAAGTATTTATGATATTAATTATTCAAATTTTTTAAATAAATATACATTATTTTGTGGTAGTATTTTTGGATGGCATATTGGTGTACTCTATGATAAGGGATGAGAATGATCAACACTTGGTGATAATGTTGCAAACTTTGAGAGGTTGATGTATATATTAAAAATTATCAAAGTGTGATTTATGTATAAAAGAGGTACATATCCTTATAATGTTGTAACCATGGTCTTCTATGTATGAATTGGATTATGGTTTGTGTTTTTAGTCAATCCTCTTTGGATTTTCAGAATGTGTACCAGCAATGTGATCATACCATTCAAGCAGACAACAGTATTGAAGGTGCTGCCATTTACTAGTGTTTGCCAAATTTTTGGGCCTGAAAATCGACAAATGGAGAAAAGTGTTTTTGGCAAAGATACTTGCACGCCATTTAATTTTAAGAGAGGAAATATGTGCGCCATATGTTTTTCATGATCAGAACATGGAAAATGGAAAAGGTATAAGGGTTGCACAAGTTTTGGGCTGGTCGTGCAAGTGAACAGCGCACCGAGAAAGGACTTGTGTGTCGATGCCTAGGAGGTTTAGAAACTTGCATGCAAGTTGTTCTTCATGATCCGAACTTCAAAATATGACAAAGGAATGTAGGTCATGCAAGTATTGGTTGGGTCACGCAAGTGAAATCCGCAACCGAGGTTAGGGTAGTTGGAGCTGCGTGCCGGTACTTACACACTATGAGGACACTTGCGTGCCACCACGCAGGGGGGAATGTTTTCCTATAAATTGTGGACAACCCAACCTCATTTGTAACGAACATCATGATTTAGAGATTTTTCAAGATCTTGCCACGCAAGTGGTTGAGTCACGCAAGTGGTAGTTCGGTCGCAGAAGTAGAAGTTGTGCACCAGTTGTTGGCTGCACGACCAAGGCAGTTTTGGAGTTAAAGTTGTAGAGTCGCGCAAGTTTTGATTTGGGGGAGGTAGTGTCGCGCAAGTCTGTTGGTTTCACCTACATGCCGATTTTGAACTGCACACATGACTTGCGTGCCGTTCTTAAAACATTTGTGCCGGTCTTGGAGAAGTGCGCCAGGTGAGGTTGTTGTACGCCAGTCCTTTTGGAGCTGCACGAAAACTGGAAGATTGCCCGCTACCTTCGGTGCAAAGTTGTATTAGTATACGATAGAATGTTGGACTTCAAATGAGTATCTACATTCAACAGAGGATGCATTATTTTGCAATGATGAAGAGATCTACACATCTATAAACTGAGTGTGACTTCACCATGGGCAGTGAGCCAGGGGAGTCAACAGGAGTGACCTGAGGGAAGCAGTGGGCTATCCCTGAACCTTTGTAAAGGCAGTGAGGCAGGGACAGAGTGACGGTTCCCGAACCATTGTAATCCACAACTAGTGAAGAATAGTTGAATTTGGTAAGACTGAAAACTTGTCGGCGTATGATCCTTTCACAAAGCCCTTAGCGGAGAACCAAGTAAAAATTGATGTGTCATCTCTTTGTATGTGAATGTTTCATTACTGATCATATTCATCATACATGTTTAACTAGTTCCTACCAACATGGGAACAAGATCCTTATTTTTAAAATAAAAAATTGACACATTGATTCCCCCCTCCCCTCTCAGGGTGTCCCGGGGTCCTACATATACATGTTACCTATAAATGTCTTGTTTCAATATATCCAATGTAGATATAGGATCTTAACTTTTTTAAACCACCAATGAATGTTTTTGAGATACATAACATCATAGGTTTAACTTGTTATTACTGATTCTTCGATCATGATTTAACATGACTAGATTCTCCAGTGAAATCATTAATATTGAATAATATTAGAATTTAATTGAATTATGTATTTTAGAATCCATTTTATGATCCTACAATTCACCAGACATCAGCACCAATCATGATTTTTCTACAGTCTTGACAAGGGTGCATGGTGTATTTTGATTCTTTAGGGTCATGGATGGGATGTGTTATCCTAAAAAAACATTATGTTTCTTAATTATCATGGATGTTATGGTTTCATGAGAATAACTACCCCACAAAATGTTCGGTGTTCTTTCAAACATCCATGTTTTGAATAATTTTCATAATATAACATTTGGTGATAAATTTTACATTTCTATAGATCATAAGTGATCAATACATATTTTCTCATAGAGGGAATAGAATATTTGACAATGAGTATGTATGGAGTATCTCCAAATTTTTTAATATGACTTGATTTCTAAACTAGGTAAAGGACAATTTGTTGAATGTGCATTAAACATAAATTATTTTTCTATATTGGTGAAAGAGGCTTCACATCAGTGGAAGATAATGTACGTGGTAGATGATATGAAATTGGTCTGTCAACGACAAGGCCATGTTGAAATTTAATTTTGTTTTATTTGGTTCTTCATTTGGATATTATTTTTAATAATTAAAAACATCATAATCATAATGTGTTTCTAGGATGTTAAAACACAATGGTGGAAAACCATTTAGCGATGTCAATAAGATGGGAGTGCAGTTTGGTTTTGTTTTTATATTGGATGGTCATACTTAAGACTTTTTAGGAATAAAATCTTTGTCCTTACCCGCATTCAACATGGGTTGTTCATCATTCAATACAAAATATGTACAATCTATTGAAATAATAGTTTTTTTGGGTTGGTGGGAAAATATTTGTGGATGAATTTGATTCAATATACTTATCTTTCTAGTAGGTTTATTTAGAACATAGATTTTTATCTTGATTCTTTAATTCTATACCAATTCTACATTGGACATGGGAGTAGTAATCTATAGATTATATAATATATCCCCGTAGAAAGGTTTAGAAACATGATACTATATGGATGATAGTGGATAGACTCACAATGTCAGTCCACTTCATTCCATTTCATGAATCTCATATCATGGTGGAGTTATCGAATATTGTTATATATAATGTTTTAAATATGCATGGTTTACAAATTTCAATAGTCTCATATTGAGATCCCATGCATACATCTTGTTTTTATAAATCCTTACAATAAGTCATTGGGACATTGTTTAATATGAGTGTAGAATATCATAATTATATGGATTGACTATATAAATTTACTATAATAATGGTGGAATACATTATTCATGCATTATAAAAGGATTTAGGTGTCTCAAAGGATTATATAATGTCGTTCATTGAGTTCTTATAAAAAAGGTTATTAGACCTCAATAACCATGTCACTATTTAATGAATTTTATGTGTTTCAAAGTCATTATCCAATTTGATGGGTGGAAATAGGTGTGACTTTTTGTTTTGGAAAAGCATTGTTAGTGATAAAATATAGATGATTTATTATAATTGAAAGAAAATGTATATGGATAAGATTCATTATAAATTTTACACGAATAATCATCAATGGAATTTTTCATTTGAAGAAAGTGTTCATATTTTCATAAGGTTCTATCCAAGTCATGGGCATCATTGTTTTGGGAAACATGTAAAGTTACCGCCTAAATACATAGGAATATTTGATATACATGAATGTGGTGGTGAGGTTTCATTATTATTCTTTTCACCAAACTTTTAGTGAAGTGCATAGTATGATTCATATATCTCTATTGAAAATTTTTCATTTGGGTTCTGACTATGTCATTCCAGGGGATCATGTCAACACAAAGCATTACGATTTGTTAACTCATGTTCACTTATGTATTTGGATAGGCAATATTATTTATTACGTGGTAAAAGAATCGATCTAGGGAGGGTTTTGTGGGAACATGATCAGATTCTAGAAGAAAATTAGGAACATGAGAAGGAAATGGTCGATAAATAGCACAAACACTTTTTGGGAGATGCTAGTTTTATACATTAATAGGATTCAATAACCATCGGATTGGGGAATGTAAAACCCTTATATTCAATTATTATTTCCTTAATTTATGTATTTTATATATGTAAATCATGTGGGTGATGTTTGGAAAGGATTGGAGAACATTTTTAATATTTCTGGGTCTTTTATAGTGGTGTATATTTTGATAATTGATTGTAGAAGCAATTATAATCCTATTAGAAACAATGGAAGGTGAGATAGGTTCTATTAT
Source organism: Viscum album (assembly GCA_963277665.1). Classification (NCBI taxonomy): domain Eukaryota; kingdom Viridiplantae; phylum Streptophyta; class Magnoliopsida; order Santalales; family Viscaceae; genus Viscum; species Viscum album. The sequence continues at coordinate 2,063,500,564 of OY728140.1, forward strand.
GGAGATGAACTATTAGGTCCAGTGTTTTCCCAAATCATAAAGATACCTTTGTGTATCTGTGAAGTGTGTAACATAGTGTTAAGCACAGTTATCACACAATTTTTCTAACCTTGTGGAAAAATAATGAAAATGGTGTTTGGAGGAAGTTGTTGGTGTATAGTTGGTACACAATTTCAATACCATGTAAGCCAACAATGAAAAATTAATTTTTATATTCTCAAAAAGTGTATCTCACATGATTTCACATCTAATGAACATTTTCATTATTTTCGACCATAATTCATATTTTCTTCCTACAAATTTATGGGAAGGCTCCCCCATTTAAAATATTTTCTTTTGAAAATAATGGAAAATTAATTTCTAATTCCATTGGAAGGTGATAGTTTTCGGTAACTTCCCTTAGATCAACTTATCTTCCGAATCATGGATGCATGGATCTAGTTTGCTTGGGAAATATCTATGATATTGAATGCCAATAATGATGATATTTTTTTATTGATGATAGGGAAAATTATATAAGGTTTATTTTTTTATCTCAACCAATATTTCATTGAAGAATTTATGTTCTTTTTTCGTCATATTATAGAATGTAAGTGTATTCAATCTCAACTACTCTTAGTTAAACATGAATTAATTGTTTCAAATTTAAATAATTTTATGAAATTTATTGTGATATATGTTTAGAAATCATGGTATAAAACTTATGTAGTTATGGATTTTAGATTAATGAAATTATGGAATTATTTCACGAGGATATTTATTGAATGATTTTAAAATGATGGTTTTTAAATTAGTTGTTTGGTTAGATTTATTGAAAAAGGTGTTGTTGATTTCTTTTAAAAAAAATTTTGTTTTATTGAAATTGAGTAAAATAGTTTTCTGCAATGTTGTTGGAATACATGGGTGGGTTTGAGATTATGCATTCCACGTGTCCCTAAAGGAGGGGTGTATTCCATTTTTGTACAATGGGTTGTGACCCTGGATAAGGGGTTTGTGTCAATGAGACACAATCATATTTGAAACTTTTAATGACATTGTTGTTGGATGGGATACCACTCAAGTGTATCTAATTTTAACTAAAACATGAATGCATAGTATTGAGTATGGTTAATTGATTTTTTATACCAAAAATAAATAAGAAATGGTTTTAAATAATTAATTAGTTGTTATAATTAATAACTCTTTTGGTGGGAAAATGGTTTGGAGGGAACTAAATTGTTTCAATATGAACTTGTCAAATGTATTAATGTTTTTTATATATATTATTTTATATTAATGTGAGAAAATCATCTATCCTATTGGAATGAGGGTGGATGCATTTAGGGAAAACATATTTAGATTTATCAGCAGACCATTTTTGGAACTTTTTTACTTTTGTATATATTATTTATCCCGACACATGCATAAGGAAATTATCACATTTCTTTATTGGAACATGATGGTATATATGATTTGTTTTTTAGATGAAGCGTGGAGCCTATTTAAAGCTGTAAAGTGATTCCTTTGGTGTTTAGGAGGTTTGTTGGTTTTTCTTATGATTTATTGTTGATGTAGATATTAGTATACTATTAGTACTCTAATATACTTTATTTCTTTTAAATCATTGAGTTTCATTACTTTTCATATTATGTTTCATAATTTTTATTGTTTTAGAATTTTTATTCCAAAATGGAAAATCATCATACATATATTAGTGAAGCCATATGCATTTTTTGCTAGACTTTTTCATGTTTGGTATGTCAGCTATGAATTTTTTGAAATTCCACCATGACCCTAGTCAATAACGAGGGGTATCATATTATGAATTTCATCCTAAAATTTCTCATATTCTTGTTACTAATTGTATTGACATGAACATATACATTGATGAAATGGGTGGTCTTAAAGCCTAGTAAAGGAAGGAATAATATAAAATGAATATGAGTTATGAATCAATAGTAAAAGGGTGATATTAATAATATTAATCAAATAATAATGTATTTTAATCATGTGATAATGAATGGAATGTGGAATATTCCTAATAATTAAACCCCCAAACATAGTGATTAAATGGCACACATAATATGTTAAAAATTTAATAATCATGTTCACACTAACATATGTTCAAAAACCATAACAAGAAAATTAAAAAGAAAATAGAATCATTTTCAGTTGTAATAAAAATATTGAAATTATATATATATATATATAATTCCTCGATGATTTTGGTGGATATATAAATTTATTCCCACCATTTATATCATAATGTGCTAATAATCTTGCATGACACATGTTAGTTAAACAAATAATGATAACAATCATAAATTCAATTAATTGAACAAAATTTGTTTGAAAAATATATTAAAAATTATTACTTCAATAAATAACCATTAGGATTAGCAAATAAATATGTGATAACTTATATTTCATAAAATATCATCATTATTCAGGGATGAAGAAACATGTCCATTGGAGCCAATAACACGTTTTAGAAAATGATATCTCCGTAAAAGTTGTTTTTATTTACAATAGAAATCATTTTGATAAGTTATATACATATATTCCCCCAATATTACGAGATAAATAATAATTATAGAACATTTTAAAGGCATTAGATATGAATATGTATAGAAAATAAATATAAAGAGAACATTATAGAAAAATAAATAGTTCTGTTTGAGAAATCCCCTTACTATATAGCCTCAATTATCTCCTAACCTTTTTATTCCTATATGATAATAATATGATATTTATAAAATTAAAAAAAAATTAATTAATGATAATTTCTTCCAATAATAGTCATTTATTATATTGGGATTTTATTTTTTAATTATTTCTATTAATATTTTAATTTTTTGAAATTATATTTTAATTAAAATTTCCAATATATTTTCAATCATGTGATATTTTTTTATTACAACTAATTATTTATTGAAATTAAATATATAATATTATAAATACATATATTTATATATATATATATATATTATAAAATTTTTATTATAACAAACTATAATGTTTTAGATGTGTTTTGAGTTGTAAAAATTCTTATATGCGATTTACATACAGATAATTAGACATTATCAAATGAACAGGAGAGAGATGCATAACATATACATTTATTGTAAATAAATTATTAGTAAGTGGTTAATATCATTAATATATTTTAATTTTTCTACTTATTAAATATAATAGGTCTTGGTATGATAATAAAATATTGAATGACGAAGCAGAAAAATGAATGAAAAATATGAATGAATCATTCTAATTTCTTGTGGTTTTTTCTTTTTTTATAACCCATAACTCGTTGATATATAGATTATTATGAGAAAAAACATGAAAAATGAATTTTAAGGTGATCATGAGGTATAATTTGGATATTTTTTGGATTTTAGATGTTTAAGTTATGTGATTTTCAATGGGTGACAATGAGTCTATTAATACTTTTTGAGAGGGGAATTTTGTACTAAAAATATAAAAAAATATTCATAGAAAACCATGTAATGTCGATATCTATGACCATAATATTTATAAATTATTAAAAATATATTTTATGACTTATAAGCCCTTTATAATGATAATTTATTAGTGTATTATAAAGGAATGTGAACAAAAATGAATTGTGGATTTATTTAATGGAATACATTATAATTAAGACTATTGAAAACATTTTTTAGTTTTAGGATAATAAATTCATGATTTTTTATCAAATTGAAATGTTTTTGGTCGATCAATGAATTAAATAATCAATTGTGTCAATATTACATATTGAATTATAAAATTTAAAACAAGTCATTTGTGCTAGAATTGTATTTTTACTATTCACCTAAAGATAAAAAAATTCAGTATATAAAAACCATATTTATAAAAATTTTATGTTTTTCTACTAAAAATGAAAAAAAAATTAACAAATAATATTATTTTATAGATAATTTTATTTTTTTATGTAGAAATTGATTTTTTTGAAACATAAAAATACTTTTTACTGAAATCATGTGCTAATAATTTATTTTAGATATTAATCATGATGCATAATTTATATCCTAAAAATATTAATGTTGGAATAAATTAAATTTTTATTTAAATTTATCATCTTTTATTTTATTATTTTTATGTAAATTTACCATTCCAATTATAATGTTACTATTTTTTATTGAAATTTACCCTTCCTAACTATCAGTTTAATATTTATAATATTCATATTACTATTACCATGATCATATTAACTCCAAAAATACCACTTAGTTCTATCATTCATTATACACCTCAATTCAACTTTGATATTTATTTTTTATTTCTAAAATTTTGATTAGATTAATCATGTTATTTATCATTTTTATAGTGTTGTTCGCGAGTGTGATAATACATGAAGATCAATGTGATATACATCTTAAAATAATTCTAATTAAATAAAATTTTATAAAAATATTATTTTCTAATAATTTAATGAGTTACTTAATTTATTTAATTTTAATTATTACAATTAAATAAATATAGTTTTTTTATTTTTATTATTTTCAGAATTATATTATACAATACAATTTGTATAATTATAAGAATAGTAATTTATCCATTAAGAAAAGTGAGTATATGTATATATATAACTATGGGATGTTATAATCTAGTCCCCAATTATCATAAAGATGTGCCATTACCAGTATCCACCCAAAAAGGTGATCCTCCAACTCTAGTTATAAATAATGATAGTTTAGACATTTGGATTCCAAATGAGCACCTATGCAATGGGTATTTTTTAGGGTAACACATTGAGAAACACATTCCAAAATTGAAATATTAATTTATATGAAATTCAATTAATTATAATTCCTTAATCACATTTATATTTTTCATTGTCCACAAGTATTATTTTGTGTTAACCTTTCATGATGTTGGGGCTTGATTGAGTATAGGCGAAAAAAAGGGTTTGATTCTTCCAGAAACTAAATTATGATGAATTGAACCTTTTTATCGATGATAAGGACGTCATTTTTTTCAATGAAATACATCTTATCATACTTAAATATCATTAATTTATCTTGAAATGCAGTGATATATAGGAGAATCTGCATCTACATATCTTTCTTATAATTACCCATCTTGAGAAAAAAATTAAATGGTGGTAGGATCCAGTTCTGTACTGGGCCACTAGCACATTTCCCGATATACAAAATGATACTGATTTGTATTGAAAATGTTCATTTGTTATAGTTGGTACACTATCCCTACTAGATCTATAATTAATAAAAGGAAATTAGTATAAAATAATTGTATTAGAATATAATAACAACTGAAAAACAATAAAAAAAATACAAAAATATTCACCCTGGGACATGCTATGATGAACAACAGCTTATATAAATTTGTAATACATAAACATGAAGAATGCTATTAATGCATTATCTAAGGGATATTTCAATGATCATCCTGAGCATCAATTTAGTCATATGCTCTTAAGCTTCCATAAATTTAAGGAACGAGCCATAGGATATTTCTCAATGATTGACCTACGAAAATTATGTTTTACCATGTATGACTTACAAAACCAAACCTTTAGTGATATATTAAATGTGTCCCACAAATAATGGATTCTATAATATTCCATTCTCTGAATATAACCTATAACAGTGAGCATGTACTGCTGGAAAAAATTGTTAATAATGACGTGATGCAATACAATCTCTTAATATATGATGTAATAAGAATTTTATAAATAATGAAAAATTGTATAAAAAATTCTAAATCCTCTATGACATGTGATATGTTTATAAATTACCCAAACTATACGAGCCAGGAACCAGGGCCATTGAACAATTCCCCTCTTCAATTCCAATGAGCCCATCCATTTAAATCTCATTATAATATTGGCCTATATGGGACATGACCCAAGACCTTCATCTAATGCGTCTTCATCAATTTCATGGATATCATCTGTTGGAATATATGGATATACATTAGTGGATTCTAAGGATTAAATCCACAGCGGTCTAAGAATGGTGGGTATAAGGTTAGAATTTAAGGCTTCCAATATAATATGCCATTGGTGCCATACCATGATGTCGTTTCCATACCACAATGTTGGAGAAAAACCATGATATCTTATTTATACCTCAATGTCGATTCAATAATTAATAATATGTCATAAAATATATCATACATGGGGTTAAAATGTCCATGTTTGTGTTCATGCCTTTGAGAAAAATTAATTCATCAAGATTAATTTATTTATCAATTCCTTTACATGTGATAAAAAAGTGATAAAAGTTTGTGTTCATGCACTTTCATCATTTAAATTCACCACATTGATTACAATAGTCAATTCATAAAAAAATAGAAAAATTAGGTTCCATGATTGTTCTAATCCACCTTTAATCACGTATTTATAAACATCATTTTCCAAGAAATCAACCATCAGTTTTACAAATTCAATTTCATGGGTTAGTTTTCATGGTCTAAGAGGTATTAAACTATAAATCTAGATTCCATCCATAAATGGATTCCACTCTTGAATGGAAATCCAATCACACATAAAGAGACTCTATAATCATATTCATAAAAACAGATCACCTTATATGTTGGTTTGAGTTGATTTTTTCCAGATATAATGATTAATTTTGTAATAATTAATATGATTCCATGTGTGAATAAACATAAAACCACACCTTTATCACGTTTATCTAGTCATTCCTTCTGAATAATTAATCTGGCACACCTTAAAAGGTTGTTTGGTTACACTAAATACATGTTTATACTAATTATTGAATATTTTTATACATATGTATCCTTCAAACAAAATTTTATTTAAAGGGCATACTTCATAATTCTACATGGAAATATGATGAATACTTGTAAAGAAATATAAAACCATTTCATCTAATATCATTATAAAATTATTTTTTTTACCATACTATTAAAAACATAAAGGGTGGTATTTTTTCTAATTATTCTCACCATCCTTCACGAGAATTTTAGTGGAACACCATGGGGGTGGTCTACATTTTGGTAACAACATCATACAAAATAAAGGATCATCATAAGGTAAATAAATTATAGTATTTGAAAATATATTTCAAGACTACATAATTTAGGAGAAATGCATAAATAATCTGATGCTATCCACAATAGAATAATACTATAAATAGAATGGAATTTAATTGATAATCCATACCCCACATACCTCATTTGCATTATCCTTAACTCTGCCATTATCATTTATTGATTCAATCCAAAATGAATTAAATTAGAAAAATTATCAAACATCAAACCACGTTCTTAGGAAACATCACATGTCCATGATCAATTAGTGATTCGATACAGAATGAAATTAATCATAAAATAATTGAAAATACAATAAATAGAATAAATGATCTCACATGAAAATAAAATTCAATATATAGAATAAAATAAATATGACAAGTAAATTAATCTATCTACATACCTCTACAATTCCAACACACGTAATGAAATCTAATTAACAATATCAATGATGGAGATAAACCCATTGAAGGGGGGAGAAGTGGAGTTCCCACAAAAGATACCTCCAAGTTAAGTGTGGATTAATAATAAGGAAAATGTTTCTAAATATCAGAGTGGGAAATTATGAATTGTATCCCATTTAATAAGCTACATTTTTTGGCTGACCATGTCCCCACCATGGGGTGCTTCAATCCATTGGGGAACTCACCTCATAGGATTTGTTCATAGTTCGAAAAATGATGAACAACATGTGCGGCTATAATCTATAGTGTTATATAGACCCAATGAAAGGCTGTGTGTCAAAGGAATCAAAGTTTGAGAATCTTAAAGACACAACTTATAGGGTCCCTTTGTTTCTACTAGGGGTTGAAAATGTTTATAATTCATCATCCCCCAATACATTCAATTAGAAGCAATTTGTTCTTGGAGTCCGACACACCCAAAAATCATTCAAAACATAGAGAAACCTCTTCTATCCTAATCCTCATCCAAATAAATATATTTTACATTTATTAAATATTTATATTCATATATATAGATAATATTGTATTTTTCCTATCAACTAAACTATATTAGAAAATTTACATGAAAATCTCAATCATTCCATAGCATGAGTCCTTACAACCTCCCAATATTTGAAATTATTATCCATGTGAATACAATGGAAATATTGAAAAAACACATGAACTAATAGATCCCTGATGATTAATTCCAATGGTTTTGTTTAATTTCAAAATGTCCAATGCACCTGCAATAACTATTTTAAACCTACAGTTTGTTAGATGAAAAACTCTTGCAAATAATCAAAAACCAAATCAAAAAACATAAACATTTCTAACATGATCTCATTGAAATCAAGATAAAAACACTTCATTTTAAATGTTTTAATCAAGCTGATGGTGCTCCCACCATATGATACTGATTTCTCACATTCAATTATGAGCCACAGATCTCTTACAACTTAATTTTCCTATTTAATAATTCCATTAGTATCCCGATGACACTGCACACATATATATCAAATTAAAAGGGAGATAAAATTCCAATCAATATAAAAAATTCATTTTTACGAGATTTCAATTTAAAATCATATACTCACCCATTACGTTATAAATGTTTCATACTGATGGCATGCCCTTTGTGATTCTTCAAAAAAACATTGTACTATTTGGTATAATTCCATTTGAACAACCTTTGGATGACTATTTAAATAAAGATCGATTCAACCCGTTAATGATTCACAAAGACCAAATTTAAATTCCTTCAACCACATCCCACTAATATCATTTCGTACTTGAACAACGAATTCTATAAACAATTTTTTTGATATCATTTGGCCTTAAAATTATATATTCAATAACTATTGTTGCGGTAAAACACAATCACTCAATCATTCACTATCTAGAATACATAGATCTTTATATTCTATCTATCAAAAATACTACACCATAAGTCTATGATCACCTCAGTATCCACATAAAAGGTCCACTGGCCAAGACCCAAGGTGGAATCTCACCATGTTGCCATGTTAATCAATCAGAGGATGTTTCTAAGTATATCCATTTTATTCATAATGGGAAATCCAAGTTTTATATATTTTAGTAAAGCCTATACTAAGATCCAGGATAGTGAGAAATGTTAAAAATAAAACTACTAGTAGATCGCCTATAATTTACCATGAAACATAGAAATATATTATCTATTTATCAAATGAAGTATGTGAGAAGAAATTGGTCATCAGGAAACTTGTCTCATGATATCATGACCCTTATCTCATGAGGGTCACCCACCGGTAACAAATGTCCTTCTCCCCACCCTAGAAATTTGTTTTTTATCACTCTAATAATAATTGAACATGATCAGCCTAAATCATACCATGTCCCTCTCAAACATAAAAATTAGCATGGATTACAACCCTATCGTATCATGTAATAACGTAAACATCAACTATCACATATTCTTGCGTCCTCGGAATGGTTCACATGGAGTTTCATTATTTCTCATGTAATAACAAGGGTCACCACCCAAATATGGTCAATGGGGTACTATACACCATATTTTATTTTTTAAACCGCGATATGAGTGAAACTCCCTTAGATACCCTCCTTTATCAATATAATATGGATCATTAGAGATATCAATTTATAGTTGTAACTCTAAGAATAATATAGATGATTCCATGATAATGGGAATGATAAAATCTAGATAATGAGTACAAAAAGAGTCTATCATTATGAATGTATATCTCCCTCCAATACACCCTAGATTCAAATAGGTTAGTCTTATGATTTTCCAACATCTAACACCACTTCTACTGACAATTCATGTCATACATATCTCTGGGGTGAATCATATCACAAAACCATATTTATTTCTAAATGATCATTTATCAAAATTAACATTATTTAATTAACCCCTATGGTTTGGGTCACTATGACCACAAGTATTACATTTTTTTAAACCATCTTTCCTCCTCATGCACCGATATATTCACTGATGTTCAATTTTAAATAGTTATCTCATTAAGAAAGTGCAAACTAACAAAGCATTCACAATAGTTGTAATATCATGTAACACTAGGTTAAAAACATGAATCACTCTCCCATGATTTCTCCCTAAAAAAGGTTAGGATTCCCAAGAAAAACTAAAAAATAGTTTCTAACATGCCAAGATATCCATTGGATTCTCTTCTTCAAAATCAAGAACCAACCTATTCCATGATTTATCAAACTATTTCATGGCCTAAAGTGTCATTATAGAAAACTGAAGAGCCTACAATAAAGCACTAGCCAACATAGTTCTGAACCCGAATGATAATACTCATTGAATCCGTTTTTGATATCCATGAACCATATGTATTTCCTTGAAAATCCTTCATTACTATTCCTATAACACCAAACCTAAGAAAAAGCCAAGAATAATTCTAGAAAATATCATAAAATAAATACTATTTCCATTATGGGGAATTTAATCTAGAGCCCGACCTATGTCTAAGACATCCATACAGCAAACTAAATGATTACCATCATGGTTTGAAGAACAATGTTATGTGAATCTATCTTCATCCACCGATCTATCTGCTATTTACCTCAAAAGTCATATCCCTCATGAGGTATTTGATCATACATCATCAAACTCACTTGAGATCATATTAAAAAGATATAAAAATATAGATAAATGATATATGTTACCCAAATAGGGTTACCTAGTCACTGTATGTTGTTTAAAGTGATGAAATTCATTGGTTTTTTTCATTGAGTGATACCCCCTTGAGTTCCACCTTACTAGAAAACCGAACATATATCTCAATGTGTCATTTTAATGTAACATGAAGTCCTTCCTTAATGAAATTGTAAGACATATGGGTCAAATAGTGCAAATAATCAAAGATCCAAATTATACCTGTTTACTATCTCCAAGGGAACAACCAAAATAAGATAACCCATATTAAAGCATAAATCATAAACAATAAAACTATTTTCATAATTTAAATGTCAAAAGTATCTACCTTATATCATTTAGTTTCATGAAACTAAATGAAAGGATCCACGATAGGCAAACGACCAATGATCATACTCATGTTCCAAGAATATCTCAAGATAAACTAATGATAGCCCATACAAAAGGGTTAAAACAATTGAAAACATATTATGTTTTAATTATATGAAATTTATCTACTTATAATTTCTTAAAAAATTAAATGAAGCTAACACATCTATTTTATAAATTAACTATTTTAAATGAAATTATTCTAATCACTCCACTTAGCTGACTCTTTACAAAATTTAGAATATTATAATGAAATATCCTAATAAACCCATTTAATTTATTATTAATGTTGAAAAAATTAAGCTACATTAATTAAAATTATAATCATTTTCTATATAAGAAAACTATGGTTTAGTATTAATTGAAATTTCCAGTTACTAATGCCTCATAATAATAAATATCAGAAGATGAATAATTATATTTTATGAATTAAATGGGGATTTTAATGTAGGATACCAGAATATATTTTAAAATAATTTCATATAAATGGATACTAAAACGTTAAATAGACATCCCATTAGAATAAACATACTAACACTCAGTTGAATACCAAAAAATATAATGAATAAGGTGACCTATGAGGGTACCATATATCCAATTTGGGTCCATTTATGTGAAAAGAAATATATTTTGGTTGACTAAATAGTAATTACACCCTTCATGGTTTCTTAATATAATAATATTTTCCCAACTTCACTAATTGGGTCATGTTGTGAATTTTGGAATTTACTCATATAAGTCATCAGGCCCAAGTAATAGTGGAACAATTCTTTATAATATATAATTTATTGAATCATTTAAAATTATCATTTCTTATCAAAAGTAAAATCCGAATTTTATAAATAAATTAGGGTTCATATTTATACATTTGCATTCCCATGTTATATAGGTATAGCCTTCAGTAGTTAGCATTCCTATCCATGTATCTGTAACCAAATTTTTACTTCCATCATAATATTACAAGATGATATATATTTGTTTGATTACATCGGTTTTCCATGTAAATTTATAAATTCTCATACACTTTATAAATTGATATTAATAATACATTAATCAAAATCACTAATTATTTATCCCACTAAACTAATGATATTTGACTTAAACATGTCATAATTGGTTAATTATGTTATTACCATCATTATACATGGGGAAACCATTTAGGATTATGAAAAAAATAAGAATAACAAATCATATATCATAGATATGATAAAAAAAAATGTAAATATACTACATATTATGGGAATATAGATAAACATAATATTAACCACCCTTGCAGGGAATATAGAGAAGAATGATAAATAATCATAAGAACATGGTATACAGAAAAGTATCAATGAATCTTTTAATGAAAGCTGAATGTAATTTAATATTATTGTATTTGTGAATCTATAAATTCCTACAATGATTCATGAACACACAATCATCACTTTCCAAACAAGTATAAGATGAAAATTTCATCAATCAAGAAATCAATATCTAATAGAAGTACAACATTCAACCAGGGTAAAATAATAATTAACCATTCATGAATCTCAACCATTGAATTGAGATCAATCCCTAATGTGAGGGTTGTACATATCCTAACACTGTCTATTTACTGTGTTCCATCACAATCCCTGAATTTTATCTACCATACCAAAATATAAGCAAAATGAAAAAGGAAGTCTCAAAAATATCTTTTATTGTCCCAACACAGGATCCACAGAGAATTTTTCCCACTAATGATTCTCCAATAGGTCTCAAGCATATATTCCTACATTCTAGAGGCTACCAACTTGAAGTGTTCCTATAGTAGGTTTGGTGGGGAGACAATTCACTTTTCTTCACAAATTAATAGAACTAATGAATTAAAAATTAATGTCATACTAATATAATAATAAATGAAAATAAAAAATAAATTAATATGTAATCATGAAAGGATTTTAAATAATTTACAAAAATAAACATCTGTTAGGTTATACATAAACATGCTCATAAAAATGAAGAAAATTTTATGAAGGATATCACTATGAGAATCCTGACCAATGATTAAATAATGTTCTCTTATGCTCACATGTTTGTGCAGAATAGTACATGGAATAATTCAAGATCAAGGACCTGCAACCATGAGGTATGTTTTGGTTACAATCAATAAATAATAATGGGTTCAAGATATTCACATTAGGAAACAAAAAATAAGGTCTTTTACAATATAGTATTTTCATATATTTTGTAATATAGTGCATGAGTAAAACGAATAATTTTTCATTGATAATGTGATTGAATCTAATATGTATATATATTTTGCAACAATAAATCTGTAAATGATGAAAATTCAACTGAAATATAATGAATAATCTATGTGCTACAATGAGTGTATCATGTATCAAAAATATGAGAGATATGATATTAATACACTAACCAAGGCATCCTCTTCTAGTCTATAATTCTCATCCATTGAAAAATAAGTACATTATAGACTTACATGGTCTATGTCCCAAGATGTTTGAATAGGTAATCCTCATAAAGACCATTGATATCATACATAGAATACATGGATTATACATTTGAGGATCCCATGGATTAAATCCAATGTGTTCCATAAAATCCAAAACTAGGATTATAATATGAGGAATCTAATATAAGAAGTCATTAGTGTAATGTTATGAAGTTGGTTCCATACTATGATGTCATTTACACATAACAAGTTTAGTCCCATACTATGTATCCATCAGTAACCACTTTATAAAAGGGATTCAATGGTCCATTTTATTATCCATTCCTTTTAAAACATTCTATTATTTATATTCATTTATTTTATCAATTCTCTTATATGTGATATGTGAATAAGGAAATGTTATTGTTCATGGAATTTTATTATTTAAATTCATGAGATTGACTCCATTTTTTAATTAATTTACTAATGAAAAATGAGGGTCACTATTAGTGTCCATTCAACCATTCAAACCATTTAAAATAATATAATAATAAAATTGAACATCCTACTCATCCTTATTTTCCATTTAATATATAAATCAACTTATTCCAATTGGAATTGAATATTCAAATCCAAATTCAATTAAAATTTGGATTGAACTTATGTGTTGATAGATCATCAAAAAAAGGGTTTGTATAATAATAATAATTTAAATAATCACACATAAATGGGTGACATTAGTTGAGGTAGATGACCTATAATTATTACTCTATTTTTATCTAATAAGTTAAGATGTGTGATAATACATTACATATCCCCCTTTTCATGTTAACCCATTCATTATTTCTAAATATTTTTTCTATAAAAAATTAGAAGGCTATTTGGATGAACATAAAACATGGACATAATATTCACCTAATTATGTTAGTATTACCTCGAATTCCTACTACTTTTTTCCATGGTTATAAATCATAATTTAACATGGTCTATTGATAGATACTAGGCCATAAATATTTTAGTCATTTCATTTAAAACCATTAGATGATTCTTTTTTTAGTTATCAAGAATGGAAAAAATAGTATGTATTGGCTAACAAAGAAGATTCATCGTAAAATGATTTTGATTGAAACACCCATGGTTTTTTTACATAGAGGCCTTAACATATTACAACATCATGTAGAATCATGATGCACTTAATCATATACTATAAGATTTAATTTTATGGACACAAAATAAAGGGGAAACTATTAGATATTCCATAATATAGAAGAATATAAATAATATATAAAACAAGGAGACATTAAAAGAAATCCACATACCACCTACTACATGCATATGAATATTCACCCAAATATTATAGAATATTAATTCAATCAAAAAATAGAATAAACATAGCAATAATAAAACAACATATAAATGTTTAAATGATCTTCAATGGAAATAAAGTTCCATATAGAGTAGAAAAAACAATTGCTTTTTGTGTAGTAATATAATTACCTTTATTAATTTTCTACTACAAAAAAATATAATTTGGGGGAAGAAGAGATGAGATCAACCCATGGAAAATGGTGTAAAATGAGAGCATGTTTTGAGGATCCCATGGTGAATGGGGCAGAAAATGGGTTAGATACAGTTTACGGACAGGATGGGAAAATTTTTATTTTTACCTTTTAATTATCCACATGTTTTGGATACAATTTTTGGATAATATTATGCCAAAAGTGTGGTTCTACTACTCAGTGATCCAAATAAATAGAATGACTATTATGTAGTTAGAAAATCATTTATATCCCACATAGTCCACCTATACTCTTTTATACAAACCACTCACATTGTTGTGTGGCCTTGTGTAAATTGAATAAAAAATGTGTGACACCCGTAGTAGTGCCACAATAATTTTCATAAAGAGCGGTATTGTTTCTATCATATCATGCTCTAATTCCTAGATTTTAAAAAAAAATATGTTTTTGGAGCCTGAAACTCTTGAAAATTATCGTAACACCCGAGAAACCTCTCATCGCATAATCCATGTAGAAAAACTACTATTTTAGGTTTTATAACTCTCATTATTACATTCCAAGTCTCCAATTGTAATTTATACTATCAACCAAAATAAAATTTCAAATTATATTGAAATATCGAACTGATGTAAAATATGGGAAACCACATTTCAATATGATTACTTAACATCATATAGTAATTAGTGGTGAGTTCCATGATACGTGCATATATGATAATTAAATCTTCACCATAATATAGATTCTATATATTTTAGATGTCAAATAAACTCTTTGGAATTTGAATAGTTGGTTTTTAATTTATTTGACCCCTAAGGACTCCCCTTCAATGATAACATAATAATATGTGTCTTGAATAGAATTCATACACCTTGAGATATTTCAATATGTTACCGAATTTATAGAGAGGCTTTTCTAATTATATTTATCTCTCTTAGTTGAACCAAAATTCTTAATGATGATTTTAATTTTTTTTATTAATTTCATTTTTAATACTCATAATGATGATTTTGGTCACTCTAATAAGTAATAAAATATATAATGGAATTATTGGTTATACTATTATTCTAATTATTAGTATACCCTAAAAATATAATTAAATTTTTTTATTTCTAATGACAATGGTAATTATTATACCTCAACTATCAAAATGGAAATTACATATTATAAATATAGATAGTGATGATCAAAGATAATCCCTTGAGAAACATATTCTTGGAATACAAATACAATTTGTACTCATCTTTTAGTTACTTCTCAAGAAACTAATAGAAATATTTGAATACATTTTATAATGTACTATATGTTTCTCACTAATAGTATAATATATATTCATTAACTATATGAAACATAAGATATATTTATTCTATTCGTTAAGGGAAATGTAATGTTATATACAAAAAAATATAAATAATCCACTCAGTGGTTTGTATCATACTTTTAAGGGAATTAAAAATCAATTTGAGAAAGCAAGATGTTGGTTTAAACTATGTCAACCCTATGAAATTTAAAATGAAGATGGAAAATTCATGTAACATAGAAAAAATCAGCTGGTGGATGTAAAAAATTGTAACCTCATTCAAATATGCATGATTTATTTTCCTTCTCCAATCCCCACCTCTACCACCTTACCCACAACTCTCAAGCCAATGGATCAGACAAAATCTTCTCATTTTATCTCTCCCCATCCCTCTCTTCATCATATAATCCATCCCTTATGCAGAAATCTCTTCAAGAAACCCTTTTGGTCCAGAACTAGGGGAGTTACTCGATTTAAAGGTAAATTCTTCTCTAATGTTCTTTTGTTTTATTTTTCTTATCCGACCCCCAAAACTATTTTTATTCCTTTATTATGTAACAACACTAGTATCTTAAATATACTAGGATGTTATTATTATATTTAATCTATCTTCACTTACACACACCTCCGTCTAATGGTTAAAGAACATACTGTTTCTGTGGATGGTGAATTACTGCCTAACAAAACAATGATCATCCTACCTTCTCCTACAACCTCTCATAGTGGCCATTGTGATGGAACTATATTTATTTATGATATATATTTTTTTTTATTTCCTCTCTATGTTTCTTTAAATTACATTTAAAACATATCATTATTCTTTTCATATTGTGAAAATGTGATAATTTCATTTGAGGAAGTGTGGACTACTGCCCCCTCAAGTAATGTGACTCGTTCATGAAATAAATGGAATGTATAAAGAATTAAATTAATCAAAAAATGTGACCTATATAACATATATATTATAAAATAATTATAATATATATATATCTCTCATTTAGTTTTAATTCCATTAACGTGACAAAGAAATGAAAGTAGCGTTAATGCATACGTACGACCAACCGTCTCCATGAACGGTGCCTTTCATTTTCTATCTCCAAATGATATGGAACAGAATAAAATGAATATATACTGGATATATATGATAATTAAATCATTAACACTAATATGGAGATGGTGTAATTATAACTACAAGTACAATTCTTTTCAAACAAGTCCATTTTTTGACTCATGTACCGAACATCGACAAAAATGTCTCATATGAACTCACATAATTAACTAATTATTATATAATTATAATATGTTTAATGAATTGAATAATAAACTTTAAAGTATTTCCTTAAGAAATTATTCATTGACCAATGTTTATTAGTCAGGAATATAAAGAAATAAAAAAGACAAGTCAGACTTGAGGTAAGGGATCCTACCTCTATCATTATTTTTATGTACTCTCTTTTATGTCATTTCTTTTAAGCTCATCTTTCTTATGTTTGGGTTTGATATTTTATATTACTAATTATGTAATTTTTATGTTAATATTATGAGAGACACTATTTGATCTCATAAATCCAATTTTGGAGGTTTTATGTGGCGCTGTTAGGCATGTGAGTTTTCGTAAGGGATTTATCATCTCACTTTTATTCCCGTGATATTTATGATACATTTGACACCATTTCCCTTGATTGGTGTATGTAATACATATTATTATACTATTTTTGTAATATAATTTCATTTAAGAGTATTTAAATCAATTTTGTATAGTCCTTCCTTCATGGGGTGTACGTTTCAAAAGTTACCCAAGTCAGTATGGGAACCTTTCACCCTCCTATTTTTAAAAGACATAATTTTTTTTGTATTTTTAATTACATATTCCAATGTTTGGATATGTTCTTATATATCCTTATTAATTTAATGGTTATGTCCAAGTTATGAGACACCCTTTATCTCTCTCATAAACTCTTTTTCTAAAATTTGATTTGACGTTGTTAGGCTATTGAATTTTTTTAAAGGGAACTTCTTAACCCGATTCCAATTATTTGGGTTAAACCTCTAAATCTTGATTATGTAATGCTATGAATATTTGTTGATGACATCTGATTGTTCTACACTGATTATTCACTTATATTTACTGTATTTATATTTTTCACATATATTTATGTCATTTCATTATCCTTTCTCTAATGGTATGATCCTTGATTGGGATTACATCTCAATTTATTCTTATTGAGACATTTCCTAATGATATGCACTTTGATTCTTTTATAAAGTGTATATACAGCCCCTTTGACTTTCCATATCCATATTATGTCTATACTAATGTCATTTAAATGTTTTTAAAATGGTCTACTTTCATGTGGCTTATAATTTAAATGTTCTAAATGTAAAAGGAATATTTTATTAAAACATTATTTTAAATGGTTTTAATGATTTATTCATTTAAATGATTATCATCAATGTCCATGTTTTAAAAATGGTTTTAATGATTTTTTTATATGGACATGAATGTTTTAAAACCCTTTCAAAAGTTCCAAAGCGGTATGGGACACTTTGATTCTATAATCTCTTTTAAATGTCTTCTTTTAATATTTTCAAAGTATAAAGGTATTTTTCTCTCATAGAGTTTTAATGATTTTATTAGTTGTTTTTATTTATGATAATATCATGATGTGATCTCCAGTGATTGTAATGTGGAAATTTTATATTTCATTTATGCATGTTTTAAGATTTATTATTATGTTATGGTTCTTGGGCAATGTTTATGAAATCGGGTGGTTCAGTGATAAACTAAGGGCAGGTGAGCCCTATATAGCTCTTCAATGCATTAGGTAACACAAAGGAGTTTAACAGTATGTTTTCTCCAGTGAGATTTAATGAATATACTATGATGTGTATTCCAAACGTAACAATGAGGGTTACTTCCTACGTAAGAATGTTATGAGTGCCTCAAGTTACCTTTATGTCTTATGATTTATATGAGTTATACATAAATCATATGATTTCATGAGGTATGTTGAAGTTCTTACATTTTATGAAGAAAGTATGGTTTCATTGATTCTAATGTATACGCAGACTAATATTTTCATTCCATATTTTTATATCCCTTACTATTCTTTTTATGCTCATCCCATGTTTTTGAAGTGTTTTCTACATGACTTAAAGTGGAATACAATCAAGGATGGGATCAAGGAAATGTCATGATGCCTAAAACATGGATCTAGACATGACTCTTTTGTTCAAGAGATTATATTTTGTGAAAAAATGGAAATTGAGTTGATGTGTCTACTGTGTATTCTTTGAGATTTAATAGTTATGTCCTAATTCTCTAAAACTCTAAACTTTAAAAGATCCTCAATGTGAATGATTTATTTAATTCATGATTATGTAATGTTTTAAGGTCGGGTCCTTATAATTATAGTTCTATTGGAGTGAAAAATATATCTTTAATACTCATTATGTGGATAATAATAACATGTTGTGGTGAATATTGACTAATGAAAGAATTAATACATATAATTGATTGATCATCTAGTATTACCTAATGGTGTGAACCATTTGAAGGTAGATAACTTGGTTTATTATATTTTGTTTTTCTGTGTAGTTTTTTACAGGAGATGTGTCTCTCTTGCTAATTTTTTCACTACCTTTTCCCATCAGATGAATAAATTCATTGATCATGGAGCTCTAGTTCCAATTAATGAATCTAATATGGTTTTATCTATAAGAATATTCATTAGATATCAAAGCATTACATGAAATAAATTCCTTTTCTCAGATTTGGGTTCATCTTCATGGACTAAATTGTGTCCTCTAGAATCCGAATATTTTTCATTATTCCATCTTGATAATTAGGACACCTATTCATCTCAATAAGGAAAACAAGAATGTATAGTTTACACATTATGAACGATTATAATAAGAGGTTTATCCCAGTTTATCTATTATAGACAAGATTATGCTTTCAACTCCCACCGATGATATAAATATTGATGTTTTATATGAATGATTTCATATTTTAATAATTATTTTATAGATATTCTACACCCATTTCAATTATGTTGGAGGACATTATCCTATGATAAGTGTGCAGTGAAGGGTCATCTATCAACCCTCTGGTGAAATATGAAAATGATAATGTTTGTTATTGCATCAAATTTCCTTTATCATGGTTGATATGTTCATAAAAATCCATTTTCCAATAAGGATGATATACTCATTTTTGAGAAATGAAATTCTCAGGTAACTAATTTGAAGGGAATGAGGATTCAGCCCAATGAGTATCTGACTATAGCTATTAATGGTACCTCTAATTCTTGGATAGTCTCAATAGAGAAGATTACATCAAATTAGGATCGTGCATCTACTAATTTATTTTTTTTGATAAAGATGGATTTGTGATTGGTGGTCTCAATGTTGTTTCTTCTCATGGGGGGACTATAGAAAATATGACTTAAGGTGTAGCTTCTCGTGTTTGTGAGGATGTCTCAAAGGGGATTTTACCAGATATGGTTGATACTTCCTCTTTGTTGACCAGCATGGGTGAGGATGTAAACGTGGGGGATAAGAAGTACTTCAGAACATGTCCTTGTTTCTACTACTTTCCCAATGAATGTAGATTTAGTGCCATTATGGTTAGGCCATATAATGAGTTGCAGTCAAATACTGGGGATTTTGACTTCATAAATCAATCCAGGATGCCTAGGATAATTTTAATTCATTAATAAATGTTAATTGGAGAAACATATTTTGAGTTGAAATTGATAAATAACAGTGGATATATTTATTAGTCACCACTAAACATATTTCCAGTTATTGGGCTATTTCAATTATGCATTCTCTCACCAAGGGAAAGGAAAAAATGAATGACCTTGATCCTTCAGAATAAAGTCCATAGAAGGATTCCTCCACATTGTAAATGAATGTCTCTACCAGATCCTCCACCAAATCCTAAAAGTCCATTCCCATTATAGAGTAGTAAAGGTCCATTGAAGAAATGATAAAGATTCCCAATAATACTAACTCATAGATAGATAATGGAACTTCTAATGACTCTTATATTGTATATCTAAATGATATTTCCTTTTATGAATCTTAATTCAGTTTTCTAGACTAGGACATGTTCCTTTGTCTGACACCATCAGCTCTCTTGTTATATTTTTTATTTCATTAACAAATGTTCAGGATCGTGTCTTCTGGATAGACCTACCTTGATTATTATTATCCAATATTAAAACTAAATTCTTTATGTGATATAAAGATTTCATGAAAAAAACATTATCATATTATCCTCTCATCCAATGAATTAATTTACTACATTAAACAGTATTTTTTATGGTTTTTGGTTCATTGACATTATCAAAATTGGTCACATTATTATTATTAATGTTCCCTGTCTCCAACCAACATTGTTTTCAAAATTAAATTTTACTCCATTTCTATATTTTCACTTATCAATAATGTCTTCCTATAGAGAAACCGTGATATTTTTTATTATTAATATCGTTCATATTTTTCATTGTCTCTTATCAAGAAGGAGTTTTATTATGCCTTTTTACATAATGTAATTCTAAGAAATTTATTTTCAAATATCTATCCTCTAATAACTTATATCATGGTCAATTTAATATGAATTAATTTATTAAAGATGAGAGAGTGAAACACTGTGATGTATTTTTTTAGAATAAAACAATGTATGATATCATATATTACAAGCAACATTGATCCAAAACAAATCATGAAATATTATTATTTAAATATATCTATATAATGTGGCCATTACAATTTCATGAAAGAAAAATCAATAAATTCTATAAAAAATACATATAAATTTTCTTATTTATTTAAATGTATTGATATATTTTTATTAAATAATCTAATTTTTTTTTAATTTAAATAAAATTTTCAAAAATAAAATTTCATCAAAAACTATTTCTATTAAATTTGGTTTAAAAAAATATAAGGATTGTTTTTAGGGAATTTACAAAATTTATTTCTCATATATAGAATATTTTTTGAATTAAACATATAAAAATTATTATAGTAAGGGGTTTTTCTGGATTTTAATAAATATATAAATATTTCTGAGATTGGTTAAAATATTAATTTTTATAAATCTATTATTCTTTCTTATTGGAAATTCCACATAATATGTTAAATTTGATACTAAATGTATATAATTATCACTTACTTAAATATAGTATTGTTACAAACAAATTAATACATATTTTATGTTATGTTGGTATAAAAAACATTAAGTCATATATGTTTTTGGAAAACTATTTTACATCAAACCATATAAGACAATAATAATATGAATATATATATCTTACATATATTGAATTTACTAAAATTTATTATATATATTTTTTCATCACAATTAATATTATATATTTATTTATTACTTATTTTTTTCATACTTTATATAAATATAGTAAAAATTGATAGAACATTTAATCTACTTAACATGGGTTAAAAAATTGATTAGCCACTATTTATCATATGAAATATTATTTTATGAAGGTATTTAAACCCATATCAATGTATTCTATATATATATATATATATATATATATATATATATCTGTGTGTCTGTGTGTGTTTATTTAAGGGACACATTTCCCTGAAAGCAACAAATATAATATTTTCATTACAGAGAAATTTATTATATCCCAATATAAACATTAAAATAATCTATTGGATTAACATAAGATATTTTTTTTGAATAAATATTAATTTATTTTAGAATAATGTATTTATTTTAATTATTTTAATTTACATCTAATTTTTATTAAAAATAGAATTTTTATAAAATATTATTCTAAAATGACACTGCATTCATTTACTAAATTGAAAAATAAGACATATAATATATTAGAAATATTAAAAGTAATTTAAAGTTAATGAAATATTATGATTAACATATTATTAATCTTAATATAACATGTTATATGTGTTTTATAGGACTAATTTCAAATTCTAGTTTCTCATGTTGTTTACAATGTCAAATTAATTGAATGATACCAAAAATGGAAATATTGTTATGTCATAATAAATATAATTTTAATAAATGATTCATATTTTAATTAAATAATATATTCATGCGAGTGATATGTATATGTTTTAAAAATTATTAATGGGACAATTTTTTTATATAAATTATATTGTTCCCTACATATTAAAAACATTATTACATTAGTAATTTTAAAAAATATTTTACACTGGTTGAAATTAAAATTATCACGGTGAAAACATAACCAATAATTCTTTAATTTATATTGGATGATATTATTTAGATTCATAGAAATCCTATATCAGAAAAATATCAATTATAAGACATTTTAATACAAAAATTAATATATATTAATTTAATAGTTTAAGAATTTCCACGTGTACCCCACCCCAATATTATAAAAGGTCACATTTAATCTTATTTTCTACACACATAAATGGTATATTGGATTATACCACTCCTAAAAATAAGTACGTATTCCTCACTATGTCCTATACTATTGGGTTTGATAATAAAATCATAAAATGATCTCTTTTGGAGTTAATCTTGTTTGGATTACCAAAGAGGAGGTGTAGTTTTTAATTAATTGTTTTTTCTTTAGTTATTTCTCTTTATCCTTAAAAAATTATTCAAACATGATCAAATTGAAACAAAAATATTACATATATTGTGATATTTTTGGTTATTTAATGACCTATATCAATCAATATTTCCATTAAATTGGAAATGAAACCATCATTGGTGGGTATAAAAAACTACCGTTATGTGAAGCAATTTAAATCATTCTCCATAAAATCCGCACATTGATTGTTATAATTATGTTTTTATTTAATATATAAGATACTCATGAAATATTTATCAATTTTTAAAACTAATATATTATTTTTTAAAATGATTCATTCGCTGAAAAATGACAAGGTTGCTCAAGCATATATGTCGAAAACCCCCTCCTCGAAGTGAATTGTTATATTTTCATCACCACTAAACATGGATAATATATAAGTATATGTGAAAAAATAATATGATATTTATGATATTATAAATATTATAAAAAAATAATATAACACATACATTATTTCTATAATGATCTATGAAAAATGGGAGCATTGCTCATGTTTATCTATGACATATTGTCTCCATGATTATAATGTAGTTAATTATTCATTACCATAACATATTAATGGTTTCCAAATTCTAATTTATTTAAAAAATTAAAATTATGTTTTAAATATTATTCTTTAGTTGATAAAATAAAATTGACATTGACTATAGTCATCCTACTAATTTCATTTAAGACATAAGAGCCGGATATCGTAAAAAGGTCTAGAATGATCTTAATTGATTATGTAATTGTATATAACACAATATAAAATAAAATAAAATAAAGAATAATCATGAAGAAAAATTATGACAATAAAAATATAATTGAATGAATATATTTGGATGATAAGGAATGTATGTGACATGTTTGACTCATGGTAGTGGGATTTCTTTAAAATAATCCTCTTTTAAAATTTTCCTTTACAAATGTGTGTCATCCATGTCCATATTTTGTAAAATTCTATTAATGGATGGATTTATATGGAATAAATTTATTTATAAAGGCTATTTTATATATCCAATTACATTATTTTAGAATATTTTAAAAACAATAATATTTCAAATTTTATACATAATATATTTAATTTAATTACATAATTTAATAGGAATGTTTTATTTCAACATCAGTGATAACAAATATTATTCCCACCACCATTGATGTTATTTTATATTTTAATTTTATTATAAGACTATATTTTTTCATTTATGAAAAAACCACTTTCCATATGTTATTATTATTTTCAGTATGGTTATTAAGATAAAATGGATATTTCAACATCCAAAAATGATTTCCTATTTGTGGAAATAATTTTTTTTCTCTCCCCGTCAACATGGGGTAGTATAATCTATAACACTAATACTTATTTAATAAACTAAACAAGAACATAGGTTTTATAAAATCGCTCCATAATTTAACTAATTCTTGAGATATATGTTATTTATCATTCCATTGGGATAATAGATCAATATGTTTTACAAATATATTTAAATCAGAAAAATTTTATTGGTAAGATATTTTTATGAAGTTTAATTTATAATGTTCATTAATTGTAGTTATTCATAGTTTAGTAACTAATACAACCTTATGTAATCATTAAAATTATATAAATTTAATATTTATTTATTAAATACCAATCATGAAAGATATATGTAAGGCAGTGATGAAAAACTAAATATATAATTTGTCGTCATTTTAAGCTAAAAATATTATGAGAGAAATTATCATTTGATAGTTGATGGGAAGGAGGTGAATAGTAGATATTAAACAAATATTAAATCAATTAATAATAATAATTATACTTTTAAAATTATTTTATGTTGTTTAAAATACATTTTTTAGAGGAGTATGAAGTCAAAATCATGAATAGAATTAGTTAAAAATATTTATTTCTTTTTATGATTTACTCATTTTTCCACTCCACAAGGCTTTATATACTATCCTTTTAATGATACCTGAAACTCTAAGACATGTTCGAAAATATTGGGGAGGTGGTATGTAATTTTTTAGTGATCTATGTTGTTTTAGGTGTGATGCGTTGGGTGGAGGTGAACGGTTCCTTTTATAAATTAGAGGGATACATTTGGTTGATATATGATTATCAATAAAAAAGATACATTATTTAAGGAAAGTGGATACAATATTGATCGTTATAGATTAAAATATTTGATAATGTAATAGAATCAAGCATCCACAAATTTAAATAGGATGTTTTAGGATATTTAGAGACTTTAACTCTTTATTCAAAATATCTACCTCATTTTAACATTTTTTCTGGTGAATAATATTTACCAAGGTAATTTATACTTAAAAAAATGAAATTGATGTTTTTAACTAATTTGGACATTGCGATTCAATATATTTACTCTAATTTACATGATTAAATTTTGGAATGTGATATAAATATATTTATACATAATAATTAATAATTTAGAAAATACAATTACTAAAATTTATAAAGTGAATTTTTATTTTTCTTTTCATGTTAATTTTTTTAATGACCATTAATTAGTGTATATACATTTTATCAAAAAATATAATGAAATTATTTTTTCAAAGGTGACTAGTTTATTATATTAAGATAAAATTAAATAATATATAAATAAGTTTAATCAATTTATATTATATTTTATTAACACTAATTGAAACAAATCACTTATCATTTGTTATTTATCATTTCAAAAATATATTTATTCAATAAATTTATATTATATACAATTAAATTATTCATCATAATAAAAAAATAATATTAACATTCCACCATAATTTGATTGTCTAGACTAAGAAAATACTATAAAAATAAAAAATATAGAGTTTTATAAATTACGTGGAGAAAGAGTCCCTCACTCATCTCCAGAATGCACTAATACTTGTTGAATACATTTATCCCAACTTCCATGTTGTATAAAGCATCAATAGCTCATTTATGTAACACCCAAAGATTTTGCGGAAAATATTATTTTTTTCATTAATGTCTTGTGTTATAGGCTACACCAAAAGGAGCTTGCACAACACGCATCTCTGACTTGGCATGAATTACACGCAATCACGACCTTCCATGATAGCGTGTGTTGTACACAATACCGAGTTTCACTAAACAACGATATGTTATATAAACTAGCCGTTATGAATAGTAATACCCACTTATTGAAATTTTATAAATTTTAACTTTCAAAATGGACTTCATTTTTGGATTCGTAATATCGAAATTAGCTTAGGGTGAAATTTTGGAAATTTTTGGATAACTTTCATATTTTGATGAAATGTGAAAATTACTAAATTTTAATTAAAAACAACTTTTTCAATTGAAATAATTAATAGTGATAAATTATAAAATATAGTGGTTTTAAATTATATTTAGAATATATTTTTACAATTTAATGCAATGTTGTTCATTGGATGTAATTTCTCATTTAAACCGGACATAAACAAGTGTCAATCTTTTGATAGTTATTATCTCTTAAGAACACGTTATTTGTTTTGACGATGGGAATTAATTTTTAAATTACTTAATGAAACTGATATGTTTTGAATTTGGTAAAAAAGACATCATTTTTGAGTTCATAATATCAAATATATCTTAGGATTAATTTTTGATATTTTTCTGAAACTTTCATTTTTTGATGAATAGTGAAACAACTAAGTGGTAGTTCAAAAATGAATTTTTCATAAAACATAATTTTACCTCTTCTGTGAGTAGTATTTCTAAAATCCGAGAGACAAGGTTGATGTCAGTAAGTAAAATGTTGTTCAATGAGATGAAAATAATTTTTGGTGAATAGTAACTATTTAATTTTTTTAGCACAGTTAAAAGTAAATAGGGTAATTAAGGGTAAAAATGATATTATTATTACCCTAAAACATGTACTAATTATGTTGGATAAGTGTAATTCGACCAAAAACAACCTTATTAATAAAATACGACCATTTAGGCCCACATGGATTAGATTATGACATTTATTATTATTTAATTCAAAGAAGAGTTAAAAGAGTTGAAATCAAAGTTTATTTACTAAAACATTTTTAATATAGGGTAATGAATAAGATAAATTCAACTATAAATATTCATTAGAAAGAAAAAAATATTTGATATAGAGTGATATTTTATTTTTAATTTTTAGACATTAAATAATTTAATTAATTTATGACACAAAGATGATGCAATAATTATCTTAGTAATGAAATATTGACATAATTGATGTTATAAATACGCAAATTAATGTAATTTGAGACTTTTTATGAATTTAAATAATTATCTAGGTTAATATTAAATGTTATTATTGAGTTAATTAACTTTTTTAGAACTAAT
This sequence comes from Viscum album, assembly GCA_963277665.1. Classification (NCBI taxonomy): domain Eukaryota; kingdom Viridiplantae; phylum Streptophyta; class Magnoliopsida; order Santalales; family Viscaceae; genus Viscum; species Viscum album. The sequence continues at coordinate 2,063,528,711 of OY728140.1, forward strand.
CATTCTGTTATGAGTTTCACAAAAATCAATTACTAAATAGTGTCAAAATTGACATAAAATAGTTTTTAAAACAAATATTATATTATTGATTGTTATTTTATTCCTAAAAATATAAGGTTTGGAGAAATTACTTAGATAGGTTTATATATATTAATAATAAACAACTTGGGGTTCGTTTGTCTTGTTATAGTATGTTTATTAACCTTATAGTGTAAGAATAGAAAAAGACACGGTAAAAGTAAAATTATCTAACTTAAAGTTAAAACTAAATGATAAGGTTAAAATAGTAGAGTAAACTTGTCCAAATTCTATTAGATGAGATTATTTCGACCCATACCCACCATAACATCGAAATAAATCAATTTGGAGCTATTTAAAAGCCAATATGGCTTTATAATAAAATAATATTTTTAGTTTTTCCAAAGGTACCCCTCTCCTCCCTTATTAAAGGGAACCTCCCCCCTCTCTTCCTCACACCTCTTTGAGCCTTCATGATCGGCCAAACCCTGCCAAATTCTCTTATCCTCTTCCCTAGAAACATCCTAGAGGTCCTAGTATTCTTCAAAGAACAATTTTTGTGCCCTAAGAGGAGGACTCAAAGAGGCGCTTCAAAGAAGAGGTAATGTCTATTACCGATTCTTTCAACTTTATTTCTTCTTCCACTACTTCTTCTTATGTTGTTTCATTATGAAGCAATAACATAAGTGTCACTCATATACTTATATGTCATTATAAGTATTAAACAACCATATTTCATCATCTATCTATGCTACGGAAAACTAAATTCACCGCGCGTGCGTACGTACGGAATACCGTCACCACGCTGTGGTGTAATCTATTTTCCACCACCACCTTACTTGGATGGGTATAATGGTGTAAATAATAACTATATATGATTATTTTAAATTGATATTGATTCTGAAATTGTATACATCCACACCAATACAATTCTATGATCATGAGAACGATATCATCACTCGTTCGTACGTACGGACTACCGTCTCCACGACGCGATGAGATTCATTCTCCATGTTAACCATTCATGAATGATTATAAAGTATATATAATAAGTAATCATGAAATATATGAGATAATAATGATACAGGATTTATGTGTGTATATATATATATGTCATCTACTTAATTCAATTCAACTCAATAAGGAAACGAAAACAGCGTTCATGCGTACGTACGGCCTACCGTCTCCATGAATGGTGTATTTCTTTCCATTTTCTGATCTATTATATATATTTATATTATGAATATATATTATATATAAATCATGTTTTATATTCTGTAATTATGTAATCATGATCTGAGTAATCATATGAATAATTACAAGTCAAAACACGGACGAAAAATGAAACGATTTTACACAAAACACTCTTTAACATGGAATTTACAAAAGAATGGGTAATATAAAGTCATAAGTAAACCATATATGATATAATAAAAATTAATATGATTCTGTAATAAGTCAATTACATTATTTAAATCATTATACAGGAGGTTTCGATATGTAAGAATCATATTGGACCTAAGGTAAGGGATAATTTTGCAATCTCATTTTTATCTGAGATTGCTTATTCGTAAGTATTTATTGGGGTTATATTTATCATCCATGTACAAGTTTTCTAAAAATGGTTTAATGTATGTTTAATGTCATTTATACCAATTTTTTAATTTTACTACATGGTATGTAAGGAATCTTTCGTTTTTTTACGTTACGAGATATTTTTTTGACTTTTCTAGCAAAAGTACGAGAAGAATGTTTTTTCAACTTGTACGACACGAATGGATTTTTACGGTTTTATAAAGATTTATTTTTATGAATCCTCCTCCAGAATATTTCATGACTATATTCAAAAAAATCCGTTTCTTTTAAAATTTCATGACATTTTGTAAAAAGAGAATGATTTTGAATATGAAAGGATATTTTTCTCAAGAATTCATTTCAAGTGTTTTATCAAAACCATTTTCCATCTAAGATGACATTATTTCATATGTGTATTTTTCAAGTATAATGTCTCTATGATTTACATGGTGTCACATTTCATATGATGAAATGATATCCATTTGTTTTATATGGATTATGTTATAATGGAATGATGTATATGAAACCAATTTTATTCTTTGGGTTATGATGAATGTTTTAAGTTTATTTTGTGGAACAAGTAAGAATGATTTCATTATGAGATGGGTGGGACCTATATCTCCCTCCAATGCATTGGGTAAGATTTATATCTCATGATATAGACATGGCTGGAACAAAAAGTTAAACCGGTTCAGTAATACAGGACTGGAACGAGGAGTGAACTCGATTCAGAAAGGGACTTTGTCCACTATGATGATTTTTGCAACAATTCCTTGGCTAATATGGAAATCATATCATGTTCTTAATGGTTTCCACAATTAATTGTTTTATTCCCATGTTATTTTATGATTATTAATTTTTCTTTATGATCTATGCCATACGTACTTCTATTTTTATGTCATTTCTCAAGCTTTTTATGTTTAGACATTATGTTCATGTTTTTATGTTCAAATGTATATGGTATGTTTTATTTTATCCATTCTTACCCTTACTGGGCATTTGAGCTAACCCTTTTTATGTTTTCTTTTCCCCATGATATATATAAAGGTTTTAGGTAAGAAAAAAATGGGAAGATATTTATGGGAGATGTTGAAGATCTTTCACCACGATTAGGTTATTACGTTCCATGATTCCAAAGACACCAAACTATTACGATATTTGTGTGTCTGTTTTTGTTATGTATTAAGTATTCTGCAGAAGAAATGTATTTTCCATGTACGTGAGGCTTTAGGTCTCTACAATTTATACATTATATTAGGAGGAGTTAAAATAAATGATAATTTTCCTATAATAGTCTAGAAAATCATTACAAGGCTGTACAAGCTTCCATGTGGGAGAAGTTATATTCAAATTTATTGACTTAATGATGAAGGAGGAGTCTATATAGCGAAATTGTTTATTTAATTCTTAAATATCAAAATATCTATTTCTTGAATCCCTCTATCTGTCATATCATAATTTGAAATACCCATTTTATAATCCTTGTACAATCATTAAACATATCCCACATTGGAGTCCTTGATTATTTCACTATTGTAATTGGGAGTTCAAATGTATTTTGAAGCCCCACCAATATTTATATTGAATCAAACTATACTAAGAGGGCTATTAAAAACATACACATACACATTATATTTTATAAAATGGACTATAAATCATATCCTATAGAATATAGAAAATCTCTAGATATAATTCCTAAAAATGATAGAATTAAAAAAGGATTCTACACTAATAGTAGATAAAACATTCCTTGTGGCCATATCCAGGGTGATAAAATGACTATCATTCATACTATAATTCAAAATCTTCAATAATAGAATTATTTTTTGGGTAGTGGTGTGCAAAATTATTTACCTAAGTGGAATATTGTATTACCATTTTCATCAGTAGAAAAGTATAGAGTTCACATATACTATATGAAAAATATACACATACTTGAGCACATATAATATGCCATATGATTTTAGAAAAATTATTTTGATTAAAAAAATATGTTCAATAAAGTATGATCTATGTTTACCATGGTTTGATATTTTGAAATATTCTTTCAAATGCCTGTAATACAATCTTCTATGGGATTCATGTTACAAACATCCATCTTGATTATGTTATATCAATATAGTGTAATATATGGAATATTTAATTTATATATCAAATATACATTATATATGGTTCAACCCATATATAAATTCTATAATTGATTGTATGTTTGAGTTCCATGCCATAATAAATCATAGATACATGTGGCCTTTTATCCAAAAAAGGTTTATGTATAGGTTTCTTCCTATTGGGAAATATGATGTTCTTCCAATGAGGATATATTTTTTACATTATCCTCATACTGAGATCCTAAATCATCCCTTGAAATCCATCATCCATTGGAGAAATTTTCAAAATTTATTTCATGAAATTAAGGTATAGTTCCTGGATTCCATCCTTCTTTTATTCCCCATCAAAATGGTATAATAAATTTAAATGATAGTATATATTTACGGGAGAAGGTAGTACATATTTTAAAAATTTATATGATTGATAAATATTTGTTTCAAAAAAATATTTATATTTCAGTTAATAGGATGAATAATCTATATAAATTTATCATAAAGATTACTATTGAAAAGGAAACATATCTAAATGTCCATTCCTATAACATTAAATGATTTAAATAAAGTTTTAAAATTAACCACCACTACTTTTATATAATAAATATTTTCAAACTATAAATATTATTGAGACATAAATTATGGTCCTAGATCAGGGTAGAAAACTACTTTTAGGCCATGATGTAGTTGAAATACATGCTCTTAATAATTACTATGAATAGAGAAATCCTCCTAGTTAGAGATATTGATTTAAAATTCCACGTGCTAATATTATATTTAAAGTTCTATGAAATATTACAACTATTTCCACCCTTTTATATTCCTCAAATATGTGTATTCCTAGATAATTGAATTGCAAAAACCCAATTTAATTCCTAATAAAAAATTATTGTTTATCCTCCCAAGATTATTTAAATTATGAATAAAAAATATAATATTTAGATATGTTTTTATTTATTATACATTTTCAAATAATGTCTTATCTCATACTTTATAAAGTCAATGTTCTTAAGACCACCCAAGATAAATGAAATCAAATCATTCATATAAAAAAATTAAGAGAGAGTCATTAACCCCCTACGAGTTTAAATGTTTTTAGATTTCACTTTTCAACCATATTTATAATATATATACATTAATATTATTAATTAATACAAAAAATGTAGTATATAAAGGATAAATCAATCTAATTCTTTTAAATATGAGAAATATCAGTTTGTAGTTCCATTCACTATAGATAATACATGAAATGATTAAAAAAGAGATAATAATATGTTTAAATAGGTTACTGAAACCAAACATATGATGAAGATAAATCAAAAGGTCCTACTGGATCATGTTAGAGACCTTGTTAAATCATTTTTGAGAAAAATTCAATAATTTTAATAAGGAATCCTTGGTTTGAAAATATATGAATAATTTAAATGAACAATGTCACACATTTTCCTCCAATGAAAAAACCACATTTTTTTAAACAACCTCAATTTTAATGATAAGTGAGAGAATTATGGTAATGGTATTTAAAATAATTTTGTACATTATGTTAGATGTTTTGATAGGTATTCATGATGACTTAATTACTAGTGTTAGAAAACGGAAAAAATTTCCAAAAATTGGTAATTTATGCCCTTCAAGGGAATTTAATTCACTTGGAATATATAAAAAGACTCTATAAGATCATTTTGAAATAAATCCCATTTTTCTAAATAATATGGTTGGGTTGATATCCATTCAATGATAACTCGCTATATTGTGTAAAAATTTACATCCTTGACATCCACCAAATCGAGTAGCCTAGTGAGTATCACATTATCAATATGAAAAAAACATCAATGGCGTGAAATTCCAAAAAATAGTGGTGTTAACATGAGAAAAAATATTAGTGATAAATATAATTATATATTATCTTAATCCCTTGTTTTTTTGGTTCCATTCATGATGTATGTAATCAGTTTTTCTATGATTGATCCCATTTAAAGATTATTAAAAAAAAGTAAGTGTTCTCATATATCACTTTTATACATTTGATCTGAAAATTACCTTTTAAGGATCCCTCCCTTGGTGAGATTTTCTCACTTGGGATTGAAGAAACTATAAATTCCATTTTAAATTAATTCATGTCAAATTTTTATCATGCATGTTTTTAATATCATATCTATCATTTTCTATGATCACAAAATCATAATCAATGAAAGTGAAATTCCCCATTATCGAATCACTATGTCAGAAATTTGGGAATATTATTTGTTAGAACACAATAAAATAAATCAACTTTTCATTTAGTATTTCCACAATCATCTGATAAAATTCCCCTCCAGACTATATATCTAACCCATAATTTATTTAATATCAAATTTAATAATCCCCTTTAATTTTATGTAATGATAGTAGTTAAAATAGGATGATTGTTGATGTTAATTTTTGAAAGTGTCCTTGATTGTACATCCAAAAAATGATCAATAATGCTAATAAAGAAAAATATCAATCCATATTATTGGACACTATCATATTCATTTATATTTATAACTAGGTTCATATATATCCATAAGGAGTAACTTCCACAAATCCATTATGGTTAACTCATTCTATACATTTGAGACTAGAAATCACCTGTTTTTTATCATCACATTTCATGAGGAACCAGATATTTATATATGTTAATATATAGGACCCATTTACTATGAATATTTTTAATGGGATTCCATATTTCCCCCCAATATTTCCCACACCCTTGGTAATAATTGATTTGATAAAATATGGAGTAAAATAATAGGTTTCCTACAATTCAGATAATGGTGGTGATTATATACAAACATATTTGAACCGCATTTGATGGGATGACCATAAAAAATACCAGAACTCAATGAATATCTTCTACTATTGTATATGAATAAATACCTAAAACATTATATTAGAGATAATTTAGGTTGAGACCAATTATATAGAAAAAATAATCCATTGTCACTATATTTCCAATCATCTATATATTATGAATAGTAATAAAATTCTTAATAATTGTAGTTGTTGGTTTATTTTACAACCCCTAAAGATTCCAATAAAGAGTATTCATTTAACATTGTGTTTATAATTTTATTTCATTAAATCTACAGGTTATTTATTCTTATCATGAAAATAATTCTTATCAATACCATATTTAATTTATTTTCTTTGGGTGAAAATGATCCAATGAGGGAGATGGTGTATCCCAATAGAATCCATATAACCCCACTATTTTTCTTCTATCATCTTATTTGTTATTTTATCTCCCCCAAATACCTTGTGTCATTTATTTCATATATTATATATAATATTGGAATCATATTATGATATATGGGTGGTGTCATACCATATACAATTAGTGGGAGAAAACTATGTTTATCTAATACAGACAACTTATAATGATTTTGACATCCCCCTATACCATGATTCTTAATATCATTTTCATAGTGTTATTTTAATTTATGAAACTAAAATATCTTGTGAATTTCATATCTATTATAACTTATTCCTCTATCAATGCCCAATTAGTTTCTGTCCATTATTTATACCTAAAAAATTAGTTTGACACTATTTATCGGAATGATTTCAAAATTATGCACCTCTATTCCTCCGTTATTTTCCCCCTATGATTTAGGCCCAATTGTGTTCTCTAGATCACCACTAAAATAAGGTTCTTGTTATTTTAGGATTTATTTTATAATTATCCCCAATATTTTATCATTTTATATATGTATTATCATGTATCTAGGTAGCCTTTTCAAGGGACTTGTTTTTTAAAGAATATTTTCCCTTCCCAAAAATGTTAAATTTAGCTACACTTTATTCATTCATTAAGTGATCTAAATTGTTATGGTGGAGGTTTTTAAATTTTCAAAAATAGGGAATTTCATGTAATATTATCTTGAATGTTTTTAAAAAATAAAGAATAAATACATATTAAAACTTAATATTAATTTTTAAACTATTATAATTAAGAATATATCTATCAGAACATGGGTTAAGAAGATCTATATCCATTGGAATGCTATAATAATTAACAAAAAAACCCCAGTAATATTTCGATCAGTCAAAACTGGATATCTAATGTATGAAAAATTGTCATTTTTAGGATCTAAAGATACTAGAACACCTAATAGAGCTCATGAAACCATATAACAACATCATCATTAACACCTGAAAATTGTTGTCTTTATCACCCTTTATGACAATAGGTTTTCTTAAAATTTAATACCTATTTTAGTCAATCCATTCCTCATGATCCCCTTTATTAATAATTATAGACTAATTTCTATCAAAAACACTATATTTGAGTGATCACTAAAAATTTGAATGTATATGTTCCCCCTCTAGTGAATCAAACATATTAAATATGTCTATGAAGGAGAAAAACAATTTTAAGAGGTTTTTATACTTCTTTTGATCCATTACAATCACTAAATTCAATTGATCTTAAGATATTTCTGATCAAATGGTAACATATTGAAGATTTATATTTTAATCACCAAATAATTTCTATTTTTCTTTTCTTTAATATTCATCATCATTGATTTGATATAACCTTTTAAAACATTAATTATATATAAAATAAATAATTTTTATCATCATTTTAATTACATGTGGCTAATATTTTCTTCTAATTTTCATAATTATTTTTCTATTTATATTCCCCTTATGTATTACAATTATTTTTATTTTATATATCAAATCAATGTTAGTATAATTTTAAAATTTAATATTATAATAAATATTTAATATATTATTTATTGAGGGGATAAAATAAATTTTAATTTTGATGTGTCAAATTCTACCACACATAAATATATATTGTATGCATGATATTTTATTTTCTCTCATTGATGAATATAGATGAGGTTTTTTGTAAAATAATTAGGACTCATGATATAATAATGTATTCAAATCATTCATAATGGTTTTTAAGTAGACTATGATTCATCAAAAGCATACTTTTTTGGAGTTTGAAAACATATGTGATGTTATTATATTTTTATGTGGATATAGTGATGACTGAGTTAATACACATCCCACCTTAATTAGATTTATCTTTCTTATGTGCTTATGAACCATATTCAGTATGCTATTTTTGGATTCTTGTTAGGTTTTTAATTTCTAGGAAACAACGTCATCACTTTTTTACAAAATATTTGCAAATTAGTTTCATATTTTGATTTATATATAGGGATTTCATTAATGTATTCTCATCTAAATAGACTAAAAAATATTTTAATTCATGGTTATTCCCACTATATAATAAAACCAAAATTCAATGATATTAATATGACGTCATATTTCAAGATCCACATTAACCCCAAATATCATTAATCACAACCCAATAATTATATTCCATAATCAAATATATTATTGAAAATACATTAATATTTTCACATATTAAACAAAATCACCTTATAGTTATGTTATATAAATATATAAAGGGTTACATATTCCTAAATCAAGTATTCTTCCTAAAACCCAATAAATTTCTCCTAAAATATCATTCTTTAACTTAAAATAGTATCACCTAAGGGAAAAAATCGTTTATATGACTTATAAATTATGGTCAAACTTTATCATCTTATAATATTTTGTAGTCCAAAACAATTCAATCATCCAAAACATATTATATATTTACCTGGAACGTATCTAATGTCTTCATAGATATAAATAGTGACAGAAATAACCTGTAAGCTTGGATCTTATCCTACAAAAATAATCAATTCACACTTTTTTGATATATATTGTTAGTTGACACCAAATTAATGATCAATAATTTCAATATCAATAAAAAAATATGTCACCCGCCTAAATGATTCCATTTTGTTTTATTGTTTTAGATATTTCTACAAACTATTTATCTAAAAAACACATATCTTTCAAATTAAATGTTATTTTTTCCAATTAAACCAATGATACATTATTTTACAATTAGTCTTCAATATCTCACAAAAAATAATAAATAAAATAATTATCTAGATATAACCTAATTAATAATATTCATCATATTTGGGGTAATGGAACAAAAACTAAACATTATAAAAAATTCCCACTAAGTTGTAGTTTACAAAATATATCATGGAATGAATATGGAAAGATTAATTTTGGAGGAATAAGAAATAATAAAATAATTCAATACAAAAAATAAAATGATCATATAATATATCGTAGGATAATGTAACAATGTAAGTAATAAAATAGATAACAATAACCACATTCATAATAATATAATTCATATGTCTTGAATTCTTAAAGAAACCATTAAATATTCATTTCATGAAATCTTAAACAAACCATAATATTAATACTATAATGGGTATAAAATATATCATTAAAATTAATGAATTTGGGCATGAATAAGATAACATTTGTCAAGAGATATGTATATAGTGATATATTAAATAATAGTAATGAAATATTTTAGGAATATAATATAAATGAAATATTTTAGAGGGAAATACAATATTATGACTCTAAAACCAATAATTTTTTAGACTAAAATGGATGGAAAATTCAAAAAAATTATAAATTATCTTATAATATGTTTGTAAATATAGAATTATATGTCACTTTAAAAATACCATATCATGGGGTGATATGTGAATTTAAAAAAAAAATAATTTTAACCTAATTTTAAACAATGAATCCTTGAAAAGAAATACATTTTAATATAGAAAATATGAAGTAGAAGATAGAACTATACATAAGATGGATGGAACAAAATTTTGTATTCTTATAAAACAGAAAATTTTATTTTAATAAATGTCATAGAATAATAGGAATATTTTTTTTCTAACAAAAACATTGAAACTAAAAAGAAGATATGATAAGCAAGAATAGTAATAAAATTTTGGAAACATGTTAACATATAAAAAATTTTAAAAAGAATTTTATTTTCACATATGATATAATGAAATTAAAATTTTACTCATGAATAAAATGGAAAAAATATTCCTTTATTACATAGAAAAAATGATTAAAATAGTTATAAAATATTGGATCAATATATGATAATATTATTAAAATAATATGAAGAATATAGTCATATAATCGAAATATTTTTAACAAAAGAGAAGAGATAAGGAAGAGTGTATATACATGAAATGTTTTCAATAAATTAAAACCAAAATGGTGGTGAAATGTTTAGAATTAATATAAAACCATGAAAATAATGATTGAATATATTAAAATATTATTAAGAGGAGGAATTTACAAGGCATAATGGGATTAAGTTCATCAATAATGGTTATCACATAATGAATGTAAATAACTTTAAAAAAATCTGTATGACATATAATATTTATAAATTAAAGGACATGTAAATGGGAGAGACTAAATTATCATGAAATTAAAAATAATAATATTTTTTGATGAAATAAAAAGTAAGTAGTGCATTATTTTTACAATATAAAATAAAATTGGTATATAATATAGAACATGTATAAATGAATTGAAATTTATACAATTAATATTACCGTAAACATCAACTCAATGGCTGTTTGAAAAAAACCACATCAATAACAAAAAATGTATTATTAAATAATTTATTCAGAATCTTTTTAATATATATTAAAATTTTAATTTAAGTTTATTATCATATATCAATCCATAATTTTTATTAATTCCTCTCATCGACTATAGGGTTTTTGGGTTATGTGCCATAAAATGTTATTGGTATATTTTCTATTGTCATGTAGTAATAATTTGTTTGAATCTCTATAAATATTGAGATATAATTTTTTCTCATTACATTTACAAAAAAATTATATTATTCAATTTTGTTTCAAAAATAGATTAAAAATACAATTTTTTGTAGAATTATCATTTTATTTGGTTAAATATATAATCAAATATAAATTTTAATATTGTTAATATAATTATATTTTAATATTTATAAAAATTATACATAATATAAATAAAATATTTATTAATTAAATAATCATTTAGAATAGTCCATGTGTGATTGTGAGGAAAAATTAAATACATTTTTTCATGGAGGAGGTAACAAAACCCTTACATTGCTGATGTTTCAATTTTTAGATTGATAAGAAGGAATTTGATAATGGTTACTACATAACCAATATAACAATTGAGTATAATAATTTTTCTTCTTGTAATTATTTTTTATGGGAATAACACAGTTAGAGGATGCAGATAACAAATATATCATGAAATTAATCAGTTCAGAAAATTATTAATTCATTCTGTATCTTCCATCAAAGTAGTATTTTATCCTTATTAGATTTATCATTTAGTGTGTAATATAATAAAGTATTTATTAAAGTGTTTTGGGTGTGTTTCAAAGTCATTGTTCAAGTTAGAATGTTTTTGGTGTGATGTGAATTACGGTGTTTAAAGAGTTCTTATATATTTTATAGGGGTGGAATGTTTCTCAATATTATTTTTTTATTATATAAAGAGATGTACTATCAATGATATGATATAGTATACGGATTCAACCCCAACCAATTTTTAAATGTTTCAATTATTTGTAATCCTTAACTCTATATTAATGCTTTTATCCACATTTTCACATTTAATAATTTGAAAAATATATCCTTGATTTGAGATTATTGTTATCAGTATGATGTTAAACATATTAAATAACTTATAAATTTTTATTCCAAATATTAAATCAAATGTACATTTTTCAATATATAAAATCGATAATATTTAAATTTAATAGAGTGACACAAAAAGTAGGTAAATTTTATTTATGAGAGATATTTTTAATGAATAATATAAATTTATTTTTTATTCAATGGAATGAAAACATAATTATATGAATGTTAGGTTGTTTATATATACATATATTTTTTCAATAAATTACAAAAAATATTGTTCAAAAGTGGTGGATTTATTTTATTAAGATAAAGATACATAACATATATAAAAATTCATTTCCTAATAAGATGGACTATTTTAACACAATAATATTTTAAACACACCTAATTCCTTCATTTATGTATTGCAGTGACCCGCTTATTCTCATTTGCATGAGTGTCCAATAAGTCATTACATGGCCTTAGGAGACATCGATAGGATGTCAAATGTTGGAAATAAATCCTTAAGGTTTTAGAAAACAAGTGGGGTGTGATTTACCCTTTATTAAATAATCCAATGAACCAACAACCAAACCTTTCACTAAATGATGCACGATTAATACAAATACAACGAATGCACTTCATGTATCTCAAAACTACATCTATGTGTGCAAAAATAGGAAACCAAACAAGTATATAAGTAAACAGTTGATAATCAACTATGTACTCTCAAAATACCACGACTCTCCATGCTCCTGATGCTCTAAGCACCATAATCACAAAAATTCCTAGGTATCATAAGGAAGTGCTAAACATGTGTAAAATGTTACCATTTCCCCTATCCTGGAAGATTAAATCTAAAAAATCCCCAAAGTGGGAAATCACTGATGATTATAAAGCTTATTTTTTTCCAATGATTTCACAAAACACGACACTAGGATAGAATGTTTATTCTTATTTAAGATAAATTGTTTATGTAAAACATTTTACCAATACATTTTATAACAAAAATTTAACTAGTTTAAAAAACAACTGTTTATAACCATGTGGAAACAAAATTAAATGAAAATAATTTCCAACAAGTTATTATTATGGAATAATCCTTAATAAAATGTTAAAAATAGTTCTTATTGTCATTTGGTATACCTGTTCCATAGATCACAACACACCGACTAATGCATGATTCATTTGAGAGTTCCATACACATGAGAGGTCTCTCATCCAATTACCTTGTGTCACAATGGCACACACCCCTCGTTTAAGGTCACATACCTTGTACCCCAATGGTACACATCCCTTATTCTAGGGAACGTCGATCATGAACTCTGAAAAATAAATCAATCTATGTGAAAACAATTCCAAACAATTTCAATAAAACTACAGTTTCATTGAATACCAAGGAATAAAAAAATTTCAAACAACCATTTCGTTTCAATAAAACATCCCCTTTTTTGAAAATAGCTAATCAAATCCATGATCCACAATTAAATAAACCCATATTTTAAAATCCATATTTTAAATCCAAGAACAAATCCACTTTATACAAAACACCACATTTTCCAGATTTCCCCAATTTTCCAAAACGTCAAAAAGAAGGGTTTACAACAATTTATAAACATCCGAATAACATCCAATTCAACACATGATATTTAATTTGAAATCATTCCCATATTTTCCACTATGTTCAGTCGAGGGAGAATCCACTTACCTCAACTGTTTTGACGAAAACCCCAATAAATGAAGAACACATTGGAAAACCTGGTCGATTCTCCATGAACCTGCCTTAGATCGCTTCTACTACAAAGACCAAGGAAAATATCATAAAATTTGTAATTGACCAAACAAGATCACCCCATAATATGATTATAACTATGAAACCATTAAGAGAGGAGAATTAGATCTATGCAGATCTATGAAACAACACAAGAATAATTAATAATGATCTGAAACCTCAAGGATCTGGTTTCGATACACAAAGTGATGCCTTCAGATCACCTTCAGGATGATGTGAGAAACTTATTTGGTCTTAGAAGAGGAAAAATACCAAATTAGAGTCGGTTTGGGGAAAAAATGAGGGATTAATTGCAAAAACGATTGACATCCTATTTTTAAGGATCTCATTTTGACTTTGCACATAGTTTGCCTGCACAGTTAGGAAAACCATGCGCTAACTATGAAATAGCAACTGCCCTCGTGGCTTCTCCTACCATTTTCTCCATATCATGCTCTAATTGTGCTAGAGCTGCTACCTCAAGATCATTGTGGTGTATGTTTGGATGCACGGTTAGACAAATAATGCGCCACTCGTGAAACCTTTACTAAGCACCAAAAAACACTTCCAATGATCGCTTAACTCTCTTATACATCACACATACACAGTATAACCATGAAATTAATAATGTAAGGTTACATACTAGAAATCAAGGTACTAAATTCTCCCGAACATTAGTCTTTCCGTTATGGAATTTTGAAAACTCTCATTGATCTGAATGAGTTCCGATCATTTCTCTTTCTTCTCCTTCTCCTGTTTCCATGTCTTTTCCTAAATCTTACCTTGCTGCCATTAAACCTACTCTAGACTGTTGTTTTTTCTCAAAATACTTTCTCTTGCCTATCCAAGATCTATAATGGGGTATATATCAATCAATCATATGAATCTAGGTCAACATTATCCCATCATATCACATGGTCAGGATCAGGCTGATACATTTTCAAATGAGATACATGGAACACATTATGAAATGAACTAAACTGTGGTGGCAATGACAACTGATATTCCACCTCTCTAACGAATTCAAATATCTCGAAAGGGAAAATGTTCTGCAGCCTTGGTGAGTATGAGACTCAATAGTTTTTCCCAAGTGTGATTCTTAATCATGCAACTAGGATATAATTGTTAGCCACATATATGGTAAATAGTTTATATATAACATTTTACTAAAACAATTTGTAACAAAATAAAATGTACTTTCAAAAAACTGTTTGCAACCAAGTGAATGCAAAACCTAATGAAACCAATTTCCATCAAGTTATTTTTCCAAAAAAATAACAAATCAAAAAATAAACCCAATTATTATTTTAATTTGTCGCACTCATTAACAAGTACTCAACCCACAAACACATACATGATTAGTATGACATTTCCATACTCATGGGTGGTCTCTTATCCAATTACCTTGTGTCCCAATGAAACATTCACCTGATCCAGGGTCACATCCCTTGTACCCCAATGAAACACATCCCTTATTATGTGGCACATCGATCATGAACTCACACAAAAACAAATGAATTCTAAAACCATTCCAAATAACCATTCCAAACCATTTCAATAAAACTATAATTTCACTAGAAATGAATGAATAAACCAATTTCAAACAAACATTTCATTTCAATCAAGAAACACAATTTTTATAAAATATCTAATCAAATACATGTTTCACAATTCCATAAAAGTCCATTTTAAAATCCATATTTTAAAACCAAGAAGAAACTCACATTATTCAAAACAACATATTTTCTAGATTTCCCCAGTTTTCTAAACTATCACAAAGAAGGGTTTCCAATGATTATTGAACAAAAAAAATCACGAACAATTAAACACATAAAATTCAATTTGAATGCATTCACATTATAATTTCTATGTGGAGTTAAGATAGAATCCACCTACATCGATGGTTTTGATGAAAACCCCAACAATCTATGGATGCAAAGGAAAACATGGTCGATTCACCAAGAACCCACATTAGATCTCTTCTCCTACTAAGAAAAATGCCAAATATCATTATATTTAGAAACCACCAACCAAGATATACCAATAATGGGTGTATATATATTTTTATATTAGAAGATGATATATATATATATATATATTGAACTATACAAGAACAAACAAGAACAATCACATACCTCAATAATGTTGCTTTGATTCAAGAAGAGAATCCTTTATATCTCCTTCAGACTAATAAGAGAACCTTCTTTGGACATAAGAGTAGAAAATTTATAAGTTAGGGATGTTTGGGAACAAAAACAAGGGAGTTATGGAAAAAACAAGGGAGATACTATTTTTAAGGATCTAATTTTGACTCTGGCCATAGTTTTGAAAATTGTGCACTAACTGTGTGGTAGCCACTACCCGCACGGATTACCCTTATACGGTCTCCCAAGACTTTCTCCAGTTGTGGTAGAGATTTATCCCCCAGAGAACAACTACATTCAATTTGGCTGCATGGTTAGACAATCTATGTGTTGCCCGTGCAACCTTCAGTTAACCAAAAAATATCTTCCAAACTTCACTAAACTCTACAATCCATCACCCTTACACATTATAACAATAAAAAGCATCATGTAAGGGTTACATACCATAAATTGGGCAAATACAAGATGTATATTTTTTATTTTTCACACACTTTTTAGGAAAAACTGAGAATTCATAAAAATTAGACCACATAAACATCATTCACTGAAAGAAATAGATGAATATTTAAAATCTAGTTCGATCATATTATATTAATTTTTATTATATATTTTCCAAAAATTTATACTTAAATTTCTATCTAGAATGTCCTTAATTATATCATTGAATAAATAAACCTTCTCTTCCCACATTTGAATGTACTAACCCAAATTTATCTACCCATCATTGATTACTCTTGTCAGAATAAGATCGTTCATGTTGATCCTATCATAATGTTCATTGTTAATGTCCACAAGAATAAATCTCTCATAAATCCAATCAGCAACCACTTTGTGGGTGTTGATCAAAATGTCCTCCTCCAACATTTCTTCATATGAATGGTTCATGAGAATTAATGATTTCCACTTAGATTCAGTCTACATTTCTACTTCTCATTTCAACTCATCCAACCAAGATTAAATATCAATTTTGGAATTATCCACCATCATATACTATCCTTACATCACACTAATTTATATCTCTTATTCCTTATAATCCAAAAATTCCCATTCTTATTCATAATAGTCCATATCATTAGGCCTCTACTTCATGACATACATTATTTCCATGTGTCTGCGTATGTCTGAATAATCCCTCCACCCTTTTGATTTTATCCCCAAGACAAGAATAAAACACCCAGAGTTCTTATTTCCCTTCCGCTCATTCATTCTCCTTGGGATATAAAGCCTTCAATTGTGGATACCTTTTAAATTAGCACAAATTATGTGTCTTGAAGTAAACTCACATGAATCTTTCACTACCAATACATTCCACTAACGTGGGTGTATTTCTTCATTTAGAGACACTATGATCTATAACAAATGATTCATATTTTATAACATAAAATTGGTTACTAATATTTAAATGACATAGGTTCGTACTTGTGGTAGTCTCATTTTCTACATGCCTCTAACCATTATTACTTTTAATATATACATCCAGAGCCTTAAAACCTAATGAACATCCCTCGTATGTGTCTTATATCACCCCATCATATTTATTTGAATTTATAGCTATCACGACCATTGTAAAAGTTGATAATTTTGAAATACAATGGATACATTCAATGAAATTAGATCCCAACCACTCGGTTTCAACTTTCCTAGAGGCTCTTGCAGTATTTATATCAGTTTGGTGACATCATTCCTCAAACTTTTGATGACATCTACTATAATTGGATTCTCAATCCTGGTTCATGGCTTTTTCCAAAAAATATTCTTAATGCTTTACCATTTTTACGTCGTCGTGCACAGAAGGATTAGTGGCCTTCTATGTTCCATAGAATTTAACCCCATTACACTATAAAATGGTTTGATAACAAAAATAATTTCAAGATGGATACGTATCAACCCACGATTCAAATAATATATATTGCTTCCATCAATGTTATCCCTCAATCAGAATGCAAATTCAGTCCACCGGATCTCAGTAGATGTCAATTTCTTGACAAATTCACAGAGAAACTAGAGGATATAAAACTGAAGTGTGATGTTCTAAACATAATAAATATTACACCATGTTTTTAATGTACTATAGAATCCCAAGATTTTTAATTAGATGAGGTATAGTTGGATGATTAATGAAAATCAATGCAAATTGGAAATCCAATTTTATGAAGAACTCGAACGACCAATGAAATATTTAAATGTGGAAGAAAAAGAGAGCATGAGGGGTGGTAGCCTCAGAAGCCATCAGGTCTTCATAATTCATCAAATGAATCAAAAAATGACAATGGACAAGTATCAAATTAATCACCACTCATGTAATCCCAATGAATCTAATACATACCAACCAAATACATCCATTGATGAATTCCCCTTTCCTAAAAAATCCACTAAAGAAATACAAAGCCTAGTGAAAACATTCTTGAACTCCATCATGGAAATAAGGAGATGTTAGAAACCGCCTTTATGCAATGAATATTTGGGGGAGGATTCAATATTTATAAATGCAGGGAGATGATATTGGATACTGAATAGGATTAAGGGTCAATGCTGTTTAGAAATTAGGGAATGGTTGTATGCCTCTCCCCTAATGAGGGAGGGTGAGTGGAAGTGATAACATGCTGCCTACACTATCACTGAAGGAGATATTTTGACACCCATTTAACCTAGTAAAATTTAAATATTAATCACATCCCATTTATAATAAATATTTTAACTATTTAATTTATTTAATTAATTTTTATTAGAACACATTAAATTTATTCATAAATAATTATAAGAATATAAAATTAATCATGTTGACTATCATTTAGTTACCTATGTTTTTATATTTTTTATAAATTCGATTGATACATCACAATTATTCAATGTATTAACTCATTTTTATCTTCAATTTATAAATATATTTTACCTCAATTTGTTTCATGTGATATATTCAATTTATTATAGTGTCTAATTAAATTATAACACTTATTAAAATCTTGTGGTTTTAAATATCACCCCCTTAAATAGATATTTTCGATACAATTTACATTTCATTAATTGATGAAAATATATGTGCCTATACATAATATATATATATGAGTAATAATTAACACGCCATAGCTCTTGAATACTTGGAGATGGTGCCATATAAAGGATTGAAGTCAGTTCTGGCTCTGAGAAGTTAGTTACTTCTCAAATGTTAAATCTGTTATAAGCTATTACCTGAAAAATATTAATAAAAAACATAGGGTGAGAATATAAATAAATATTAAGTGGATTAAAAATATATCAATATAAATTCTGAAAACATATTTTAAAACAATCAATAATATATTTCTCTTAAGGGAATTTGTAACACATGAAACACTTCATAATAGTAAAAGGGAAGAATTAATGATTTATAACAGAATTACAAGGATACATGATTCAATTATAGGCATTCTCATTTGGAGTAACAAATAAAAGACATTAGAATCATTTATTCATAAGAATATGAAATCAAAAATTAAACAACTAGAGTAACGAATAATCAGAGTTGTGCGAAATGTTAATAACTTCAAATGAATACTAATTCACTATGTGCATATGTCATGCCTTAAGAATTTAATTTTATGATACTCATAAGTACTAACTCTTAATCATGGATATTATACTAGTCACATAGCCATTTGGTTAATAAATTATCATAAACATAATGATAAATTGAATAATGCTAAACTTTAATTTCGGTGTCAAGGCCTCCATCAACGATCTAGAGTCTAACTGTAAACAGACCCCAACCGATAGAGCCACTATAAGCCGACTCCATCTTGGAGAGCCTCTATAACCAGACTCCAACACAGAGAGCCTCTGTAACCAGACTCCAACATGGAGAGCGTCTTTAACTGGACTCCAACCTGGAGGGTATGCGGTAACCAGACCCCAACAAAGAGGGCTTCGTATTACCGGTACCCAACCCGGATCATTCTAGCCCAATGCATTTATCATATGTTTTATAAGGAATGGTATTAAATTTGTCTCATACCAACTAAATACCAAAACCCATGTATTTTATTTGGGGTGTCCCATTCCACTCCAAATAATTAAATTCTCAGTTCATTATTATAAGTGATGATTAATAAATAGGTCGATTTATCAAATAAATTCATTACTTTTTGGTTCATTGACATTATCAAAATTGGTCATATTATTATTATTAATGTTCCCTGTCTCCAACCAACATTGTTTTCAAAATTAAATTTTACTCCATTTCTATATTTTCAATTATCAATAATGTCTTCCTATAGAGAAACCGTGATATTTTTTATTATTAATATCGTTCATATTTTTCATTGTCTCTTATAAAGAAAGAGTTTTATTATGCCTTTTTACATAATGGAATTCTAAGAAATTTATTTTCAAATTTCTATCCTCTCATAACTTATATCATGGTCAATTTAATATGAATTAATTTATTAAAGATGAGAGAGTGAAACACCGTGATGTATTTTTTTAGAATAAAACAATGTATGATATCATATATTACAAGCAACATTTATCCAAAACAAATCATGAAATATTATTATTAAAATATATCTATATAATGTGGCCATTAAAATTTCAGGAAGGAAAAGCTATAAATTCTATAAAAAATACATATAAATTTTCTTATTTATTTAAATGTATTGATATATTTTTTTTAAATAATCTAAATTTTTTTATAATTTAAAAAAAAATTCAAAAATAAAATTTCATCATAAACTGTTTCTATTCAATTTGGTTTAAAAAAATATTAGGATTGTTTTTAGGGAATTTACAAAATTTATTTCTCATATATAGAATATTTTTTGAATTAAGCATATAAAAATTATTATAGTAAGGGGTTTTTTTTGGATTTTAATAAATATATAAATATTTCTGAGATTGGTTAAAATATTAATTTTTATAAATCAATTATTCTTTCTTATTGGAAATTCCACACAATATGTTAAATGTGATACTAAATGTATATAATTATCACTTAATTAAATATAGTATTGTTACAAACAAATTAATACATATTTTATGTTATGTTGGTATAAAAAACATTAAGTCATATATGTTTTTGGAAAACTATTTTTCATCAAACCATATAAGACAATAATAATATGAATATATATATCTTACATATATTGAATTTACTAAAATTTATTATATATATTTTTTCATCACAATTAATATTATATATTTATTTATTACTTATTTTTTTCATACTTTATATAAAAATAGTAAAAATATTTCACCATGATAGAACATTTAATCTACTTAACATGGGTTAAAAAATTGATTATCCACTATTTCTCATATGAAATATTATTTTATGAAGGTATTTAAACCCATATCAATGTATTATATATATATATATATATCTGTGTGTCTGTGTGTGTTTATTTAAGGGACACATTTTCCTGAAAGCAACAAATATAATATTTTCATTTCAGAGAAAGTTATTATATCCCAATATAAACATTAAAATAATCTATTGGATTAACATAAGATATTTTATTTGAATCAATATTATTTTTTTTATAATAATGTATTTATTTTAATTATTTTAATTTTCATCTAATTTTTAATAAAAATAGAATTTTTATAAAATATTATTCTAAAATGACACTGCATTCATTTACTAAATTAAAAAATAAGACATATATGATATTAGAAATATTAAAATTAATTTAAAGTTAATGAAATATTATGATTAACATATTATTAATCTTAATATAACATGTTAGATGTGTTTTATAGGACAAATTTCAAATTCTATTTTCTCATTTTGTTTCCAATGTCAAATTAATTGAATGATACCAAAAATGGCAATAATGTTATGTCATAATAAATATAATTTTAATAAATGATTCATATTTTAATTAAATAATATGTTCATGCGAGTGATATGTATATGTTTTAAAAATCATTAATGGGACAATTTTGTTATATAAATTATATTGTTCCCTACATATTAAAAACATTATTACATTAGTAATTTTAAAAAATATCTTACAATGGTTGAAATTAAAATTATCAGGGTGAAAACATAACCAACAATTCTTTAATTTATATTGGATGATATTATTTAGACTCATAGAAATCCTATATCAGAAAAATATCAATTTTAAGACATTTTAATACATAAATTAATATATATTAATTTAATAGTTTAAGAATTTCCAAGTGTACCCCACCCCAATCTTATAAAAGGTCACATTTACTCTTATTTTCTACACACATAAATGGTATATGGGATTATACCATTCCTATAATGAATTACGTATTCCTCACTATGTCCTATACTATTGGGTTTGATAATAAAATCATCAAATGAAATCTTTTGGAGTTAATCTTGTTTGGATTACCAAATAGGAGGTGTAGTTTTTAATTAATTGTTTTTTCTTTAGTTATTTCTCTTTATCCTTAAAAAATTATTCAAACATGATCAAATTGAAACAAAAATATTACATATATTGTGATATTTTTGGTTATTTAATGACCTATATCAATCAATATTTCCATTAAATTGGAAATGAAACCATCATTGGTGGGTATAAAAAACTACCGTTATGTGAAGCAATTTAAATCATTTTCCATAAAATCCGCACATTGATTGTTATAATTATGTTTTTATTTAATATATAAGATACTCATGAAATATTTATCAATTTTTAAAACTAATATATTATTTTTTTAAATGATTCATTCGCTGAAAAATGACAAGGTTTCTCAAGCATATATGTAGAAAACCCCCTCCTCTAAGTGAAGTGTTATATTTTCATCACAACTAAACATGGATAATATATAAATATATGTGAAAAAATAATATGATATTTATGATATTATAAAAATTATAAAAAAATAATATAACACATACATTATTTCTATAATGATCTATGAAAAATGGGAGCATTGCTCATCTTTATCTATGACATACTGTCTCCATGATTATAATGTAGTTAATTATTCATTACCATAACATTTTAGTGGTTTCCAAATTATAATTTATTTAAAAAATTAAAATTATGTTTTAAATATTATTCTTTAGTTGATAAAATAAAACTGACATTGACTATAGTCATCCTACTAATTTCATTTAAGACATAAGAGCCGGATATCGTAAAAAGGTCTAGAATGATCTTAATTTATTATGTAATTGTATATAACACAATATAAAATAAAATAAAATAAATAATAATCATGAAGAAAAAATTATGACAAGAAAAATATAATTGAATGAATATATTTGGATAATAAGGAATGTATGTGACATGTGTGACTCATGGTAGTGGGATTTCATTAAAATAATCCTCTTTTAAAATTTTCCTTTACAAATGTGTGCCATCCATGTCCATATTTTGTAAAATTCTATTAATGGATGGATTTATATGGAATAAATTTATTTATAAAGGCTATTTTATATATCCAATTACATTATTTTAGAATATTTCAAAAACAATAATATTTCAAATTTTATACATAATATATTTAATTTAATTACATAATTTAATAGGAATGTTTTATTTCAACATCCGTGATAACAAATATTATTCCCACCACCATTGATGTTATTTTATATTTTCATTTTATTATAAGACTATATTTTTTCATTTATGAAAAAACCACTTTCCATATGTTATTATTATTTTCAGTATGGTTATTAAGATAAAATGGATATTTCAACATCCAAAAATGATTTCCTATTTGTGGAAATAATTTTTTTTTCTCTCCCCGTCAACATGGGGTAGTATAATCTATAAACCTAACACTTATTTAATAAACTAAACAAGAATATAGGTTTTATAAAATCGCTCCATAATTTAACTAATTCTAGAGATATATGTTATTTATCATTCCATTGGGATAATAGATCAATATGTTTTACAAATATATTTAAATCAGAAAAATTTTATTGGTAAGATATTTTTATGATGTTTAATTTATAATGTTCATTAATTGTAGTTATTCATAGTTTAGTAACTAATACAACCTTATGTAATCATTAAAATTATATAAATTTAATATTTATTTATTAAATACCAATCATGAAAGATATATGTAAGGTAGTGATGAAAAACTAACTATATAATTTGTCGTCATTTTAAGCTAAAAATATTATGAGAGAAATTATCATTTGATAGTTGATGGGAAGGATGTGAATAGTATATATTAAACAAATATTAAATCAATTAATAATAATAATTATACTTTTAAAATTATGTTATGTTGTTTAAAATACATTTCTTAGAGGAGTATGAAGTCAAAATCATGAATAGAATTAGTTAAAAATATTTATCTCTTTTTATGATTTCCTCATTTTTCCACTCCACAAGGCTTTATATACTATCCTTTTAGTGATACCTGAAACTCTAGGACATGTTCGAAAATATTGGGGAGGTGGTATGTAATTTTTTAGTGATCTATGTTGTTTTAGGTGTGATGCGATGGGTGGAGGTGAACAGTTCCTTTTATAAATTAGAGGGATACATTTGGTTGATATATGATTATCAATAAAAAAGATACATTATTTAAGGAAAGTGGATACAATATTGATCGTTATTGATTAAAATATTTGATAATGTAATAGAATCAAGCATCCAAAAATTTAAATAGGATGTTTTAGGATATTTTGAGACTTTAACTCTTTATTCAAAATATCTACCTCATTTTAACATTTTTACTGGTGAATAATATTTACCATGGTAATTTATACATAAAAAAATGAAATTGATGTTTTTAACTAATTTGGACATTGCGATTCAATATATTTACTCTAATTTACAGGATTAAATTTTGGAATGTGATATAAATATATTTATACATAATAATTAATAATTTAGAAAATACAATTACTAAAATTTATAAAGTGAATTTTTATTTTTCTTTTCATGTTAATTTCTTTAATGACCATTAATTAGTGTATATACATTTTATCAACAAATATAATGAAATTATTTTTTCAAAGGTGACTAGTTTATTATATTAAGATAAAATTAAATAATATATAAATAAGGTTAATCAATTTATATTATACTTTATTAACACTAATTGAAACAAATCACTTATCATTTGTTATTTATCATTTCAAAAATATATTTATTCAATAAATTTATATTATATACAATTAAATTATTCATTATAATAAAAAAATAATATTAACATTCCATCTTAATTTGATTATCTAGACATAGAAAATACTATAAAAATAAAAAATATAGAGTTTTATAAATTACGTGGAGAAAGAGTCCCTCACTCATCTCCAGAATGCACTAATACTTGTTAAATACATTTATCCCAACTTCCATGTTGTATAAAGCATCAATAGCTCATTTATGTAACACCCAAAGATTTTGCGGAAAATATTATTTTTTTAATTAATGTCTTCTGTTATAGGCTACACCAAAAGGAGCTTGCACAACACGCATCTCTGACTTGGCATGAATTACACGCAATCACGACCTTCCATGATAGCGTGTGTTGTACACAATACCGAGTTTCACTAAACAACGATATGTTATATAAACTAGCCATTATGAATTGTAATACCCACTTATTGAAATTTTATAAATTTTATCTTTCAAAATGGACTTCATTTTTGGATTTTTAATATCGAAATTAGCTTAGGGTGAAATTTTGGAAATTTTTGGATAACTTTCATATTTTGATGAAATGTGAAAATTACTAAATTTTAATTAAAAAAAACATTTTCAATTGAAATAATTAATAGTGATAAATTATTAAATTTAGTGGTTTTAAAATATATTTAGAATATATTTTTACAGTTTAATGCAATGTTGTTCATTGGATGTAATTTCACATTTAAACCGGACATAAACAAATGTCAATCTTTTGATAGTTATTATCTCTTAAGAACACGTTATTTGTTTTGATGATGGGAATTAATTTTTAAATTACTTAATGAAACTTATATGTTTTGAATTTGGTAAAATAGACATCATTTTTGAGTTCATAATATCAAATATAGCTTAGGCTTAATTTTTGATATTTTTCTGGAAACTTTCATTTTTTGATGAATAGTGAAACAACTAAGTGGTAGTTCAAAAATGAATTTTTCATAAAACATAATTTTACCGCTTCTGTGAGTGGTATTTCTAAAATCCGAGAGACAAGGTTGATGTCAGTAAGTAAAATGTTGTTCAACGAGATGAAAATAATTTTTGGTGAATAGTAACTATTTAATTTTTTTAGCACAGTTAAAAGTAAATAGGGTAATTAAGGGTAAAAATGATATTATTATTACCCTAAAACATGTACTAATTATATTGGATAAGTGTAATTCGACCAAAAACAACCTTAGAAATAAAATATGACCATTTAGGCCCACATGGATTAGATTATGACATTTATTATTATTTAATTCAAAGAAGAGTTAAAAGAGTTGAAATCAATGTTTATTTACTAAAACATTTTTAATATAGGGTAATAAATAAGATATATTCAACTATAAATATTCATTATAAAGATAAAAATATTTGATATAGAGTGATATTTTTTTTAATTTTTAGACATTAAATAATTTAATTTATTTATGACACAAAGATGATGCAGTAATTATCTTAGTAATGAAATATTGACATAATTGATGTTATAAATACGCAAATTAAAGTAATTTGAGACTTTTTATGAATTTAAATAATTATCTAGGTTAATATGACATGTTATTATTGAGTTAATTAACTTTTTTATAACTAATCATTCTGTTATGAGTTTCACATAAATCAATTACTAAATTGTGTCAAAATTGACATAAAATAGTTTTTAAAACAAATATTATATTATTGATTGTTATTTTATTCCTAAAAATATAAGGTTCGGCCAAATTACTTAGATAAGTTTATATATATTAATAATAAACAACATGGGGTTCGTTTGGATTGTTATAGTATGTTTATTAACCTTATAGTGTAAGAATAGAAAAAGACACGGTAAAAGTAAAATTATCTAACTTAAAGTTAAAACTAAATGATAAGGTTAAAATAGTATACTAAACTTGTCCAAATTCTATTAGATGAGATTATTGCGACCCATACCCACCATATCTTCGAAATAAATCAATTTGGAGCTATTTAAAACCCAATATGGCTTTATAATAAAATAATATTTTTAGTTTTTCCAAAGGTACCCCTCTCCTCCCTTATTAAAGGGAACCTCCTCCCTCTCTTCCTCACACCACTTTGAGCCTTCAGGCTCGGCCGAACCATGCCAAATTCTCTTATCCTCTTCCCTAGAAACATCCTAGAGGTCCTAGTATTCTTCAAAGAACAATTTTTGTGCCCTAAGAGGATGACTCAAAGAGGCGCTTCAAAGAAGAGGTAATGTCTATTACCGATTCTTTCAACTTTATTTCTTCTTCCAATACTTCTTCTTAGGTTGTTTCATTATGAAGTAATAAAATAAGTGTCACTCATATACTTATATGTTATTATAAGTATTAAACAACCATATTTCATCATCTATCTATGCTACGGAAAACGAAATTCACCGCGCGTGTGTACGTACGGAATACCGTCTCCACGCTGTGGTGTAATCTATTTTCCACCACCACCTTACTTGGATGGGTATAATGGTGTAAATAATAACTATATATTATTATTTTAAATTTATATTGATTCTGAAATTGTATACATCCACACCAATACAATTCCACGATCATGAGAACGATATCATCACTCGTTCGTACGTACGGACTATCGTCTCCACGACTCAATGAGATTCATTCTCCATGTTAACCATTCATGAATGATTATAAAGTATATATAATAAGTAATCATGAAATATATGACATAATAATGATACTGTATTTATGTGTGTATATATATATATATGTCATCTACTTAATTCCATTCAACTCAATAAGGAAACGAAAACAGCGTTCATGCGTACATACGGCCTGCCGTCTCCATGAATGGTGTATTTCTTTCCATTTTCTGATCTATTATATATATTAATATTATGAATATATATTATATATAAATCATGTTTTATATTCTGTAATTAAGTAATCATGATCTGAGTAATCATATGAATAATTACAAGTCAAAACGCGGACGAAAAATGAAACGATTTTACACAAAACACTCTTTAACATGGAATTTACAAAAGAACGGGTAATATAATGTCATAAGTAAACCATATATGATATAATAAAAATTAATATGATTCTGTAATAAGTCAATTACATTATTTAATTCATTATACAGGAGGTTTCGATACGTACGAATCATATTGGACCTAAGGTAAGGGATAATTTTGCAATCTCATTTTTATCAGAGATTGCTTATTCGTAAGTATTTATTGGGGTTATATTTATCATCCATGTACATGTTTTCTAAAAATGGATTCATGTATGTTTAATGTCATTTTGACCCATTTTTGAATTTTACTACATGGTATGTAAGGAATCTTTCTTTTGTTTACGTTACATGATATTTTTTTGACTTTTCCAGCAAAAGTACGAGAAGAATGTTTTTTTAACTTGTACGACACGAATTGATTTTTACAGTTTGATAAAGATTTATTTTTATGAAGCCTCCTCCAGAATTATTCATGACTATTTTCAAAAAAATCCATTTCTTTTAAAATTTCATGACATTTTGTAAAAAGAGAATGATTTTGAAGAAGAAAGGATATTTTCCTCAAGAATTCATTTCAAGTGTTTTATCAAAACCATTTTCCATCTAAGATGACATTATTTCATATGTGTATGTTTCAAGTATAATGTCTCTATGATTTACATGGTGTCACATTTCATATGATGAAATGATATCCATTTTTTTATATGGATTATGTTATGATGGAATGATGTATATGAAACCAATTTTATTCTTTGGGTTATGATGAATGTTTTAAGTTTATTTTGAGGAACAAGTAAGAATGATTTCATTATGAGATGGGTGGGACCTATATCTCCCTCCAATGCATTTTGTAAGATTTATATCTCATGATATAGACATGGCTGGAACGACAAGTTAAACCGGTTCAGTAATACAGGACTGGAACGAGGAGTGAACTCGATTCAGAAAGGGACTTTGTCCACTATGATGATCTTGGCAGCAATGCCTTGGCTAATATGGAAATCATATCATGTTCTTAATGGTTTCCATAATTAAATGTTTTATTCCCATGTTATTTTATGATTATTTATTTTTCTTTATGATCTATGCCATACATACTTCTATTTTTATGTCATTTCTCAAGCTTTTTATGTTTAGACATTATGTTCATGTTTTTATGTTCAAATGTATATGGTATGTTTTATTTTATCCATGCTTACCTTTACTGAGCATTTGAGCTAACCCTTTTTATGTTTTCTTTTCCCCATGATATAAAGAAAGGTTTTAGGTAAGAAAAAATATGGGAAGATCTTTATGGGAGATGTTGAAGATCTTTCACCACGATTAGAATATTACGTTCCAAGTTTCCAAAGACACTAAACTATTACGGTATTTGTGTGTCTGTTTTTGTTATGTCTTAAGTATTCTGCATATGAAATGTATTTTCTATGTACGTCAAGCTTTGGGTCTCTACAATTTATACATTATATAAGGAGGAGTTAAAATAAATGATAATTTTCCTATAATAGTCTAGAAAATCATTACAAGGCTGTACAAGCTTCCATGTGGGAGAAGATATATTCAAATTTATTGACTTAATGATGAAGGAGGAGTCCATATAGCGAAATTGATTATTTAATTCTTAAATATCAATATATCTATTTCTTGAATCACTCTATCTGTCATATCATTATTTGAAATACCCATTTTATAATCCTTGTACAATCATTAAACATATCCCACATTGGAGTCCTTGATTATTTCACTATTGTAATTGGGAGTTCAAATGTATTTTGAAGCCCCACCAATATTTATATTGAATCAATCTATACTAATAGGGCTATTAAAAACATACACATACACGTTCTATTTTATAAAATGGACTATAAATCATATCCTATAGAATATAGAAAATCTCTAGATATAATTCCTAAAAATGATAGAATTAAAAAAGTATTCTACACTAATAGTAGATAAAACATTCCTTGTGGCCATATCCAGGGTGATAAAATGACTATCATACATACTAGAATTCACAATCTTCAATAATAGAATTATTTTTTGGGTAGTGGTGTGCCAAATTATTTACCTATGTGGAATATTGTATTACCATTTTCATCAGTAGAAAAGCATAGAGTTCACATATACTATATGAAAAATCTACACATACTTGAGCACATATAATATGCCATAGGATTTTAGAAAAATTATTTTTATTAAAAAAATATGTCCAATAAAGTATGGACTATGTTTACCATGGTTTGATATTTTGAAATATTCTTTCAAATGCCTGTAATACAATCTTCTATGGGATGCATGTTACAAACATCCATCTTGATTATGTTATATCAATATTGTGTATTATATGGAATGTTTAATTTATATATCAAATATACATTATATATGGTTCAACCCATATATAAATTTTATAATTGATTGTATGTTTGAGTTCCATGCCATAATAAATCAAAGATACATGTGGCCTTTTATCCAAAAAAGGTTTATGTATAGGTTTCTTCCTATTGGGAAATATGATGTTGTTCCAATGAGGATATATTTTTTACATTATCCTCATACTGAGATCCTAAATCATCCCTTGAAATCCGTCATCCATTGGAGAAATTTTCAAAATTTATTTCATGAAATTAAGGTATAGTTCCTGGATTCCATCGTTCTTTTATTCCCCATCAAAATGGTATAGTAAATTTAAATGATAGTATATATTTACGGGAGAAGGTAGTACATATTTTTAAAATTTATATGATTGATAAATATTTGTTTCAAAAAAATATTTATATTTCAGTTAATAGGATGAATAATCTATATAAATTTATCATGAAGATTACTATTGAAAAGGATACACATCTAAATTTCCATTCCTATAACATTAAATGATTTAAATAAAGTTTTAAAATTAACCACCACTACTTTCATATAATAAATATTTTCAAACTATAAATATTATTTAGACATAAATTATGGTCCTCGATCAGGGTAGAAATCCACTTTTAGGCCATGATGTAGTCGAAATACATGCTCTTAATAATTACTATGAATAGAGAAATCCTCCTAGTTAGAGATATTGATTTAAAATTCCACGTGATAATATTATCTTTAAAGTACTATGAAATATTACAACTATTTCCACCCTTTTATATTCCTCAAATCATGTGTATTCCTAGATAATTGAATTGAAAAAACCCAATTTAATTCCTAATAAAAAATTATTGTTTATCCTCCCAAGATTATTTAAATTATGAATAAAAAAATATAATATTTAGATATGTTTTTATTTATTATACATTGTCAAATAATGTCTTATCTCATACTTTATAATGTCAATGTTCTTAAGACCACCCAAGATAAATGAAATCAAATCATTCATATAAAAAAATTAAGAGAGAGTCATGAACCCCCTACGAGTTTAAATGTTTTTAGATTTCACTTTTCAACCATATTTATAATATATATACATTAATATTATTAATTAATACAAAAATTGTAGTATATAAAGGATAAAGCTATCTAATTCTTTTAAATATGAGAAATATCAGTCTGTAGTTCCATTCACTATAGATAATACAAGAAATGAATAATAAAGAGATAATAATATGTTTAAATAGGTTACTGAAACCAAACATATGATGAACATAAATCAAAAGGTCCTACTGGATCATGTTAGAGACCTCGTTAAATCATGTTTGAGAAAAATTCAATAATTTAAATAAGGAATCCTTGGTTTGAAAATATATGAATAATTTAAATGAACAATGTCACACATTTTCCTCCAATGAAAAAACCACATTTTTTTAAACAACCTCAATTTTAATGATAAGTGAGAGAATTATGGTAATGGTATTTAAAATAATTTTGTACATTATGTTAGATGTTTTGATAGGTATTCATGATGACTTAATTACTAGTGTTAGAAAACGGAAAAAATTTCCAAAAAATAGTAATTTATGCCCTTCAAGTGAATTTAATTCACTTGGAATATATAAAAAGACTCTATAAGATCATTTTGAAATAAATCCCATTTTTCTAAGTAATATGGTTGGGTTGATGTCCATTCAAGGATAACTCACTATATTGTGTTAATATTTACATCCTTGACATCCACCAAATCGAGTATCCTAGTGAGTATCACATTATCAATATGAAAAAAAATTCAATGGCGTGAAATTCCAAAAAATAGTGGTGTTAACATGAGAAAAAATATTAGTGATAAAAATAATTATATATTATTTTAATCCCTTGTTTTTTTGGTTCCACTCATGATGTATGTAATCGGTTTTTCTATTATTGATCCCATTTAAAGATTATTTAAAAAAATTAAGTGTTCTCATATATCACTTTTATACCATTTGATCTGAAAATTACCTTTTAAGGATCCCTCCCTTGGTGAGATTTTGTCTCTTGGGATTGAAGAAACTATAAATTCCATTTTAAATTAATTCATGTCAAATTTTTATCATGCATGTTTTTAATATCATATCTATCATTTTCTATGATCACAAAATCATAATCAATGAAAGTGAAATTCCACATTATCGAATCACTATGTCAGAAATTTGGGAATCTTATTTGTTAAAACACAATAAAATAAATCAACTTTTCATTTAGTATTTCCACAATCATCTAATAAAATTCCCCTCCAGACTGTATATCTAACCCATAATTTATTTAATATCAAATTTAATAATCCCCTTTAATTTTATGTAATGATAGTAGTTAAAATAGGATGATTGTTGATGTTAATTTTTGAAAGTGTCCTTGATTGTACATCCAAAAAATGATCAATAGTGCTAATAAAGAAAAATATCAATCCATATTATTGGACACTATCATATTCATTTATATTTATAACTAGGTTCATATAT
Organism: Viscum album; assembly: GCA_963277665.1. Lineage (NCBI taxonomy): Eukaryota > Viridiplantae > Streptophyta > Magnoliopsida > Santalales > Viscaceae > Viscum > Viscum album. Next base: position 2,063,561,803 of record OY728140.1, read on the forward strand.
ATCCATAAGGAGTAACTTCCACAAAGCCATTATGGTTAACTCATTCTATACATTTGAGACTATAAATCACCTGTTTTTTATCATCACATTTCATGAGGAACCAGATATTTATTTATGTTAATATATAGGACCCATTTCTTATGAATATCTTTAATGGGATTCCATATTTCCCCCCAATATTTCCCACACCCTTGGTAATAATTGATTTGATAAAATATGGAGTAAAATAATAGGTTTCCTACAATTCAGATAATGGTGGTGATTATATACAAACATATTTGAACCGCGTTTGATGGGATGACCATCAAAAATACCAGAACTCAATGAATATCTTCTACTATTGTATATGAATAAATACCTAAAACATTATATTAGAGATAATTGAGTTTGAGACCAATTATATAGAAAAAATAATCCATTGTCACTCTATTTCCAATCATCTATATATTATGAATAGTAATAAAATTCTTTATAATTGTAGTTGTTGGTTTATTTTACAACCCCTAAAGATCCCAATAAAGAGTATTCATTTAACATTGTGTTTATAATTTTATTTCATTAAATCTACGGGTTATTTATTCTTATCATGAAAATAATTCTTATCAATACCATATTTAATTTATTTTCTTTGGGTGAAAATGATCCAATGAGGGAGATGATGTATCCCAATAGAATCCATATAACCCCACTATTTTTCTTCTATCATCTTATTTGTTATTTTATCTCCCCCAAATACCTTGTGTCATTTATTTCATATATTATATATAATAGTGGCATTATATTATGATATATGGGTGGTGTCATACCATATACAATTAGTGGGAGAAAACCATGTTTATCTAATACAGACAACATAGAATGATCTTGACATCCACCTATACTATGATCCTTAATATCATTTTCATAGTGTTATTTTAATTTATGAAACTAAAATATCTTGTGAATTTCATATCTATTATAACCTATTCCTCTATCAATGCCCAATTAGTTTATGGCCATTATTTATACCTAAAAAATTAGTTTGACACTATTTATCGAAATGAATTCAAAATTATGCACCTCTATTCCTCTGTTATTTTCCCCCTATGATTTAGGCCCAATTGTGTTCTCTAGATCACCCCTAAAATAAGGTTATTGTTATTTTAGGATTTATTTTATAATTATCCCCAATATTTTATCATTTTATATATGTATTATCATGTATCTACGTAGCCTTTTCAAGGGACTTGTTTTTTAAAGAATATTTTCCCTTCCCAAAAATGTTAAATTTTGCAACACTTTATTCATTCATTAAGTGATCTAAATTGTTATGGTGGAGGTTTTTAAATTTTCAAAAATAGGGAATTTCATGTAATATTATCTTGAATGTTTTTAAAAAATAAAGAATAAATACATATTAAAACTGAATATTAATTTTTAAACTATTATAATTAAGAATATATCTATCAGAATAAGGGTTAAGAAGATCCATATCCATTGGAATGCCATAATAATTAACAAAAAAACCCCAGTAATATTTCGATCAGTCATTACTGGATATCTAATGTATGAAAAATTGTCATTTTTAGGATCTAAAGATACCAGAACACCTAATAGAGCTCATGAAACCATATAACAACATCATCATTAACACCTGAAAATTGTTGGCTTTATCACCCTTCATGACAATAGGTTTTCTTAAAATTTAATACCTATTTTAGTCAATCCATTCCTCATGATCCCATTTATTAATAATTATAGACTAATTTCTATCAAAAACACTATATTTGAGTGATCACTAAAAATTTGAATGTATATGTTCCCCCTCTAGTGAATCAAACATATTAAAGATGTCTATGAAGGAGAAAAACTATATTAAGAGGTTTTTATACTTCCTTTGATCCATTACAATCAATAAATTCAATTGATCTTAAGATATTTCTGATCAAATGGTAACATATTGAAGATTTATATTTTATTCACCAAATAATTTCTATTTTTCTTTTCTTTAATATTCATCATCATTGATTTGATATAACCTTTTAAAACATTAATTATATATAAAATAAATAATTTTTATCATCATTTTAATTACATGGGGTTAATATTTTCTTGTAATTTTCATAATTATTTTTCTATTTATATTCCCCTTATGTATTAAAATTACTATTATTTTATATATCAAATCAATGTTAGTATAATTTTAAAATTTAATATTATAATAAATATTTAATATATTATTTATTGAGGGGATAAAATAAATTTTAATTTTGATGTGTCAAATTCTACCACACATAAATATATATTGTATGCATGATATTTTATTTTCTCTCATTGATGAATATAGATGAGGGTTTTTGTAAAATAATTAGGACTCATGATATAATAATGTATTCAAATCATTCATAATGGATTTTAAGTAGACTATGATTCATCAAAAGCATAATTTTTTGGAGTTTGAAAACATATGTGATGTTATTATATTTTTATGTGGATATAGTGATGACTGAGTTAATACACATCCCACCTTAATTAGATTTATCTTTCTTATGTGATTATGAACCATATTAAGTATGCTATTTTTGGATTCTTGTTTGGTTTTTAATTTCTAGGAAACAACGTCATCACTTTTTTACAAAATATTTGCAAATTAGTTTAATATTTTGATTTATATATAGGGATTTCATTAATGTATTCTCATCTAAATAGACTAAAAAATATTTTAATTCATGGTTATTCCCACTATATAATAAAACCAAAATTCAATGATATTAATATGATGTCATATTTCAAGATCCACATTAACCCCAAATATCATTAATCACAACCCAATAATTATATCCCATAATCAAATATATTATGGAAAATACATTAATATTTTCACATATTAAACAAAATCACCTTATAGTTATGTTATATAAATATATAAAGGGTTACATATTCCTAAATCAACTATTATTCCTAAAACCCAATAAATTTCCCCTAAAATATCATTCTTTAACTTAAAATAGTATCACCTAAGGGAAAAAATCGTTTATATGCCTTATAAATTATGGTCAAACTTTATCATCTTATAATATGTTGTAGTCCAAAACTATTCAATCATCCAAAACATATTATATATTTACCTGGAACGTATCTAAAGTCCTCATAGATATAAATAGTGACAGAAATGACCTGTAAGCTTGGATCTTATCCTACAAACATAATCAATTCACACTTTTTTGATATATATTGTTAGTTGACACCAAATTAATGATCAATAATTTCAATATCTATAAAAAAATATGTCACCCGCCTAAATGATTCCATTTTGTTTTATTGTTTTAGATATTTCTACAAACTATTTATCTAAAAAACACATATCTTTCAAATTAAATGTTATTTTTTCCAATTAAACCAATGATACATTATTTTACAATTAGTCTTCAATATCTCACAAAAAATAATAAATAAAATAATTATCTAGATATAACCTAATTAATACTATTCATCATATTTGGGGTAATGGAACAAAAAATAAACATTATCAAAAATTCCCACTATGTTGTAGTTTACAAAATATATAATGGAATGAATATGGAATGATTAATTTTGGAGGAATAACAAATAATAAAATAATTCAATACAAAAAATAAAATGATCATATAATATATCGTAGGATAAAGTAACAATGTAAGTAATAAAATAGATAACAATAACCACATTCATACTAATATAATTCATAAGTCTTGAATTCTTAAAGAAACCATTAAATATTCATTTCATGAAATCTTAAACAAACCATAATATTAATACTATAATGGGTATAAAATATATCATTAAAATTAATGAATTTAGGCATGAATAAGATAACTATTGTCAAGAGATATGTATATAGTGATATATTAAATAATAGTAATGAAATATTTTAGGAATATAATATAAATGAAATATTTTAGAGGTAAATACAATATTATGACTCTAAAACCAATAATTTTTTAGACTAAAGTGGATGGAAAATTCAAAAAAATTATAAATTATCTTATAATTTGTTTGTACATATAGAATTATATGTCACTTTCAAAATACCATATCATGGGGTGATATGTGAATTTAAAAAAAATAATTTTAACCTAATTTTAAACAATGAATCCTTGAAAAGAAATACATTTTAATATAGAAAATATGAAGTAGAAGATAGAACTATACATAATATGGATGGAACCAAATTTTGTATTCTTATAAGACATAAAATTTTATTTTAATAAATGTCATAGAATAATAGGAATATTTTGTTTCTAACAAAAACATTGAAACTAAAAAGAAGATATGATAATCAAGAATAGTAATAAAATTTTTGAAACATGTTAACATATAAAACATTTTTAAAAGAATTTTATTTTCACATTTGATAAAATGAAATTAAAATTTTACTAATGAATAAAATGAAAAAATATTCCTTTATTACCTAGAAAAAATGATTAAAATAGTTATAAAATATTGGATCAATATAATATAATATTATTAAAATAATATGAAGAATATAGTCATATAATCGAAATATTTTTAACAAAAGAGAAGAGATAAGGAAGAGTGTATATACATGAAATGTTTTCAATAAATTACAACCAAATTGGTGGTGAAATGTTTACAATCAATATAAAACCATGAAAATAATGATGGAATATATTAAAATATTATTAAGAGGAGGAATTTACAAGGCATAATGGGATTAAGTTCATCAATAATGGTTATCACATAATGAATGTAAATAAATTTAAAAAAATCCATATGACATATAATATTTATAAATTAAAGGACATTTAAATGGGAGAGATTAAATTATCATGAAATTAAAAATAATAATATTTTTTGATGAAATTAAAAGTAAGTAGTGCATTATTTTTACAATATAAAATAAAATTGGTATATAATATAGAACATGTATAAATGAATTGAAATTTAGAAAATTAATATTACCGTAAACATAATCTCAATGGCTGTTTGAAAAAAACCACATCAATAACAAAAATTGTATTATTAAATAATTTATTCAGAATCTTTTTAATATATATTAAAATTTTAATTTAAGTTTATTATCATATATCAATCCATAATTTATATTAATTCCTCTCATCGACTATAGGGTTTTTGGGTTATGTGCCATAAAATGTTATTGGTATATTTTCTATTGTCATGTAGTAATAATTTTTTTGAATCTCTATAAATATAGAGATATAATTGTTTCTCATTACATTTACAAAAAATATATATTATTCAATTTTGTTTCAAAAATAGATTAAAAATACAATTTTTTTTAGAATTATCATTTTATTTTGATAAATATATAATGAAATATAAATTTTAATATTTTTAATATAATTATATTTTAATATTTATAAAAATTATAAATAATATAAATAAAATATTTATTAATTAAATAATCATTTAGAATAGTCCATGTGTGATTGTGAGGAAAAATTAAATACATTTTTTCATCGAGGAGGTAACAAAACCCTTACATTGCTGATGTTTCAATTTTTAGATTGATAAGAAGGAATTTGATAATGGTTACTACATAACCAATATAACAATTGAGTATAATAATTTTTCTTCTTGTAATTATTTTTTATGGGAATAACACAGTTAGAGGATACAGATTAAAAATATATCATGAAATTAATCAGTTCAGAAAAGTATTAATTCATTCTGTATCTTCCATCAAAGTAGTATTTTATCCTTATTAGATTTATCTTTTAGTGTGTAATATAATGAAGTATTTATTAAAGTGTTTTGGGTGTGTTTCAAAGTCATTGTTCAAGTTAAAATGTTTTTGGTGTGATGTGAATTACGGTGTTTAAAGAGTTCTTATATATTTTATAGGGGTGGAATTTTTCCCAATATTATTTTTTATTATATAAATAGATGTACTATCAATGATATGATATACTATACGGATTCAACCCCAACCAATTTTTAAATGTTTCAATTATTTGTAATCCTTAACTCTATATTAATTCTTTTATCCACATTTTCACATTTAATAATTTGAAAAATATAACCTTGATTTTAGATTATTGTTATCAGTATGAAGTTAAACATATTAAATAACTTATAAATTTTTATTCCAAATATTAAATCAAATGTACATTTTTCAATATATAAAATAGATAATATTTAAATTTAATAGAGTGACACAAAAAGTAGGTAAATTTTTTTTATGAAAGATATTTTTAATGAATAATATAAATTTATTTTTTATTCAATGGAATGAAAACATAATTATATGAATGTTAGGTTGTTTATATATACATATATTTTTTCAATAAATTACAAAAAATATTTTTCAAAAGTGGTCAATTTATTTTATTAAGTTAAAGATACATAACATATATAAAAATTCATTTCCAAATAAGATGGACTATTTTAACACAATAATATTTTAAACACACCTAATTCCTTCCTTTATGTATTGCAATGACCCGCTTATTCTCATTTGCATGAGTGTCCAATAAGTCATTACATGGCCTTAGGAGACATTGATAGGATGTCAAATGTTGGAAATAAATCCTTAAGGTTTTAGAAAACAAGTGGGGTATGATTTACCCTTTATTAAATAATCCAATGAACCAACAACCAAACCTTTCACTAAATGATGCACAATTAATAAAAATACAATGAATGCACTTCATGTATCTCAAAACTACTTCTATGTGTGCAAAAATAAGAGACCAAACAAGTATAAAAGTAAACAGTTGATAATCAACTATGTACTCTCAAAATACCATGACTCTCCATGCTCCTCATGCTCTAAGCACCATAATCAGAAAAATTCCTAGGTATCATAAGGAAGTGCTAAACATGTGTAAAATGTTACCATTTCCCCTATCCTGGAAGATTAAATCTAAAAAATCCCCAAAGTGGGAAATCACTGATGATTATAAAGATTGTTTTTTTCCCAATGATTTCCGAAAACACGACACTAGTATAGAATGTTTATTCTTATTTAAGATAAATTGTTTATGTAAAAAATTCTACCAATACATTTTATAACAAAAATTTAACTAGTTTAAAAAACAACTGTTTATAACCACGTGGAAACAAAATTAAATGAAAATAATTTCCAACTAGTTATTATTATGGAATAATCCTTAATAAAATGTTAAAAATATTTCTTATTGTCATTTGATATACCTGTTCCATAGTTCACAACACACCCACTAATGCATGATTCATTTGAGAGTTCCATACACGTGAGAGGTCTCTCATCCAATAACCTTGTGTCACAATGGCACACACCCCTCGTTTAAGGTCACATACCTTGTACTCCAATGGTACACATACCTTATTCTAGGGAACGTCGATCATGAACTCTGAAAAATAAATCAATCTATGTGAAATCAATTCCAAACAATTTCAATAAAACTACAGTTTCATTGAATACCAAGGAATAAAAAAATTTCAAACAACCATTTCGTTTCAATAAAATATCCCCTTTTTGAAAATAGCTAATCAAATCCATGATCTACAATTAAATAAACCCATATTTTAAAATCCATATTTTAAATCCAAGAACAAATCCTCTTTATACAAAACACCACATTTTCCAGATTTCCCCAATTTTCCAAAATGTCAAAAAGAAGGGTTTACAACAATTTATAAACATCCGAATAACATCCAATTCAACACATGATATTTAATTTGAAATCATTCCCATATTTTCTACTACATACAGTCGAGGGAGAATCCACTTACCTCAACTATTTTGACGAAAACCCTAATAAATGAAGAACACATCGGAAAACCTGGTCGATTCTCCATGAACCTGCCTTAGATCGCTTCTACTACAAAGACCAAGGAAAATATCATAAAATTTGTAATTGACCAACCAAGATCACCCCATAATATGATTATAACTATGAAACCATTAAGAGAGGAAAATTAGATCTATGTAGATCTATGAAACAACACAGGAATAATTAATAATGATCTGAAACCTCATGAATCTGGTTTCGATACACAAAGTGAAGCCTTCAGATCACCTTCAGGATGATGTGAGAAACTTATTTGGTCTTAGAAGAGGAAAAATTCCAAATTAGGGTCGGTTTGGGGCAAAAATGAGGGATTAATTGCAAAAACGATTGACAACCTAATTTTAAGGATCTTATTTTTACTTTGCACATAGTTTTCCTGCACAGTTAGGAAAACCATGCGCTAACCATGAAATAGCCACTGCCCTCATGGCTTCTCCTACCATTTTCTCCATATCATGCTCTAATTGTGCTAGAGCTGCTACCTCAAGAGCATTGTGGTGTATGTTTGGATGCACGGTTAGACAAATAATGCGCCACCCGTGAAACCTTTACTAAGAACCAAAAAACACTTCCAATGTTCGCTTAACTCTATTATACATTACCCATACACATTATAACCATGAAATTAATAATGTAATGTTACATACTAGAAATCAAGGTACTAAATTCTCCCGAACATTAGTCTTTCCGTTATGGAATTTTGAAAACTCTCATTGATCTGAATGAGTTCTGATCATTTCTCTTTCTTCTCCATCTCCTGTTTCCATGTCTTTTCCTAAATCTTACCTTGCTGCCATAAAACCTACACTAGACTGTTGTTTTTTCTCAAAATACTTTATCTTGCCTATCCAAGATCTATAATGGGATATATATCAATCAAGAATATGACTCTAGGTCAACATTATCCCATCATATCACATGGTCAGGATCAGGCTGATACATTTTCAAATGAGATACATGGAACACATTATGAACTGAACTAAACTGTGGTGGCAATGAAAACTGATATTCCACCTCTCTAACGAATTCAAATATCTCGAAAGGGAAAATGTTCTACAGCCGTGGTGAGTATGAAACTCAATAGTTTTTCCCAAGTGTGATTTTTAATCATGCAACTAGGATATAATTGTTAGCCACATATATGGTAAATAGTTTATATATAACATTTTACTAAAACTATTTGTAACAAAATAAAATGTACTTTCAAAAAACTGTTTGCAACCAAGTGAATGAAAAACCTAATGAAACCAATTTCCATCAAGTTATTTTTCCCAAAAAATAAAAAATCTAAACATAAACCCAATTATTATTGTAATTTGGTGCACTCATTCAAAAGTACTCAACCCACAAACACATACATGATTAGTATGACATTTCCATACTAATGGGTGGTCTCTTATCCAATTACCTTGTGTCCCAATGACACATTCCCCTGATCTAGGGTCACATCCCTTGTACCCCAATGAAACACATCCCTTATTCTGTGGCACATCGATCATGAACTCACACAAAAACAAATGAATTCTAAAACCATTCCAAATAACCATTCCAAACCATTTCAATAAAACTATAATTTCACTAGAAATGAATGAATAAACAAATTTCAAACAAACATTTCGTTTCAATCAAGAAACACAATTTTTATAAAATATATAATCAAATACATGTTTTACAATTCCATAAAACCCCATTTTAAAATCCATATTTTAAAACCAAGAAGAAACTCACATTATTCAAAACAACATATTTTCTAGATTTCACCATTTTTCTAAACTATCACAAAGAAGGATTTCCAATGATTATTGAACAAAAAAATCACGAACAATTAAACACATAAAATTCAATTTGAATGCATTTACATTATAATTTCTATGTGGAGTTAAGATAGAATCCACCCACCTCGAAGGTTTTGATGAAAACCCCAACAATCTATGGATGCACAGGAAAACATGGTCGATTCACCAAGAACCCACATTAGATCTCTTCTCCTACTAAGAAAAATGCCAAATATCATTATATTTAGAAACCACCAACCAAGATATACCAATAATGGGTGTATATATATGTTTATAGTAGAAGATGATATATATATATATATATTGAACTATACAAGAACAAACAAGAACAATCACATACCTCAAGAATGTTGCTTTGATTCAAGAAGAGAAGCCTTTAGATCTCCTTCAGACTAATAAGAGAACCTTATTTGGACATAAGAGTAGAAAATTTCTAAGTTAGGGATGTTTTGGAACAAAAACAAGGGAGTTATGGAAAAAAAAGGGAGATACTATTTTTAAGGATCTAATTTGGACTCTGGCCATAGTTTTGAAAATTGTGCACTAACTATGTGGTAGCCACTACCCCCACGGATTACCCTTATACGGTCTCCCAAGACTTTCTCTAGCTATGGCAGAGATGTATCCCCCAGATTACCACTACATTCAATTTGGCTACATGGTTAGACAATCTATGTGTTGCCCATGCAACCTTCAGTTAACCAAAAAATATCTTCCAAACTTCACTCAACTCTACAATACATCACCCTTACACATTATATCATTAAAAAGCATCATGTAAGGGTTACATACCATAAATTGGGGTAATACAAGATGTATATTTTTTATTTTTCACACACTTTTTAGGAAAAACTGATAATTCATAAAAAAATAGACCACATAATCATCATTCACTGAAAGAAATAGATGAATATTTAAAATCTAGTTCGATCATATTATATTAATTTTTATTATATATTTTCCAAAAATGTATACTTAAATTTCTATCTAGAATGTCCTTAATTATATCATTGAATAAATAAACCTTCTCTTCCCACTTTTGAATGTACTAACCCAAATTTATCTACCCATCATTGATTACTCTTGTCAGAATAAGATCGTTCATGTTGATCCTATCATAATGTTCATTGTTAATGTCCAAAAGAATAAATCTCTCATAAATCCAATCAGCAACCACATTGTGGGTGTTGATCAAAATGTCCTCCTCCAACATTTCTTCATATGAATGGTTCATGAGAATTAATGATTTCCACTTAGATTCAGTCTACATTTCTACTTCTCATTTCAACTCATCCAACCAAGATTAAATATCAATTTTGGAATTATCCACCATCATATAATATCCTTACATCACACTAATTTATATCTCTTATTCCTTATAATCCAAAAATTCCCATTCTTATTCATAATAGTCCATATCATTAGGCCTCTACTTCATGACATACATTATTTCCATGTGTCTGGGTGGGTCTGAATAATCCCTCCACCCTTTTGATTTTATCCCCAAGACAAGAATAAAACACCCAGAGTTCTTGTTTCCCTTCAGGTCATTCATTCTCCTTGGGATATAAAGCCTTCAATTGTGGATACCTTTTAAATTAGCACAAATTATGTGTCTTGAAGTAAACTCCCATGAATATTTCAATACCAATACATTCCACTAACATGGGTGTATTTCTTCATTTAGAGACACTATGATCTATAACAAATGATTCATATTTTATCCCATAAAATTCGTTACTAATATTTAAATGACATAGGTTCGTACTTGTGGTAGTCTCATTTTCTAAATGCCTCTAACCATTATTACTTTCAATATATACATCCAGAGCCTTAAAACCTAATAAACATCCCTTGTAAGTGTCTTATATCACCCCATCCTATTTATATGAATTTATAGCTATCACGACCATTGTAAAAGTTGATAATTTTGAAATACTATGGATACATTCAAAGAAATTAGATCCCAACCACTCGGTCTCAACTTTCCTAGAGGCTCTTGCAGTATTTATATCAGTTTGGTGACATCATTCCTCAACCTTTTGATGACATCTACTATAATTGGATTCTCAATCCTGGTTCATGGCTTTTTCCAAAAAATATTCCTAATGCTTTACCATTTTTATGTCGTAGTGCACAGAAGGATTAGTGGCCTTCTATGTTCCATAGAATTTAACCCCATTACACTATAAAATGGTTTGATAACCAAAATAATTTCAAGATGGATATGTATCAACCCATGATTCAAATCATATATATTGATTCCATCAATGTTATCCCTCAATCAGAATGCAAATTCAGTCCACCAGATCTCAGTAGACGTCAATTTCTTGACAAATTCATAGAGAAACTAGAGGATATAAAACTGAAGTGTGATGTTATAAACATAATAAATATTACACCATGTTTTTAATGTACTATAGAATCCCAAGATTATTAATTGGATGAGGTATAGTTGGATGATTAATGAAAATCAATGCAAATTGGAAATCCCATTTTATGAAGAACTCGAACGACCAATGAAATATTTAAATGTGGAAGAAAAAGTGAGCATGAGGGGTGGTAGCCTCAGAAGCCATCAGGTCTTCATAATTCATCAAATGAATCAAAAAATGACAATGTCCAAGTATCCAATTAATCACCACTCATGTAATCACAATGAATCTAATACATACCAACCAAAGACATCCATTGATGAATTCCCCTTTCCTAAAAAAGCCACTAATGAAATACAAAGCCTAGTGAAAACATTCTTGAACTCCATCATGGAAATAAGGAGATGTTAGAAACCTCCTTTATGCAATGAATATTTGGGGGAGGATTCAATATTTATAAATGCAGGGAGATGATAGTGGATACTGAAGAGGATTAAGGGTCAATGTTGTTTAGCATTTAGGGAATGGTTGTATGCCTCCCCCCTAATGAGGGAGGGTGAGTGGAAGTGATAACATGCTGCCTACACTATCACCGAAGGAGATATTTTGACACCCATTTAACCTAGTAAAATTTAAATATTAATCACATCCCATTTATAATAAATATTTTAACTATTTAATTTATTTATTTAATTTTTATTAGAACACATTAAATTAATTCATAAATAATTATAAGAATATGTAAAATTAATCATGTTGACTATCATTTAGTTACCTTTGTTTTTATATTTTTTATAAATTCTATTGATACATCACAATTATTCAATGTATTAACTCATTTTTATCTTCCATTTATAAATATATTTTACCTCAATTTGTTTCATGTGATATATTCAATTTATTATAGTGTCTAATTAAATTATAACACTTATTAAAATCTTGTGGTTTTAAATATCACCCCCTTAAATAGATATTTTCGATACAATTTACATTTCATTCATTGATGAAAATATATGTGCCTCTAAATAATATATATATATGAGTAATAATTAACATGCCATAGCTCTTGAATACTTGGAGATGGTGCCATATAAAGGATTGAAGTCAGTTCTGGCTCTGAGAAGTCAGTTACTTCTCAAATGTTAAATCTGTTAGAAGCTATTACCTGAAAAATATTAATAAAAAACATAGGGTGAGAATATAAATAAATATTAAGTGGATTAAAAATATATCAATATAAATTCTGAAAACATATTTTAAAACAATCAATAATATATTTTTCTTAAGGGAACTTGTAACACATGAAACACTTCATAATAATAAAAGGGAAGAATTAATGATTTATAATAGAATTACAAGGATACATGATTCAATTATAGGAATTATCATTTGGAGTAACAAATAAAAGACATTAGAATCATTTATTCATAAGAATATGAAAGCAAAAATTAAACAACTAGAGTAACGAATAATCAGAGTTGTGCGAAATGTTAATAACTTCAAATGAATACTAATTCACTATGTGCATATGTCATGCCTTAAGAATTTAATTTTATGATACTCATAAGTAATAACTCTTAATCATGGATATTATACTAGTCACATATCCATTTGGTTAATAAATTCTCATAAACATAATGATAAATTGAATAATGCTAGACTTTAATTTCGGTGTCAAGGCCTCCATCAACGATCTAGAGTCTAACTGTAAACAGACCCCAACCGATAGAGCCACTATAAGCCGAATCCATCTTGGAGAGCCTCTATAACCAGACTCCAACACGGAGAGCCTCTGTAACCAGACTCCAACCTAGAGAGTGTCTTTAACTAGACTCCAACCTGGAGGGTATGCGGTAACCAGACCCCAACAAAGAGGGCTTCGTATTACCGGTACCCAACCTGGATCATTCTAGCCCAATGCATTTATCATATGTTTTATAAGGAATGGTATTAAATTTGTCTCATACCAACTAAATACCAAAACCCATGTATTTTTTTTGGGGTGTCCCATTCCACTCCAAATAATTAAATTCTCAGTTCATTATTATATGTGATGATTAATAAATAGGTCGATTTATCAAATAAATTAATTACTTTTAAACTGCTTCCATAAACATTCAATTCATCGAGTAAAATGTTTATAACTTGAGATAGGTGATCTTCAATTTCAAATCATGCACTGATAAGTGGAAAGGCATTAGAAAAAATCATAATAGTTCAAGTATATTTAAATAGTAATTTTTCAAATGACATGCGTAAACTAGTAAATAGTCTTTGGGCATGTGATATTAATTTATATTATGCATGTAAAGGGGTTACCTCATAAAATGATAGTTCGTTAATTTTCAAAGTATTTGATTCATGGAAATAATGATTTACAGTTTAAAATGAAAAATTTTAAATTAAGGTAGATGTCATTTGTACACAATGTGTGCGCTGATAAATGGTAATGTCTTAATAAATGGTAATACCCTATGTGGCATAGAATATATGGTCAATGGATTCACAGTGAATCATTTATGCATACATTCATGTGAATTTAATTAAGCATATCACCAACATACATTAACCACTGAAGCTTATTTTTGTCCATCCTATTTCAGATTATGGTTTGAACATATATGTGCATATATATAACCATATATATATATATATATATGTACATAAAATTTATATATGTCGCACCCTTAATTTATATATTTTGATAACTAAAATTACTCTCACACACACACACATATGTAGGTATATGTATATTAACATCTTACAAGAAATGTAATTTGGTTGATAATAACATCCCTTAGCATCATAATAGTAATACACATTTTAATAAAATTAAAAACCATACCAGAACCAGAAAATAGAGATTGTATAAAGTAATAAATAAATTTCCCAAACATTTTAATAACATCATTGCATATCAACCCTTGATAGAATTAAAATTGGGTGGATTAAAACTATATGGGTGTATGCATAATAAATATACCAATTCTATTGAACCTGAAACATTATTCACACCCATGTATTTATTTTAATATTGTAAATCAAATTTTATAACATAAACTAGAAATATATTCAATTAAATGTGTATTTCCGATTATACACTAAGTGTATAAAAAATAATTATAAATTAAAACAAACCATAACTTATATACACATAAAATAACAAGTTAAATCTGTGTATATATCTATGTATATACACACATATAACTAACATAATTTGATCAAATTACACCCTCACAAACCATAAGATTTAGAGATAAATACTTAATATTTAAAACCATTATCGTTTTAAAAATTCCAGGTTGTATTGAGAGATATAGTTTCCTAAATATATATAGACATGTATAATATTTTATAACAATATGGTTTATGAAAATCAATTAAAAGCCTTTCAATACATAGATTTTAAAATCATAACCCAGTTCAGAAAATAAAATGTTATAATGAAATATAAAGATTCATATTAACATTTATACACAAGTATATTTGTGTATACCTTTGTAATATAAATAGACA
Organism: Viscum album; assembly: GCA_963277665.1. Taxonomy (NCBI): domain Eukaryota; kingdom Viridiplantae; phylum Streptophyta; class Magnoliopsida; order Santalales; family Viscaceae; genus Viscum; species Viscum album. Next base: position 2,063,577,265 of record OY728140.1, read on the forward strand.
AAAAAATTGATCATTTAATTTATCCCTTTCATATTATACATTTAATGAAAAATATTATAACATATTCATTACAAGTCATAAGATGGTAAAATAAATATTTGAAACAAATTATAATGAACCCTTACATTGTAAAATCTGTTTAACAAAATATACAATCTTATCAATTGATTTGCAGTAGGAAAAAATGGAGATAACAATTTCAATTATGTAAATGAATATTTTGATGATTAAATATTTAAAAATATAATTTTCTTCCCATAAAACAGATTCTTAAAGCATAAATCATAATTATAAATAAATTTATTCCTTGTAAATTATTGTATTTCCAAGCTAAAACTATTTGATATTAAACACTTACAATATTTACTTACTTAAAAACATTATTTAAGGGTTTGAAATCATCTTCTAAAATTTATAAAATATATTTAGTGTGAGCCACATATATCAGTTTATATAAATTTATGTATATGATTATATACTAAGTCTATAATAGGATTTCCAAAAGAAATACAATGTGTATTAAACCCTTACACCACCTTAAATGAATCATGACTTATATTAATGAAATTAAATAAGATAAATTTGATAACTCTCAGCTCATCAATATTTGAAAATAAAATACCGTAATTGAAAATAATTTCTACCTATCATGTTCTAAAACATCATTTCAAATCATCACGTAGATGAATTTGAACAGGGCGAAAACAAAACTATATAAATGAGTATATTTATTATATACTAGTGTTTATTCAAGTTTTCAAATGATAGACAATTTGTATTAAACCCTTACCTGCATAGCTGAAATAAAACATGGGTTGAAGTAGTATACTTTATACATAAGTCCAACACCAACAGAATAATCAAAAAACATGCACAGTAATGGATTTGGTGGATTTTTATAGCCATAATTTGGACCGTTAAAAAAATATGAGTAACCATGCTATTTATAACCCCTAAAATCTCAAACAAGTCAGCTTGGTGTGCAAGCTGTGAACAAAATGGCATAAATGATAATAGTAATAATAATAATAATAATAATAATAATAATAATAATAATAATAATAATAATAATATATGTGACCAACCAATCATTCATGAACCCAAACTGTTTAACCACACAACAAAGACAAAATAGTAATGAATTTCTGCTACAGGGTATTCTGTACACAATAACAATCATACATAAATTTAAAACCAAACTATAAATAGGAAGATAGAAGAAATTAATGCCTCAACTATTCCAAAACTGGAAAAAGGTATGCAAACATATTGAGTACGAATTAAAACCGACGATTCAGATAACAAAATAATATAAAATAATCTTTTTGTAGATTTACATAAAATCAAACCAGGATGGAACCCTAATTATCAAACTAGGATAGAACACTAACCAGCGGATCAGACCATCGACACCCAAAACCTCACTCTAGTTCTTCTGGTTTGAAATGAACCACCTTAGCTGCGCTATGTGGGGACTTCGAATAGTCTCATTCCAGATAATCGATTGCTGCTGGACAATCGAACTCCGACGGCCGTGAAATAAAACAATGTCCAGGCGCGACCTGCACGACTCGGACCTCCCTAAGTACGAACACAGCATTATAGACTCTACACCACTATGGTGAAGACATCTCCATGACCTAATATTCAACTAAAAGCATCCCTCTGACAACCCTCATCCCGCAGACTCACCCCTTTCACAAAAATAAATCAAGACCACAAATCCCTTTGCGGGATTCCATTTTTTCCATTATCAAATATCCTCATTTATTAATGTCATAAAATTTTTATTATTACATTATTATAACTATTTCAAAATATTTTATATCCAAATTTTCATCTATTGACATATATATTATATTATCATTAATTTACAATATCAAAATTTGTGTAAAACAAGTATTCCACTAAAAATCATTTTATCATTATTTTTAAAATGTTAAGGTTATTTATTATAAAATTCATATATGAATTTCATATTATATAATACTATAAATTAAATTAATAATTGATTATTGAAAATATATTATCAAAATAATAATTATCATAATTTTTACAAAATATTTTTTATTTTTAAACATTTAAAACAAATGGTAATATGATATATATATATGTGATTCAAATAAACAATAATTTTTGTAAAAAGTATTCTTCAATGTAGGATTTTAATCATTATATTAAAATTGTTTAATTAAATATACAAAATGTTAACAATTTTATGAAACATAAATTCAATAAAAATTAATAATCTAATAATTATGTGTGCACTATATTTTAAAATATATATAAAATAGATTATCTAATTGTCTGCATAATTAAAATAGTGCAATAATAATGTCATTAAAATATTATAATATAATAATTTTTCATGTGATGTATAACCACAATATAAAATTAAAATTTTATAATATTATTTTCATAATATTCAAATCCAAATTACACAGACACAAATATATATATATATAACATTTTGGAAAAAAAATTAACCACTAATTAGTTATATTAGTATAATAATTATTCAATGAGAGTAAATTTTGTTTAGTTATTTTAAATTATTCTTGAACAAATTGAGATAATATTTACTTTGAAAATCATACTGGTTAGTATGTCAATTAAACCATAAAATTATTTTTATTACACCTACATTGTTTTGGGCAATACATTAATATAAATATAATTCCACTTACTTTATAATGGTTTCCAACGAGACTGTGAATCACCCAAATCATATTACTTAGTAGTTTCAAAATATGAATTTTGTTATCCTATAAGTGAATATAAACTAAATACCCAATCAAACATTTTATGGTTTTAACTTCATGGTGCATCTATAATTATAAAACTATTAGAAACTAAAAGAACATTATGCCCAATAACATATACAATATGAAACCTCGAGCATAAAACTTGCTCAAAATATTTTCACATTATAATGTTATTAAAAAATTCATTGACTTTTTTGGTATGAACATATATATTTAGATTATTTATATTAAAAAATATCATCAAAAATTAAAATACATTGATAAATCATTTGTATATAAAGACTTTAATTTTGGTAGGGTCATTTTATATACTTTTATCAAAAAGGATTTATTTTAAGAGTAATAAAAAATTTAGATGTTTAGAATTTTTTTGTTAAAAATGAAAAAACTGTTGAAATAATAATATTAATATATTATTTGGGTGATTTTTAATGAATTTTCAGAAATAAATCATTTCAATAGAATTGTGAAAAATACATGTTTTTTTTGAAGATGGGTTTTTTATTTAAGATATTTACAGTGTGCCAATATTTTATAATGGATTTAAAATAAAATTTGTTCTTTTATATTATTAAGAGTCCAATTATATTACTTATAATCAATGTTTGCATTTAATTTGTTATAAATTTGTTTTCACATGTAAAATTATTTTTTCAAAAAGCAAAATCCATTTCATTCTATGTTTGTTTAAAAAAAATATTCGGTTATATATGACGGAATTTAATTTTAAAAAACTAATCGCATCATCAGTATCATGATGTTGAAATTTGTTAAATAGTTATCCTTTATCTTTTCCATTATTTATTGTAGCTTTAGTAAATACTGTTCCCCTAAATAATAGTAAATTATGTATTTTGTCATAAATATTCTATGACAAGGATGAAAATTTTCCGTAATAATTAGACATATAGTATTTTATGATATTATTGTTTTTATTATAATTAAATACTATAATATATTGCAATTTAGATCAATTCATCTTTGAATAATACCATTATATTTATTTTAGAAAATTAAATAATAAACAATTTCACTCTCTAAATGTTGATATCAATATATTTTTTTCATAAGGATAAAAATAGGATTATTGTTTATAGGTGTTTATGTGGAAAAATAATTAATTTTTTATCATGTTAATTTATTCATATATTTTATTGATTTAATGTAAACCAAAAATACAAATTCAACACTAAAATTATATTTATTCAATTAATAGAAAATCAATAAAGAATATTTTTAAATTATTAATCGTAATAAAATTTAGGTGAATTATTATGTTCCATGAAATTTATAAATAAATATAAAATATTTTTAATGTTGATAATTTTTATAGTATAATTCCATTGTTTTCATGTTTTAATTTAATGAAAATTAAATTAATAGTGTCCAAAATGTAAATGACGAACTTTTCTATTAAATAATATTTTATTAAATTCTATAAAAATAATAAAAATTATAAAATAGATAAATTATGATTATAAATGGTTTAATATTTTATACCATGTGAATTTGAGATCTATTTATTATAATTTAATTAAAATTAAAACCCCTTAATGATAAAAGGTCATTACCATTATTAATATTAAAATTGTTTAGCCAAGGTGTTAAAAAAATATTATGATTAAAATGAGACCAAAACCTATCTAAATAAAATTTTCAAATGTAATTTTATATATGTATTTTATATTGTATTCTATTTCAATTTGAGAACATTTATTTGAAAATAAAAGTCTTATATTTTATTATTTATTATAATTTCATGCATTTCCTTCCCCTTAATTATAAAAGGACACACCATCTATATTTTCAAAACACCCATTGGGGAAATACATCTCAATATAAATTTCAAATTTATATTTTTTACATATTTATAAATGTTCTATAGGTTTCTTCAAAACAAAATATCTAATCTATTTACATTGAGAATATATATAAAAAAGAATACTCAAAAAGAGGTCATCCTCATTGCAGATATTTCAATTTTGATTATTTTTTCTACAAAACATAAATATATTTTACCAATACTAAAATAATAAATCCATTACGAAAAATATATTAATATGTTACTATGAATATGGACAACCCATTAAAATATCTTTTCTATTCCACTAAAAATCAATATTTCACTCTTAAAAATGTAAGACTTACCCTCTCCATAAAGTATTTTAATTCATTTCCCATAAGATTCATTCATGGATGGTTATTATTATGGGTTCAAGGTTTATATATGACATTTATTATATAAAAGTTATTATTTTATTATAATATCATATCTACCTTATTTTCACCCAACACGTTGAAAAACAATCACTTCACACAATTATAAGTGTGGACTACAACCTCCCTAAATAGATATCATTTTTTTCATTTATGTTTTAATAGTATCATTTAGAATATATCTATATAAATAGAATATGTGATATATATGATATCACAACGATTCTACAAAGTAGAATTATTTTTTACCTTACTATTGTTCCATCCTTGGGAATGTGTGATTTTTATACAAGTGTATATACTTGATACTGTATCCATAAATTATGTAATTATTTTTTCTATATCTATCAACACCGTATGAATTTATATATATATATATATAATTACTTTATATTTTATTTATATAATTATAAATTTTTTAAAAATTATTGAAAATGTATAATAGTATAATATTCGAATTAACGAACAAAAATACTAATTCTAAATGAAATAGGTAACACATCTAAATAACAATTTAAATATAGAATTATAAACATATGGGTTCTAAAATAATATAATTATACTATATATGATATTTTAATAATTTAAATTATTATATAGTATAATTTTAATTAATATCAATTTATTATATTTGTGGGTATAACTATTTCATATTATTTTAATCTAAGACTATGGTTTTTCTAGTCTCCTATTATTTCTATGAGATAAATTCCATATTCCTCAACATTTTCATTTTTGTGGTCCATATGGTTCCAGTTTTAAATTTTATATCACAAATATCATCATTTCATGATATATATGTTTTAATTTTTATTAATCATTCATGGGGATATCTATTCAAAATTTTACTATTCTGGTGAGGCTTTTATGTTACAATCTCATTGTTAATCATGATTGTTGATGATTTCATTTCCAATTATGGATATTCCTGATTCAAATCCCAAGTAAATCATCTATTATATTACCCATTGGTTATTTACTGAGGTTACATATTTTCTTCCATTTTCCTCTAATTAATATCTCTATATTCAAAAAGAATGTTTTATGGGAAACAAACATTATTTCCCTTTTGGGTGAGAAACAATTTTATTCCATATAAATTTTTTCTGAAATGTTATTAGGATACATATTATATTATCCAATTATTTATTATTGTAATTAATATATATAGATTAATTTTTACAACATCATATAAATAGATTTTTTTACATTTTCGATTGAGGTAATTTTTAACTTTTTTTTACCAAATTGTTAAGTGAATGTTTTATATTATCATGTATAACTTAAATTTAATTTCCCACAACTAGTGAAAATTAATGATATTAAGCATCAATAAAAAAATTCCTTATTTATTTTAAATTAAAATCACTTATAAAATATTATTTTTTAATTTTAAATATATTATTTTAATGATAAAATGGTATTTTCCTCATGAAATATTGCTATGCGATATTTTAATTTTTTACATTCATCTATAGTGACATAATATTATCATATATAAGTTTTAATAGGGAATATGTCCTAATTATTCAATCATTATTATTATTCTATATGGTATATGACTATTATGAAAATATTTTTAATAAAACTATTTCTTTTCCATGTTTTATATAATCAGAAAATTATAAAATGTTTATAAAACTCATTTCAATTCCATTGTTTATATTTTTATTAAATACTTATCTACCATATTTCATTTATAAACATTATTTATTGAAGAATGTTTTATGATAATTTGGAACACATAGGTATTATATTGAATTTAATTTGTATTTAATCAAAATTATATATCCTTCCAACGTGCGGGATTAAATATGGATATCTTATGAAATAAATAGGACTGTAATAGGGTGTTAAAAAAATTAGTATGGGACTCAATCTATAATGATATTATTATAGTAAATCATAAATAATTAGATGGAAATGTATTCAACCAAATCCACTGGGACATTACATAAATAAAACATGAATAAAAAGAAATGTATTTATTATTATAATTTATTTTAAAAATATATATTTTTCATGCCAATTTAATTCTCTCATGGATCATGTTCTTTGATTCCATAATGAATTATATCTTATGAAATTCTATTATTTATTTTATAATTTAATTTTATAATATATCATATAGATGTTATTCAATTCAAAAATTTATGACCATGTTCTCATAACCTTATTTTAATGATATGTTTATATGATAAATGATATAACCCATTGTTACACATACAGAGAAATTGGCCTCACCCTCTCATAGGATTCCATTCCTCATTATATGATGCAATATATTTTAATGATGTCTTTAAGAAGGGAAATAGTATATTAGAAATATGTGGGCGATGATGTAAATGTTTATTTGGGAAAATTATTTATTGACCCAAATTTTTAAAGACATTAATTTATTATGATCCCTTGTTGTGGATTCGAAAATTCTAGTGAATATTGATATAATATGTTTCAATATCAATTTAGTAAAATATTAGGACACAATATTTTCAATATAATTAATTTTTTAGTCAATAATTATAAATTATTATTAAATAATATTAGTGAATACCATGGTGATAAAAAATAATAATGTTTTTGTAATTAATTTATTATGTATCTTTCACATAAATACATCCCTTTTTGGATACTAATAGTTAATGTGGTTCTAGAATAGTTTAATCTAGGGGTAATAACACTAAATATAGTCTTTCAAGTGTATGAAATGTACTATTCTTGTTCTTTGTGTGTGTTCCCTTATTGTGGTCTAATTTTTACACTCCTGGGTGATATTGTTGGGGTAACTCACGTTTATCTTATGAACCATTATGAGGAATTTAAATAATGATAATCTAGGATGGAATTGGTTAAAGTTAATGTATCATTGACTTAAATAAATTATTCATGATTTGGACATACTTTAATTTATTATTAATGATTTTATGGTTCCCCACTATGAAATTTATTTCTAAAACTATTCTGTTTTGTTCATGTTACTTTATAGAACGAGGAGGATTTATATTAAAGATCTGTATGATGGAAAATGAAAAACATTTCCCCATAAGAAAAAAATTTAAAATTTATATGGAATTTGAATTATTGTTTTTAAAATTAACAAACTATATATATATGATTAATAACCTATATATTGGTATTTTTTAAGACACTGTAAACAGGAGGCAAAATGAGTTTCATTATGATAATAGAGGAATAAAGATTTTTATTCTTAGAAGTTATGAATTTTGGGAGAAACACTAAATATAATATCACAAATAATTGAGATGTAATTATTTATTTCATTATTGTTTTTAGTGAATAATGACCTCCCAATATTTAATGTTAAAAGTTTGATGTATTTATGGGAATTATGTTTTAGATTTTTTATATATGAAACATGATACATCATTTTATTACACCAAACTAGTTTCTATTTTTTGATTTTATACCATATTATGAATGGTTCCAATATCCGCAAATGTGATTTAGTAGTAATTCTATAATTTTTAATTATTATAATGCGGTGAAGATGTAAATGGGTTAGTTTTACTGACCTTGATATTTTCTAGAGAATTCAAGAAAATTATATTTTATGTTATCTTTGATTATGTCAATTAAATGTTTTAATTTATATAATATACCTAATATTCAGTGTTTTTATTTTAGATAATCACTATTTTTATAAGAATTTCAATTTTAATGAGAGTTTAATGCAAGTGTTATGTATATCATCTCGTGTTTTTAGTTTTAATGTCATCAACACCCAATATTAGTATTTTAAATGATGAGATTTTGTGTAATTTGAAACTCTTAATAGGTTTTTAGATGAATAAATTATTAATTATTGAATCACCCTTTGTGATAGTAAATTATTTGTTATAAATTTAATTATTTAGTGAATTATCTATAAATATGATCGTTGGATAATGATTCTTTAACGTATTGATATATTTCTTGATATTTATGGAAGATAAAATGATTTATTTTCTAGGAGGTATGTAAATTCTTATTCATGATACATTGGTGATGTTAACTATATTATTTGATTATATACTGATTTATCGAGGTGATTAATGATATTTTGAAGATTTTTCATTGGCTTGTGGTATATGTAACCTTTAGTTTTGACATGTGATTTAAAATAATGGATTACTTTAGATGTTTTAAATTAAATATTTTAGAATGTAATATGAATGGTATAAGATCACCATTGAGGATAATATAAGAATTAATGTAAACATTTTATGTTTATTAGAGATTTAGGATTATTTATTAAATGATCTATGTACAAAATTTGTTATGATTTTTGAAATATTTGTGTTAATGTAATATTTCATGATAATGCCTTTTTATAAATTTTTGATATTATCTTACCACATGATAATAAATAAATTTATTTTTTTAATTAAATATATAAGTAACGTCTTTATATTATTTTTTATACTATGATGTTGATTATAGTTCTTTATAAATGAAAAATTCATCTTGAATACACATCAATTGTACATAACATATGTCATTATGATTGAAATTGTCTGAAGAGTCAAATTATAACTCCCATGTATGTATATTTCCATATGTTCTTTATCAATGTGGTAAAGTAATAATTTAAATGTGTTTAATGGATCTTGAAATAAATATTTTTTCTCTATTCTGTATTTCCTATGAATTAATGGTCATTATCACACCTCTATGATTTACATTTTTTTGGTTGTTAACATTTTCTTGATAATCACCTTTTTCGTGAACATCGATAATTAAATATCGTCATCCATATTTGAAACTAATTTTAATCCATGTTTATAATTCCACATCCCACCATTTTAGAATCCAATTTATTTATTATTCAATATGACCATCAAATCTTCTATTCACCCATTTGATGATTTATTTTTATTAAAACTCTTTAAAATGTGGGTTTTCTATAATGTTTATTTAAAATATCAAACCATATAAATTTTAGTACATGTTACTATATTAATGATGAAATTTATTAAAGAGCTATAATTTAATTACATGAGATATTAAAAGAACATTATATTTAATAATGTATCAAATGCCCAACATCGAGCTTAAACGAATAAAGAAATATTATTATTATATGACTTATATCACATAAATATTGACTTTTATAGTATGAATAGATATATATAAATGATTAAAATATATAATGTTTATAATAAATAAAAAAATATTAATAAATTTATATGATGTTAACATTCAATATTTTGTTGAGGCATTTTATATGTTTTCGGTAAAAAATTATTGAATATTATAATTAATATTTATTCATTTTTCAAATTTTATTTTAAATAAATTATATAACTTTTAAAATTAGTATACTAAAATTATCTTTGTGTGATTTTTTTTTAATTTATCTGTAGTGATTGATTTTGATTTTAATATTAGAAATTACTGATTTCTATTGAAAACTATATTTTTGTACAATCAATGTTGAATTTACAATCATTGTTATAAATTTGGTTAAAATTAAAATATGTTCATTAATATTTTTAATTATACAATTTATATCATTGAAATAAATTTTAAGGTTGATTTCTTTATAAAATATTCATTATACAGATAATGACATTTTTATGAATGAAATCTATTTTCCATTGTGTTTTATGTTATTTCATAAGTTAACTTTATCCACCACTAGGTATTAAATCATGAAAAAATAGATATAATATTTTTTATCTAAAGGTTTCAATTTTTTAATTTGATACCTTCTATGATTTCTCATAACGAATTCTAAGATTAGTAAATATTTGGACTCTCATTAACTGTAAGTTAGGAAAAGAATGTTAAAAATAAAATGATATGTATAAAATTTACCCTTATGCTTGCCTATATCATATTATATGAGTTTTGTTCAAAACATTCAACCCAACACTCGAAAATATGGACCTTAGGTTTTTTTTTCATTAAATATAACCTTAATATAAATTTTGAGATATGAATAAATAAATAAAGTCACTCTATGGATTTTAATATCTCAAAATAGTTTACATAAGGACAATGGGATATTAAATTTGGTTTAAATATTCATATGAAATATAAATTAATTTTTCATCTAGAAAATTTATTTTTATTATTTGGTATTCACTACCTGACATAAATTCTTACAAAATGTAGACATTGTATTTATAAAAAATAATGGGAAAAATAAAACAAATAATTTTACAATTATTAAAACCAATAATTTTTTTCAATTATTATGTTAAAATATTTTTTTAAAAAATATATCATATTATTGAAATTTGAAAGGGCTATAGTTGAATTTTTTTGACGTCAAGTTTTTATTAATGTCAAATTAAATGAATAGTGTCCAAAATGACATTAATGAAATTTAATGTTAAATAATATTTTACTAAATCATTTGAAATTTATGAAAACAATTTTGAGGACAATAGTGAATACTAATGTTCTAAAATTTCATCCATTGGCCATTTATGTCCCATATTTTATCTTATAAGTAAAATTACAACCCTTTATATTGAAATAGTCATTATCCCAATTATGATTAAAATCTGATAAAATATGTGTCAATCCAAAATATTTCGATTAAAATTAAACAGAAACCTATACAAATTTCATTTGATGTTTATGATTATAAATCAGACAAATTTTTTTCAAATATAAATCAATTTGGAATAATTTTTTATCAAAATATATATATATCAATCTAATAAGTAATTTTAACTATCTCATTTCCAGCCTATATTGAAGGAAACACATTCCATATTTTCTTAATACCCCATAGAGCCATAAATAAAAATAAAAATGATAATATTTATCTTATCACCACTGTTATCAATGTTATTTAGGTTCCGTTATTCTCAGTCTACAATCCCTATGTCAATACGGGGGCGTCAAAATAAAGTCTTCTGAAGGAGAGGTTATCATCTTTTCTAGCACTTTAAATTTCAATTCTTATTATATATTTTTTAATTTTAATCTAATGATATAGAAATTAATAATATTTTATTATAAATATACATATTTTTTTCATATAGTAAAACCATTTTCTTCCTCTTTTCCATCCTATAGAAATAAAAAACATCACTCATGCATACGTATGACGTCTCATCTCCACATTACTATTTAATTCGTTTCCATCACCGTATTTCATGGATGGTAATTTTGAAGGGTTTATGTTTTATATTTTATATATATTATATAGTTATTATTCTGGAATTATAATATTTTATGAAACTTCTTACCTTCCAACCCATTAGAAAATGATTATATCACTCGTGTGTATCTATGGACTACCACCTCCCTGATTCATTTTGATTTGTGTGTCATTTTCATTTTAATTCTCTGGTAATAAGACTTTATTACTATAATATATATGATATAAATCATGTAAAATTGTTATTTAAAGTTTAATTATTATTTTCCTTTCCTTTTTTCTATTCTCAAGAAGGTCAAAATATCCTTCAAGTTTACATATACCTACCATCTCGATGGATATTATAATAACATTTGATATACATATATCTTTTAGATGAATGTAGTTATTTTAATAATGAAAATATTAGTTGATTTTAATTTATTAAAAGTATTTATATTATGGAACAATGAACAATGTACAATAACTATAAAAAAACTAAAATACTCTTAAAAATTGATAATCATAAAATAGAGAAATGATTATTTTATTAAAAGATTATTATTAAAAGTCTATTAAAATATTATAAGTGGAAAATATGTAATGCCATGACCCCATAAGCCCAGAGTCGGTGCATTATTACATATCATTGGCATAATCACAAAAGATCAAGTCTCGAATTCCCGATTAGTTTAGTAGCCTTGGAAGTACTAGATACATTTATAAGGTTTACATTACATTCTAAAATGAAAAACTAAAACAACATTTCTTCCATAGACAACACTGAAATACAATAGACAATCTATAGAGGTAAGTCATAATATAATTCTTTTCATCCTGGGAAAATAAAACATAGAAAGGGGTGAGCTCAGATTCTCAGTAAGGATAAAATTATAGAAGAACCTTTTATTAATAAGCATAAACATTTAAGGTAGTGTATAAGACTAGACCAAAATCTCTTTAAACATGAACATCAACATAATATGGAAAATATAAATTCAAATAATTACATTTACTCGTTCACATGGATATTCTACTAGTCAAATGATCACATGCAATATCAATAACCACTTTCATAATTATGGAATGCAAAATTCCAGACTATCATAACCATATAGTCAAGGCCTTGTGCCAGGACTACAAATAAGATTTTGTCAAGGCCTTATTCTAAGACACTAGTTTGTCTCATGAGACCTACTAATGCATCATGGTACTATAGCGGGATCCACCAATCTCTTACTAAGTCCAATGCATTCCTCATATGAAATGTTTGAAACATAACGTAAACATTCATATTAAAACTAGCTTACAAAATGTCAATACATTAACCACAATCCATGAATTGTATAAAAATAGCATATCCACAGTCAAACATAACTCATTCGATACAATATTCAAGATTGTATTGTATCTTATTATCCTCAATCAAGAATAATGAAGGATACTGACGAAGATTAAAATAATCATCAATCTCTTGATAGAAATATCCCCCTTTTTATTCAATACATTTAAAAGTCACACTATTTGTCAAGAAGCCATTTAAAATAGATTTTTGAATCAAAGTGTCCCATACCACTTTGAAACATTTAAAAGGAATGTTGATTTGAAAACACTAATGTGCATATAAATAAATCCTTAAAACCATTTTTAAAACATTTACATTAATGAAAAATATTTAGAATAATAAATCATTAAAACATTTTAAAATGATATTGTAGTTAGAGTTCAGAACCAAAATAGAGACACATGAATAAAAATAAATGAGGTAATCAAAACGTTGTAATATCTTGAGAATAAAGGTATTCAAGATATACTATGTCAAAGTATATTATATACACCATTAAAAAGTGTTTTTGTGTATAACAACAAAGGAGTCTCAATTGAATGTAAACTGAGATGAAATCTCTCAAAAAGGATGCATCCTTAGGTTCAAGATAAATCAAATACATAATTTTTTTTTAAAAATATAAATAAAATAAATATGATTGGATATAAAGTGTAAAACAATCAAAGGACATTCACACATATTCATGTAAAAACAACACTAATGAATTGGATGTTTAACTCAATAAATGGAGATTGAGTTAAAATTACTCTTATCAACTTCATATCGATGACTTGAGAATTTATCAATGGAGTTATTATGTGTATCAAAAGTATATACATAGAAATTGGAGTGGAAATTAGGACATAAGAAAATAAATAGTTATTCCACACATAATCTTGGAGTAAAATAATCAATGAAGTATGCGTAAAGTCGAATGAGTGGAAATTGAAAATACAAATTCCCTTATGGATTTGGTAACTTATGAAACATACACACATGAAAGAAGTATCATAAAATGATGATGTAAATATACATGAATTAAAGTATATTACACAATTAATACAAACATGGGCAGTACACAAACCACATGCAATAAATATGTGGCGAACAATGGAAATCTCACGGAATTAATAGTTTGACAATAAACCCCTTACTTTTTAAATTTTCCATGGTCGCGGGTAGGTTAACCTCTTGTATAAATGTGAAATAATTTTTATTTAATTACACAGGAATCATATACATTAATATGATATCATATATGATCTTTTATGATTGATTTGTTGATAGTATCTTAGTATTATCATCATTTCGGGTGTTAACAGATTGATTTTCCATTATATTCATTGTTATGTGAGCCATATTTTTATGGATGGGATGTATATTATTCATATCCAGAATGATATATTGTCTCTAAATATTATTTTTATTCATAAAATGAAATTTATTCTTGAATGGATATGATGGGGACTGAATCTTATCACATTCGTGGAGATGGTAGTTCGTACGTACACACGAGCGACAATATCATTATTTTGATATTAAAATAATATATAACTGGATGGTATATAATATATACAGAATAACTATCATATTGTATTTATTATTTACATAAATTAAACATTATTATCATACCCATCCAAATAATAATGTTTTGAATAACAATTACACCACGACGTGGAGACAGTAAGCCGTATGTACACACGTATGGGGACATGTCATTAAAAGGAAGGATAGAATACTGAATATGGATGTACCAAATTTATAATAACATCACAGTATATAGAAGATATTGGATTTATAATTTTAAGATGGAAATAAAAATGAAAGAAGAAGTGGAAGAAGAAAGGAACTTGAATGAGGGTGGTGAAATCATTAAATCTTCTCTGAGTTCTCCCTATTTATTTGATCTAATGGGCTCTCTAAGATGGATTTATGAACAAAGGAGTGTCTCTAGGATGATTTTAGGGTAGTTGAGAAGTTATTTAGGCAGCTGTTGGCTGATCCAAAGGGCATTGAAGGTGTGAATTAGTATGTAGGGGGAGTTCCCTTTTTTAAGAGGGGTGAAGGGCACCTTAGGAAAAGCTAGAAATATAATTTTATAATAAATTCATATTCAGTTTATAATTGCTCCAAAGAGGAATATTTAACGTTTAAGGTGGGGATAGATCGAAAACAACCCAAAAATAGGTTTTACACAGGTTTGTGTCACTATATTATCATTATCTTTTATATTTGACTCTTAGTTAAATAGTTTGTCATTTACCATGTCTCTTTGTATTTTTATATTATATATTTAATAAACGTACAATATACTACCAAGATAACCTCAAGTGGTTCATTAATGATATACATATCATTATATATGTCATTTGGCCAAACATTATATTTTTAGGAATGGAATATGAATTAATAATATAATATTTTTTTTAAAAACTCTTTTACGTCAATTTTGACACTATTTGGTATTTTGTTTTTGCTAAATTCATAACAGCATTATTACTTCCAAAAAAATAATCTAACTAACACTAATATTTTATATTATGCAATAAAATTTATGGAATTCATTAAAATAATCAAATTACATTTATTTTGGTATTTATAATATAAATTATTTTAATATTTCATTAATTAGATAATTACAACATCACCCTTGTGTGATAAATAAATTAAACTATTTAATGTCTAAAAATTATAAATAAAATATCATTATTTAGGAAATCATTTTAGATTTATAATTAATGTTTATAATCGAATTTATCTTATGTATAACCCTATATTAAAAATGTTTTATTTATTTATCTTTGATTTTATCTCTTTTAACTCTTCTTTCAATTAAATAATAATAAATGTCCTAATCTAATCCAATTGGACCAAAGAGGTTAATATTTTTTCCAAAGTTGTTTTGGTATAATTATACTAATCCAATAGAATTAGGACATGTGTTTGGGTAACAATAATATAATTTTTACCCTTAATTATCCTATTTACTTTTAAATGTGTTAACTAAAAGTAAAAAGTTACTATTAACCAAAAATTATATTTATTTTATTGAACCAAATTTTACTCCTTGATATTTACTGTGTATCTCAGATTTTCAAAATTCAACTCATAGAATCGGTAAAATTAGGTTTTATGTGAATTTGCAAATTCTCCTAGGAGATTTGTAAAAGACGGTGAAAGTTCAATTAAATTTTTATATATTTATAATTATTATAAACTAACTCCAATTAATTAAATTGAAAATATATCGGTATTATGTATATATTTTGACCTAAAATAGATTTAAATAAAATAAAGTATTCTTTAAATAAAAATTCGGTTTTAAACTATAACTAAGTGGTTTTCACTATTCATCAAAATTTGAATGATTTAAGAAAAATACAAAAATTTCACCCTAGGCTAATTTCGATATTATGAATCCAAAAATGATACCCATTTTGAAATATATAATTTATAAAATTTTAAAAATTGGGTTTTACTATTCATAATGGGCAGTTTGATTGGTTGTGGTGTGTTTTAGAACTCGGAGTTGCGTACAACACATGCTACTATATTATTCAAAGGGAAGCGTACTGTGGAAGCTTGGGGTGTTACATTCTCCCCTCCATCAATAAATTTTGTCCTCATGATTTTTAAAATAGGTCTTGGGAATATATTGTAATGTCCCATATAAGAAAAAGAGTCAATAAAACTATCACTTTAAAGTAAACAAATAGAAGTAGAAAGGTCACCAAAGATAACCCACACTAAGATTCCACGAAGAAAAACATGGATATGGAAGATAAAATAAGTGTCATGTTCTTGATGGAGATGGATAGAAAAAATGATTATGAGAATGTTAACAAAAAGAAAAACACAAACTTGTGATGGGTTAAATTGTCATTAGTTTCCCAGTAATAAAAGTAAACAGTCAAATTTTTTTTTATTTTATGTTACATTACATAATGATGAGAAATTCATTTCTCAGATTGACTAAGAACATAAAAAGATATACTTACTCTTTATGTAAAGTTTCATTCTTTAATAAATATATACCACTAAATCAATTTTTTAATTATGAGTATTCAAAAAGACATGGTCACACTGGAAGAGTTAGAATAATCATCTATAGAATCACATGATCCACAAAAGATAAACTATATATTTACTTTGCCTTTAGTGATTAATCAAAACTAAAACAGTTAGTATAAGATCTGATTATCCCCCAAAAGGTTATTCCATTATAGAAAGAAACACTAATCTTAATTTCTAAAATTAACCAACAATACCCCAAAGTTAAATAACTACCATTCAATAAACAATTGTCCTTAAAATCCTTCAATATAATCCAAACTAATATTGAAACCCAAAACATAGAAGAATTTGGTTATGTAGTCTTCCACATTAAATTTTATCTTTAAATGACATCAACTACTCTTAAATTCACATTCTTAAAAGTAATTAACCTAATAACATATTCTCTATTATTGGATAATAATTACCATAACTAACCCAAATCAATATAAATCCACAATAAAAATATATATTAAAATACACCATTACTCCTCAAATAAAATCCCATTGTATTCTGCTTTCCTTTTTCATATAATGTTCCAAAAAAGAGAACATCATCTGAAATAACATTTATCACTTAATCACAAAACCATTTTCTTATACTAAGGGTATTCATTTGATAAGACATAAGATCCCAAATCAACTAATTATTGATAAAAAAATTATTTAACTAAAAATCATTAGTCACACTAACCAGGGACATAACATTGTCTAGTTGTTGGAGATAAATCCCAATCGCACTCTAGTTGTGGGTTTGATTCGCATTGCTTTTTCTGAAGTGATGGGTTGTCACACGGTCCGCATGTTGTCCTTTTTCAAAAACTATATTTCATAACATTACCAAAATGAGATAGATTCCTCAAAATAACCAAAACAAAATTTAACCAGAAATGTTATCTCATACCTTGCATTTTCATCCCAAAATATAATTACTTGTAATTTCATCAAACCCAATGATCATATAAATCCAAATGGTTATTTATAACTATTTCCACAAGAGTAAAGTTAAGTCTTCCTCAAATTTCATTCTCACATGGAAAACAATAGGGTAAAAAATACAAGATAAATTTTTATCCAAAGTAATACCATCAACAAGAAGAACTAAAACTTATAAACATTTCTCTAGCCATTTATTTCTACATAGCTTCTTCTTTTACAAGAAAATATCATATAGAATAGAGAATTCACTTGGGTAATGGACATGTCTCCTAAATTTTTGGAGAATGACTGTAAATGGATTCTTGGGAACATTTTTATTTTCTTCCAAGTATACTTTATTTTTCTTTGGAAATTATTTACTTTATGTCCTTCTTTACAACACGTAAATCATTTCTTGGTTCCATTGATACAATTTTCTAGGTGTCTCCTTCCACATTTCCTGTGTGATGGAAATTGGGGATTCTTTTCTCCATGATCCCCACTGCTAGAGCTCTTATAATTTATCACCATTATCTTCTTTGTTCAGTCCGAGAGTTGGTTAATATTTATGTTGTTGATCATATTATTGGAAAACAGATTTGGAATGAACATCATATCTTTTACACCTAACAACATTCCATTTTGTTGCTAATTTCCACCATTGTTCTTTCCTTGTACATCATTCTCAAAGATACTATGACTTCCTTGGAATCCAGCCATTAACTAAAAGCATAAAACATTGTTTGAGTAAGAGTAGTCATAACAGTATTTAGAAAATATCATCACACCTTATTCTCAATCAAAAACACCCTAGTATTAACCATGGTTATTTATTCTCATATTATATTAAAATACTTCAAATCGGTCTGTAAAGAAAATGTAAATTATCCTAAGCATATCCCCCATGAGTGTCAAAACCAAGAGTGCAACAAGGCCCATTTTCGTTCACCAGTTCTCGTTCGAGTCTATCTCAAAGCGTTATTTTTGGGTTTTACCCCTACGTAAATCTGTGCCAGAGCCGCCTCTACCATCTCATATCCAGAAAGGGATGTAATTCTCAGAAAACTCCCAAAATATCTACAATAACAAATTTTTAGGATGCTCTTCTATACTAATCATGAAAGTCCATCTTAGGTCTATGTGCACTAATCATAGATTATCTAAATCTAGTTTCCAAGGGTTGTACTAAGGTTCCTCTGATACCAACTGTAAGGCCCCAACCCCAGAAGCCCAGAGTCGGTGCATTATTACGTATCATTGGCCTGATCACAAAAGATCATGTCTTGAAATACCGATTATTTTTGTAACATTGTAAGTCTATGATACATTTTAATGGTTTAAATTACATCATAAAATGGAAAACTAAAACAAAATTGTTTCCATAGAAAACACAGAGATCCAATAGACTATCCCTGTAGTTAAGTCATAGTATTCTTCTTTGCATCCTAGGAAACTAAAACATAGAAAGGGGTGAGCTTAGATGCTCAGTAAGGATACAATTATTGAAGAAACATTCAAAAATAAGCATAAACATTTAAGGCAGTGTATAAGAGTAGAACAAAAGCCTTTTAAACTTGAACAAAAGTATAATACGTCAAAGATAAAATCAAATAATTAAATTTACTTATTCAAATAGATATTCTACTAGTTGAATGATAAAATTTAATATCAATAACCACTTTCATAATGATGGAATGGATAATTACAGACTATCATAACCACATAGTCAAGGCCTTGTGCCAAGACTACAAAAAAGATTTTGTCAAGGCCTTGTGCCAAGGAACTAGATTGTCTCATGTGACCTACCGATGCATCAAGGAGCTATAGCGTGCTCCAAATGTCACATACTAAGTCCAATTCATTTCTCATATGAAAATATTGAAGCATAACAAAAACATTAGTATTAAAAATAGCATAAAAATTTCAATACATTAACCACAAACCATGAATGGTATAAAAATAGCACATCCACGGTCAACCTTAACTCATTAGATACAATATGGAATATTTTATTATATCAGATAAACCTCAATCAATAATAATTATGAATATTGGAATAGATTAAAATAATCATCAAACTATAGATAGAAATATCTGCTTCTTCATGAATACATTTAAAAGTCACACTATTAGTCAAAATGCCATTTAAAATAGATTTTGTAATCAAAGTTTCCCATACCGAATTGAAACTTTTAAAAAATATTTTGATTTGAAAACTTGAATTTCCATATAAATAAATCCTTAAATCCATTTTTAAAACATGGAAATTATTGAGAAATATTTAGAATAATAAATCTTTAAAACATTTTAAAATGATATTTTAGTTATAGTTCGTATCCAAAAGAAAGACAATTGAATACAAATAAATGAATTAATCAAACCATTGTAATATCATAAGAATATAGGGATTCATGATAAACTATGTCAAAGTACATTTTATAAACCATATAAAAGTGATTCGGTGTATAATAACAAAGGAGTCTCAATAGAATGTAAATTGAGATGAAATATCTCATAAAGGCTGTATCCTTAGGTTAAGAATAAATAAATGACATAATTATGTGTGAAAAATATAAATACAATAAATATGATTGTATATTTTGTGTAAAACAATCACAGGACATTCACACATATTCTTGTAAAAACAACACCCATGAATTAGTTGTTTAACTCAATAAATAGAGATTGAGTTAAAATTACTCTTATCAAGTTCATATCGATGACTTGAGAATTTATCAATGGAGTTATTATTTGTATCAAAATTATATACATATAAAGGGGATTGTAAATTATGACATATGAAATTAAATAGAGATTCCACAAATAATGTTGGAGTAAAATAATCAATAAAGTATGCGTAAAGCCGAATGAGTGGAAATTGGAAATTCAAATTCCCTTATAGATTTGGTAAAATACAAAAAATACACCCATGAAAGAAGGATCATAAAATTATTATTTAAATATACATGAATTACTGTATATTACAAAATAAATACAAACATGGGATGTACACACACTACATGTAATAAATAAGTGGTGAACAATAGAAATCTCACGGAATTAAAAGTGAGATAAGAAACCCCTTACTTGGTACTTTTTCCTTGGTCGAGGGTAGGTTATCCTTTTATATAATGGTTAAATAATTGTTATTGATTTTTATATGAATCATATACATTAATATGATATCATATATTATCTTTTTACATTGATTTGTGGATAGTATCTTAGTATTATTATCATTTTTGGTGTTCATAGATTCATTTTCCATTATATTCATTGTTATGTGAGCCATATTTTTTATGGATGGGATGTATAATATTCATATACATAATTATATAATGTCTCTAAGAATTATTTTTAATCATCAAATGAAATTTAGTCTTGATTGGATATGATGGGGAATGAATCTCATTGCGTTCGTGGGGACGGTAGTCTGTACGTACGCACGAGTGAAAATATCATTCTTTTGATATTAAAATAATATATAATTGGATGTTATATAATATATAACTAATCATTATCATGATTTATTTATTATTTAAATCAATTAAACATCATTATCATACCCATCCAAATAATAATTTTTTGAATAACAATTACACCACGACATGGAGATGGTAAGTCGTACGTACGCACGTATGGTGTCATGTCATTCCAAGGAGGGATAGAATACTGAATACAGTTGTAATATATTTTTAATAACATCAATGTATATATATGATATTGTATTTTCTATTTTATAATGGAAATAACAGGGAAAGAAGAAGTGGAAGAAGAAATGAACTTGAATGAGAGTTGTGAAATCATTGCATATTCTTCAGGTTCTTCCTTTTGATTTGATCTAAATGGCTACATAAGTTGGCTTTATGAACAAATGAGTGTCTCTAGGATGAAGTGATCGAGTTTTAGAGGATATATAGGAAGGGTTTGGCCGAGCCAAAAGGCTTTGAAGGTGTGAATTAGTGAGTAGGGGGAGTGCCCTTTCATAAGAGGGGTGAGGGGCACCTTAGGAAAAGCAAGAAATATTATTTTATAATAAAAGAAAATTCTGTTTCCAATGGCTCCAAAGTGGATTATTTAAATTTTTTGGTGGGTATAATTCCAAAACCACCCACCCAATAGGTTTTAGATAGGTTTCGGCCACTATATTTACATTATCTTTTTTATTTAACTTTTAGTTAAATAGTTGGACATTTACCATGTATCTTTGTATTTTTATATTATATAGTTAATAAACATACTATATACATCCAAAATAACCCCAAGTGGTTAATTAATGATACAAATATCATTATATAAGTCCTTTGACCGAATTTTATATTCTTTGGAATAGAATATGAATTAATAATATAATATTTGTTTTTAAAACTATTTTCTGTCAATTTTGACACTATTTGGTATTTTGTTTTTTCTAAATTCATAAAATCATTATTACTTCAAAGAAATTTCATCTAACCAACCATAATAAGTTATATTAACCTATAAAATTAGTTTAATTCCTAAAAATTCTCAAATTACATTTATTTTGATATTTATAATATCAATTATTTTATTATTTCATTAATTAGGTAATTACTCCATCACCATTGTGTCATTAATAAATTAAATTATTTAATGTATGTAATTATAAATAAAATATAAATATGTAGGAAATCATTTTATCTTTATAATGAATGTTTATAATCGAATTTATCTTATGTATAACCCAATTTTAAAAATGTTTTAGTTATTTAACATTGATTTTATATATTTTAACTATTCTTTGAATTAAATAATAATAAATGTCCAAATATAATCCAAGTGGAACAAATAGGTTCATATTTTATTCCTAGGGTTGTTTTTGGTCTAATTAAACTAATAAAATTGAATTAGGACATGTGTTAGGCTAATAATAATATCATTTTTACCCATAATTACCCTATTTACTTTTAAATGTGGTAAATAAAAGTAAAAAAATATTATTCATCAAAAATTACTTTTATCTTATTGAACCACATTTTACTCCTTCAAATTAACAATGTAGCTTGTATTTTCAAAATTCCACTCACAGAATCTATAAAATTATGTTTTATGTGAATTTTCTAATACTCCTAGGAGATTGGTAAAAGACAGTGAAAGTTCAATAATATTTTTATATATATAAAATTATAATAAACTGACTCCAATGAACGAAATTTTATATATATAGGTATTATGTATCTATTTTGAAATATAATAAATTTAAATAAAATATATAATTATTTAATAAAAATTTGGTTTTAAACTATAACTTAGTGTTTTTCACTATTCAACAAAAATTGAACGTTTTCTGAAAATACCAAAATTTCACCATAGGATAATTTCGATATTCCAAATACAAAAATGATATCCATTTTGAAAGATAAAATTTATAAAATTTCAATAAAGTGGGTATTACTATTCATAACGGCTAGTTTGATTGGTCGTGATGTGTTTTAGAACTTGAAGTTGCATACAACACACGCTACTGTATTATTCAAAGGGAAGCATAATGGGGATGCATTAGGTGTTAGATAATATATGATATAAAGAGTATATAATGGCTCTGGTATATAACTATAATAAATTTAAATTTATTAAATATGTTATTTAGGATCTTCTAGAGAAATTTTAGTTCGAGGTAATTGATTTATATTCTAATTTATATTTCTGAGAGCCATGTTCCATAAACACATATCCTTTTTTGCAGTAGATATAATTATATTTTTACATGATATATAATTAATAAAATTATCTACATTATATTTATTTATTCGTTAAATTTTATTCATTAAAGGGTATTTTGATTAAAAAAATTAACAATGTGGTCTGGGTTATATGTTTTTATGTCATTTCATTGGGATTGTCTTTGATTAAGTTAATGATGACAGAATATCATGACATACCACTCAAGTAACAAATGAATTTTATTATTATATATTATTTATAATTATTTAATATATTTATTTCAATTTTCTCACTTCAATTACGAATGATTATTAAATATTTTATAAATGAAAACAAAATGTCTTAATATATTATGTCAAAAAATATTTTCTTTAATATCTATTATTTGTATAATGTATTCAAATTTGTTTGCAATATTTTACTATGATTGAATAATTTCAATTTCTCCAAATATAATTTCATTTTATTAAATAAAAAAATTCCTAATTTTATATTTATCTAAATGATGTTCTTTTTGACTTGTTTTTACAAATGATTTAATTTAAGGTGTTCTTTTTACTAAAATGACGTGAGTGAAGTTTTCTACCAAGATGACCAGGAAATGGTTTCAGGATTATTTTAAAATATGACATATTTATTTTATAATAAAATTTTTCTTTAATATTTGGGATTTTTATTTATTTTAAATATGTTATTTCATGATGAAAATCAAATTTTCCTCAAGAAATATTCCATGTAAAATTTGAAATTCATTTATTAAACTACTAAGTATTAATTTTATTTTAATTTTTATTATTAGATGTATAATCTGATTTCCAAATCCCGATTCCCTATCAATATGGATTATGTATAAGAAGAAAATAATTTTATGAAACCTAATATTATTCAAATAGTTATTCCATGAAGATATGATAAAATATTAATGAAACCCATTTCCATTATACTATTTAGAATATAAAAAATGTTTTATGATATTGTTGTATATATGATTTTTATTTTGACATGGGTGGGTGTAGAATTATATATCATTCAAATAAATGGATTATATTTTCATTTCTAATGACAAAAACATGACTGGAAAAGGATGCAATCCTAATTTAGTAAGGGAATCTACCCATAGTGATAAAATTGGGAGTGATCCCTGAAAAATATAATTGACTGGGGTTTGAATCTAATCCACTATGATATACCTGTTAGTTTCCCATTCCCATTAAAGAAAATATATTCTATTCTAATCTGTATACAATAAAGAATTCTCCCAGAAAATGAAATGAAATCATGTATCATTCTCTTTGATAGCATTATAATTCATGTCTTATGAACTACCAAGTTTTATTTCAGGATTTTTAGATGATTATTAGAAATTATCTATAATATCAAAGGTATGTATTTGAAAATATGATGCACATATTATCACACCCATATGCTCATGATTTCAATAAGTGATCATTGATATCACTCTTTCTTTACATTTTTTTAAAAATCTAAGATTAACCATACATATTTTTTCTTTCTATATTTTATGATGGATTATTTTATTATTTATTTTATAAAAAGGGTGAATGTTAAAAGAACTGTGTGGGTTGTTATATAGAACACTTACAGATTAGTGTTTTATGTATCCATGCATCTAAATATTCTAAACTGTTATGTTCTTATTGGAATGTATTTATATTATATATGAATATTCATCCAATAATATTTAATATTTTAATTTGAATATCATTGGTCTCTCTCAACTTCAAATCATATATCCCTATTTTTATATCCATAAAGGTATTCCATTTTGTAAAAAACACATAATCTTTTAACCAAATTTTAGGAAGTCAATCTACCTTTTTGTTTATACTCAGGGTTTATGCAACTACATTTTAGTCATAATTAATTATAATAACTAAATCAATATCATTCTTAATATACCCTAAAACAAAAATTCATTTAATTTTATGCTCTCACAAATAAATGAAAAAATAATCCAACATCAAAATTAATTCAATACCAATAAATATATACCATAATAATATATATCGCCCAAAATATAATCATATTTTCCAAGCATAATATGTATTTACTTGATTTTAAATTACATTTATGTCCTATGGAAAACCTATTCATTGATAATTTATTTACATTATAACAATGAAATTAATCCCAATATATCATTAATCCCTAAGAAATACAATTACATAAGACCAAACAATGGTATATATGCCCTTAAACTTATGATAATTCGTAAAATTATTACAACATGATATTATTTGAAACTTTTATGTAACCCTAAAATGGTAACAACCAAACCTATGATGTAATATACACCAAAAATTGATACCAAATTTGACACTCTATACCCACACTTGTGGGTCAAGTACTAAAAATAAATTAGTTTTGTAATGGGTAGATATTTACTGATATAAAACATTGATATTTCATTGAATTATCCTTTACAAATTAATTTGTTAAATAATATTTACTCACTATAAAAAATATACCAATTGTATAATTATAATATTAAGTATCACCATTTAATCATTTCCAATAAATTAAATTACATAAATTGATGTTACCAAATTGAAAATTATATAATGGAAGTAATGTGGAATGGAATAAAAATACTGAATTACTACTAAAAAATTCGTTATTGTATGATCATAAGGTTTTTAGCTTCTATATATTTATCCCACACTATATACCAATCCAATCATGATAAATATTTGTGTTCGTATTATTATTTTTTGGATAATATTATTCTTGTAAAACACATTATGAAATCAATTGTGGCTAATTCACTACAAAGGACATCCACTATCAGCTATCATATTGTTAGACTTTATGGGGAGGTTATAAGTGGGGTATTATATAAAAATTAATATGATATCAAGAGATTATTTTCATCTATAGCATCAAATGGCCATATCAATATAAAATCCATTTCAAGCATAATTGTTTTTTTTTTCAATTTATACATTCTTACATTAAAATGAAATTATGTCACATTAAGATATTAATGTACTTATAAATAATTGTTCAACAATCAAATATATATCTAAAATTAAAAAATATGAATACATTCATATTATTCCAAAAACATGTTTTTATAAAAAAACATTGTTCCGTATCATATCAAATTATATTGTATTAAATAAATATAAGTATTATATTTTAAAATTTATCAAAATTATAAAAATTTCAATTAAGATTACCCTGTAAAATATAATTGTTCTCATGATTTTTTAAAGGACTCATTTATTTTTGAAAAATACTTTTTTCAAAATAATAATATTTTTTTATCTATTGGTTAGAATATTTAATAACAGTTCCAAGAATTTTATGTAATAAAATATTTAATTCAGGATTAAAATTATTAAATTTAATAAATTATTTGGGATTATAAATAATAAGTCTTTAAATTCATAAAATAAAATAAAAATGTTAGTTTAATGATAATTATTTTCATTCTATTCTTAATATCATGTTTTCTCAAAGTGGGATTTTCTTTTAGATTTAAATGAAATAATCAAAATATTTTCCAAATTTATAATAAACTGATTTATTTCATTGAAATATTAAATTTCAATAGTTTTGTCTTAAAAAAAATTCAACATTTAATACACAGTTTATAAACAAGGTTTTTTACCCAATTGTGATTATTTTAATATTTAATTATCATACCATCAGAAATTATCTTTGTAATATTTTTTTTCAAATTTTAAATTTAATTTATTGATTTAGGTATATAATTGAATCTTAATTTATATCATTAAAACAATTTACAGAGGTAAATTTTAATTTCTAAGGTAAAAGTAAATTTTGGAAAATTATTAAATTAATATAAAAATCTTCCAAACCGTCACGATATTTCCATAAATGATTTATATAGGCGTTGTTTGAGGTAAAATATCATTAAAAGTATATTTTATACATTTTATGGTCTTCAAACCTTGAATGGTAACTAATTATTTTTTAAATTTGAATATTTACACCTAAAACAACACATATCATCAGTAATAAATGGTCAAATGTTACACCACATCAAGTATCAAAATCCCTTCAAATTACTCCTTTAAATTCTACAACATTTTTCCTTTTAGAACCCTCTCTAACTTCTATAATATTTTTTTGAAAAGAAATTATGAACGTATCTATTTCCATGGAGTTTTCCAAAAATAAAACTCAAGCATTTGGAGTGGGTATTCCTTTCACTTACTCTTTTATTTTGTTATAATCCATAAATAATATCTAACAATATTAATATAATTATATAATTATCATTATTAAAAAAAATAATATTTATATTAAATCGAATAAAAATTATTTACTAATTTTAATCCACTAATATTATAGAAAATGATAGTAGATGTATGTTCTGAAGACTATACCCTCTCTAAAGTAATGTTTTTCCTTTTTCATATTTTTTTAAATATTTATGAAATAGACTAAAAATTTTATACAGAAATATAAAAAATAATATTATCATTATTCGAATTTTAAAATTATTAGATACACTACATTATACTATCCAATCATGGTAGAGCATGTTCATGTTTTTGTATATTTAAAAATCTACATGAAAATATGCTAAAATATGTCATGGGGATATCTATGGCATAATAACATAATTTCAGTTAAATATACAATATGCTTGATGTTAATGAATTTCCTGATAACTACAATTTTTTTCCTCTTATATTATTTTTTATTAGTTAGTTTATTGGTAAATGGTCAAAAAATTAAAGGAGTTATTGGTGGATCTATTTTTGGAATTAGTTTGGCTTGAAAATATCCACTAGATCACAGGTGGATACCACCATTCAATTAATGTACCCAATATAGGGGTGAAACTAATGCACTCTGTGGGTTTAAATTATATATGGTATTACACCTCCATTTAATCTCTTATTTTTCCCCCTTAATCATATTTAAAATTAGAGATATCAACATTGGACTTTGATCCGATCACATTAATGTGCCACTAATCCATAAAACATTAACTAATATGGTGTCATTTGACTTGTTAATTCTTCATTAATATATTCCAAATCAAAATTATTTTTTTGCGATGTCATATGATTTATATTTTGTACTAATATATTCCTAGAATATGAAGTGATTATTTCACCTTTTCATCATACGACAGTGGTTGATCTACAAAGTGAATATTTTTTCATTATCAAAATTAGATCTTCCTTTGGCAATGAGCTTTCAACATTAAATTATTTTTAAATTGTCTTCCTAAATTAATTCTCAATAGATAATTGGTTATTGAACTGTAATCCATTTAATATATCAGGGTATATTGGATTTGACCATGATATTATGATGATGAAAAGATCATTTGGATATGGAAATATAATTAAGTGTGGATGATTTTGAGTAACTTCCATTAAACAATCATATTGAGATACTTTTATTATTGATTCAACTTTTTAAAAACTTTTCATAAAATGTTATCGGTGATCGATAAATGATATCTAGAATCTGGGACTACTTATATAATCTATGATGAATTAAATTTCTAATACATGATTGGAAAATTTTACAATGAATTGGAGTCCTCTTCTTTATCGTAATCCATATTTTGATCCAGTGATAGTCTATTTATGGTAATTGTTACTATAATCAACTTTTTGGTGTATAAAATTATTTAATATCTTCTATAAATGTATTTTATTATAAAAATTAATCTAAATTATGCATCTTTTATGAGTTTTATAGTTATATGTTGGTGATCAACATGATTTGGTCTATATTAGAAGATTAGAGATGGTGTTTATCAACATACAAACTGAGGAAGGATGTTTCATTACATTTGAATATCAGGAAAACACATGATATAATGGTAAGATTCATGTTTTAGATTGTTTTTTTAATGGAATAATATGATATAATATGGTTGTGTGTATACATGAGACCCATTTATTCTTCTTGATTTGTTTTGAATTTCTATAGTAACTTTGTTACCATTCATAATGATGGTAGCATGATCTTTATGTTAATACTAAATTTTCATAATTAAAATATTATATGTAATTTTATAATTAATATTCTCATGTTTTTCCATTAAATTATAGAATTTAATTGTACCTCTATAAATTTAGACCATCGGGGTGCCAACAACATGTGATAATTAAAATGGTGGTCCTTTTCCTAGGGTATGTACACGAAAGGATTGTGGGAAAGGCTAGTGGTTGGAATCATAGGGATTTAGAGTGAAGCACCAAGAACTCAATTCATTCTAGATACTGAGTATCATGATGAAATATGGAAATAAGATTATGAGTAACATGATCTGTATAACTTTATATATCATTTTTCACTTTTATCATCTATAATTATTTCCCAAATGGAATGGAGGTATTACATGTACAATGAGTAATCATAGTGTCTTGGATAGAATTTATGTTCTTGGTTTATTTTTGTTATGTTTCCTATGAATTTTTATACTTTAATGGAATGAAATTATTATATGAGAATAGTGGTTAGGTTAAAATTACTAGTGCCTTTTTAGTTTTTATTAAACATTCCCTGTACACGAAATTTTGTTATCATCGAATCATATTATATAGGGTTTCATGACAGGGAAATGAAATAAGGAATATAGTTGAGCTAATTATATTATTTATTGGACAAGTGATAAGATATAATTTGGGGGGTACTACAATTTATTTATTTTTTATTTGGATGCACATTAATCTTTTGTTTATTACTACTTTTTGAGCCACGTGATACTCTGATTATTTCCACCACATGGAACTATAATTATTTATTTTGTTTGATTTATATGAATAGTGTTCCACTTATTCTTGTCATCACATGATACTATGATTATTTATTTATATTATTTATTTTTTAATTATATTTATATATATTATACATATGAAAGGATACTTAGGGTATAGTCTCCCCACTCGATGAATTCAATACATAGCTATTGGTTGGTATCCTCTAGCATACATGGAAGCACTCATGAGGTTATGTGACTATACATCATGGGAAAGGTTTTCATGGTTATGGAATTAAAAAATGTTATAAGAAACACATTACTTGTTTTATTTTGGGCCATCTATAGACATTTTTCAAATATGATTGGTTCTATGGGACTTGGGCAGTTGAGGTATAATGTGTCTTTCCCTCTCATGTTTAATAGGCAACCCATTTACAATTTACATGAATATTTCAACACATTAAAGAATTATAGGTCCACTAGATAACATGGTTTAGTATGCTCCAACATTGTATATTCCCTTATTTCTCACCATATAGTATAAGATGGTTCTGTAAAAAATACTACTACACTTGATAAAGTGGTTAAGTAATTAGTATCACCTTAGAAAGGATCACCCCTACTTGTTATTTCATATGGTGGATGAGTACTGGGGAATTATGTTGGACACACTAGTGCATCCATATATTTTGTACTCATTCCCTTCATGAGATTGGTGTATAAGAGGATGATAAGTGCTCAGTGGATATCATTGAGGTTATCATCAAATTCATTCAGATACGAGTGGACAGAAAAGTTAAGATAATAGAGAAAATTCAATAAGGAACCTCAATGATGTGTTTTGAATGATGGGATAGTCTATCAATTGTAAGAGAGTCATATTGGACTCTATCAATGAACCATTTTTATGTTATTTTTTCATGATAATTTGTGTCTTGGATGATTTTCAGATTTCATGGAACTAATGTAGGGTTTCAAAACAGTATCAAACTATTCAACATGGTTCACTGAGCTTCGTTAATTTTCTAAAAATCATTATCAGTTTAAAGGTGTATATGGGTATGAATATTGATACTGTTCTTCATGTGGACATCGGATAATGGGATAATATCTTTAACATGATGACATATACATAAGTTCTATATAAGGCCTTTTCTATTTTGAAAGACTAAGAGGATGATCAAGATGTAAGTTTTCTTCCTTCTCATAGTACTCAGGGGAGTGGTCCTCCAACAACTATGTTTGGTATCTTCTTTGGGTCTAATAGTAAGAAGACTAGGGACTGTCATGGAAGTGGTGGAATATAAACAACTAGATGTAAATCATTTTATACCCTCTCAGGTAGAGTACACCAATGAATCATGTATGAGAAGTTCCTGAATAATTGCAGTTTATGCACAAAATCCCATATGAATTGTATGTAGTGTAGAAGTACATGTCATATTCCGAGTTTTTTCACTATGTATTTGAGGCGTCGTTTATGTTTTGTTTCAATAGGGATGAAATATACAACCCAAGGAGCTATCCTGAATCCTCATCAGTTTTATTTATAGTATATTACTCATTGAATCCATGTACCACTATGAAAGTGGAATATAGTTGAGTTGGTAAGATTTTACATAGTGGATTGGGCACTAAAAGTTGATGGGATGGGACCCTGGACTATTAAATGTATGTTCATATTACTTCTAGTTTTTTTAGAATTATTTTAATACAAGTGATTTTCATTTCATCATATTTACATAAAAATTATAATATTGACATACCATCCAAGTTTTCTTATGTGATTTTATCCCTTAACACAACATTTTTAATTAAAGTTGAAAATATTCAGTGAATCCTATAGTTTCGTATAGTAATATCTTATTATGATCAACTTGGAAAATTTGTACTATGTAGATAATGACATTGATTTGATTCTCAAAATAGACTAATTGGTAAGTTTTTAGATTATATTTTCTATTATTTGATATGTGTATAATTTTCCTCACCTAAGGGAGTGATGTGTACGATTACTAGATATTGTGAACTGGGAGAATGCAGAGTGGTATGAGACTTTATCTATATTTGGTTGATCATGTTTTATATTATAATATCTAATCATTAATAATGATTAATGTTTTCCCCATCGTTTTTTTTACATTTTTATGAATATATATCATGAAATCATTTTAGGATACAGAAAAAATCTTCACCATGATAGAAGCATTGACATTCAGATAGATCTCATTCCCCATGTACGGCCCATTTTGATATCATATAATCTAATCGATTTTTTATTTTTTGAGGAAATAAATATGTGGCTCAAGAACACTGAGAATATTTTTTTATCATTCCATGAATGTCACCAAATGTTTAACCTATTTTCACCAAGAATTCCAACAATATTCATTGAAAATTTTTATACTATAAGAATCTAAACTAGGTGATAGTAAAGAAAAAATATTCCTTCTCAATCATTGACTATCTAATTTATCAATTATTTGGGATCCTGATGGTTCACCAAGATTGATATATGATCATGATACCATTATTGACTAGTTATATTGGAGAATATATGGTATATAGTGTTTTAGAGAGATTATTTTGTTATAAGAGTACTTGTTTATATTGTTTTGAAGGAAAAATATTCCTTCAATATTAATGGATCTCATAATCAAATATTCTACTAGATCCTTTTATTGTTTCTTGTTTTGATAAAGGATGATGCCTTCATCAACATTCTGAAACAAATGTAGCATTCAAGAATTCTGGAGATAGTACTGTAATAACATTTATCAAATCAACTCTTTTCCAGGATATCAGTGTTAAACTTTTGGATTCTAGATCATAAATAAATTTGGGAAACATTTTGAGATATTATTTTATCTGTTAGCCCATCGAAATTTGATGTTATTTTGTCTTAGACACTTCCCTATAATATTTTTCATATTAAGAGTATCCTTAATTTATCTGGACACTACATCTGTTTTATCAAATATTTCTCAATATTTTTAGAACCCATAATAGAGCTGAGAATGAATGTACAAAGGTTTCAAGTGGTAAAACCAAATGCAGATTCTTTTCATTTGTTGAATAATAGTTTTAATACATATACATTATTGATACTTCCCAATCGAGGGATTGGGTGTCCATTTTAACATGATGCATCATGATTTGGATTGGTGTAGTGGTTATAATTTTGGATCCAACAATATATTATGTGTTTTGATGGTTAATAGCCCATTAGTGTAACTATCCTACTAATGATCTGGAGCTATCAGTAGTGTTGTACACATTAAAGGTTGGATAAATTATCTATTCAGTGAGATTATTTATGTCTACATGGATCATAACATAATATTTTATATCCTTATATAGTGTGACATGAATCATAATAAGATGTTCTACAAAAATTAACTATAGATGTTCAAATGCAAGATGTCTGATACACTAGGTATAGTTAACATCATTGTAAATTAATTTATTTATATGACATTGATTTGACTTGATCATGGTAGGTGTCCTTCATAGGAGGATTGGAACAAGATCAGAATATTTGACAATTATTGGATAGATGTTATAAGGGTCATTGATGAGTGACATGTGCTCTATTATTTATCAAATCTTTTCTTATATACTATGTAATGATTGGTCTGTAATCTAATCATATATGAGTTATAATGAGGGAGAATCTTGTATGTGGATCCATGATAATAGGGTGGTTGTTGGATTTCAATGATGTTATCCTATCACTTATAAAAATTATAGTCCCATCTTCTTTTAGAGAATATGTCATGTGGTAATTCAATACAACAATATTGGAGGGTCTTCTTATGGGGACAATGATGTACTATGATGTCATGTAGTAGTTTAAGTCTCCTAGGACCAAGATTGAAATTTCATGGATTTTTTCATAATGCCTTGAATAATATATGATAATATTTGGGAAGAATCAACTTTGTGAAATTCTATAAAAATTTACAGTACACTTTTTGAAGTGTAAGAACATCGTGATGGTTTTTTGATGAGGTTACCCATGAAGCTAAGTATTCTTGCAACTATATAGGTTATTTCTAATTACTTGTAGAAATTTTAAAATTTATTATTTACTAATCAGAATCAATCAATAAAATTGATGGGAAATCATAATTTATATGGGATAGTACATATACAAAGAGTTCACATCCACATCATTTCTGATTGGGTTACATGTTTAACATTGTGAGTTTGTAGGTCTTTTATAAATCCTTAATTAATTGATTACTATCTTAAATATATTACCATCATAAAATATATGGATATCAGGAGTAGGGGATATATATATCATATGATACACTTCAATAATTCACAATAACATTTGGTGGAGAATGGGATGGGCATCAAGATTTCATTGAGATCACATACAATAATATCCATCTATCATCAATTCAAAAAGAGCCTTGTGATTCTATTTTTAGGGGGCCAATTTTTTCAACCCATTAATTGTATGTGGATGGTGAGGATGTGATTTTTTTGGAATTTATGGTTCAATATATTTCTGATCTAGTAATTTTTTTTCAAAAAGGGTAATTAGATCTCAATGGAAGATATCATATATTGAACCTACAATGAGAAAAATGGTGTTCTCTAACGGCTACATATTTTTTCTGAGAGTGACTCCTTAGTAGGAAAAATTCATTTTCAGTTAGAAAGGCATGTTAGGTCCATATTGTCATAGATGTTTTGAGATCAATGCATGGGTTTGGATAGTGTGGTATTTTTTGGTTCTTCTTTTAGATTAATAAGTTGTACTTTATGTTTTTTACATATTACAGCTTCGTATAAATATACATGTTATCAATATTTAGGATATTGATCTAGAGCTTAGTTCCTCATTCAAACAGTTTCAAAATAATATTATATAATGAAGTTGGAATTTTATTTTATGTAATATGGTATTAATTTATATGGTTTTTTGAATCATGGATGGATCCATGAGGAGAATGTGGAGTGATATTATAACTCCCTGACCCTAGTTACCTAGATTCGGTGCATTATTATATAACATTGGCATGATCACAAGAGATAATCTCTTGAAATACTTATTAGTTTAGTAGCCTTGATTTAATATATAAATATATATAAGTTTTATTATTAAATCATGAAAAGGAAAAACAAAAAAATTGTGTCCACATGGAACACCATCATATCCTTTATCCTATTATTTCATGTTCATCATAGTATATTTCTTCGAATCCATGGAAAAATAAAACATAGAATTTGGTGAGATCAAATTCTCAGTAAGGAAAATAATATAGAAGAAATATTCATAAATAAGCATAAAAATTTATGGGAATGTGTAAGACTAAAACACAAGCCTTTTAATCATAAACATCAGAATAATATGGAAATGATAAATCAAATAAATCCATTTACTTCTTCACATGGATATTCTACTAGTCGAATAATCACATGTAATATCAATAGAAAATTTCACAATGATGGAATTCATAATGTCGGACATCAT
Source organism: Viscum album (assembly GCA_963277665.1). Taxonomy (NCBI): domain Eukaryota; kingdom Viridiplantae; phylum Streptophyta; class Magnoliopsida; order Santalales; family Viscaceae; genus Viscum; species Viscum album. The sequence continues at coordinate 2,063,613,535 of OY728140.1, forward strand.
AACCACATAGTCAAAGTCTTGAGCCCAAACTACAAATAATTATTTTGTAAAGGGCATGTGCCAAGGCACAATATTGACTCACGAGACCTACCAATGCATTGCAGAGATATAGCAGGATCCATCTGTCACTTACTATATCCAATGCATTCCACATATGTAAATGTTGAATCATTACATTATCATTATTATTAAAACATACATAAGAAATGTTAAGACATTAAAAATAAACCATGAATGGTATGAAAATAACACATCCACAATATAACATATCACAAAACCTTTAATACAATATAAAATATTTTATTATAAAAAATCAACTTCAAAGAAGTGTAAATTACATCGAATGATGTTGACAAAGATGGAATCAAAACTATTTGATAGAAACATCTATATCAATTTTGAAATCATTTAAAACTCACTTAATTATGAAAGAAAGAATTTATTATGAAAATATACTTATAATAATTTATTGGAAGATTCTATGGTGTTATAATGGTGGATGATTGATGCACCTGCCATATAAGATAAAAACATTCTTTCCATAATTTGGTCGAAAACATCACAATGCACCATGTTTCAAAAACGATGGAATTCTAAAAATTAATATAAGGCTATAAATGAAATTTAACAATAGTATATCAAATAGTAAAAATATTTTTGAAATACATTTATATTAAAAACAGGAATATAGATGATAATGAGGACCCTGATGATGCTTACGTATCAACAATCTCTTATAATAAAGAGATTGTAAAATTAACCCTTAAATTATACTTTTCCTTTGGGATGGTACATTAAACTCTTATTTAAAGGTTAAATAGTTGTTATTAAATTATAAAAGAACTACATACATAAATATGATATAATATATGATATTCTAATATTTCTTTGTTTATAATATTTTCGCACTATCACTGTTTCAGGAGTTAACTGATTCATTTTATATTATATGTTATGTTACATAAGTCATTTTTGTAATGTATGGGATGTAATTTATTCATATCCATAATAATATTATGTCTTGAAACATTATTTTTAATCGTCAATTGAAATTTATTCATTATTGGTTATAATGGGGAGTGAATCTCATCGCATTCATGGAGACAGTTTTCCGTAGGTACACACGACTGACTATATCATTCAATTGAATGTAAAATCATATATAACATGATTCTATATCATATATACAGAATAATTAACATGTTATATTTATTATTAACCTAAATTAAACATCATTATTATACCCTTCCAAAAAAATGATGTATTGAATAACAACTACACCACGATGTAGAGACGGTAAGTCGTACGTACACACATATGGTGACTTTTCAATTCATTTGATCGATAGAATGATGAATATGGTAGTTAAATTTTTATAATATCATCATATTATGTATAATGTACTCTATTTATTATTTTTTTAAGGAAACAACAAATAAATAATATGTTGAAGAAGAAGATAACTTTGAAATAGGTGATGAAATTATTATTTCCTCTTCGAGTGCTTCCTTTTGATGTGATCAAAAGAGCTCTATATGATGGCTTTATGATCCATGGAATACCTCTATGATGAAATCAGGGTTTTTTTGGAGGATATTTGAGTAGGATTCGGGCGATCCAAATGGATTTTCAGGTGTGACATTAAATGAAGGTTATGTACCATTTTATAAGAGAGGTGAGGGTGACTTTAGAAAAAACATGAAATATTATTTAATTATAAAATAATTTTCAGTTTCTAATGTCTCCAAAAGAGTTTATGTAGGGCCTAATGTGAGAAGGGGACTAAAACCTATCAACTAATAGGTTTTAGATTGGTTTAGGTCCTAATATTAAACTTATCTTTTAGATTTAACTCTTAGTTAAATAGTTTAACTTTTACCATGTATTCTTGTATTATTATAATAAATGGTTAATTAACTTACTATAAAAATCCTAGAGAACCCCAAGTGGTCCATTATTAACATATATAACCTTATATATGTCCTCTGTCTGAACCATTGAATTTTATGAATATTATATTACTTAATAATGTAGAATTTGTTTTGAAAACTCATTTATGTACATTTTGACACTATTTGGTATTTTGTTTTTGTTAAAATCATAACAACTTTATCGCTTCGATGAAATTTTATTTAATCAACCTCAACATGTAATAATAACCTATAAAATTATTGTAATTCCTCCATTGTTTCAATTTACATTCATTTGTGTATTTATAATATCATCTGTTTTCATAATTAATTAATAAGGTTATATATGCATCATCATTGGGTCATAAATAATTTTAAATATTTAATTTCTAAAATTTATATATAAAATACCATGTTTTAGAAAAAATTATTATTTTTCTAATGAATATATATAGTCTAAATTATCAAATGAGTAACTTTATATTAGAATTTTTTTAGTTAATAAATGTTAAATTAAAGGCATTTAAATCTTCTTTATATAAAATAATAATAAATATTCTAATCTAATCCAAGTGGATAAAAATGATCATATATTATTCCTAATATTGATTTTTGTCGAAATAAATGTATCCATTAGAATTAGAAAATCATTCACTGTAATTATAAAATCATTTTTACCTTTAATTACCCTATTTACTTTTAACTGTGGTAAATATATGTAAAACGTTTCTATTCATCAAAAAGTATTTTTATCTTATTGAACCACATTGTACATACTAATAACACATGTGACTCTTTGATTTTTGAAATTAAATTTTCATAAGTGATAAAATTATATTTTATGAAAATTTTCAAATGTGCCTAGAAGGTGGGGAAAAGACGGTAAAATGTTAAATAAAATTATATATAAAAAAACATATTATAAAATGACACCAGGGAATTACATTGGAATAATAAAGGTATTATGTATATATTTTGACATTACATTTAATATAAATAAAAAAAAATTATTTAAATAAAAAATCATTTTTAAACAATAACGTAGTGTTTTCAATATTCATTAAAAATATAATGTTCTCAGAAAAATACTAAAATATCCCCCGAAGCTAATTTTGATATTCAGAATCCAAAAATGAACTACAATTTGCAAAATAAAATTTTTAAAATTTCAGAGATGGGGTATCACTATTCATAACTTCTTTATAAATGGCTAGTTTTATTTTTCGTGATATTCTAGAACTCGAACATGAATACATCACAAGCTATTAAATTATACAAAGAGAATCATATCATTGAAGATTGGGGTGTTACATTCTTCCCCCCATAAAATTATTTTTTCCTCGATATTTCTATAATACCACTGTATAAAATGATTAAGGTGGTTCTTCATCACAAGTTCCTCGGGATCCCATGTTGACTCTTCCGTCTTATTTTCTCTCCACAGAACTTTTATAGATGAGTCATCCAGTTTCTAAACACATGTTTTCTGGTATCAAGAATCCTGACAGTCTTATCACAATATTAAAAATTGTGTTCCAGTTCTAATCTTCATAGGTGAGTATATGTGTTGGGTTAGGCATGTATTTTCTCAACAGTGATACATAGAACACCTCATGATCATTGGAGATGCTATATAGTTTTACCAAACGGTAAGCTACCACCCCAATTCGTTCTATAATTTCAAAATTTCTAATGTACCTGAGTCATAATTTACCATTCATACTGAATTGTATTGAAATATATCGTACATATATAGTCCATTACTTTGAAAAAATATGTTGTCTAAGGTGTTCTATGAGGTCAAGGTGACTTATCCCCAACACTTTTCCAAATTTCCATTTTAGTGAACAATGTTTCTGGTTCTATGAACAGTGCAATGGTAGACTTATGTGAACAATGTCATCAGTACCCTTATGTGAACAGTGCATCAGTAACCTTATGTGAATAGTGACATCTAAAGCCTTATGTGAACAGTGCATCGGTAACCATATGTGAACAGTTTCATAGATAACCTTATGTGAACAGTGACACATTTACCTTATGTGAAAAGATACATCGGTAGCCTTACGTAAACAATGCAATAGTAACCTTATGTGAACAATGTCATTGCTTTCCTTAGGTGAACAGTGCAATGGTAACCTTAACTGAACAGTGTCATCAGTTGAATTTTGTGAATAGTGAATTGGTTTCCTTATGGTAACAGTGTCATCGGTAACCTTATTTGAACAGTGCAACGGTAACCATATGAGAACATTTTTATCGGTAACCTTATGTGAATAGTGTAATGGTAACCTTATGTGAACAGTGTGATTGGTTGCCTTATGTGAATAGTGTCATCGGTTACCATATGTGAACAGTGTTATGGTAACCTTATGTGAACAGTGTCATCAGTAGCCTTATGTGAATAGTGAAACTGTAACCATATATGAATAGTGTGATCAGTAGCCTTATGTGAAGAGTGAAATGGTAACCTTATGTGAATAGTGTCATTGGTATCCTTATGTGAACATTGCAACAGTAACCTTATGTGAACAGTTTCTTCGATAGCCTTATGTTAATAGTGTATCCAGTAGCCTTATATGAACAGTATAATGATATCCTTAGGTGAATAGTGTCAATGGTAGCCTCTATTTCCTTTTTCAAATTTTGATATCATGAACTGTGTTTCCATAACTGTGAGGTCCAACGGTAACCACTATTTTCTTATAAAAAAATTTAGTGTGTGAACAGTGTTTCCAGCTTCATATAGTATCTTCTCTTTGACATTTCCTTTGACGTTAAATGCATTTTAGTCCACATTTAGAGGACTCTAAGGCCGATTCAAATTAAATAACTCCTATATTAATTTTCCTAATGATCGGGATTCTTTTACATTGTCAAAATGTGTGATTTAATGCGATCATCTTTTACATGGTCAAACTGCGTGATTAAATGTGATCCTCTTGAAAGGGGGGTTATCAAAAATGAATAAAAATGAAGGCCTTCAGGCATAAACCGCTACTATATTAAATGTTCTAAAGGGACGATATATCTTCCACCCTAGATCTCTCTCCTTGTTCTCGGGTGTGAGACGGTCTAACCTTCCATTTCTTCCTATTGGAGTTGAGCGATCAAACATTCCTCCTTGGATTGTTACCCCACTGTTTTTTATGCCACCAAGCAGTATCAATCAATCTTTTATATATGGTATGATCTATAGTCATTAATTCAGGTTTATCTCCTAATGTTTCTCCTTTCCTTTTTAGGGAATAGTTTCTTTATGTTCCTAATGTAATTTTCTTGGGTGATGACTGGTGTGGTGGTGTCTCTGTATCCTCGGGTCAATATAGATATCACGAGGGAGGAGATCATAACCCATTGTATAGATCATTCTCTTATAAATAATGTCAAGAAACGTTTGATGTAGGGGATTTGTTGCTTCCATTTTATTTTATGTGAAACTGTAGAGTGAGAATTGTTTATCCCAATAGATCACAATGGAATTGACATAATAAATATTTGAACTGGATAAATAAATTGATATCGATCTTATGTTATTGAATCTTTTTTTCTAGTTACTATGATATTTATTAATGCATTGTTTATAATTTCATTCTAAATGGAAATTTTTAAAGAACATAATGCCATATTTTATTGATAATTTTTTGGATAAATATAAATAGGATGGTGAATGAATCTGATGTTGTTCTTGTAATATAATGATCAATAAATTGATGCAGAAAGCATGTTTAATCAATTTTTGATAGATTAAATTTTTGGTTTCTTGAAGTTAGAACCTATTAATTATAAATCAGTTAATTCAAGATGGAAAAAAGATCTGGTTGTTTGATAAAAGATAATTCATTGTAGGGTTCGTAGTTACCATCTTCCATGTTTAAGGGCTAAGAGCCCAATTGATATGTTGGTTTTTTTCCTACAACTTGTTTTGTAATGAGGGCTTGGATGGCTGTTGTAAGATCCTAGGTAAATAATGAAAAAGACATATTTCATATGTATTAATATTTTTTAGTTAAATATTAATTTTACTTTAAATGGTTTTCTATGTTTGATAGCGTACCCGATACGCAACAACGGGTTTCTTTAAAATCATACGTTGTACACTAATAATATAATATTATTATTTTAAATGAAATTTTAATCCAGGACATTGTATTGGTGGGAATGATCAAAACCAACTAAAATTTTATTATACATGTATTTTAGATGTATTTACTTTTATCCAATAAAAGTAATAGGCTTAAAATATGAATGAATCTAATATTTAGCATAATTTACATTAAAAGGTCGATTTACCGCCTATTAATGGTGAACCCTCTTTAAATATAGTTTTGGTCATTTCTATATGTGCTATTTGATCTAATAGAATTCTTATTTTGATTTGGGACATTAAATTTTACATTGGGTAATTTTTTGGTAATTTTCATTAAACGTACATTTTTTTAATGAATATTGGAAATATTGTATTTTATTTCAAAATTGTATTTTTATCTAATTTATTTATATGGTTAGATTATCTTTTAATTGGTTTTAAAGTGTAATTAGAATATATTTTTACTATTTAATCCAATATTGGTCATTGGAATTTATTTCACTTTGAAATTGGACATACACAAGTGTCGATCTTTTGATAGTTATTGTTTCGAAAAAACACGCTATTTATTTTAACAAAGGGAATTAATTTTAAAATTAATTAATGACACTTTTATGTTTTTAAATTTGAAAAATAAACATCATTTTTGAATTCACAATATCAAATAATGCTTAGGCTGATTTTTTGGTATTTTTCGGGAAAACATCAATTTTTTTATGAATAGTGAAACCACTTAGTAGTAGTTAAAAAACTTACCATTTGATTTAAATGAAATTTTACCACATTGTGAATTGAATTTCGAAAATCTGACATACATGGTAGTTATCACGAAGTAAAATGTGGTTCCACAAGAAGAATATAATTTTTGGTGAATAGTAACTTTTAACTTTTATTTATAACAGTTAAAGGTAAATAAGGTAATTCAAGGTAAAAATAATATTATAATAATTCAAAATTTGATTAACAGTTTTCCAAACCTTATTGGTTGATTCATTAAAGACCATGGGATTCATTGGGTAGATTTGGGGACCCCATTGAGCCATATGGGAGTGATAATGACAATTTAGATTAATTAACTAAATGTAAAGGCAAAAATGACAAAAGAAAATATCATTTAGTAAATAAATTTTAATAAGGTGTTATGAAAATTATCATTTGGACTATAAATTTTTATTTTAATGATAAAAATATTTCCTATATCATGGTATTTTTGTTATAATTTTTAGACATCAAATAATTTAAATTATTTATGACACAATAATGATGTGTTGTTTACCTCATTAATAAATCATTTAAATAAATAAAATTATAATGATTAAAATATTATCCATAACCTATCCAATTATTATTGGCTGATTTTATTTCGACCATGATTCATCTTATCGTCGACACTAATTATTTTTGGACCATTATAAACTGAATATCATTATATAATAAAAAAAATGTTTTCAAACTTTCCTAAAAAGCCCCTCCTCCCCCATATAAAAGGAGACCAATACTGACCAATTACTCACACCATTCAGGACATTTGGATCATCCATACTATCCCAATTAAGCTCATTAAATATCTTTTATCATCCGAGAAACCTTAATTTAGGCATATCGATCTTCAAGAACCCGTTTGTTTCAAACCAAATGAAGTTACCCAAATTAAAGGTAATAGTTTTCTTAAATTGTTTTCTTTTATTTTACATCTCAAACCACTAAACTATATTTATTCCTTTATTTTTTAACAACACCAGTATCCTTAATATAATAGGATGTTGTTATGAGAATATTCAAACTACAGTTACCCACACCTCAATCTAATGAGTGAAAACATAAGGTTTCTGTGGATGGCTAACTAACACCTCTTGAAACGATGATTGTTCAAATATCTCCAACCGCCTCTCATGGGGGCCATTATGATGGAACTGTATTTATATATGATATATAGTATGTTTATGTTTTTTTATTCTTATTTATTTATTCATTTATAGAAATAAATTATGGTTTCCATAGTTGGTAAATACGATAATCTCATTAGAGGAAGTGTGGACAACCGCCCCCTCAAAGTGATATGACTCGTTAATGCCTTATATGGGATGTATAATGGATGGAGTTAATAATATAGAATATGAGATTATACTAGATTTATTATATAACTTTTTATAATTATGTTTTTAATTTCATTAAAATATGAAATATAAATGGAAGTAGCGTTCATGCGTATGTACGCCTTACCGTCTTCATGAACGATGCATTTCATTTCTTACCTCTAAATGTTATGTATTATTATAAATATATGAATATAATGAATATATATGATATATATGATATCTAAATCATTAATATAATTCTGAAGATAATGGATATCTTACCACATGAACAACTTGTAATTATAAGGTGTTCATTTTATTAACTCATGTACCTAATATCAACAAAACGATCGTTATTAACATAAATGATTACATAAGGTTTATAACATGGAAATAAGTAATATAAAATGAATAATAAACTTTAAAAAGTTTCTTAAGTAAGTATAAATTATCATTATTTTATTATTATGGAGATTATAGAATGAATGGGTCAAGTCGAACACAAGGTAATGGATATTCTTAACTCACTTTAAATTCTGTGAGATTTCCATTATTCGCCACTTATTCATTGCATGTGGTGTACTGCATTATTAAAATTGATATATATTATCATTATTCTCAATATATTCATGGTATTATGTGATTCATTTGGTGGTTATTATCTTTTGTTCATAAGTCTCAGTTGATTACAACGTGGTAAAGGGTTTCATCTCACTTTATAATTCTGTGTGATTCATGCTATATTTGCTACTATTTCATTATTTGTGGCTTATGTACTGCCCATGATTTTATTATTGGATTAATATACATTCATTTATGAGTATTTACATCTTCATTGTATGATCCTTCTTTCATGTGGCATTTTTTTTGTAAGTTACCAAATCGGAAAGGGAACATGTGTCCCTCCTCTATATAAAAGACTGATTTTTGTTATGTCTTTTAATTTAAATATTATTATTTTGGGATATGTTCTTATATATGATAATTGAGGTAAACATTATTCCCAAGTGATTATAAGCCCTTTTTATCTCGTCAACTCATTTTCTGAATTATAATGTAACGTTGTTAGGCTGTCAAATTTTTATAAGGGAACTTCTTAACCCAATTTCAATTCTTTGGGTTAAACTAGTACTTCTTGAATATGTTGTCCTATGAATATGTGTGGATGAACTCTGATTGTTTTACACATAATATCCAATTATAATTTGTTTATTTTTCACACATAATTATGTTATTGATTTATCCTTAATTTAAGGATACCATCTTCATAAGTTATTTCATCTCAATTTACATTTCTATTGATACTTCAATGTTGTTATGCACCAATTCACTCTTATTTGGTGTATACACTTTCTTTTGAAATATTATATTATGAATCATTTATTCTCATCATATTATACAGTTCTTATTAAATGTTATTCATCATTAATTTGTATTCAAGCATCACACATTTTGTTAAAAACCGCTTTAACTAAAGTATCGTTTTCAATGTTTAAAACATTTAATCATCCAAATATTTATAATTAATGTCCATGTATTAAAAAATGGTTTTAAGTTTTATTTATATGTAAATTAATTTTTTCAAATGATAATTTTATTTAAAAGTTTCAAAGTGGTTTGGGACACTTGGATTCAAAATTCTTTTTTAAATGGATTTGAAAAGGATTTGATAATGCATTGTTTTTGTCAATATCGTGAATTGATATATTGGAATGTGGAAATGATATATTTCCTTTATACTTGTGTTATGTGTTAAGATTATGTTATGGTAATTTGGAAATTTTTATGTATACTGGTGGTTCTGTGATAATCCTAGGGCGGGTGAGCCCCAGATAGCTCTCCAATGCATTGGGTAACGTGACAGAGGTAAATATGATGTTTTCCTAAGAGATTTATGGAATAAAATACGATGGGTATTCCAAGTGTAACTCACTATGTAGATGTCATAGATACAATTTATGTTTGATATGGATTCCATAAGCAACCTTTATTATTTATGATTTGTGTGTGTTATTCATAAATCTTATGATTTCATAAGGTATGTAATGATTGAAAAATATGGTATCATTGATTTATATTTATTGATGGGATATTATTTCTATTCATTATTTTATAACCCTTAATAATATTTTTATGCTCATCCCATGTTTTTATATATTTTTCAAAGGATATAATGCTAAATAGGGTCAAGGATGAGATCATGGAAAAGTCATGTTGCCTAAAACATGGAACTAGACATGTCGCTTTTTTTAAGAGTTTTTATTTGATAATAAATGGATACTAGGTAATAGTGTCTACATTTAATATTTAAGTTGTTATGTAATAGTTATGGCCTAATTATCTAAAGCTCTAAACCTTAAAATAACCTCAATGTGAAATATTCATTAATTAAATATTATTAAATGTTTAATGGCGGGTCCTTACAGTTGGTACCAAATGTGGGATTAGACAACTTCAAGAATTAGGAGTTTTCATTAGATAGATGGTTAGTCCATTTGTCTATTATTTCGGTTAAATCATTGTTTTATAACTTCTTCCGATCAAGGAAAGTCAGTTAGAAATGGAAGGAGGAGGATCCCAAATGACATTTCTATCTCTTGTTGATGACATGTATGCAATAATTATTGCAAAGTGATGTTCAGAGGATTGTGAAATTTTTATAGCATAAAACTCACTTGGAAGTAGTTGTTTGAGATATCAAACACCTCCACTATTCCTCATTATCATCATGGATAATGGGTTGTAATTAGGAAATTCCTATTTTAACAATATTCTCATATTTTAAAAAAAGGTAAATATTATCAAAGAATTTTCAAATATTTTACCTTATCACAAGATTTTGAAGCATATTATGATTTTTAAAATGTTTTTGAAGAAGGATACCCTTGATAAACCTATTTATATTTGATTTTAAAATATAGTCTCTCAACAAAAACTTCTGGTTTTTTAAAAGGAACATTAATTGAAAGTTTCAACTCAAATTCAGTTCGACTGTTTTATAGAAATCATGTTTTATCTGATGTTTTAAAAGTATATATCATACATGATTATTTTCCAAAATTGTTTTTTTGTGAACACCCATATGACCCATGTTGTACAAGGTGTATTTGGATGAATGAAGCAAATGATTTTGAAGGATCTCTAAATCATTATTGCAATGCATGGATCATCTACCAATGTGAACAAGATGACGATGAAACTAAATGGACACTATGATCAAGGTATGATGTTCTATATTTTGGGGATTGTTTTATTTTATCATATGGTCGTGAAATAAAACATCATGAATTAAGATGTTGAGATCATAATTAATTTGGATTAAAATGATATGTATAAGGAAACCATTTAGGTTAATACATGTTAGGGTCATTTTTGAGTTTTATAAAGAGGACAACCCGTAGGATCGGGGACAACCCGTTGCATCTGGTAGGGCCGCATGAATCAGACCCACAACCAAAGGGTGACAAGGGTGCATCACCTACCACTATCCTACTTGAAGTCTGTGGTTAGCATGACTTAATATTTTAGTAAAATGTTTTTATGGAATAAGAATAAGTTGATTTTTTCTACTAATGTTTTATCAAATGGTTATTATTAGTATAGAAAAGTTATTTATTGATTAATTTATAAAGGATGTTGTGGAAGAAGTTCTCTATTTTGAGGAAACACTATATTCATATGGAAGATAGAATACTATGGGATTTCAATTGTTGAATAATGGTTATTTTGGGAGAATATTTGTTTTTATTGTGGTCATATGATGAATTTGTTTATTTATGAAACTCGTTAACCTATCATGGAGAATATGTGACTAGGTTAATTACATTTCAATATGAGATTTTATGAGTAACTAATGTTATTTGGTAATAAATGAAAAGATTTATCTTCAAATACTATGTAATTAAATCTTTATGAGATTTGGGTTTCAATACTTGTTTATATTACTTTTTAAGAATTTATGGACAACTTTTTGTTGATTGGTCTGTATTGATCTTTGGGTTTTTTGACAAATTTGGGAGATTTAGAGTAGTTTTTCATCTTATAAATGATTATCCTTTTGGGTATTATATGATCTAGAACTAAATTTTTTTGTTTTAGTTGATGTCTAAAGACAAGGGAAATATATAGTTCTTTTTTGTGGATTATGGGATTCTTATGAAGATGATTCTTGTGATTTTTATGTGACCATGTCTTTTTGAATGCTCTTTGTTTGGAGAAAAGATTAGTTTTTGGTAGAAACATATTCAAGGATGAAACTCAACTTAACGGTAAGTATATTTCCTTATGTTCTTATTCAATGTAGTAAATGAATTCCATTAAATTATAATAAGGAATGTAAAACAAAAATGTTGTTATTTTACGTTTCCTACTGGGTAATCAATGAATGTTTAACCCATCACATGTTTCTGATTTTCCGATGGTTAACTTTCTCCAAAACCGGGTTTCTATCACTCCCCATCAGAACTTGACCCTTTTTATCTTTTCTATATCCATGTTTTCTTACATAGAATCCTAGTATGGGTTATCCCGGGTGACCATTGTGCTTCTATTTCTTTCTTTTAAAGTGATAGTTTTACTGACTCTTTTTCCAATGTGGGACTTTCAATGAAGATTCTGAGAACAATTTTTTTTTTAAATTGCAAGGATGCAATTCCCAAAATGGGGGAAGGATGTAACATCCCAGGTTAATAAAGAATAATACATATATCATATTTGTTATTATTTGTGAATTAAATATTAATTTTACTTTAAAGGGGTTGCTATGTTAGATAGCTTACCCGATACTCAACAACGAGTTTCATTAAAATCTTAAGTTGTAAACAAATAATAAAATATAATTTTTTTAAATGGAACCTAACTCTTAGATGTTATATTGGAGGGAATGAACATAACTAACTATAATGTGATTATACATGTTTTTTACATGTATTTACTTTTATCCAATAAATGTAAGAGTCTTAAAATGTGAATGAATCTAATTTTTAGCATAATTTAGATTAAAAGGTTGATTTACCACCTTGTAATGGAAAAACCTCTTTAAATATTGTTTTTTTTTAATTTTTATATTTTTTATTTAACCAATTAAAATTCTTATATTGATTTGGGACATTAAATTTTATATTGTGTAATTTTTGGGTATTTTCAGACAAAGTTCATTTTTTAATGAATAGTGGAAAATATTGTATTTTAATTCAAAAGTGCCTTTTTATCTAATTTATTTATACGGTTATATTATCTTTTAGTTTGATTTAAAGTGTAATTCGAATATATTTTTACCATTTAATCAAATTTTGGTCATTGGAACAAATTTCACTTTGTAATTGGACATAAACAAGTGTCCATCTTTTGATAGTTATTCTTTCTTAAAAACATGCTATTTGTTTTAACAACGGGAATTAATTTTAAAATTAATTAATGACACTTTTATGTTTTGAATTTGGAAAAATATACATCATTTTCATATTTGTGATATCAAAAAAAGCTTAGGCCGATATTTTGGTATTTTTCTGAAAAACATCAATTTTTGATTATTAATGAAACAACTTAGTAGTAGTTAAAAAACTTAATTTATGATTTAAATGAAAAATTACCACTTCTGTGAATTGAATTTAGAAAATATGACATACATGGTTTTTATCAAGAACTAAAATTTGGTTTTATAAGCTGAAAATAATTTTTGGTGAATAGTATCTTTTGACTTTTACTTACTGCGGTTAAAGATAAATAAGGTAATTCAAGGTAAAAGTAATATTATAATTATTTAAAATTACCTTAACATTTGTCCAAAACTTATTTTTTGAGTCTTTAACGACCATGGGCATATTTGGGTCGATTTTGGGACCCCATTAAGACATTTGAGAGTGATAATGATAATTTAGATTAATTTACTTAAAGTAATGGAAAAAATGACAAAAGCAAATATCTTTTAGTAAATTAATTTTTATTAGGGGTTATATAAAGTATTTTTTTGACTATAAATATTCAATGGAAATATAAAACTATTTCCTATATGATTGTATTTTTGTTATTATTTTTAGACATTTAATAATTTAAATTATTTATGACACAATAATGATGCAGTGTTTACCTCATTAATAAATCATTTAAATAAATTAGATTATAATTATTAAAATATTTTCCAAAACCTGTCCAATTCGTATTGGATGATTTTATTTCGACCACGAGTCATCTTATCTTTTACTATAATGATTTTTGGACCATTAAAACTGAATATCATTATATAATAAAATAATGTTTTCACACTTTCTTAAAAAGACCCTCCTACCCCTTATAAAAGGAGACCACTTCTAACCAATTCCTCACACCTATCAAGCCATTTGGATTGTCCAAACTGTCACGACCCGCCTTCACCAAAAGGAGGGATGGGTCAGCAGATTTCCCGGCCCTTCCTTCTTTAAGTTGAAGGAGAGATAATGACCCCCGAAACCCGCCTTCAATAGGTCCCGGAGTGGCGACTAGCACCAAGGGTATAGAAAATTCTCGCAAATGGAAGGCATTACCCTTTTTATCTTATAGGATCGAAATATAAGGAGAAGAAAACCCAACAACACCAAGGTAGAAAGAAAAGTAAAGCCAAAAGTAAACCATTCCCACATGAATGTTCAAAAGTGAAAGCCACAAAGTGTAAAAAGGTGACTACAAGGTAAGTACCAAAAAGGAAAAAATGAACAAATGAAACTGCTCCAAAAGTCCAAGCTAGTAAGGTCCTGCGTGATCCCCGAAGTCCTCTTGGAAACCTGAAAGCAGTTTTATATACGTAGGGTGAGTATACAAGTACACTCAGTAGGGAAAACCAAGACTCTCGTGCACAAGTGGGGGAAACGTACTAAAGTCCCGTGAGAAAAAGAGTAAACCAAACACCTAACAAGGTAAACTATCCATCCCAGGCCTCACCAAGGCTCACTCCCCAAATAACGCAAGTCAAGTAATATATATAATAAGAGCACATCGATGTTTGGGTACCTCGCGCCACTTTACCACTGGTTATTGAGACATCCTACGCATCGGACCAATCCCGCCATTCTCACCGCAGTCCCACTGCCACACCCGCCCGCACACACCTGGGCCACAACCACACGCAGTCCCACTGCCGAAATCCCGCCCGCACACACCTGGGCCTCAACCGCACGTAGTCCCACTGCTGAATCCCGCCCGCACACACCTGGGCCACAACTATCAAATGTAACCATGCCCGCAAACACCTAGTCCAGAACAACCACCGCCACGCCCGAAGACACCTGGGCTAAAGGATCCACTGCCACGCCCGAAGACACCTGGGCCTCATCCCGAAGACACTTGGGAAACCACCTGCCACACACACCTGGCCAACCACCACAACACCCCGCACGATGGTTCTTGGGCTAACAATGGACTTCAGGCCATCACAGCCTGCCCGAAGGTACTTGGGCTATCCGGGAAAGGGAGCAGAAAAGGAGCTAATAACCAGCCACTCAGGATAGTGTTGGGAAAAACACCCTTCCCCCATAAATGGGGTGTTCAGCACTGAGTGCTCAACTTGGGTTGGGCGTGAATAAGAAACACAAAGATACAAGTATAGATATAGGTAACAAACACTCACCCAAAACTTAGGTCTTCCTAGCCGACCTACAGAACACAACACCACTTAGTCCGAGTCACAGTTCACAACCCTTGCCCACAAAAACCATTTGTCCCATTCTTGTTTCACGTTCAGTTAAAATGTTGAATTGATTTTAAGCACTACTGGGCAACTACCATAAGCATAACCAAGGAAAGCGTCAAAAGCATGGATCAACCAAAACACTCACACCCGGTTCTGTCAAGAGAAGATCTCTCCCCAATTTGTGATATGAACGAGTAACCACTCAGATTTAAAACTCACAACCACCGAATCCACACCAACAGTAGATCCCATCCCCCAATTTCACACAACCACCGAGAGTATAAAAGAACAGGGGATCCCATCCCCTCCCACATTTCCAGCAATCGGCCTGAAAGGAAAACAACCAACTACCACTACCAACACAAGTCAGGGATTTTCAGATTTAAACGACTTAACACACTCCATGATTTCAAATTCCGTGTGTTCTAACAGGGAGTTATCACAGAAGGGTTGATCCTGGTGCTTTCAACTTATTCAGCCGGGCATACGTGATTAACCAATTTCACAGCAGGAGTTCACAATTTCAGCAACCCATTTAAAACATCACGAGGGGATTCATCAGTGCACATACAATGACCACCAACGGCCTCAATTTTTAGAAAACATAAACCATCACAACTAAAAAGGATGATCACAAGATAAAGCATAACAACGATCACAACCCCTTCCCCTTCTTTCTTTAGAACTTCGTTTATTATCTTCATTAAGGTTCGGTTCAACCAATTCCATAGGAACAAAATAACGCCCACCCCGCATGATACACAAAAGTGAGAGACGAGAGAAATTCCCTACTTGTTGATAGATGATCGATGTTTAGGCCGGGGGCGCGGAACTTTACGGATAACGATGCGGCGGGCCCGATGCACCAGAAGAGCCATGATCGAGGAAGGGGGAAACCACGGCCTAACCCTTAATTTATAAGACCCGGGGACGGTTGAGGTGAAAACGCAAAACCGCGTAAGACGTGGAAGTCGTGGGTTGACCACGCGGCTTGACTCATCATTGAAGGTGCTGGGTGGTTTAAACCGACTCATGAGTCGATTCAGTATTTAATTAAAACATTTTTGCACGTTTCGGGTATTTAAGACATTTCATTCTTTTTTTTAAACGAGGCAGAATAGGGTTTAAAACCCTATTTGTGAAAAAGGAGCATTACTGGAACAACTTGGCAAGGCCGGGTGACGTCGGCCGGTTCCGCCGATCGGTAGCACCGATCGGCACCCCTTAAGGATCCGGATTTTGGCAAAGGAATGGACCAAGGGGTGTCCGGGTCATCACATCAGATACCTCTTAAATGATTCTCATCCTCGAGAATCACAACAAAGCAGAAGGAAAGAGAGGGTCCGAACAACCATCTTCGAAAGATACCTCTTAGGAGTGAACCTCTGCTAACTAAAAACACTCCTCTATCATGAACCAAGCAACATACCACGCCAGACCGCCCGGTCATGTGGGTTTGGGGAGTTTCCCTCCCCCATGTCAAGATATTATCTGCTTTGGGGGGCACTGACCCGCCCGCACGGGTTTAATCGCATCCACCTTAATGCGTCTTGATTAGGGGTCGGGTTCCCTCTTCCCTTTAGCCGGGGCTTTTCACACACAATAGAGAAAAATAAACCAGAACATTTCATAGCCAAAAGTCAAACGTTCTACCACAACAGGTACAAAAGGAACAAATCTCAAAACAACCCAGGGTATTGGTCACGCATCTGTGCTTCCCTCTCCCACGTACTCTCTTCTAGCCCGCCATGTCTCCATAACACACGAACCAAGGGAATGGCTCACCCACGAAGCACCTTCTCCTTGCGATCCTCGATCATCACTGGTTTTTCCACAAAGGTTACGTCGTCCTCGATGTCCAGTTCACCCCAATCAAGGACGTGTGAATCATCGTGCAGATAACGACAGAGCTGGGATACATGAAAGACATCATGTATCCTTAGCAGCGGGGGAGGTAATGCTAGCTGATAAGCCACTTCGCCGACCCGCCGTAACACTTCGAAGGGTCCGACGAATCTGGGGGAAAGCTTACCCCCCTTGTCGAACCTCCATTTCCCACGTTGCGGGGAGACCTTCAAGAACACGTGGTCCCCAACCTCAAACTCCAAGGGCCTTCTCCTGGTATCAGCATACGACTTCTGTCGGTCCTGGGCCGGCTTCATCCTTTCCCGTATGAGCTGAACCTTCTCTGTCGTGTTCTGCACCACCTCCGGGCCAAGGATTCCTGCCTCTCCTACTTCGGTCCAACACACAGGTGAACGACATGGCCTCCCGTACAAAGCCTCAAACGGGGCCATACCGATGGTAGAGTGGTAGCTATTATTGTAGGAAAACTCTACTAGAGGCAAGTATCGCACCCATGACTCTCCTGAGTCCAGAACACATGCCCGTAGCATATCCTCCAAGGTCTGGATGGTTCGCTCCGTTTGTCCATCTGTCTGGGGATGGAAAGCAGTACTAAGGCGTAACTGGGTGCCAAACGCATGCTGCAATCCTCTCCAGATTCGCGAGATAAACCGTGCATCCCTATCCGAGACTATAGACCTCGGAACTCCATGCAACCGCACCACCTCATTCACGTACTTTCGTGCCAAAGCATCCACAGTACTTGACTCCCTGATTGCCAGAAAGTGAGCCGATTTCGTCAACCTTTCCACCACCACCCAGATGGTGTCGCACCCTCCTTGGACCTTGGGTAGTCCCGTGACGAAATCCATTGAGATGTCGTCCCACTTCCACTCGGGAACAGCTAAAGGCTGCAGTAGGCCGCCTGGAACCCGGTGTTCAGCCTTCACTTGCTGACATACTAAGCATTTAGCCACAAATTCTGCCACCGCTCACTTAACTCTAGGCCACCAGAACTGCCTTTTCAGCCCCTGGTACATCTTGGTAACTCTTGGGTGCACCGCTAGGGGTGAGTTGTGGAACTCACTAAGAACCTTGCCACGCATCACTATTGGAACAAACAACCTTTTCTGGAAAAGCATCCGGTGCTGACCGTCATCTGTCCATTCTCTCGGAGCATCGCCCTGGTCAACCCGATCACGCATCACTTCTCACTCGGGGTCTCCCCACTGAGACTCCTCCACTTGTCGAAACAGAGATGACTGCACTATCATCTGATATAGGCAGCCTCTGCCACTATCCATCTTCGCATCCAGGTGTAAGGCAACCAACTCCTCCATTGCCTTCCAGGCATTTTCCGACTCTCGGACCGCATCCTTCTGCGTCCTCCTGCTCAAGGCATCAGACACCACATTTCCCTTGCCCTCAGTATAAGAGATTTCAAAGTCGTAGTCCTGGAGGAACTCCACCCACATCCTTTGTCGCAAGTTCAAGTCCCGCTGGGAGAAGATATACTTTAAGCTTTTGTGATCTGTGAAGAGTACAAAGCATTCCCCGATGAGGTAGTGCCGCCATAACATTAGCGCAAAAATGACCGCTGCAAGCTCCAGTCCATGGGTGGCGTAGTTACGCTCATGGGGGCGTAGCTGCCTGGACCCATAAGAGATCACCCATTGTTGCTGCATCAACACGCATCCCAAGCCCTGTCCTGAAGCATCACAAAATACCTCATAAGACATCCCTTCTTCTGGTAATCTCAACACTGGGGCACTAACCAGCTTTTCTTTTAGGTAGCTGAAGGACGACTCGCATTGCTCACTCCACATGAAAACCTGGCCCTTCTTGGTCAAAGCCGTCAAAGGGGCTGCTACTCGGGAGAAGTTGGGTACGAATCTCCGGTAGTAACCTGCCAGTCCATGGAAACTCCGGACTTCCGCCACATTCTTGGGTGCTGCCCAAGAAACAACTGCCTCAACCTTTGATGGGTCGACTGCTACCCCCTGCCCAGACACTACGTGCCCGAGGAAGTGCACTTCTCGTGGCAAGAACTTTCACTTTGACAACTTCCCGTATAGATGGTGCTGTCGGAGGACTTCCAAAACTGTCAGCAGGTTCTCTGCATGGTCCTTTTCTGACTTTGAATAGATCGGGATATCGTCGATGAATACCACCACAAACCGATCCAGGTACTCCCGAAAGATGGAGTTCATAAGCCCCATGAACACGGCCGGGGCGTTCGTAACACCAAAGGCATGACCACGAACTCGAAGTGACCATACCTGCTCTAGAACGCTGTCTTCAGGATGTCGCTCTCTTTCACCCTCAGCTGGTGGTACCCAAACCGCAGGTCGATCTTCGAGAACCATCATGCCCCTTTCAGCTGGTCAAAAAGATCATCTATCCTTGGAAGAGGGTAGTGATTCTTGATCATCACCTGATTCAACCTCCTGTAGTCTTTGCACAGTCTAAGACCTCCATCTGCCTTCTTTGCGCACAAGACCGGAGCACCCCACGGTGACACACTTGGACGAACATAACCCCTCTTCATCATATCGTCAATCTATATCCGCAACTCCCGTAGCTCCGAAGGTGCCATCTGGTAAGGATCCATCGAGATTGGACGAGAGCCGGGCTACAGGCCTATCCCGAACTCGATATCACGTCGAGGGGGTAGAGTCGTTACCTCCTCAGGAAAGATGTCCATAAACTCACAGAAGATCTCTGGTACTTCAACCATTTCTGCATCTACTGATTCTACTGTCATCTCGGTCAACAAGGAGAGGAGAGGTTCCTCCCTCCTGTTTCCCTTCGGACAGTTCCGCTCGCCGGTGAAGGTAACACGCTGGCCGTCCAAACCTGAGAACACCACCCTTATTTGGAAACAGTCGATGACGGCGCATACAGAAAATAGCCAGTCGATGCCTAGGATGACATCGTATGGCTGAATCTATAGCAGAAGGAGATCCCTAACCGACTGATGTGGCCCTAACATCAGTCTACATCCCCGACAAATGAACAGCAAGTCAGTCTGACCTCCAACTGGTGTGCTCAACACCAGGGTCACTGGAAGTCTCTCGGCATCTAGACCCAAGGCACGGACTAGACTGGGTGCAACGAAGGAGTGTGAAGCTCTGGTATCGAATAAAGCATAAGCAAGAGTGCTAAACACATTGATCGTACCTCGAACAACCTCTGGCCCTGTTGGAACTGTTGCCTCTGCGGCGTGTAACTATCCATGCCAAGCTCCCCTGCCCCTCGGCTGTCGGCCACCTCCCCGACCACACCCTAGTCGAGGTCCCTGGGGAGCACCCTGAGGTCGGCCTCCTCCTCCTATGTCCGCCTGCGGAGGAGCGGGAGCTCGCTGTCCCTGCTGCTGCTGCCGGAAGGGTCTGGCTGGAAACTGCTGCTACGGCGGATGCTGGGGATGACTGCCACTGCTGTACTGCACCCGATCGGGGCACTGATTTCGGAGATGTCCAGGGCTCCCGCAGATGAATCACCATGGTCCCGAGCCTGAAGGGAAAGAACGTGGTCCAGGGGATCGAAACTGAAACTGATGTGGTCTTCCCCCTGTGGGTCGGAACCTGGAGGGTCCCGATGCTAGAGGCCTGGTGCTGACGGCCTTCCCCTTCGATGGTCCCAGCTGGATCCCTTCTCATGACACTCCGCCCAGAGCATGCATCCTTTACACCACTTCGGCCTTCTTCTGGACCTCTAAGTATGTCGGAAGGGTAAAGGGGGTAACAGCATACTGGAGGTAGGGTCGGAGCGCCTCCTCCAAATGTCTTGCCCGAGACTCCTCATCGGGAATGAAGTCCGGAGCAAAACGTAGGAGGTCCTTGAACTTGATTCCAAGTTCCCTCACGAACATGCTCCCCTACTGGAGGGAGAGTAGCTCCTGCCTCTTCTTCGCCTTCATCGTCGAGGAGAGGAACTCCGCCCGGAACTCCTTCTCGAAATCCGCCCAAGCAACCTCAGACTCTTTCTTATTCCCCAGGTGAAGCATCCACCACTGACGTGCTGCTCCTCGCATCTGTCTAAAAGCCAGAGGAACCCAGTACTCGGTCGGGGCCCGAATCAAGCCGAAGGCTATAACTAGATCCTCTATCCAGCCTTCCGTCTTAATATCGGAGGTGCTGCCCTCATACTTCTCACGGGCCTGTCGCTGGAAGGCTCGAAGAGTCTTCTGCCACTGGCCGTCCTCTTCATCTCGATCAGCTCTCTGCCGATTGGCCAAAGTAGTCTCAGGGGCCTCGATCGCCTGTACCACACGTGGTCGCCTTCCAGGTGCCATAGCTGCAAGGTAAACAAGGAATGCCTAATCCCATGTAGTGCAGAATATCGTTCTTAAAACTTCTTAAGATTTAATTTATTCTTAATTCCCAAGACATCCCAGAAACACAAGAACGGAATTCATTATGATGCATGTACCTTTCCTAGGGTCTCTACCCTGCAATCAGTGTGGCCTCACCTGGTCGTTCGGTAGGTCCAGAGTCCTTGCATCGGATCACGGGGGGCCCTAAAATTCCGTGTCCTAGCCGGTCTTCCCTGGCCTAATTCACGCTCCAAGGTCACCCAACACTTTTGCCTTACCATCCCATGCAATCCTCACTATGCCTAACTCCAGACTCCGTCCTATCTCTCAACCATCAGCTCTGATACCACTCTGTCATGACCCACCTTCACCAAAAGGAGGGAAGGGTCAGCAGATTGCTAGGCCCTTCCTTCTTTAAGTTGAAGGAAAGATAATGACCCCCAAAACCTGCCTTCAATAGGTCCCGGAGTGGCGACTAGCACCAAGGGTATAGAAAATTCTCGCAAATGGAAGGCATTACCCTTTTTATCTTATAGGATCGAAAGATAAGGAGAATAAAACCCAACAACACCAAGGTAGAAATAAAAGTAAAGCCAAAAGTAAACCATTCCCACATGCATGTTCAAAAGTGAAAGCCACGAAGTGCAAAAAGTTGACTACAAGGTAAGTACCAAAAAGGAAAAAAAGAACAACTGCAACTGCTCCAAAAGTCCGAGCTAGTAAGGTCCTGCGTGATCCCCGAAGTCCTCCTGGAAACCTAAAGGCAGTTTTATATATGTAGGGTGAGTATACAAGTACACTCAGTAGGGAAAACCAAGACTCTCGTGCACAAGTGGGGGAAACTTACCAAAGTCCCGTGAGAAAAAGAGTAAACCAAACACCTAACAAGGAAAACTATCCATCCCAGGCCTCACCAAGGCTCACTCCCCAAATAATGCAAGTCAAGTAATATATATAATAAGAGCACATCGATGTTTGGGTACCCCATGCCACTTTCCCACTGGTTATTGAGACATCCTACGCATCGGACCAATCCCGCCATTCTCAATGCAGTTCCACTTCCACACCCGCCCGCACACACATGGGCCACAACCACACGCAGTCCCACTGTCGAAATCCCGCCCGCACACACCTGGGCCTCAACCGCACGCAGTCCACTGCTGAATCCCTCCCGCACACACCTGGGCCACAACTGTCACATGTAACCATGCCCGCAAACACCTAGGCCAGAACAACCACCGCCATGCCTGAAGACACCTGGGCTAAAGGATCCACTGCCACGCCCGAAGACACCTGGGCCTCATCCCGAAGACACTTGGGAAACCACCTGCCGCACACACCTGGCCAACCACCACAACACCCCGCCTGATGGTTCTTGGGATAATAATGGACTTCAGGCCATCACAGCCTGCCCGAAGGTACTTGGGCTATCCGGGAAAGGGAGCAGAAAAGGAGCTAATAACCAGCCACTAATGATAGTGTTGGGAAAAACACCCTTCCCCCATAAATGGGGGTGTTCGACACTGAGTGCTCAACTTGGGTGGGGCGCGAATAAGAAACACAAAGCTACAAGTATAGATATAGGTAACAAACACTCACCCAAAACTTAGGTTTTCCTAGCCAACCTACAGAACACAACACCACTGCGTCCGAGTCACAGTTCACAACCCTTGCCCACAAAAACCATTTGTCCCATTCTTGTTTCACGTTCAGTTAAAAAGTTCAATTGATTTTAAGAACTACTGGGCAACTACCATAATCATAACCAAGGAAAGCGTCAAAAGCATGGATCAACCAAAACACTCACACCCGGTTCTATCAACAGAGGATCTCTCCCCAATTTGTGATATGAATGAGTAACCACTCGAATTTAAAACTCACAACCACCGAATACACACCAACAGGATATCCCATCCCCCAATTTCACACAACCACTGAGAGTATAAAAGAACAGGGGATCCCATCCCCTCCCACATTTCCAGCAATCGGCCCGAAAGGAAAACAACCAACTACCACTACCAACAAAAGTCTGGGATTTTCAGATTTAAACGACTTAACACACTCCATGATTTCAAATTTCGTGTGTTCTAACAGGGAGTTATCACAGAAGGGTTGATCCTGGTGCTTTCAACTTATTCATCTGGGCATACGTGATTAACCAATTTCACAGCAGGAGTTCACAATTTTAGCAACCTATTTAAAACATCACGAGGGGATTCATCAGTGCACATACAACGACCACCAACAGCCTCAATTTTCAGAAAACATAAACCAACACAACTAAAAAGGATGATCACAAGATAAAGCATAACAACGATCAGAACCCCTTCCCCTTCTTTTGTTAGAACTTCGTTTATTATCTTCATTAATCTTCGGTTCAACCAATTCCATAGGAACAAAATAACGCCCACCCCGCATGATACACAAAAGTGAGAGACGAGAGAAATTCCCTACTTGTTGATAGATGATCGATGTTTAGGCCGGGGGCACGGAACATTACGGATAACGATGTGGCGGGCCTGATGCACCAGAAGAGCCACGATCGAGGAAGGGGGAAACCACGGCCTAACCATTAATTTATAAGAGCTGGGGACGGTTGAGGTGACAACGCGAAACCGCGTAAGACGTGGAAGTCGTGGGTTGACCACGCGGCTTGACTCATCATTGAAGGTGATGGGTGTTTTAAACCGACTCATGAGTCGATTCAGTATTTAATTAAAACTATTGTGCGTGTTTCGGGTCTTTAAGACATTTATTTCTTTTTTTTAAACGAGGCAGAATAGGGTTTAAAAACCTATTTTCGAATAAGGAGCATTACTGGAACAACTTGGCAAGGCCGGGTGACGTCGGCCGGTTCCGTCGATCGGTCACACCGATCGGTCGCACCGATCTGCACCCCTTAAGGATCCAGATTTTAGCAAAGGAAGTGACCAAGGGGGTTCCGGGTCATCACACAAACTCTTCCCAATTAATCTTCCTACATCTCTATCCTCCACATATAAGACTTACCTTATGCATAAGGAACTTTAAGAAACCCTTTTGGTTCAAACCAATGGGAGTTACCCAAATTAATGGTAACAGTTTCTCTTAAATTGTTTTCTTTTATTTCAAATCTCCAACCCCTAAAATCTTTTTATTCCTTTATTTTGTATCAAAAACTATATCATAAATGTACTAGGATGTTGTTATGATAAGTATTCAAACTAAACATACACACACATCCATCTAATGGGTGAAAACATAATGTTTATGTGGATGGAAAACTAACACCTCACGAAATGATGATTGTTCAAATATCTCAAACCGCCTATCATGGTGGAAATTATGATGGCACTGTATTTATATATGATATATATTATGTTTCTGTATTTTTTATTTTATAGAAATACTTTATGGTTTCCATAGTGGGTAAATACGATAATCTCATTAGAGGAAGTGCGGACTACCACCCCCTCAAAGTGATATGACTCATTAATGCCTGATATGGGATGCATAAATGATGGAGTAAATAATATTGTATGTGATATTATAATGTAATTATAATATAAATATGTATCATTATGTTTTTAATTCCATTAAATAAAGAAATAGAAATGGAAGTAGCGTTCATGCGTACGTACGGCTTACCATCTCCAAGAATGGTGCATTTCATTTCTTACCTCTAAATGTTATGTACTGTTATAAATACATGTATATAAAGGATATATATGATATATATGATATATATGATATCAAAATCATTAATATAATTCTGAAGATAATTGATATCTTACCACATGAATAACTTGTGATTATAAGGTGTTCATTTTATTTACACAAGTACCAAATATCGATAAAATGACCGTTATTAACTTAAATGATTACATAATTTTTATAACATGGTCAAAAGTAATATAAAATGAATAATAAAATTTTAAATTGTTTTTTAGCAAGTAGAAATTTACATTACATTATTATTGAGGAGATTAAATAACGAATAGGTCAAGTTGAACACAAGGTAAGGGAATTTCTTAACTCACAATTAATTCTGTGATATTTCCATTGTTTGCAACAAATTAATTGCATGTGGTGTACAGTTTTCTTCCATTTGATATATATTATCATTATTCTCAATATATTCATGGTATTATATGATTCATTTGGTGGTTATTAACATTTGGTCATACGAGTCAGTTGATTACAACGTGGTAAAGGGTTTCATCTCACTTTATAATTCCATGAGATTCATGATATATTAGCCAATATTTCCATTTTGTGGTGTATATACGTCCCATTATTTTAATAATGTTAAAATATACTTCAATTTATGATTATTTACATCTTCATTGTATTATCCTTCTTTCATGTGGCGTACAGTTACCAAATTGGCAAGGTAATCTTTTACCCTCCACTATATAAAAGACGACTTTTTTGTTATGTATTTTAATTTACATATTATTATGTTGGGATGTGTTCTTATATATCCTCACTGATTTAAACTTTATTTCCATGTGATGATATGCCCTTTTTCTCATCACCTCATTTTTTGAATTTTAATGTGACGTCATTAGGCTGTCGAATTTCTACAAGGTAACATCACAACCCAATTTCAATTCATTGGGTTCATCATGTACTTAATGAATATGTAATCTGATGAATATGTGTGAATGAAATATAATTGTTTTACACTTAATACCCACTTATATTTTGTTTATTTTTAACACATAATTATATGATTGATTTATCCTTAATTTAATGATACTATCTTTATCAGGTATTTCATCTCAATTTACATTTCCATTGAGACTTCATTATTGTTATGAACCAACTCACTATTATATGGTGTATATAGTATCCTTTGAAGTATTATATCAGGAATCCCTTTCTTCCAATGATATTACAAAGTTCTTATTAAATGTTATTTCTCATTAATTTTTATTCTAGCATCACTCTTTTTGTTAAAATCCTCTTTAACTAAAGTATCGGTTTAAATGTTTAAAAGATTTATTCTTCCAAATATTTATAATTATTGTCCATATTTTTAAAATGGGTTTCAAGATTTACTTATATGGAAATTAATGTTTTCAAATGATAAATTTATTTAAAAGCTTCAAAGTGGGTTGGGACACTTTGATTCAAAAATCTCTTTTTAAATGGTTTTGAAAAGGATGTGATAATTAATTTTTTATGTCAATATCTTGAATTGATATATTGGAATATGGAAATGTTATCTTTCCATTATACTCATGTTATTTGTTATGGTTATGTTATGGTTATTTGGCATTGTTTACATATACAGGTGGTTCCATGATAAACCTCGGGCAGGTGAGCCTGAGATAGCTCTCTAATGCATTGGGTAACGTGACAGATGTAAATGTGATGTTTCTCCTAATAGATTTAGGGATTATACTATGCTAGGTATTCCAAATGTAACTCCCTATATATCTATGATAGCTTAAATATATGTTTGATATGGATGCCATAAGTAACCTTTATGATTTATGATTTGTGTGTGTAATTCATAAATCTTATGATTTTGTTAGGTAAGTTATGATTGAAAAATATTGTTTCATTGATTTTTATTCATTTATGGTCTAATGTTTCTTTTCATTATCTTATAACCCTAACTGAGATTTTTATGCTCTCTCATGTTTTGAAATGTTTTTCACTGGACATGAAGATGAATAGGGTCAAGGATGAGATCAAGGAAAAGTCATGTTGTCTAAAACATGGAACTAGAAATGTCTATTTTTTTAAGAGTTTTTATTTTATGATAAATGGATACTGGGTAATAGTTTATACATGTAATATTAAAGTTTTTATGTAATATTTATTGCCTAATTCTCTAAAACTATAAACCTAAAAATATCATCAATGTGAATTATTCATTTAATTTAATATTATCAAATGTTTAAGGCAAGTTCCTTACAGTTGTTGTGATATGTGGGGCAGGGAGGCCTATTGGTTTTGTCCGTAGTTGATCTTTATAGGGGTGATATGCATTGGTTTATGCATGTGGTTGTTGGGAAGGACACTAGGTATGATAAAATGAGATGAAAATTTATGTTTTGATAATTTCTTATTATTATTGGTTGTTCATCTTCTTTACATTCCCCACTGCTCAAGGAAGATGGACTTTCTTACCCATCTTCTGAAAGGGGTGAAGACGCAAGGGGTATGACACATGCTTTCTATGTTTAGCTTCTCGAAGGAGGAAGGTTCTACACTCATGCTTTATGCCGCAATTACTCGGCAGGTAGTTCATCAACTCACTGGGTTGATCCCCCTTGTCTTTAGTTGCATAGAATGGTTTTCTAGAATTCCTTGGAATATGGAAAAGTAATGCAATAGATAAAGAATTGAATTAATGATGTTAACCCATGGGGATGAAGCTTGTTGGGATGCATTGTTGAGGACAACAGACTTTGGGTGTGATGCAAAAGAAATATAACATGGAACTATTAATAGTTAATCAATGTCTAAAGACTTAATGAATGTAATGTGCAACTTATAAAAAGGGAATGATGCAATGTAATAAATATTTTTAAATTATTTTGTTCTTATAGGAAACATTGTCATAGAAGTAGAATATGGGATTCTGAGAGACGTTAGCTGCATTTGACACTATGAAGAGGATATTCCCATAGTGTGGTTGTGAGATATAGTATATTATGTAGTTCTAGTGTTTTTATACACTACTCTACTCCATAAGTTAGGGAAACTGACACCTCGAGGATTCTGAGCCCAGGGGTATTTTCCAAAACATTCTTGTGGGAGGATGGATGGTTGAATACCCCATTTGGCTTCACTCTCTTCTCTTGGTTGTTAAATGTTCTGGTAGGCACAACAATTAGTTCTTCCCATATATGTGTGTAGAGGGCTATAATGACTTTTGTTTATTGTCACAAATATATTCTAGATATAGATTCCTTTGGACTATTATATGTGTAACCTGTATATTCTATGATGGCGTGAGGATTCTTACATGGTGTATGTGCTATAATTGCTTGATGTTTAGTACTCGATGTATGACACCCGTTATGTGAGCTTTAGTGGCTCTAAGAAACTACTTGGTTACTTTAGATACATGGGCAAGGTTGTTTTTTCATGAGGTGGTTATTGTGTGTCTTTTTCCAAGTGTCTATGGGCCAACCTTTTTTGGAACGAGATGCTTAGAATGTGGGACATTCGGGAAAATCGAAACACTAGAGGGGAAGTAGTAGCGGGGAACCCATGATATACATTATTATGTTATATACACATGAATGTGATACATGGTGATGGTAGCCATGGTGAGGGTAGGAAATTAATGTATCAGTTTAGGTGTCGAGTTAGTTCACATGTTGTTTATTAGGCTTTGTCATGATTACATTACATTTTCTCTAGAGGCTACGGGGAGGATCCTACTAATTATATTTTATACTCACTCCATGTCTATATAAATTTTTTCCGGTCACATGGAGAAGTTTGGAGATATGGCTGGTCTATACTAGATTATGGTCGCATGATATATTTGGGCTTCGTTGTTGCAGATGTTTTTACTTATGTTTTGGTATTTTTAGTTTTTCCCCTTTCAGTTGTAGTAGTTTTACATGACATTACATATGTGCTAATGGGATTTATTTTATATTTTTGTATGAGTAGGAGTTGGTTGGTGTCTATCTTATCTATCCCTTTTTCATGTGTTCTCTTAGAGGGAAATTACCCCCTTTAGAGTGTTTACTATAAACTCGATGCTTGTCAAAAACATGGGGCCTATATGAGGTGTTATTCGATGGGACATTGTCTACCTGCACACATTTCTATCCTAGGAGGGGTAAAATTTGTTGCGAGGGTTTCTTGATAGAGTGGTTTCAGAAGACTGGTTGAGAGATAAGATTGAGTTAGGTGTTATTCACATGTGAGGTTTAATGGTAAGGTAAGGAAACATTGTCATTCCAGTTATGCATGTAATTTAAACATTGGAGACCGGCCGGGAGATACGATTTTATGGCCCCCTATGATTTGATGTACAGACCATTATGTTTACTATGGCTACTAAATGAGGTGATACTAGTTGCAGGGTGCAGATCGAGGAAAGGATCATGAATCATTATTCTTTATTCCTATATTTTATTTGGTAGACATTGGGAGAGGTTAACCTAAAATGAATAAAATAAAACAATTAATGAAATAATGATGATGATACTTCCATATTCTATGTTTATGAGCTCTAATTATTTTTTTTAACAAGCATGGCTCCAGGTCGACGTCCTCATTAGGATCACATAGAAGATGCCCAGCAGGTTATGACCATAGATCGTCACTGGGTTGAGGATGAAGATGATGACACATGGAGGACAACACTCTGAGAGTCTCATCAGTAGAGTCTATAGAAGCATATGGGCTCCATTTCAGATGTATTCATGGAAGATAGGTTGGAGTAGGTCGATATAGGATTCAATTTGATCTGTTCTTGGAAGGAGCACTCGGTGTCCCTAGTTGTGATGAAGCTACGTAGAAAAGAAAGAAACTAGTGGTTTTTCGTCCTCAGGGATCAGGAGGAGTCAAAGATCGCATGGTAGGAGTTCCAATAAATGTTTATAGTTGATTTTCATTTTCAACTGTAAATGCATCAAGTCGACAGGAGCTTCTAACCATTCGACAGGGGAGCTCTAGTGTGAGAGAGTTTGTAATCCTTTTCAAGAACATTTTATGATATACTTTGGATCTGTTTCCAGATGAGGATTCCAGGTGTGAGGAATTTTGAGGAGGCTTTGCATCCGGAGATCCAGGGCTAGGTCACCCTATTTATACTAAAGACATCTTATGAGGTGCTACATATCTTGAGGTGCATGAAAGGATAGAGGTTGTCGATAGGACATTGTCAAGAACTGGATCGTCATGAGAGGTTACTCAACGTGACCCCTCAAAAAGCAGTGTTGTGGTCTAGGGATTATTGTTTTCAAGACAGATGAGTTTTTGTTTGGGGGGGAGTAGGACCTAGCCCTTATCATCTCATTTCTATAGGGGTGGTGGATCTTAGGCCTATTCCAAGGGATATGGTGCTTATTTTTATTGTGGTGGTTGACATCATCAACAGCGAGAGTGTCTGACCTTTAAGAGAGGTCATCGTGCACCGGGTGTTCCACTCCAGGTTCCTCCGTTGAGTTAGTGCCAACTGAGGCAGAACCAGCAGGTTTTATAAGCATCAGATCAATAGAGGATATATGTGGTTGGAAGTGGAAAACCCTATGAAACTCCCCATATTGATATATCAGAATGAGGCCATGGTGGTGGTATTTATCAGGGTCAAATATGTCATAGAATATGTCGGGGTTAGCTTCATGATTTTGTGTTTCTAGAACTAGGTTAGCCTTATGTCAATCGAGGTACCCTTTTCTTGTTTTCCACCTCGGTTTATGATTTTCTTGATTTAGGGGAGATGCACTTCTTCATATCACATACAATTGTCAATGATTTGGGAATTGAGGTAGATAGGATTCTAGTGCCCTTGGCATTGACTATGCCAGTTGTAGGTTGAGCTGACTTGTTTGAAGTATATAGAGACTGTGAGTTAGTGCTTGGGAAGCTCCGCTTTGCGGTGATTTCCTATGTTTATATATAAAACCATATGATTTCATCCTTGGCATGGAATGGTTGTATTCGGTTCATGCTATTGTGGATTGCTTCATGAGGTAGGTTGTGTTCATTGATGTGGATGGTGAGCCAGTGGTGTTCATTGGTGAGTGAGACACTCAGATGGGTCAGAGGTGTGTTTTTTTCCTTATCATCAATGATGGGTGAGCTGATTCTATGTTCACTAGAGGCTCAGAATTTTGAATATCCTATTGTCATAGAAGAGTACGATGATGTCTATATTTAAGAGGTTGTATCATTACCCCCTCGACGTGACATTGGGTTTGGGATCGAGCTACAACCAGGAACATCTCCTTTCCCAATGCCTCCATATAGGATAGACCCTTCTGTGTTATGAGATATATGTATATATCTAAATGGTTTGTTACAGTGCTATTTTTTTCTGCCAAGTTAGTCACGATGGGATGTACCAGTTTTTTTCATATATGAGGTTGATTCATGTTTGTGGTGGGGTATCAATTATCATTTTATAATCAAAGTGACATTAAATTATATATATCCTATTCCATGGATTGATGAGTTATTCGATCAACTGAAGGGTTCATGTTGGTTCACAATGATCGACTTGCTGTCAGGATAACACCAGATGCATTAAAAGATAAGGATATCTCAAAGACTGCTTCATGTTGTTGGCATGGGAATTATGTGTTCGTTGTAATTCCATTTGGTGTGATGAGTGATCCAGTTGTATTCATGGGATGGATGACCATTGTGTTTTGTGACTTTCTAGATAAGTTCGTTGTGCTTTTCATTGGCTAAGCCATTATGTACACCATGTCTGAGGAGGAGCATGTAGAGTATCTATACGCCATTTTTGGAGTTCTTCATCAACATCAGCTGCTTGGGATGTTTTCAAAGTGTGAGTTTTTAGATTGAGATGTCTGTTTCTTGGGGCATGTTGTATCTGAGTATGGATTAGATGTGGATATATCTAGGATAGAACCATTTGTGTCTTGGGAAGCCACCAAGGTTGTTTCAAATGTGTGAAGTTTCATTGGTATCATAGGATAATACAATAGTTTCGTGACTGATTTCTCTCATGTTGTTCCTCCTCTAATAGCTTTATCCAAGAATAATCAAGAATTCATATGGAATATTTAGTGTCAGAAAGCTTTTGAGTATCTAATGGAAAATTTAATAAGTTATTTTTTTCATTGTCCTTCTGTGGAGGGAGTTCAATTTCATGTTTTCAGTGATTCTTTTCATCAGGGGTTAAGATGTGTTCTAATATAGTAGAGAAAAAATGTTTCTTATGGGTCTCTATAGTTGGGTCCCCATGAACGTATCAATTCCATACATGATCTTGAGATGGTAGCCTAGGCCTTTTCTCTGATGTTTTGGAGACATTACCTCAACAGTAAGCACTTTGTTGTTTTCACCAATCACAAGAGCATGAGGTATGATTTCTCCATATGTTACATAATCTTGTGACATCATCAGTGGATGGTGTTCTTACTGGAACACGACATTGTAATATTGTATAGACCAGGAAAGGGGAATAAATTTGGTGATGTGAAGAGAAGGAAGTCACGTATTGATGCAGTGCATGAATCTGGTGGATAATGAAGAGTAATGGAAGATCTGTCAGCATTATATCTCGATATGGGAGATGTTGGGGACATAGGTTGAATTTTTCATATAAAATTTAAGTCATATATGGTGCAGTAGGTGAAATATTCCATGTTGGGGGATCTTGAGGTGGTGTTCTAGAGAGACTGATTTGTCTATGGCGAGGCCCCTGATGGTCGGTCTGAGGATGAACAACACCAATTGTTGTATCATAGAAGGCTATTTGTTCTTCTTTCTATGCGTGAGATGATTCTAGAGAGTCCCATAATTCACCATTATGTGTTCATCTTGGCATGAAAATGATGTACCATGCCTTGGGGATTCATTTTTGGTGGCCTAGGATAAAGCGTGGAGTTGAGTAGTTTGTGTCTCTATGTTTTTTCTGCTAAAAGGTGAAGGTTGAACACCGTTTTCCTGGTGGACTGCTCCATCCATTAGAGGTTCCTCTGTGGAAGTGGGAGGACATATAAAAGGACTTTGATACTTATTTACCTCGTTCTCCAGTAGTACATGATTTTATTTGGGTGGCAATGGATTGTTTAACAAAATTGGCCCACTTAACAGTGATCAAGGAGTTGAGCTCAATGGATGTTTTGTCCTGGTAGTATCTGGAAGAGGGGTTGAGACTCCATGGAGTCCCGAGGATGATTATTTCTGATCAAGATCTTAATTTTAACTCTTGGATGTGGAAAGTTATTTAGATTGCTTTCAGTTCTATGTTATACCTTAGCACTGCTTTTCATCTACAAACAAATAGTCACGTAGAGCGAACCATCCAAACTCTTGAAGACATGTAGTGATCCTATGTCTAGTATATTGGAGGTTCATGGATGAGGAACATAACCTTGAAGGTGTTCTCTTACAACAATTATTATCACTCCACCATTAGTGTGAATCAATTTGAATTATTGTATGGCCAACCATGATGTTCTCTAATATATTGTACTGGGGTCATAGAGTCAGCGATTCTTGCACCGAAACTAGTGTAGATTACAACAGAGATGGTTTAGGTGATTAATTAGTGGATGTAAATACTACATGATCACCAGAAATATTATTACGATCAATGTAGGAGTCCTTTGGAGTTTGATTTTATGTATAATGTGTTTCATAAGTTGACTCCCCATTGTGGGCAGCGAAGGTTCTGTCGGAGGAGTAAGCTTTCGCCTAGGTTTGTTGGCCCTTTCTAGGATTTGGATCATGTTAGAGTCATTGCATATAAGATAGTGATTCCCCAATAGATCAGATGGATATATTATGTTTTCCATGTATCACATCCCAACTATTATCTTCATGATGACTCTCACGTCATAGTTTGTGGAGAGATCGATGTTGATGATGATGTGACTTTTAAGGAGTGACCTGTAGAGATCCAAGACCACCAGGAGAAAGTGTTTTGTATGAATTATATAACCTATGTTCATGTATTTTAGAGACACGGTGGCATGGATGAGAGGACCTAGTAACATGATTCATATATACATGCTTTGTACCAAGTGTTGTTTGATGTTTAAATCTTATCATATAAAGACATTTTCTTTTCGGTTACAGACCTTTTGTGTTTATAAGTAGGATTTCTTTTTTTTCTTCTTATGGATTACTAAATTTTTAGAGGTATATTGATGGGTGGTTGTTTGGAACTCTTTTATGTCTCAATTTTAATTGGTTTTGAATTCTCGACGATAAGAATGTTTTGAGAAGTATCTACTATAATGTCATAGACCACTCTGGACCATTTATATTCAAAAATCTGGTTTTCAAGGTGTTCCATGTGGTCAAGGTGACTTATCCCCAACACTTTTCGAAATACATAGTTTTGTGAATAGTTTTTCTAGTTCTATTATTAGTGAAACGGTATCCTGATCTTAATAGTGCCATCGCTAGCCTTATGTGAACAATGCAACTGTAACCATATGCAAAAAGTTTCATCAGTATTCTTATATAAACAGTGTCATCAGTTGCCTTATGTGAACAGTGCAATGGTAACCTTCTGTGAACAGTTTCATTGGTTGCCTTATGTGAAAATTGCTATAGTAACCTTATGTGAACAGTATCCTTGGTACACTTATGTGAATAGTGGAACGGTAACCTTATGTGAACAGTGTCATCAAAACCGTCATGTGAATACTGCAATGGTAACAATATGTGAATAGTGTCCAAGGAAGCCTCTATTTCCTTTTGCAAATATTATGTTCATGAAGACTGTTTCTAGAACAATGGGTTCCAATGATAACCTCAATTTCATTATCCAAATTTTGAGTTTGGGAACATTGATTCCAGCATCCTATAGTTTCTCCCATTTGACTTTCCTTTAAAGTAAAATTCATTTGAGGCCTCATTTTAGGGACTCTATGGATGATTCAGAGGCCATAACTCCTATATTTATTTTCCTTAGGATGGGGATGATTTTAAATGGTCAAAAACTATGCTTTAATGCAATCCACTTTTAATGGAAAATCATGTGTATCTTAAAATGATGCTCCATTAAATCATTTGAAGGGATGAGATATCCTCCTTCATAGTTCTTCCTCCTTGTTCTCAGGTGTGATACTCTCGAACATTCCATTGCGTCCTATAGGAATTTTTTGATCAATCTTTCCTCCTTGGATTGTTTCCCCTCTGTTTATGAGGAAACAAAGATGTATCGATCAATCTTTGATATAATGTATGATCAATAGTAATTATTTAGGGTTAATATCCTTCTTTTTCTCCATTCCCTTTTATGGAATGTTATCATCATGTTCCTAATGGGATGTTCTTCGGTGTTGACTAGTGTGGTGCTGCCTCTGCATCCTCTGGTAGATAAAGTTGTCATGGGGGGTGGAGGGCGCAACTTGTTTTGTGGCTCATTCTCTTATAAAGAACGTCAACAACCATTTGAGGTAGGGGAATCGTTTCTTCTCTTAAATTTTTTGTGAAACTATAGTGTTAGAAACTTTATTCTGACTGGATCACAGTGGAATTTACAAGATAAATATTTGAACTGCGAAAATTAATTGATATCGATCATATGTAAATGCCTATTTTTTCTAGCTACTGTGATTTCTATGCGTTCTTTCATTAGATTTTCATTCATGATAGAAATTGGAAAAGAACGTAAATCCATATTTAATTAATAATTGTTTTGAAAAAGATTCAGAGGCATGTGAACGAATATGATCATTATCTTTGTAATTTTATGATAATGAAATTTATGTATAAAGAAATATTAATCAATTTGAGAGAACATACATTTTAGGTCTCCTAAATATGGAACCTATGAATAATAAATCAGCTCATTCAAGATGGATTAATAACTGGTTCTTAGATAAATCATAATTCTTTTTTAGTGTTATGAGTTTCCCTCTTCATTGTTTAAGGTCTAAGAGCCCAATTGATATGATGGTTGTTTTCATGCTGCTTGTGATGTGATGTGATCCTAGAAGGCTATTGTGATTTGTGGGGGCATAGATGCCTATTCTTTGTGTCATCAATTGATGCATAAAGTGGCGAGATGCATTAGTTTATGCATGAGGGTGTTGGGAAGGACATTGGGGAGATGAAACAAGTTAGATGTGAATGTTTGGATTCTTACTGATTCTTTATGGTTTTTATCTGCATTACTTTCACCACTGCTCAAGGTTGTTGGTCTTGCCTACCCTTCTTTTGAAAGGGGTGAAGAAGCTAAGGGTATGCCACATTTTTTGAGCATTTATCTTCTCATATGATGATGGTCTATGCTCTTTCATTATGTGACAAATACTAACTGGTTATTTCATATAAGCATTGTGATACTCCCCCGTGTGTTTAGTAGAAAATAATGTATTTATATAATGCTAAGTAATATGGGGAAGTGATGTTGTAAATAAATAATTGAATAAATGTTGTTAACCCATGGGGTTTGAGCTTGCTGGGACACAATGCTGAGGACAACAGACTTTGGGTGTGATGCTAATGAAATAGAAGGTGGAATTTTTAATGGTTAATCAATGGTTAAAGAGTTAATTAATGTAAAGAGCAACTAATATAAAGGGAATGAAGTGATGTAATAATGTTTTTCAAATGGTTTTTTCCATATAGTATACCTAGTCTTAGAAGTGGCATCTGGTATTCTGAGAGATGTTAGCTACAGTTGAGTCTATGTCTAGGTTATTCCCATAGTGTGGTTGTTAGAATTATTATATTATTTACTTTTTGTGTTACTACACACTACTCCACCCCATTAATTAGGGAAACTGACACCCCAAGGATTCTGATCCCAAGGGGTGTTTTCCACATCATTCTGGTGGGAGGATGGATGGCTGACTACCCCCTTTAGCCCCACTCTTTTCTCTTGGTAGTTACTTTTTTGGTAGGGACAACCATTACTTTTCCCCATATATGTGCGTAGTGGGCTGTAATGGCTTGTGGTTATTCCCACACATATATTGTAGATATTGTTTCATGTGGACTACTGTTGGTGTAACATGTATAGGACATGATGGCTTGAGAATCCTTAATCATTGTATGGGATATAATGGGTTAAGGTTTAATACCCAATGTATGATACACATTATGTGAGAATTTATGTCTCCCAGTTACTACATGGTTACTTTTCTTTTGTGGATGTGGTGGTTTTGTTGCACGAGGTGCATGATGTGGTGCTTCTCGAAGGTGTCTGTGGGCAACTCTTTTTAGAGTGAGATTCATAGGATGTGGAAAATTGGTGCAATGAATAAAACCAATGGGGAAGTACTAGTGGGGTACCCTTGATGATCATTATTATATTATATACTCTTGTATGTGATACATGGTGAGAGTAGCTATGGTGAGGAAAGGAACTTAGTGTACTCGATTAATTGATGAGTTAGTTCACTTGTTATTCACTATGATTTAGTATTCATTCATTACTTTTTCACGTGGGGATTTGGGGAGGATCATACTAAATATGTTGTTATACTCACCCCATGTCTCTATAAATTGTTTTTCTGGTCACTTGGAGGAAGTCGAAGATCAGGGTAGTTTCTACTTTCTTGCGGTTGCAAGAGGTATTTGGGCATCATGGTTGTTTCTTTTTTTACATTCTTTTGGGTATTTATTGTCTTCCCCTTTCTGTTAGAGTAGTCTTTCATGACATTACATATGTGTACTTGGGATTTCGTTTATATTTTTGTATGTGTTGGTGTTCATTGGTGTTTTTCTTATCTCTCTCTTTCGCATGTGTTCACTTAGAGGTTAATGCCTCCTATTTGAGTGTTTACTATACCCTCAGTGCTAGTCTCTAACCCATGGCCAACTATAGGTGGGACTTAGGGGTCATTATCTCCCTTCTACCATTGTCGGGCCAGGAGGGGTAAGCTTTGTGGGGATGGGTCATGAAACATATAACTCCCTTCCATGAAGATATCATCATGAAAACATGATCTCCAACATAGAATTACAAATCTTTGTTCAGTTATTGGCATTGGTCTTTTTCCTACATTGATTCGCTTTGATATGGGTTTGGATAATCTTCACCTTTTCCATTGATTACTCAATAGGTTTTGGGCCTACAAGTTTTCTTTCACTAACATCATCCAAACAAGTTGGTGTGAGACATCGCTTTCCATATAACACTTCATTGAGATCCATATGATTACTTTAATGGAAGTTATTGTTATTGAAAAATTATACCAGAGGTAAATACTAATCCCACATAACATTAAAGTCATGTGAGAAATATATCAACATGTCTTCCAAAGATTGAATTTGTTATTCTAATTTTCTATCAGTTTGAGGGTGGTAGGCGGTGCTCAAATGATGTTTAGTATCTAGGGATTTTTGAGGAATTTTCTAGAATCATGATGTAAAACAGGGATCATGATCTGAAATAATCGATAGGGGTACAACCTGAAGTCTTACAACTTCATCAATATGTAGTATTGCTAAATGATCAATTGTTAAATCCTCCCTTATAGCAAGAAAATGTGCTGACATGCTATGATGATCATCAATGACCCATATTCCATCATTCCTTCTAAGAGTCTTTGGTAGCCCTAGGAAAAAGGTCATCATAATATCATCCCATTTACACTCAGTTATGGGAAGAGGATGCATTACTCCTCCTGGATGTTGTATTACAGCCTTAACTTGTTGACAAACCATATATCATGACACATAATCAGCAATCTCCCTATAAATGATGTCCCACCAAAAATGCTCATACAAATATCTATACATATTATTACTACCACGATGAATAGAGAAATTAGAGCTATGAGCATCATCCAACAATTCTCTTTTTAGGTCAGGTATGTTAGGAACACAAAGCCTCATCCCAAATCTCAAAATCCGATATTCATAAACAAAGACGATTAATCTTCCATCAATCATAGAATTTATTTTCTTTTGAAACTCCTCATCATTAGTTTTAGAACTTTCTATCATTTCTTGTAATGATTCATTGGAAACCACTTGAAAAAGTATTGATTTTTCACATTCCATGATTATTCTCATACCAATATTTACTAGATCCATGAACATAGGATCATTTTCAACTCTCATCTTGTTCATAACTTCAAGATCCCTTCTGATCAAAGCATCTGCCACCTTATTTTCCTTCCCGGGTGGTAGGGTATAGAGAAATCATAATCCATGAGTTGTTCAAGCCATCACCTTTTCCTCATGTAAAGTTCTTTTTGTGTGAATATATACTTCAAACACTTATGATTAGTATATATCTCCCATATTTCACTATAGAGATAGTGACTCCATATATTTAAAGATACTATTATAGCTTCTAACTCAAGATCATGAGTGGGATAGTTTTGTTCATGAATTTCTACCTGTCATGATGCATATTAAATAACTCTACCATTCTACATAAAGACACAAAAAAATTCCTCTATTTTAAGTATCACAATAAATAACAATCCCATCATTCCCTAATTGAAGAGTAGAGATAGGATCACTGACTAATCATCTCTTTAGTTCTTCAAAAACATTTTTCACATTATATTGTCAAAAAAAATTAAACCCTTTATGTGCGTGATTGATTAATGGGTTATCCAATTGGGAAAAATTATGAAAAAACCCCAATAATAACATGAAAAACACATAAAACTACATTACGTAGTAAGATTCATCTGTTCTGGACATTCATTTATTGCTCTTGTCTTTGAAGGATCAATAGAGATTCCATTCATAGATACAAATATGGGAAAGAAAATAAATATCCTTATGCTATAATTCACACTTTCTAAACATCCCATATATTTCATTATTCTATGAGACATTATAATAATGCGCAAGTGATTTTCCTAATCATCATAACAGTTTTAGTATACAAAGATATCATCAATAAATACCACTATAATTTCATCAAGATATTTTATGAAAATGATATTCATTATATCCATGAAAATAAAGGGAGCATTAGTCAGTCCATAAGTATTTATTGTAAACTCATAATGCCTATACATGGTTAGAAATGCAGTTTTTGAAGGTCTTCCTACTTCATGCACAGCTGATGATATTCTAATCGAAGGTATGTCTTTGAAAAATGTTGAGCTCCATGAAGTTGATTGATTGAATTATCAATGTGAGGTAGGGGATATATTTTCTTTATTGATGTAGCTTTGATCTCCCTATAGTTAATGCACAACATCATAGATCCATCCATTTTCTTAACAAAATGAATAGGGGTTCCCCATGGTGAAACACTAGGGTGAATAAATCCTTTATTACTCAATTCCTCTAGTAGTTTATTTAGTTCTACTAATTCCACAGTGTCCATTCAATAAGGGGTCCTCAATATGGGCCTTGAAATAGGAATTATGTAAATTGAAAACTCAACTTCGTGATATGGAGGATGTCCAGATAAATCCAATGTAAACACATCAACATATTCTTGAACAGTATGTAAATCCTCTATTTGAAAATTCCTTTCCACACCTAGGGTTATTTCATTATCTTCCTCCCTAATAATTGAATTTAGTGGAGGTATTGTGGGGGGATATTGATAAGAATCAAATGGTGACGTTTTAACTCATAAGATAAGGTACTCTTTATCATCATCAAAAATTGTAACATCATCCTTCTTAAAATAAACATTCTCATCATGGTCAAAACGTAAATCCATACTGAAGATCATATAAAATTCAATCATGGGTATGACATTGAGATTAGCATATAATGTATGTTTATATTCCTTAATAGGGACTGGTTAACAAAACATTATTACAATGATATATACCTTACGATTTTGACTGACAACACCATTTTAAAAAAAAATTGGAAATATTTATTTTTTTTGAAAACCTAGATGATATGAAACAATGTGACGATCCATAATCAAATAAAGCATTGGATAAATTTTAGAAACCATTAAATTAGAATACACCATGTCATTTAGAGCGTCAACATCAGTAGTAGTCATTGCATAAGCCTAGACTTTCACCCTTTGCCTTTTCTGAGGTATATATCCTTGGAACTTATTACATTCATTTTCATAATTCAACATTTCTATACAATTGTACAATTCATAATTGACATCCCCTATCATTACCTTGAAATCATGCTCTTGGTGGCCCTTTTCCCCACACTTTTAACAGACTCCTATTCCCTTCAGGAAAGTACCAGGGTGTTTAATCGCACACTTATTGTAGGATGAAAATTCAACTTTTTATATATTTATCTTATTTAAATTTACATTGTGTTCAATATATCTCTTCTTCTCCTTCTTGGTTTTAAATCCATAAAACATAGAGAATTATTTTTCTGTCTGGATAAAACATGAGACTATATCCTCTCACGATGAGAAGGATTATGAGACTACTGGTCAATGAAAAAATGGTTTTAACCCATCGAAGAATTGATCAATCATAGTCCTTGGGGTTCATATAAAATCATCAGCATGACTTCCTATCCTTCTAATGTACGTCTCATACTTTCTGAAATTTTCATCCTACTTTTGTCATAGACTCAGAAATTTTCATTCCATATCCGCTCGATGGTCACGAGGAACGAATTTTTCTATGAAAATATATTTAAACTCCCTCCATTAAAAACTTGATATGTAATCATCTTCCTTTGTGTTTTTAATCAATGCCCGCTATTGATTTATATCTCTTGTGAGGCAATAAACATCCATGACAACTTTTTCACTTTCACTACTCCCCAAAGCATGAAATAATATTTCCAAATAACTTATCCATTGCTCATCTACAAACGGATTTGTATTCCAATTGATTGTTGGTGGTTATTGCCTCGTGAATTGGTCTAACATTGATCCTCCATATTGTGGATCACGATGAATCGTACGAATAAGGTAATTATTCACAACCTGAGTGACTTGTCCTAGTATGGTTATAACCTAATCAGAACCAATTGCATAACTAGCTCTATTATAATTATCTTGGGTAAGAGGATAGTCTCTTCATGGATTATGTGCATTGATACATTTTTTATTTTTTCAACTATGTACTGTTTCTAAACAATTGAATACCATAGATTAGTTTATGAATCACAATACATAATTACAAAAATGTAAAACATTTAACATAAATTGATCTTTTTATAAATATATTCCATAATCATTAAAATGTTTTCATTGAGGATGTATATAATCATAAATCCTTTATAAGGGATTGTAAAGATTATGTGAATTATCCAAAGCATATCCCTCGAGATTTTCATAACCAAGTGTGCAGCAAGGCACATTGCCATGTACCAGGATACAATGGGTCAATCCGGAAACTCCTTCTTAGTGTTTTCACTCCTAGGTATATCTGTGCTAGATCAGTGTCTACCTTCTCATATCCAGACATGGATGTATTTCTTGGAAAACCAACATAATATTTAAACTAACAAAATTTTTGTATGTTCTTCGATAGTAATCCCCATTGTCTATTTTAGGGTATGTGCACTAATCAGAGTTTTCCTAAATCTAGTTTCCATGGTTGTTACGAAGAATCCTCTGATACCAACTCTAACATCCTGACTCTTGTTACCCAGAGTTGGTGCTTTATTACATAACAATGGAAGGATAAAAAGAGATCACATTTCGAATGATCGTTATGTTTAGTATCCTTGGAAATACTATAAACATTAATAAGTTTTTCTTTACATACATACACTAGCCTGAAGGC
Source organism: Viscum album (assembly GCA_963277665.1). Classification (NCBI taxonomy): domain Eukaryota; kingdom Viridiplantae; phylum Streptophyta; class Magnoliopsida; order Santalales; family Viscaceae; genus Viscum; species Viscum album. The sequence goes on from OY728140.1 coordinate 2,063,656,708, forward strand.
CTTCAATTGTTTTTGATATAAACCCCTTTTAAGAGAAGAATATGCTAAACCCTTGAAATCAAGTCATAAACAACAAACCAATTCCCAACGGACCAAAACTCAAGATCATGAACAACCCTCCCTACAATAGATCAGTTCCTCCTAGGAAAAAACATTAAATCCATCTTTCATTGTATCATCGTAGAATGACTAGCTATCCCGCGCCAAGAAGCACTGACCTGGTACCGAAGGAAAAAGTAATACCATCTGAAATATCTAATTTTGATAATCCATGAAACAAAAAGAACTCATTTCCATTAACCTCATCTAGAGTAGCTTCTTATAGACAAATGGGTGCAGAATCACTTAAGCCACAGTCCACCGAAAACAAAACCTTTCCTCTTTTCCAGCATTTCCAAAGTAGTGACTACATACATCCAAAATCATCACTTCAATGCAAAAAATTACTGAAGAACAAACCACACAGCCCACACTAGAGCCTCAACCAAATCCTAAATTCAGCAACCCATCTCACGAACACAGTATATCATATGCATCCCAAACAAAACATGAATCACATAGAGAAAAAACCATAAGAGAAATAAGAACCAACTGCATCTCATCAACACTACATCCTTAATCGAACAGAATCCACCCAACATGAATCAATACGAACTCAGACTAAGAACCATAAAGAAAGAAATTGCAAGGCCATGCTGCAAACAGAAAAAAAAATCTTGTCGCTACCTTCACATTCTCACCCAAAGACCACCTCAACCCTCTGCAAATCCACCCATCCCAGAACAGAACCATTGTGTCAACCTTCTACCATGAGGATAAAGAATGACGACTGTAGGAGCCACTACACTGCCAAAAAGCCCTACCCATCGAGAAGTAGTAGTGAGATTAACCCATCACTTACTAATTTCAATGCATTTCTCATATCAAAAAGATAAAACATAACATAAACTATCATATTAAAACTAATATTCAAAATGTTAATACATTATCCATAATCCATGAATGGTATAAAAATAACACATCTACAGCCAAACATATCAAAAAATATTCAATTCAATATAGATTATTGTATCATAATAAATAAACTTCAATGAACTGTAAAATCCATCAATGGATGATAAAATATATTAAATAAAAACTATTAGAGAGAAATATCTCTATCTATTTTGAAATAATTCAAAAGTCACGTAATTATAAATGAAAAAATATTTTAAAAATATTCTTATAATCTTGTAAGGGAATCATAGATTGTGTTATAATATTATAAAATAGTCGTACCCATATTATAAGTTAACAAAACATTTTTTTTAATTTTTTCAAAAAGGTTACATAGTAAACTTTTTGGAAAATGATGGAAATATTCCTTTCAATACATTTTATAAAATGTAAAACAATGGTATTAATTACATTAACGGATATATTCTTGGAAATTGTAAAAATATTTTGAAATACATTTTTAAGAAAAACACGAATGTGGATGATAAAGAGGTCCTAGTAGATACTAACGTATTAACAACCTCTGAAAATAATGAGATTGTAATATTAACCATTACCTTGTAGTTTTCCTTAGTCGATGGTATAGTAAACACTAGTAAAATGGTTATAAAATTTTTATTAAATTAAACAAGAACAACATACATAAATATGATATCATATATGATATTAAAAAATTTCATTGTTAATAATATTTCAGTAGTATCACTGTTTCGGGTGTTAACTGATTCCTTTTCGTTGATATGTTCTGTTACTTAAGTTAGGTTTGTAATGAATATGATGTACTTTATTCATATCCATGATGATATTATGTTCATAGAAATTTTTTTTAATCATAAATTGGAAATTATTCATTAATGTTTATGATGGGGAATGAATCTCATCTAGTGTTTCAAGACGGTAATCTGTATGTACACACGAGTGACAATATCATTCAATTGATGGTGAAATTGTTTATAATTGGATTATATATCATATATAATGGATAATTAACTAGTTATATTTATTATTTACATCAATTATACATCATTATTATACCTATCACAAAAATGATGTATTGAATAACAACTACACCATGACTTGGAGACGGTAAGTTGTACTTACGCACGTATAGTGACTTTGTCATTCATATGATGGATAAAATAATGAATATGGTAGTACCATTATTATAGAAACATCACAGTATATTAAGGGTACTAAATTTATTATTTTCGTATAGAAACCACAAATTAAGAGGAAGTGGATGAAGAAGATAACTTTTAAAGAGTTGATGAAATTATTACCTCTTCTTCAAGTGCTAATTTATGATTTGAAAAAAATGGCTACATAGGTTGTCTGTCTTATCAATGTGTGGACTCCCAGATTAATTGAGGTTAGTTTGGAGGATATTTTATCAGGGGTTGTCCAATAAAAATGGATTTGGAAGTGTGAAATTAGTATAAGGGGAAGATATCTTTTATAAGAGAGGTTATGGTCACTTTATTATAACTTTGAAATATTATTTTATAATAAAATTATATTCAGTATAAAATGGCTCCAAATGGGTTTATTTCGAAACTAATATGGGAAGGGGTAGAAATCCTCTCAACCACTAGTTTTTAGATAGGTTATGTAACCATATTAACATTATCTTTTATATTTAACTATTAGTTAAATAGTTTAACTTTTACCATGCATTCTTGTATTATTACTATAAATGGTTAATAAACATACTATAAAAAGCCAAGAGAACCCCAAGTGGTCCATTATTGGCATATCTAACCTTATCATAGTCCACTGGTTGGATGATAGATTTTTATCAATACTATTTAATTTTATAATATAGTATTTTTTTTAAAACCACATTTATTTCAATTTTGACCTTTTGGTATTTTGTTTTTGATATTGTCAAAAAAACATTATCTCTTCAAAAAAATTTATTTAATCAACTATAACATCTCAAGTTAACCTATAAATTTATTATAAATCATCAAAAGTCTCATTTTTCATTTTTTTGGATATTTAAAATATAAATTATTATAATATTTTATTAATAAGGTAATTAATTCATAATCATTGTTTCATAAATAAATTTAATCATATAATGTCTGAAATTTATAAATAAAATACCAAGTTCTGTGAAATATTTTTCACTTTATAATGAAAATTTATATTCAAAATTATCTTATGTATAACACTATATTAAAAATGTTTTATGTATAAAAAGTTAACTTTAACACTTTCACCTCTTCTTTAAATAAAATAATAAAAAACGTCCTAATCAAATCTAATTGTATCAAAAAGATCATTTTTTATTCCTAAGGTTGATTTTGGTCTAAATAAACTTATCCAATGGAATTTTTACATGTGTTAGGGTAACTATAATATAAATGTTTCCTTTAATTAATCTGTTTACTTTTAAATGTGGTAAATAAATGTCAAAATTTACGATTCACAAAAACTTATTTTATTCTTATTGAACCACATTTTATGTAGTGATATCATTATTGTCTCTTGGTGTTTTGAAATTCAATTTAAAAAAGTTATAAATTTCCATTTTATGAAAATTTTCAAATGCTCCAAGAAAGTGGGTAAAAGAGAGTAAAAAGTTAAATAAAATTTTATATATCAAAACTTATTATAAAATGACTCTAATAAATTACATTAGACTAATATTGGTATTATGTATCTATTTTGACAATTAAATAAATATAAATTACAATTAATTATTTGAATAAAACTTCAGTTTTTAAATATAACGCATTATTTTTCATTATTCATCCAAAATTGAATGTTATTAGAAAAATACCAAAAATTCACCCTAAGCAACTTTAGATATTCCTAATGCAAAAAATAAGTCCAATTTGAAAAATAGAATTTAAAATTTTTCAAAACGTGGGTATTACTATTCCTAACATCTTTTTAAAATGACGAGTTTGATTTGTCAGGATATTCAACAACTCTATGTTACATAAAACGCAAGCTATTATATAATATAAAGATAAGAATACCATGGAAGCATGGGCTGTTAAAAATATATTGATTTACTAAATCAGTTTCCTGAGTAATTGGAGTAAACACCATGGGTCTACTTTATTAGGATTCTTATTCTTTAGATGGGGACTATTATAACATTCCCATTTGATATCAATGTATTAGATGATTAAAAGTAATGAAATTATTTATTAGATGATGGTATTCAACATAAATAGTAATCAATATATTAGATCAGTTGAATAAGGTATCAAAAATTATATATTAAATTATGTTTTGAACCTTGGCCTTATGGTGTCTATAAAATTACAACTGGTCATTCGGTAGGGATTGAGTAAGTCGGTAGGCTATCAAAGACCAAAATCTCTTGCTGGTAAGCAATCCAAAATTTATAGAATTTTTTTAGGCCCACTATCCTATCAGTGGTTCCACTAGCCACTTGGTCTTCCAAGACTGAGTTTGAAATTAATTTTTTCCATTTTTTTTTAATTTTACATGGCATTCCACCTTCATTAACACAAAAAAACTCCCCTCTTGAAAATATAGAATCTCATTTCTATCCTTGGTCTCTAAACCAATCCTATTTATATCCCCTAGATCAATCCTCCTTTAATAGATCTGATAGAATGTGAACAATTATTTCCTAATATATTTATTCTAAATTCAACGTCCTCATAGTGAGATGAACAAATATCTATATTAGATCTATGTTTTTATTAAAAATATTTGAATAAATTCTTCCATTATTCATAAATAGTGAATAATATAGAAAGATAAAATTGACTCTTTGTAGAACTGATATCTTCCTTCAACAATGAGAATTAAATGAGTTGTTTTATTTGAATCACTATTCCTGACCTATTTTTGATTTTTGAGTAATGATAAAACATTAAGTTTTAGACTATTTCAGGGTACATTGGTAGTGACATAAACATGTCAATGATGACCTCCTTGACAGGAGATTAAACTCTCATGAACTAGGGATGATACAAGGTAAGCTCTATAAATTTCTTATCATGAGATCATATTCTTATTGATTATAATGTTTAGTCTATTGTGCAATGATTAATTGATGTTGAATTGATGATTGATGGATAGAATATGGTATTTCATCTAGAATTGAGAAAAAATTAAGAATCTACACTAAAATTGACAATTAATCTGATTAATTAGAATCCTCTTATTATTTATACCATTGAATTGGATATATTTAATTACTAATTAAGGTATGTAATTATATAATCTACATACTTATATTAATTATTATTAATATTAATTTGTATTACTATTTATTTAAAAACTGTATTCAATGTTAGGAATCCTTTACAAGAAATCTAGTCCTCTGTGGGTGCATATTGTGATTCTGTATTATTTCATTTATGAAGGATTGAGTTAATTTTTTCAATAATGGAGTTATGTTCTATATCCTTTGAGTATATTTTATACAAATGTATCCATGGTGGTATCAGGGTACATTCTGGTTCCTTATTATAATTGATTATGATCAATTTTCGGAGTTTGTGTGTGGGCATATATGAGAGTCATTTATGAGTCATGATGTCGTGAGTATTGCTTGAGTGTCTTATTAACATTAATTATTATGATAAAAATATATCAATATTTATTATACATAATAATAATAATAATAATTATTATTATTATTATACATTCAACTTGTAGTATAGCCTAATTTATTTGTGTTTAAAATGTGGTGCAACCATGATAATTGTGGACCATTTTGCAGGGTGGGTACTTGATAGTCTTGTGGCCCAGGATAAAATTCATGTTCTTGAGTATTCCATAGAATGTATTAAAAAAATAAATTGAGAATAATAAGAATTATATTGATGTGATACTATATATATTTCAAATATCAAGTTCAATAATGTTGTCTCTATCCTTTTCCACTTCATACAACCACGATGATGAACATTTCATCAAGGAGCTCTAGTAGGTATGACTGACACTCTAGCTGGCTTACATAACGTGGGTTTTCATGATGTATGATTGTTGTTTTTAATTTTCATTTTTTATCATCGAATAATCTAGTATTATCTAATAACATTGGTTATGGATTCCTTTTTGGTATCCGGCTGAGTATTATTACTCATACCATGTATGGTCATATCAGTGTGCATGGACAATTCATTTATAGGAATCTAGGAAAGTGAAATGTGTACAAGGTAGAAAAATGTTCTAAGTATCATGGATAATGAAGTGGTATTCAGATGTAAAATAGATCATAGAACAATATATTTATTTATTTCCTTCTATCACTTTACTATAGTTTTTCTTTCCACATTTGGTTAAATAATATCATTTTTGTTTGACTGTTTTTTCAATCTAAATATTTTCATCGAGATACAATGATAATTATTAATGTATTTATATTTAATTTTCATTTATTTTTATTGTATATGACAAGATACTAAGGGAATATTCCCTCCACTGATGGTATTCTATACCTAAATACGTATTTATAGTCTCTTGTGTACAGTGAGGCCCACATAAGATCAAGTTTCCCTCCATCATAGACCAACAAGTTCGATTTGAGGTGGTAAATATAGGAACATAAATATTAAAATTATTATATTTTAACAATAAAATAATTATTTTTTATATTTAGTGGTTCTATTAAATATTTAACTTTTTATTATGATGTATTCACAAATCTCTAAATTTAATAAAATAACTTTGCACCGATTCAATTCTGACATTAAATTAATATATTAATATATATATAAATTAAATATCATATAATAATTAAAAATTCATATATAATTATTTATATAATAAATATTTTTCTTTTAAGGTATCTAATAAACATTGTTTTATTATTCAAGATTCTATGTAACCAAGCATAACGAATCAAGATTTACATAATGGTTTGGGTCTCAATTTACATTCATAGAGACATGTTTGGCTAATAGACCATGTTTACCTTTATATAGTGTACTTAATACTCCATTTAATTATTTATATCATTTTAATCTTATTATTCCATGATCATTAGGGTATAATTCTTGTTTACAATCTCATTGTGTTTTGGTTCTAATGTTTCAAAATTTCTAGCTCTTTTGTGTCAAAATTTTCTTCTTTGAGACACATTTTCTTCTTCTCATCAATTTTTTTATGTATTCATATTTCACATCGGATATATGAAATAATTAGTTATTTTTATTTAATTTATTGTATCCCTAGAATAAATCTATACCTAATTCTTGTCTTTTTATTGATATTTCTCCGAGGTTGTAATGGTTTTAATCTCAAATTTCACTCCTTGAGATAAGTTTTTTATTAAGAACCCAAATCCAATAATGTGGATTATATACTACCTATTTTAAATACTTCATAATTAAATAAATTTAATTCATGTTAATTTCTAATCAATTTGATTCTCTCATTTTCATGTGGATTTTTTAAATGATCATTGAATTGTAAGGTCTTTCTTGACACCAATCTTATCAATTGGTCATAATCACACTTATTGAAATTTAATGTTTCACTATTGATATATTCTCACTTATTATGATTTTTTATTTTACCTAAACCATATTATATATATATATATATATCATTTTTTGAAGCTAGAATATTCTCTATTGATGATACTAATGTTTCTAAAAAATGTAGTTTTTTAGAATAATTACTATTTTTTTCTTATTTCTTAATTTTTTACATCTGATGAATATTCTTCTTCTCCTAATTGAAACTAATTTTTTTAATTTCTCCTATTATAATTTTGAACTAAAATAAAAGTAAGTGTTATACTTTTATTGAGGTGAGGTTTCAATAAAATAGATTTCAATTACCATAAAATATTTTCATTTAAATAAATCTTTCACATTTACATCACATTTTGACATTTTATCTAATTTTATTAATAGACTAAATATTTCAATTTATTTTAAATAAATTTTTTATGTTTTTTTCTCTTCATTTTAATTAATATTTTTTTAATTTTTTTTGATATTGTCATCTTTTTAATATAATATTATGAATTTTTATTAAGGATAAATATTTTTTAATTTCACATCAATTTATAATGGTTTTTTATATTATTATGTAATGGTTAATAATTCACTCTATATGTTAACATATTAAATAATTGAATTATGTGATATTTCTTTTTATATCCAATGTTCATGTTTATTTTTATATGATTTTATTTGGAAAATTTATGAATGCCATTTACTTTCTAGGTGTTATTTGTTATATTATGAATAATTTGATTTTATGTGTCACATGTACGTGTGGTTGAGGATGATGTGGGTGTCCTATATCCCCATAAAATTCATTTTTATTGTCTTATAATTCATGATATAAATATAGTAATTGATTATAGAATTCTCTATCTAATGTATGGTTTAGGGAGGGATTCCTACTCCATTATGGGAATCGAGTACGGTGGTGAACTCCACTATGGAACTTGGGTGGTTATGCCTAATCCCAAATTAAATTCTCCAGTAAGGTTATTTTTCTGGACTATTCAATCTTCCTATAATGTTTCTTATTTTTCTTATACGATAAATCATTTTGATAGGCCATATTGTAATGATATTCCCCTTTCGTATGTTATGATTTAATGTATTATTTTATTTCATTATATAATTCCAAACCATATTTTTATGACCATTATTTGATTTTATGATTCTAATCCATGATAATTAATGTTAAATAATGTTTTATGATTGTCAAATGTGATACAATGACCATTTTATCTAATATTCTCCCATACCTATGTTTTCTCTCATCGTATTGATCTGAATATTTAGTATTGTAGGTTTGTTTGCCTCATTGAGAATTAGATCTTAAACCCTCCCTAATATTCAATTATATTAATTATGAAAATTATTATATCATATGAATTTCATAGAAGAGATTTAATAGGAATATGTATATAGGAAAATATCAACAATGTTTTTTGAAAAGAAAATTCGATAAATATATTATAGTGATATTAATCCATTCCTTTCACCTATTATATGAATTCAATGGAATATGTTTAACTAAAATAATTTTATATTAAAGATAGCATTTATTAATAAATCATTATTAATGTACAATTACTTTCATGATAATTTTTTATCACTCATGGTAACCTATTTTGGGTTTTTTAACTATTTTAACTAGAAGAAATATAGTAATAATTGGTTGTGAGGGACAATAAATATATTTAATTAAATAAAAAAATATCATAATGTGAGCTAGAGTGAGAACCCATATGATTATACCAAAATATGTATCATGGAATATTACTAATAGTTTGAACATGGTTGAATTTCCAAATACACCACACTAGAGAAGTATATAGTCTTATAAATGATTAAGTGAAGTTAAAAATTAATGAAAAGTCATAAAACGTCTCTTATATCTAAATACGGGATGGATAACTAAGGGAATTTCCTCAACTGGACATGAAAAATCTTCACATATATAAGATGGGGCCATTAACCATCCAATTATTGTAATAAAAGGAATAAGTCATCTTTTATTGTGATAATGAGAAATGTGAATCCAAAATTACTACTAAATATTTATACCCATAATTATGAAAAATGTATTCATTATTAAATTCATTATCATAATCCCAATGATCATAGAAATTATTTTCACGTACAATTACCACAACCAAATGTGTAGGCTGGATAATGTTCAATGACTACCAATGATAGTGCACCCAAACCCAAAAAAAGTGTGTGACCCTAGACAGTGAGGTTCACAGAGTTGGTTCATGGTTTTTCTTAACCATGCACCCCTACCCACGAAACTATGTACATTGTTTTCATTTTTCCGAATATTAGTTTTGAAATCCATCATACACTGAAAACACCTCATATTCATCCGATGCATTGGATTGATGATCTTGGGTGATTTTAGAGCTCTCTAGAGGGGTTCAATGGCCATAAAAACCCAATTTTTTTAAATTGAATGCTCAAATCAAGTAATTTATATCAAGCCGATATGTGTTTCCCATACCATTATTTCTTCTATTCTTTATCCACTATTTCCTTTTTCCTTTGGGGGAGGATATAGTCTATTTTATTAGATTTAAACCTATATGTTAAGATCTAGACCTAAGATTCATGATCTAGATCTAGGATTGATTATCTAGATCTAGAATGAATGGACCATGATATCATTATTTATGGGTTAGGGATTTTGGATCTAGATACCTCATATACATTATTGTGCAGTTTAGATTTTTGGGATTTCTGTTGAGAAAACATCAATCAATGAATGATGGTTGGTGTTATAAATCTAATTCCTATTGTTGTGAGATTTACATGTATATGATGTATTTTTTTAATTAATTTATATCATCATTTAGCAATAGATTTTCTTGAATTGGGTATATTAGATTGGCCACATGAGTTATCAAATATTTGTTAAGATTGGTTAATAATTGGGTAATTAATATAAAGATAAATGGAATTCCATAATTAATAATTAATTTGGGAAAATTTATTATAAGAGATTGCGATAGTAGTTTAGACAATTAGTGGGGGGATTACTTATGAGATATTGAAATGTCTAATATTAGATAATTAATTGTGGAATAATTATGTTCCTTTTATTATATGATCTATATAATTAATATTGGTATTAATTATGGATTGTTGATATTAGAATGAGAATATTAATTATGGATAAATAATTAAGAAATATGAATTGTTATATTGATTAATTAATTTATGAAATAATTAATAATTGAATGAATTTAGTTAATTTTTGTGTTAGCAAATGGAATTAATGTGTTTAACATATTCTTGATTTAGTAATGGTATTGGGGAGTATAATTAATTAGTAAATTTATTATGTGATAAATTAAAAGAACATGGTTATTCTAAATTGAGAATTAAAAATAGTGACATAGTCATCATACATATTATTAAAGATTATTTGATTGTATTCATTCTATGTTGATAAGTATACATGGTAACATGGTCATTAAAATTACGAGTAAAGAGAATTGTAACATGGACATTCTACTGAGGAGTATTCATGAAAACATGGTCATCTTACATACATTTTTGATATTTGTAACATTATAATGTGTCATATAAATGTAAAATTAAAAAATTGAAGTAATGGTACTCATAGTTATGGACACACACACACGAGAATATTCGACTCTTACTTGAATCGAATTAGCTAATGAGATATCGTACCAGCATGAATTATTTGTTCTTCGGCAAGAAGAAGATAATAAGATATGGTATTACCTTATGATTGCATTGGGCATTGGTATGATATGAAGTTAGTATAGAGGTATGTGTATCATAGGGAACCCTAGAGTTAATTATTTATAAAATAAAGTATGATAATTTGATAAGTAGTTATTTATGATTTACACCTATTGCTTATACAACTACGTACATTATCTTTCTACAAGAATATTTTATACATTATGGGTGGTGCCCACTGACTTGTACTCATACCCTATAAAATATTCCAAATAAGTACTTGAATAGATCATATTATTATAGCACTTGAAATGGGAAAAAGATCTGGTATAGGTGGTTAATTGGGGATGGTGCTTCGAGGAGGGAACTGGTCATGGTTCGAGACCTTCTTTGGGAGTCGTAGTGTATTTATTTTCAATATCATTAAAGACAATTGATAGTAATATTGGCTTAGCATGTTTTCCCTTTCAATTGAGTATTGATTTTCTGTTGTATTATCTTGTGGCGTTAGAATTGTTCCGGTAATATGTGGTTCCACTATTTCTTATTTACTTATAATAGTTCATTACATTGATAAATGAGGGTTTTATAACCCCATGAATTACATACCAGGCCCTTTATGCTAGTTGCAGCCTGTAGTGTATAGGGAGGAAGGAATGAGGTCATGTGGAAAATTGGTTCTGGTCACCATCACATGGAACACCGATCAAGACGTTACAAGGTTTTATCAGTTGAGAGAACAAACATATGATATTCTGAGAACTTTTTTCAGAATAAGGTAAAACCATTATGATTCTGTTGTAATTCCTTTTAAGTAAAAAAATTCCCCGGAAGTGTTTATGGATTTGAGGAACAAGATCTTTCATCTGTATATGGATCAGTTTGTGGTGGTGTTATGGCGGACATTTTTTTGTACTCTAAGACTCATGAAAATCATTCTAAACATCTTAAAATCATCTCAGGTACAAAGAGAAAGCATATGTTATACAGCATGATATCAAAGTGTGCTGTTTGGATTGACTGTGTTCAGTTTAGGGGGAATATCATCTCGGATAAAGCTATGTTGGAGGACCCAGATAAGGTTTGTGGAGTTTTTTTTAAGAGAAGCCCAAGAAAATTTTTTATATCTGAGGATTTCTAGGATTTAATGGAAATTATAGAATATTAGCCCAAGAATATTCTATTTTGGTAGCATGAATTTTGGTTTTGACCAAAAAGAGAGAAATGTTTCCTTAGACTGATGCTTGTGAGGGAGAATTTTAGGATTTGAAGAAGTGCCATCCATCGACACCAATTTTGATCCTACTTGAGTCTGGTGAGGAGTATTTTGTTTATTATAAGGATTTTGGGATCATACCTGGAGCTTTGTTAATGCAAGTATATCGATTTGTGGCATATGGGGATCTGAAGTTCAGGCCCCACAAACAAAATTACCCTATGCATGACCTTGTGTTGGCAGTATTGTTTTATAATATTTTTTTGTTGTTGAAAGTATCTTTTGGGAGGAAATTTTACAGTCTATACAGTTCAAAAAACCTTGATGTGTAAATTTTCACAACATGATTTTAATCATCGGAAGCGGAGATAGGTTGAGTATATGAATTTTTTAGATTTTGTACTGGAATATATGCCCGAGAATGGAAGCATTGTGGCTAACGCCTTGAGTAAGAAATCTCAGACTAAGATGGAATATGAATCGAGTGTAGAGTAGAATAAGATATCCTTACTAATTGAAAATCATGTTGTGGTTTGGGAGAGTCATGAGAAGATGACAATAATTTTGTTTGTAGAGGTTTATATGTTTTGGAGATGGGTCAAGGGTATACAATATAGGGATTCACTGTTCTTAGCATTGAACATAAATTTTTATGGTAGGGAAACATCTTTTTCCTAGTTGATAGATGAAGAGGAGATTGTTTTTGTGTTGAATCGAGTTGTGGTGACTATGAAAATGCATAAGGACCTCATGAGGGAATATCATGCATCTAAATGGGAAAAACATCCAAGTGTAACTAAAATCTACCATAACCAATGATGATTGTTCTAGAGTCTAGGCGTGAAAAACAAGATAGTAGGGTTTGAGAAAAAATGCATTTCCTTTCAGTAGGTGGTTGTGAAGCATTATCAACATGGATAATTAATAAAAAAATGACCTATTCAAAAATAGATGTGTGATGATGTGACCATGGATTTTAGGTGGGTCCCCTGAAGACACGTAGTAAATATGACACTATTTGGGTAATTATGGATCAAAATAAAAGGTTAGAACATTTCCTACCAATAAGGGGAACCTTTATAGTAGAATAGATAGGAGGAATATTCTTTCAGAAGATAGTCTCTCTGCATAGAGTGACACATACCATAGTTTTGTATCATGATATACACTTTATATCACACTTCTAGCAGGGATTTCCAAAAGCGCTTAGAACACAAGAATTTTTTAGAATGACCTTCCACCCATAGACAATTGGGAAGTCAAAATGTTCTATACAGGTGCTTGGGATATGCTACGAGCATCAGTTCATGACATCGGTGGGTCTGGGTAAAATAACTTGACTTTAGCATAGTCTACCTATCACAATTTATATCAAGAAACAATACATATGGAACAATATGAGGCACTTTATGGTAGGAAATTTTGATCACTGTTGTACTAGATGGGGACCGGTGGGTCAGAGATGTTGGGACTGAGTCTCATGAAAGATATTTCAGAGAATATTTACCTAATTTTGGTAACATATGGCTATATCTCAGAGTAGATAGATTTCATATGCTGATAGAATGAGATAAAACATAGTGTTTACATTGGGTGATCTTGTTTTTGTTCAGGTGTTTCCTAGGATGGGACACCCTAGGATATGGAGAAAATGCATGTTGTCTCCTAGGATTGTTCAACCATTTGATATATTAGAGTGAATCAGGTCGGTGGTGTACCAATTGGATCTCTTATTGACAAACAATTAAATAAATTCTTTCTTCCATTTATCATATCTTTTGAAGTATCACCCTGAAATATTTAATGTGATCGATGCATATTATATTGACCTTGATATAGATTATTCCTTTTATGAGAATATGATATGTGTGTTGGACTTCATTGAGAAATTTTTATGGGGAAGGATTGTGTGTATAGTTCATGTGTTATGGAAATATGGGTGTGTGTGTATGGAAGCATGGAAATGAGAAACTTATATTAGGGCTCAATAGACCAATATTTTTTTCACTGAATCTTAGAAGGCATGGAAGAATAACTAGATGGTGATTTTTTATAAGGAGAGGAGATTGTATAACCAAGAACATTTTTGGACTTGTACCAGAAATGATTTTAGGTACTTTTTTTAAGTACCCTTGTTTGGATTTTTGACCTGGGGTACATTTGGGTGATGTTTTAATAATTAATTTGAGAAAATTTGATTGTGAATGGTTGGAACATTGTTATAGTAAATCATGTTCTTAGCCTAGCTAATCATGTCAACCTAGATAGGGAGGTTTGCACGGATGGTGTACATTTTGAAAAACTGTGTGCCCAAACCTAGGATGCCATGTGACCATGGTCAATGATCTCAACATCTTTGGGGCATGGTTTCACATAATTCTTCTCCCATGGCCATTAAAATGTTCTCAGTGTTTTTATTTGTTAGAAAAATAGTTTTAAAATCACATGAACCACCAAAACACATCTTATTCGACCATGGATCAAGAGTTGTTGATATTTGGTGATTGAAGGAATTTTCGGAGGTGTTACAAGGCCATAAAAGTAATGTTCGTTGAGATGGAAAGTCTGAATCAAAGATCCACTATCCACACAATATGTAGATCTCATCCCAATGTTTCTTCTATTTTTTATCCTCTCCCTCCTTCATCCATTGGTGGAGGATATCATCTTTTTATTTAATATAATCCTCAATTGGGAGATCAAGAGTTAGTCTTGTAGATCTGTATCTAGGAGAAATGGATCGAGATATATTTATTTCTTATTTATGGATTTTTGGCCTCTATATCTAATCTACATTTTTGGGATTCATGAATTTTGGGGATTTCAGTCGACAGAACATCCATCAATAAATCATGTTTTGTGGTCTAAATCTAATTCTCATAGTCATGGATTTGATATATATATTCATTGTTGTATAATTTATAATATCATTTATAAATCATTTTTATGAATTTGGTATATTATATTCACTAATTTAGTTATCGATGCATTGTAGAAATTGGTAAGTAAATGGGGAATTAATCATTAGGCCAAGGGGATTCCAAATTAGATAACTAATTTGGGGAAATTAATTTTAAGATTTAGGTGATGTACTTTAGATATTTAGTATGCGTATTAATTATAAGATACTAAAATGGAAATGTAAAGATAATTAATTATGTATTAATTGTGTGTCTTCGATAATATGATCTATATAATTAGTTCTGTGAATAATAATTGAATTTCAAGATTTAAATGAGATAAGTAATTATAGAAAATTTATTATAGAATTTCAAATGCGATATTTATTAATTAATTTATGAATTAATTAATGGATTGGAGCACTTAGTAAATTTTGGAGTTAAGAAATGGAACAAATATGTTTATCAAATTGTTGATTTTGTAATGCAATTAGGGGGGGTAATTAATTGGTAAAATAAATATTTGATAAATAGTGTCAGCATGTTAATTCTAAATTGAGATGTACAAATGGTAGCATGATCAACATACTTATGAGTAAAGAGAATGGGAAAATTATCATTCTAAATTGATAAGTGTACATGGTAATAAGGTCGATATAATTAATAGTAATCAGGGTGAAAACATGGACACTATATTGAAGAGTAATCATTGTAAATTGTTTATCTTACTTACCTTTGTGATATTGGTAACTTTGGAAATGTGGAATATAAATGTGTAAATAAGGAAGGGAAACAATGGTACTATGAGTTATGGCCTCACATGAAAATATTCAAGATCAGCATGAGTCGAATCAGGCACTATGATTTCATAACACCTTGAATAATTCAATATTTGTCAAGAAGTATGTATTAGGATATGGTATTACCAATCCAACACTTCAACCCTTGGTATGAAATGAAGATAGTATTGAGGTATGAGTATCCTGGGGAACCCTGTAGTAAATGTAGTTAAATAAGTATAAATGATAATATAATAAATTGTAATTTATGCATTTTACATATTTCTAATTGAACTACATATATTATATTTTGACTGTAATTGTTTTAGATAGCATTGGTGGTGGCTTGCATTGTTTTACTAACATTTTATTTGGGTTGTCAAATTGGTAATTGAATCGATCGTATTGATTTGGGACTAGATAATAGCAAAGGCCCTTGGATAGGTGGATGATTGGTGAAAAAGATTGGAAGAGGGAACCAGAAAAGTTTTAGGACACACTTGAGTTGTCCTGGTGTCTTTATTTTAAATATAATTATATAAAATTGACAATTAAATTTCTATATCATGTTTTCCCTTTCAGTTGAGCATTGTTTTCCAGTTTGATTATCTTTTGAAATGAGTATTTTTCTAGTTATATATGATTACACTATACCGTATTTATTTATAATGGGTTTTTACTCAGATTAATGTGGGTATATTACCTTTATGAATGACTTATGATAACCTCAATTCTATTATCTAGCCTATAGTGTACGAGGGGGTGCACATGAGGTTTTGAGGTGAGATGGATTTAGAAATCATCTCATGCCACCAGGGTTAGGATGTTACACTAAAGATTCCAAATATTATTATTGATCCATGCCACTAGTTCATGTAGTATACAACCACCTAGTATTTCCTTTTGTGAAAAAATGGTGGTTTAATAAAAAATTTGATTTCCCCTAGTGGTGTGATTTCTGTGAGAAAATCAAGAAGCAGATTCAATTCCTTATTGTACGTGAGCCCATGAAAAGTTTGTGGGAATTGTTTATCTCTTGGAAGACACATATTTTGGAAAATGAAGAGCCAACTAGAGGGAACATGTTAGGGATTCTATCCCTCTTCAAAAATTAGTCGAGGGGGATTCATGGAGTAAAAAATTAAAAGAAAACGTTCAATAATAGGGTAATGATATGAGACATTATCTATTAATTCTAGTGATACCATAGAGGGAAAAGTCAGAGAGGGTGTATTCCGTTGTAATATAGGATACTACTAAAGAAATGGTCATGAGGGATCTCAGCATGGATATAAAAGGAGCTAATGATGGTGAGGAAGATTATTTATTTACATTGACATAAAACCCAAAATTTTCATAAAAACATCCTTGTTTAAAAAATAAGAACAATATATAGGTTTTTTGTATAGATATTATAAAAAATGGACATTCAATTATTTCCTTTAACCGACTTATGATTAATTATCAATTTAGGTTTTTAGGATGGACTCAATGAAAAAATAAAATTGGTCTTCACACCAGTCTTTATATATATTTAACACATAAGGATTTGATGAAACAAAATAATAATAATATTATTATTAAATATATATGATTAATACTTCATTATAAAATATAATCAGTATGGATCTTATAAATAAATACATCTAACTAAATTAGTATGTAATAAATAAAATTTTGATGGTCAAATTAATATATAGGGGAATGTAACAGCCTAATAATAATATTTAGGTTATAATTTAAAAATAATACATTAATTATAGTTTTCTCATAGCACAATAAAATAATATATAAATAGAAATGATATATTTTTAATATTAATTATTACTGTGAAAACCATTTCACATAATTATCTATTATAAATTGATGTAATCATATTGAAAAATTAATAATGAAAACTGCAATAGATGGCATTGGAATGTGACAATATTCCTTGTGAACCCAATTATCCAATCATTAAAAGGAATATAAATGTACTTGAATTTTCCCAATAACTTTACAAATTTTTTCACATGAAATCATGGATTTAGTGATATATTTTATAGAAAAATCAGAAGATTATATTACATGATGTCAAATCCACTATTGTTGAATCCCCTCCCAAGACATCCAATATCAGTAATCATAACCTTGTATACTATATTGATTTTATAATTGTTTTTTAAATAGAAATTATTATGATATCTATATGAAAATATTGTTTCTTGAATCAAAAGTGAATATCAATATAAAAAGAATTTATATCAAAAAGACATTAATTTTCTCGGATATCTGTTCTTATATTAAAATGGTATTACATCTCCTTATGAAATTAATATATATAATAATAATTTTCATCCAAAAAATATATTTTTATTGATTAAAATAAATAATAAATTCCATTGATACATAAATATATTTCTTTTATAAAAATTCATATTTTTTCCTTAAGACAAAATATTATAAAAAATATTAATGAATTTTCATAATTTTAAATTAATAAAATGATATACATTTGGAAATTTTTATTATAGAAAATTTTTTACTATGTTTTTTAAAATTCCCCTAAAATAATTTTTTTATTAAAAAATATGGTATTCATGAAAATTCAATTTTTTATGTATTATTAGGTAATAATATCTTAGATTATTGAAAAATATATTAATTTATTATTAATTTATATAATGAATAAAATTATTCATTTTAATGTATTTTTTTCATAAAAAATAATATGTCTATTATATTTTATAACAAAATAAAATAATAGTTGAATGAAATATATATAAGATCATTTCATTGAATAATGATTTTTTGGCTAATTTTTCTATTGAGTTTCCACAAATTACTGAAAATTTTTATTTATTTTATAGGAAACGAAATTATTTCATCAAAATTTTTAATTTTATCGACTAGGGGTCACATAATACTTCTATTCATTAGAACATACTTTTCATAAAAAAATTTATGTGATTATGTTTTTTATTTTAATACTGCATTTCTTTAGAATTAGATATTCTAGTTGTAAAAATAAATTTTCATTCTTAAAATTTAATTATTAAATTAGGAAAAATGTTCATTCATTTATTTTTTCAATAACTTTATTTACATAGGATGAAATTGGATATGAAGGAAAAATAAAATTAGATTAAAAGTTATATGGTTAATTTTGTATTCCCTAAAAACCCATTGTATTCCCATTAACGAGTTCCTGAAATTATATTAGAAATATATTAAAATATACCATATATTTTTTCTATTTTTTTCACATTTGACCAAGTAATAGTAACATTATATTGTATAAAATATAGGCCTTACTCCAAAAAATAACCTTTTATTCAGTTATAAAATGTTACCACTAAAACCACTTTAAGCCTCATCTTTTATTAAATTATATCATTAAATATCTAAAAATTATATCCTCATATAACATTATTAAACTTATATGAGATTTTTCACCATTAATATTATTACAGTCATCATTTCCAATGTGATTTGCATGATAAAACTAGAGAATCCAACATGAATATTACATTCACTTACTATTTTATTTTACCAAAATCCCTAATAAATAATTTATAACATTATTAATGTACTATGATAAGTACCAATATTTTACATAAATATAAATATTATAATTTAATAATAATTATTTACCATTTTCAATTACATAGAATAATTAAAATAATGCTAATCGTTCATTTGGAAGATTATGGCCACCATGAAGTAAAAGTTTTATTTTATCGTATTCTTTTTCATTATTATCAAAAATCATATAATATGTTAAAAAAATATGAAAATTATTTAATAATACCATTACTTTTATATTATTTTTTATACACTCCCTTATCCATACACATCCTTGGAAATATAACATCTTCATGTATGGGATTGTTTAATAGCCTACTTTAATAAATGCTGTAAAAATATGAGACAAATGAATATAGAATCATAAATACTTCTAATATTTTTATATAATTTTGAATTAGTTATCTGTTTGTAATTCTTAATGGGTATATTATTTTTTATTATTATTTTCAATATATCATAAATTATTACTAATATATCCATAATAAGATGACAATGACTTGATTTTCAGGAAAATATAATTTAGAAACTATAATAAATATTATAATATGAATATAAATTTTTCATAAATATTAAATTATATATTAATAAATGTCCTTATAATGTATAAATAAACGTAATTTTATTATTTGTGATGTTATGCATGTTTATAGAATGAATGTGGAACAATATATTTTTTGTTGAACTAATTTCTTTCCATTGAGTCCTTATTATGTTTTAAAACATGTTTACTTCTATAATTTATACATCATAACCAATTTTAATATTTATATCATGATTATATAAAATTTTATGAAAATAAATGTTCAAATTTATGTTAACATTCTCATGGTGGTTTGTTTCAAATGATTCAAACTCATTAAGGATTCTATCTAAAAACATCTTTCATGGAGTCCTATTTTTCATCATATAGAATTTTTTTTAATGATTTGTATACATATTTTTTGTTTTAAAATATCATTGACTTGCTATACTATTTTTATTATATATCGAAATAATAATCTCATTCTCTCTTTCAACATATATTTATTACAATGTTTATTAAGTCAAAAGGAAATTTTTCTCTGATTCATCCAATTAGGAATGGTTTTTTATTATACCCTTAATTATATTTATTTGGTGTATATAAATATTATTTTAGTTATTATATAATGGATTAAATTTTTCTTTGTAATTGGGTTATAATTTTATTATGTAATTATTATTAATATTTTATTTAAATTCTCTTCAACATGCAGTGTAGTCCATTGCTGAAATATTTTTATTGGGACAAAATCACACCTCTTAAACACTAAACATTAAATATTAATCTACTCTAACATATGATTTTTAAGTTCCAATTCCACCTTATATTATTAGGAAATCATGTATCCCAAATAATAAACTATTCATCCCTTATGATTCTATTACATCAAGAAAATATAGTTTTGTTAAGAATAATTTTAGTTTTGTTTAATTGATATTCCTCCATAACCAATTTTTTGACATCCCCCACAATGATCTCCTCCCCTACTAAAAACTAATTTTTTTACCTATAATCGGCATCTTATTCAGTGTTATTCATTAATAAACAAATGTTTTCTGATTAAAATAATGATATAGGTTTTTAATAAAGGAATGTTCGAATACTGAAATTTATTTTCTTTTTGTTGTTATTATTCCCTTATGAACCACATTTTGGCATATAATTTATTTAATTTCTTGGTCACAATATTATAATTTGATTTCAATTTTTTTATAAGTTTTATTTTTACATTAAAAACATTTGTTATATTAATATGAAATCAAAATAATGTATTTTCCATATGATATTAATAATAAAATTGAAACATTATTTTTATGATTTTTCATCAATTTTTAATGGTTTTTAACTAAAAAAATAATGGTTTTAAACAACCCAATATTTTATATTTTTATGATATCTATTTTTGTGATTATTTTTTTCTATAAATCCATCATGATTATTTTCTTGTGATTACATTTTGAATCGTTATTAAGACCATTGTATTTCCATGGGTTATATATAACAAATTGATTGATTTGATTTTATATAATACTAATTTTAATTGACAAAAATGTATTCTTTATTATATTAGCTTATAATGAATCGAAGATGGCTATATATCTCATGGGATTTCTATTACAATCAGTTATCTAATTCTCACTCCTCTATGGGAATATATTATGGATTTCGATACATCTATCAGAATTTGGTAGGGATGTTGTCACAACTATGGGAATCAGGTGGTGATTCTTACACTATAATGAAATAATTTCCAATGGTTATGTTTGTTCCATATTCAATTTTACATAGATATTATTTATTTACAACATAATCCAATCGTTTCTCATAAACCATAGAGTAATGATATTCCACTTTATTATGTATGATTTTATGTTTTTTTATTTTCAATATATATATATAATCCAGGATTTGATGATCTTCTGTGATCATTTTTTATATACCATGATCCATAATTCTATGTAAATTTACATACTTTTTACTCATCATACCATTATATTATTTTATGATACTCTATCATTATCATATTTTACCTCATTTTTATGATCTAATTGATATAAAGGATGCTAATATTCAGTTACTAAGCATTTGAGATCACCCATTTCGTATGTTTACATTCCCCTATTAAGAAATGGATTTTTAAATGAGATATGTTTAGAATTGTATCTAGATGACAATTATATTATGTAAATGTAAAAAATTTATTGTTAAATCCAATCATTATGTTTCTAGTCACCCAGACACTAATCATTTTAATCCTCAGGTTGCATGAATTTTTTGGAATGGAATTAAATAAATAATGGTTTAAATGAATTATTTATGTATGTACATCTTTCTTCTTTATAACTAAAGTGTTCTAAAAATAGATTTCAATAATTAAAACATCAATTAATATTAATAATCCTCATACATACCCAATATATTTTAGCAATAGAGTCTTAATGTTATAAGAAAAAGTTTTAAATATTAAAACCAGTAACTTTCTCTTTCAATGGGTATTTTTTCACTAAACTTATGCTTCATTAATTTATGATGAATCTCTAACCACTAAAAAATTTATCAACCTGTGATATAACATAAAAATATCATACTTAACACTCATCATTAAAAATTTCAATAGACTAGGAAAATAGAATAGATATCAAAGAAGTGTAGTAAGGTGTAGCATAAAATAAATGTTTTCATGGAATTAAAAAATAATTATTAATATGGTATGAAATAAAAATTTATAAAAAAATTCTATTAAAATGGTGTCATGATCATGTAATATATCAATTAATAACATAATTATATAAACAATAACATGTAAAACCAAATATATTTCGATGTTATGTTACACATAATGTTGGACATCATGATAATTCCATTAAGTACACCTTCCAGGACATAATGCATATCTTGGTGGGGATGAAATAAACTATCTGAAATTGTTTTTTCATTAAACATATAGAATAATTGATGTAAGAAATATTATTGGTCCCAAATTATTAAAAAAAAATACAATATAACAATAATACCAAAGAATTATTAACCAACTAAATACATAACAATAATGTATTAGTAATCAATAAAAAACATTATTAATATCAAAAGTATATGGACTGTCAATACATGACACCTCAGACCAAGACATTCCATTCCAATGATTATAAATATTTTCTTTATATATAATTTTTTAAATGAGCCCATGAAATTGAATTATAAACTTTAATAAATATAATATCACAAGAAATTATTGATTCAAATTGCATATGATGTTTTAGGTTGAGAGTCGTTTTGAGTTTGAAAATCATTAAAGAAATCAATATTGTGTATTTCTAATAAAGTTGACATTTTAAAATTATAAGAAAATATTTAATCCATAATAAATATTCAATTTCTCTATGAAATTATCCATAGATATATCATGTAAAATACATTTTATAAAAAATTGGTGAAATGAAAACATAAAAAGGGTGAGTGGTCAACTCACCAGTAAGGTTCAAAATAAGTGATAATAATCAAATATCATATGTGAGAATAAGATAAGTTTAAATAATGATGCAATAAAAGATAATCAAAATAATTTCATAGTAAAATTAAAAAAAATATATATAATACATCAATAGAGAACATTAGAAATAAAAAATACCAAATGGTTAACAATAACTTTTTACTTTGAGAATAATTTAACAATTTATAACATTTAATTTCATTCCCTTAAAAAAATACATCATGATCTTAGGGATCTTTATCTTACATCTAGGACATGTGTTTTCAAAACATTTGTTCATGGTTGTTATAAACCAAAATACACAATATAGTTTTTCAAATGAGACTTGACGATGTATTGATAGGAAATTACATACTATGAACATCAATAATTATATCCAATTTATACATATTATTAATAAATTAATAATATATGATGTTGATAACCAAATTGAGTTAGTAATTAAAAAAATATATGTTGAAATATTAAATATATGTATTTTTATTATTTCTACAATAAATTATTATAATATCATTTTATTTATGAATCCATTATACTAACACAATATAAAACAAGATCCATAATGTTATGAAAATAATTTCCCTAATCAATAGGCATATAAAGTATTGTTCAAATCCCATTGATAATAAAAATATTTTTTAATTTTCTAAATTAAAAAACCTTTTATGGTCTATTGGGATCATCACATCATCCACCATACAAATGTTTCATACACCATAAAAATATAAAAATAAGCATCCAACATCATAAAAGACCCAAAAATTAAAATAAAAAATCCATTTAAAAATTAATAAAAATACAATCATTACTAAATGTGGACCTCAATAATCTTCCCACGCTATTTACTAGTTACCATCATCCTTATCCCAGTCCCATCGCTATAAAGGATGCATAAAAATCAGTACAGCATCACAATTCTGAATGAAAATAATACAGAAATGAATCCTCTAGAAACCATAATCACCTTTATGATCAACTGAACCACCATCAGAGCACCCCAACTATCAAGAATGACCAACAACATGCATTAATCATGATTATGGGAAATTGAAGTGATAAGAAGTTACAAAAAACATGGACATTCCAAAACATCATTTTCCTGGTTTCACATCATAATCATCATCATTAAATATTTTTCAAGGTGATAGGGGACAAAGAAAATAGTGGTACATAGGGATTAGGAGGTTCTTATGTTGTGGAGGATGAGGGACTCCCCTCTAATGATATTGACCTATACCAGCTTCAAACTATTCATATTATGTAGGAAAAGACCTTTAGAGATGGGCGTGCTAGCAAGGTCGGGTAGTCTGCTACTTTGATACCCTCCTTCCAGATACACATAACTGTAGTGTTGGTATGATGTATGTTGGGAAATATCCTAATAAATTACTATATCGACTACAAGATGACACCATGACCCTGTAGATAATTTTGCAGGACCAGTGAGTCTATTTCAATCTCTGAGATCTCTAGACTTATCAAGCTACATTCTATAAGTCATGTTATCCTGGCCATTACGTAAGCCTGGAGGGACGATCCCAGACCCATCTGGACAGAAACGGTCATGATGGCCAATCCATCATCATCACAGATAACACCCCTACTATGCATACACATTTTTTAATAAGAGTTATATGAGTTATTCTTCAAGCCCCTAGCTTGGGGTTCCAGTGGACATAGTTTCCCATAGAGGGGTTGATTCTAGGAAAAGAGGTGGGGGGACTGGGCTTGATGTGTTTCCAGGAAGGGCCTCATTTTAGTTTTCTAATACCCTAAACTGATCAATGAGTTAATTTTTGAAACATTTTATGATGGAGTGACTAGTCGAGGCCACCCCCTCCTAAAACCATTTATTCTATTCCTTCCAAAAAAACAAGAAAACTACATGCAACAGAGTAGTTTGAGACATTATCTCCACAGCCCCATCAATCGACCCATGGAGAAGC
The DNA here is from genome assembly GCA_963277665.1 of Viscum album. Lineage (NCBI taxonomy): Eukaryota > Viridiplantae > Streptophyta > Magnoliopsida > Santalales > Viscaceae > Viscum > Viscum album. The sequence goes on from OY728140.1 coordinate 2,063,682,282, forward strand.
GTTCAAGGAAGGGTTGATCGATAATAAAAATAATGGAAAAGGAAGTGAAGTCATTATATTATGACTAGGCCTCACGCACCCATTTGCTCTCAAAGAAAAGGTATCATGAAATTTCATCCCAATGGCTCTCGCAGAAGACCCACCATGAGGCCATGATGATTACTCACCATCAAATATTATCATTTATGGGAACTAAAATATTTTTTTAATATCTATATTAGAAAGTTGAATTTCAAACTAATACCCTTGGCCTAATAGAGGTCCATTTACGAGTACACTAGATCGTGCAATGTATGGGTATGATGGAATTCCTTCGATGTTAAGAGGTCAAATGGAGATAGGGTAAAGACACATATGTTCTACGCCAAGATTAGTTCAATTATCTCAACCTGCTCTTAATAGTTGTTCATCAATATGGCGTTGAGGAAAGACAGATGTTTGTTGGCTTCCTTGTAAGAAATTTTAGGAGCATGACATCCTAGGTAACCAATGGTCTCCCCCGCCCAGTTCTGATTCCAAAATAAGAGGTTTACTTTACTAATGATCTAGTGAAATAATGTATTAAAAGCATCAACAAGGGGTACAATCCTAGACCAGAGGTGAGAATACATTCTATCCACAATGGTATGGTCGCCTTTAAAGACTATTTGCATGATTTTTGCTCACTTGGTGCATTGTTCCAAGACCTCCCATGCTAATTTGGAATGCATCCATAGGATATTATCTTTGAGTATCCTCATATTAATCCCTCCTACATTAGCTATCCTCGACATTCAGTATCAAGACACCTTGTGTCGCTTTCCATCATACTTGAGATCCTAGATGAATACATCATGTAATTTTTCAATATTATTTATCACCCCTTTAGGGAACATTATCAATGAAAGAGCATGTAAGGGTGTGTCCATAAGCACACTATTCTCTAGTGCAATCTTCACCCCGAAAGAGAGGTATTTATTTTTATAGATAGTAATTCGGTTTTTAATTCATTTCTGGAGGGAGTCAGAGTCACATAACCAAAGTATTGTAGGAGAGATATTCACCCCATGATAATCTCTGGGAAACACCCCACTCTATATGTGCAGGATTTCACTCACATTATAAACATAGATCATGAGTCCATTACTGGAAATGTAGAAGTTTCTATTGATTTTATTATGATTTTGGCCACACTAACATTAGTACTCCTCCATTACCCTATTAAGACTTTATAGTGATCTTCTCGAATTATTCATGAAGATGATCATGTCATCCAAGTATAGGAGATAGTATACAAAAGGGGATCACATCCTTCTATGGTGTGGGAAAATGTCACCGTTTATCAGGCTCCTATAAATCAGGGAGCTGAGATCATCCCAGATGATAATGAAGTTACTCCAGGAGATGGGGTCCCCCTTCCTGAGTCTATGGGCATCCCTGAATTCATTGGTGGTTCCCATTAAATTTACTACCATCCATGAAGAACTAATATAATGGAAGATAATATCGGCATTACACAGAGAATGAACAATACTTGACAATACATTTTTAATGTTACTCTATTATAATCGATCGATGACATTTCTCATATGAATTTTGATGACGATATTGGAGCCTATTGTCTTAAAGTTGACACCCCTCATTATCTCTTAGGAAAGAGTAATAACCCTTGGATTTTCTCCTTTTCATAATTCCATGATTCTATTTAGAGATTTACTATGGAAGGAACCAGAACAAAGATCCTATTTTAGGTATATTTCACCTCATCAGGGATAGGACACATTCGACTAGACCCCAAACTACATTCTTTAGAACCACCATTAGTGTCATGGATAAAAACCTAACAAATGACTCAACCCCAAAAGCTGAATCATGAATATAATGAATAAAAAATTCAATAAATTCAGAAATAAAAAAATCATCTCATGAGTTCTAAGATCAAAACAAATATCTAGGGGAAACAAAAAATAGAAAAAATAGACATAAAATTTTTAATTAGAATTAATAATGATGACAAAAGGGTGAAACCACCTCGTGAATAATCATGTAGCACCAATACACCCATCAAAACAAGCCCAAACTCACCTAAAGAGACCAACACACCAAACTAAGATGGCGTCATGTCTGTTGACCCACTCTAGTAGTGTAAATGTGAAAAAGAGGAAGTAGGCCCGCTCTAGAGAGATTGAAAAAAGACAGAAGGGAAGAAGAAGGGAAGATGGGTGAATGGGATTGTCACTACATGCTCCCACAATCACATCTAAATAGATCCTACTATCCATTATGCCTGACCAAGAATTTGGTCAATCAAGGATGGATATATTGAATGAGTAGATAAAGAGACCCAAATTTTTGTGCATCAGAGCAACACAAAATCCTAGATTACCCAACGTTAGGGAAATTGGAGAATAAGGTGACTAATGTGAGACCCATTTGCGATAGGAGGAATACAAAACACCTTGGATAGAAGAAGGCTATTCCATGTAAGGGGAGGTGATCCATGAGAGTGCATTCTCCTGTCCTTTAAGATTCATGAACATTATTTGATTAATGTAATGAAATATATAGAGATTTAAATGGAACTTAATTGTTAGATAAATAAAGCATATATCAGGGGATGATTTTGAAGGGAAAATGTATTTATGGATCATTTCATTAATAAAAAATAAAATTTCATTTTTTAATCTGTATTATCTAAGGGATGGTAAAATTTGATGAATTTATTTTATCAAGAAGAATTTATGTAAATGGGAAATGAATTATATAAAAAATAAATTTTTTACTCATTTTAAAATAAATTTTCAAATAAAAAATATAATGATATATTGGAAACATATCTTTTATAAATTATGGAGTCTAATAATTTATTTTTAAACCCATCATGATTTATAGAATATGTTTCATATAATGAAAATGGTGTCAGACTGATGTGGTGTAATGAAATTTATAAATGGATATAATTTTAAAGCATTGATGAAAACGACACATATGAAAAAGATAAAAAAATTCAAACCAAAAAAGTTGTTAATTCAGTATAAAAGGGAGTTAAACAATTATTTTAAGAATACATAATAATATTTTTTATATAATCAATTGAATATTTATAGGGAAATAAGGCATCCATAAATGAGAAGAGATTGTTGCTTTGGATTCCTAACAAATGAGTATATAATGTTTTATGAGGGGAAATTAAATAGTGAAAATAAAATTGAATCTATAATAATAAAAATATATAAAAATATTTTATGGTTTTTATAGATAAATGCAAATAAATTCCATAGTTTTATTATCATTTAAAATTATACTCAATTAGAAAATTGTATTAATGACGAAAATCTATCAAAATTGGTTACGTAATAATCAAAGCATATTGAACAAAATGATAATGAAATGGACATCAAAATAAAATTAAATTAACTATATTTCAAAAATTAACAAAATAGTTTATTTAATGAACCATATAGTTGTAATTATATTGTGAAAAATAAAACAAGTCTCATGGATTTGAAAATAAGAGAAATAAACATATACTATAATAAAAAAATAATTTTCAAAACCCCATCATGGATAAGATTTTAAATTAAAAATTTAAATCTTTGAATAATTATAGAATAATGATTGAAAATATTAAAATCTAAATTACAAAATGCTAAAATAGAAAATTGTATTTATAATATGAAATATATATCAAGGGTAAAAATTGATAAACAGAAACCTTACATGTAACATAATCTTGGACATAAGAAAAATTATATAATAACTTCGTGAGGAATAATTATATAATTCATTAAATAAAAGAGAAAATTCCCTTAAAATTATGCATTTTATAGAAAAAATAATACTAGGATAGTGTAGTTTAATAATAATTATTGTAAAAAATGAAATAATGTTATGTAAACCAATATTATTAACAATATTCATGACATGAACTAAACCAATGAATATCACGCATAACCGAAATAACTATATTAGTAACAATTTTATGAAAAAATTTCATGTCTATAACATTTTACAAACATTATTTATAGTTATTCCCAATAAGTGTATTATTTAGATATTAAAAATTTTCAATATTGATGTAGAGTAATTGTGGTTGTTTGAACCAGTTTTATAATAGTGATGTTGTTCAAAATTTTCAATAAATTTTCACAATTAATAGATAATTTATGGTTTTATAAAATACAATGTAATAATATTTGAAGCTCTATAACTAATTTCCATTGATTTTTTGGTTATAGTTCTTTTTAATGAAATTGGAGACAAGCATATGACAAGGATTTTTTAAAAATGAATGATGGTTACTAATTTAAGAAATTTATGATTAACTTTACCAATATATAATTAATATAAAATAATTTTATAATTATTTTTATCATATGTTTTTCATTGTTATTTTTTCATATTAATCAGTGATATAATTTTATAAGATTTTTCATGTAGGTGGTTATACCAACATAAACATAATCATATAAAAATTTATTATTGATTAAAATTATAATGGTAAAATATGTTTCAGTGTATTATAATTTTTATAGAATAATCATGAAATAATATAGGTACATTTGAGTTTGTTAATCATAATTGAAGATGGTTTAATAAATGAAAAAAACTCATAAAAATGGGATACATTACTTTGTGGTGGTAGTGGTATGCAAAAATCATCGTTAACATTTTCATTTCATGAATAATGGTATGCGAAGAAGTTAGATCATAATATTTCTCTTCATAATCATAGTTATATTATATTGGTAATGTATATTAATTAATTTCATTATTATATATATTGAATATATGTTTTGGTGATAATTGAAAGTTATTGCTTCATAGAGGATAATGTTCGCACAAAAAATGAATGATAGTTTCATTTTTCTTAACGGAAAAGTGAAAAAGGTGGTTAATATTAATTCCCCTGGAATGATAAAATTAAATATAAAAATAATATATTTTTAATAATATATAAATTATAAAAATATCATTTTAATTTGTCACTGAATAGAAACGATGTTATGAACTGTTCTCACTTTGAGGACTCGGTCATACCCTTGGTAGAATCCTAACAAATGGATCAGTTTGGAAACCATATTATCAATAGATGAAAAATTAAATGGAATATGATTATATGTAAATTTAAAATGGTATATGTTATTATGGATGATAAATTTTGGGTTTGGTCATGATGTGACAATGCGGGGACCTTTTATTAATGCTTCGAATTAAATTTTTCTAAATATTTAAACATAATATAAAGTGATAGTGGGTTTCACATATCAAGATTAGAAAAAAAAAATTAAAAAACAAAATTTAGTGCGGTATTTTATATCACTTTAAAAAATAAACCAATAAATTTTACACATTTTATAATCATTTTTATAATCCATTTACTCTTCGAACATTCACTTTTATCATTTTTTAGTTTACAATGGAAAATAGATTTCTTCCCTAAGTAATTTAAGTATAATTCCTAAAAATTAATAAACCATATGAAATTTATTAAACCTACTAATTTAAAATATAAAATCTATTTTATAATATAAAATTAATGTTCAGCCAAAAAAATTAATTTTAACATCAGTGCTTTTAACATTTAAAAAATCATTGTAGAGAAAACTAGTTTTTATCCTTAATATATCTAGGTAGGAAAAATTTATGAATGTTTTTTTCAGGATATTAATAGGTTAATTATAAAAAAATACTATTTTATTTTATTAAAAATTATATTAATCCTTAATTTTATAATAAATAATATTTAATTAAATTAAAACACCAAAAGTTTTATTTATTAGAAAATATGATTTATATTCATGAAATTTTAGTCACACATTTATTATACAAAATTAATCTTTTAAAAAAAATCCCAAAAATACCTATTCAATGTTGTAAAAATTTATATTTTAATATTTTCATTGGAAATTGTCTTAAAAATTATAGTTGGGATATTAATGTCATTTTTCACTCTTTACATGAAAACCAAGTACTTTAGTAAAACCGAAAAAAATTTATAAAAAGATAATATTGTTATTATAAATAAAAAAATTAAATCAAAATATTCTTATTAAAATTAGTAAATTTTATAATTTTAAATTTAGATAAAAAATATATAATTACATATCATAAGTGTTATTTTCATTTGTAAAAGTATTTTTTCAAATATTATATTTTTTAATTCTTATAAAATATCCATTAATAATCAAATTTTTTGTTAAATATATTATGAATAGAAATAAAGTATTCTGTATATAATATATTTAATATCATTAATTTGAACAAAAGAAATACTATTTTGAGAGTGGTTGTATTTTAAAGCACAAATAGTTTTTATTAATTACTATGCTATAATAAATTTATTTTTCTTCAATGTCATAATATTAATGATTACATTTACATTGTTATTTGTAAATATGTTTCATAATTTATATAAATATATATTTACTAATATATTCAACATCTAAATTTTAATTTTTATATGAAATATTTTTGTTCATTTGGTTTCATTAGTCTTGTGAAGAAATTTATTCAACAGATTAGGTTTTAAAGAAAAATATATAAATTTCAATTTCTTGGTGGCACTCAATATTTTGAAATTCATGAAATGGAATAAAATTATGATAATATCCATTTATAATGGAACTATATAGAGTTTATTGGAATAAATTTAATTTAATTACGAAATATCTTTAATTGACATATAAAATACTCTTTAAATTAATTACAGGAGATGTAAATAATAAAATTATATTCATTAAATTGATGAAGATTTGTAGAGAAAATAATCGATATGAATAGGGTTATATATGAAATAAAAATAATTTTTTTATGGTTATTCATAGAACATATCTCCAAATTAGATATATCTATTATAATTAGAGAAGAATATAGAAGGTAAATTAAGAAAACATTGTATAATTATTTTATAATAGGGTTATAAAAATTTCAAATTGAGTTTCAATTTTATATTTCAAGGGGATACAAGAGTATATTTATAATTTTAAATTTAATATGATTAAAATATTTATATGTTAAAAATAAATATTGTTAAAATATGTAATGTTGAGAAAAATTAAAAATATACATAAATTGTATGAAATCACATTGTTTACACTTCTAAAATACATAATATTATTTTTGAAAATGAAAATTTATAGAAAATTTTTAATATGATAATACATAAAAAACCAAACAATATTGGAAAATAATATTGAAAATGTATCTCATCAATAAATAATGTAAAATGAATTCAGATGGAAAAATAATAAAAGGAGGATTTTTTTAGAGTTGTATAAACATATTCAAAAATAAAGTAGACATAATATATTAAAAAAATTTCAGAAAACATTTAAAATATAAAATCTTCTTAATAACCTATTGATTTTTATATGAGATTACTTTTTAAAAAAATATATAAACACAACAGATATGGATTTTTGACCAAAAATATGAGTTAAGGATGAGTCCACATTCATGAAATTATTTCATTGAATTGTGAACCAAATAGATATGACATGTAAAGATGAATTGTAAAACCCAAATATATGTTTTTAATTTAGTATAATTCAATAATATATTTTAAAATAACAAACAAAGATGTATTATGTTTAATACTTAATTTTATTATTTAATTAATGCAAATAAAGATAACAACATCGCTTACGACAATTGTAATGTATGGATCGAATAAAATTTAGGCAAACAAATGTCAATGAAATTGAAAATATAAATAATTATAATGATGTATCATGTACAAAATAAATAGTGTACTACATATAATATATTAAAGAATATTAGTGCATAATAGTAAACACATCTCATCTAATTGAAATTGAGAGATAGAACCCTTACCTCAAGTATAGACTCAATAGTATATTGTGTGTGACATCCTTTGTAAAAAAAATTGTTATTAAATAATTTATTAAAATTATTTTTCCTATAAATTTAATTTTTCATTTTCAACATGAAATCAAATATCAATCATTTATGAATATTTTTTATCTCTCTATGGTCCCTTGGGGTTGTTCAATTAATTTTTCCAAGACATATTTGGTATGACTATAATTGTAAAAGGTATAATAAAATAGTACCATAATATCAATAATTTTATATGTACATTTTCATAATAACTATAGATAAAATTTTTATATTTTTTGATATTCCTTCCAAAAATAGATTCAAATGATCCAAAGTGTCTCAGTATTCTCATTTTAGGTGGTTTATTTATTGTGAAAACATATTGGAAATATTGTTAATAGAATTTATAATATATCTTTTCAAAAAAATATAATGTCTTCAATATTATATTTATTAACTAAATTATAATTTTAACCATCCATATATATTAGAGATGTAAAATGATATATAGAAGTTGTATTGGTGGTAATTAGACCTTAACACTTAGGATTTAAGGTTTAAATGATATTAATACATAAAGATAACAATTATTCCATCATTATAATTAAAATTTAATAAAAAATGGTATTATTGTTACTATATTATATTGTTTATATTATTTTTCTTTATTTAGTTTGAGAATAATGAATCTTGAAAAGACTGTTAAAAATACTACATCTCCCTCTTGTATCATTCCTTAGATGACTCCATAATAGATCCTAGATACATCTTTTTTTATCTAAGAACATCCTTATTATCAATAAATTCTGTGGGTACGGGTTTTGGATGAATTTGGAGTCTATATGATGGTTTAGTTGTGTAAAGAATTAAGGTAGTTAAGTGGTCCTTTTATAGGTGAGAGTGGTTTCATTTTCACAAATATTTACTTCCTCATAAAAAAATATTGTATTCCAATAAATTCGATATAATATTGATAAATTAATAGGAAGATATATGTAATATTTGATCCAACAATAATTATCTTATTAATTTATGATATATTAGTTGATTTGGAGAAATTACTTATTAGATCGACAATTATACCTCATTTTAACCATTCTAATGGTAAATAATATTTTCCTTGGTATCATAATTTTCAGCAGTAAAATTAAATTGACTTTAGTATCTAATTTTTATATGAATATTATAAATATGAAGGAAATTTTATTTTATTGAATATATATACAAGATAAAAACATAATGTTGTTACACATAATGATAAAAAAAGAAATTTTAGAAAAAATGTACCTTTAAGGATTAATGGAATTTATTCATATTCATTACAAAGTTAAAATATTTAATTTCTTATTAATATATATATATATATGTATATTATATCTAAATATCATAAATTTATCTTTTGAAAATGGAAATTTTATATTATTAATATGAAAATAAATAATAACTAGGAAAATATAATTCTTCAAACATTTGTATTTTTATCTTCTATTTATTATAATAATATCCCAATAAATATTTATCATTAAACAAATAAATTTATTAAATATATATGTATTATAAAACAAATAATATAGTATTTAAAATAATAATAATAATAATAATAATAATAAACTCATTTTTATAGAATGTTAATTGACAAGAAATTTTATTTTTTAATAATTTTCGTGATGATATTTAACATTTTATTATCATAAAGTTTTACCATTTTCCCATAATTTTAAAATTTATGTCAGCTCATTTAGTTAATTATTTTTTTATTATAAATGATATTTGAAATTGTTTTTATTTAAAATATATAACATACAAAAATATTAGGGTGTTTTCATTTATCCTAGGTCACCTGAGATCATTTCAAAGTGAGGTATTTTTATTTTATGTGATTTGGTAACGAGAACCAAAATTAAAAAAATCCTAGATTGAACCCAATGTGGTATATGTTGAAACAAAAATTTTATAGTCTAAATTCATGGTCTCTCTGAATAATATATTTTTAAGATTGGAAATAGAAATTATTATATCAGTTCAATATGATTCACATAAAATATTCTTATTTATTATTCAAATTAACCCCGTGTGGTTTCAAAATATGGTTTGAAATAGGAGGATCATAGTTTGAAATGGGTGTAATAGAAAAGGTAGTGACATTTCAAATGAGAAGAAAAATGTGGAAGGTACTTCAGTGAAAATAATTTGGTTATTACTAACAATATATCATTAATTGTGGTTAAACAATAAATCTATATAATTTTAAAAACTCACAAAATAAGAGAAAAATTGATTATCATGAATTATCTAGTGAAAAATAAAACGAAAAATGATGATTTATCATCTTATATGTCATGAATGTTAGAGAAGTAAAAATTTTCAATGATACATAGGAATAATAATATTATTTTTTATGCATGAATAATAAGGTCATATGATAATAATTTGTAGGGAAAGAATAATAATTTTTCAATAGAAAAAGAGAGAAATAATGTGCTCCCTAGTGAAACACAAAAAAAATAATTTATTCAAATGTTAGGAGTTTGTGTATAATGAAAATAAATTCCCTTAGAAATTTTTTAATTATGAGAATATACATCAATAACCTTTATAAAGAAGGAATGATTATGATAATATGTAGACACCATTATAGATATGAACTGTGATATTAAATTGGTTAAAGGAACACTTATTGTCTACTCTTGACTATTCAATATCATTTTTAGTGTAATTCATAAATTATATCATATCATGAATGTTTTATAATAATATTTATTCACCACATAAAATTATGGATACTAAATTAATTTTGAACACTCTTAGTGGCATGTTGATTTAATAAAAGGTACACAAATCAACAATAAATATGATTTTTGGGAATACACTTCTTATAGAATTATTTTCTCATCCCTTGGTAGAAATTGACTTCTTATTGTGTATTTATTCACTCTCCCTATATATATCTCATATCAATTATCTAAAAAATAAATTTCCATTTCATAAACCATACCATATAATTACTAAATATTAATTTAACAATGATTTTGAATTCCATTAGCCAAAAGATATTTAACATCATTCCTGATACAAAATAGTGAGATATACTCATAAAAAATATAGTTTTGAAGAAATAATCCTTGAATAAAATCCTAATTTTTTCCATGAATATGGAACTATGAGATTTTATTTCTTTGAATTTTTGGCATATTTTTATAACAATTTATATTTTGGTTGTTTGTTGGATATTACATAGTGAAAATGATGGTTTAATGATTGGACTCTAGAATGCATTATTTCTTATAAACAAACATGGAATAATTTTAAATATATTAATTACAAGTGGGATATCTATGGGGTATAATATGAGTTTCTTATTCATTCCATGATTAGTGAAGATGTTATCTCATTATAAATTATATATTGAATCTTTATTATCTAATGGATTTATATTACTACCTACATAAATGATAAATTATAAATACAATGAATATATCATTTATTTCACTATGTATGTAACATAAAAGTATTATGTATGCATTTCATAATTTATAATGTGCAAAAAATCGACTAAAAATTCATACAAGATTAATTTTATTTTATTTTTCAGTTAAATATAAATAAATATGTTATTAAATATTGATATATATATAAATACTTAAATATAATAACATAAAAATGATTTATTTTTTTAATTAAAAATATATATATTCTAAATACATTTATACAATGATAAAATAATAATTTAATTTAATATCATCATCATCCATAAAAAAATGATTTTTATTATCTCATTGAGGAACACTATTAACCATGAATAAGATAATTATTATATATAGATGTGATAAAATAAAACGAATCATTAGATGATAACACAGCCAATAAAATGTGAAAACCTGATTAAATAATAAAAACAATAGGTTTGAATAAGATCATAAATTTTAATATTTTATAAATGTTATATATAGTCATTATAAAATGATTTTATTAGATTTATTATTTTAGATAATAAATATATTAAATTATATATTTGATAATGTATGTTTGATTGTTTACAAAATTATTTATCATTCATTTAATTGTAATGTCATAATTATATATAAACTATCATAAAAATTAACAATTTATTGATTATCTTAAAAATATTATTTTTCATTTTTTAATAAATTTAATTAAATATATTATATCCTAAAAATTGTTATGTAAAATTTTATGAATTATTATGAAAATAATTAAAAAATTCCATGATATAAAAGTGGAATGAAAATGAATAATTATTTACATATTAATATTAATAAATATTGAATTAAAAACATTATACAATTATATATTATATGTTATTATATAAATGAAAATATTCCTAAATTTTTATTCTTGAATTTATTGAATGATATTTTTTTATTATTATAACAAATTTCTTTATAAATAAAAAATTTATGATGAATTGGTAAAAAAATCATGAAAATATTTTTATTGTTTAAAATAATTTTTTTTAAAAAATATTAATGTTAATAATGTATTCTTATATTAATAAAGTGAGTTAATTACTAATAATTAATAATTTTAGTGAATTATATTTATAATATATATATATATAATAAAATTAATATTCATTTATGATAGTTACATGGAAAAGATGGATAATAAATTGAAATCCTTCATCAAAAATATTTTTATATAAATTTTGTTTCAACATTTTGTGTAGTAATACTAAATTTAATTTTTACAACTTTTTAAATTTAATATTTTAAAGTGGATTTCATATTGGTAATTTTCATTCCAAAATTACTGAATAAGTATATTTTCATTTTCACCAAAAAACTAACATACCAATGTAAAACTAGTCATTACGGTAAATGATAAAGGGAGGTAAAAGTGTTAAATTAGGAGGTAACATCTCCAAATATCATAAAACATCATATTTAATTGTGTAAATAAGATATTTATCAGGATTTTTTTATATTTTATTCTCTAATTATAAATTTTTGATCCAGTGTCTTTTACTATGGAATGAATTTTTATATTATGAAACTAATATTTACAAAAAAACCACCCCTCTCGCCTATAAATATACCCATTCATAACACCATATCAACTCATATAGAAAAAGTCATATCTATGAAAAACCCACTAATATCCTTCCACAACCATATTTACCACATCTTAATGTATCTGATATCATTAAAATAGAAATCTATGAAGGTTTAATTATAGATCACATACTTGAAATCCAAGGTTGTTGTAATTGTTTTTAACTAAGGTCATTCAGGTATCGTTCATCTTCCACCGCCTCCAAATCAACTTTTCTTACCCGAATACGGGGACATAAAAATAATTTGTATATCAAAATTATACTATGTAGATTGAGTAACATGTTTCTACCTTTCTATTAATTTTAAAAAATTAAAATGTATCATGTGATATAGTCGGTTCACCACCTCCTTGAATGAAAAAATTAATTCTTCATATATACCAAAATAGATAGTTATAAAAATGGATTTAATAAATAAAATAAATATTTATAAAATAGTTATGATTCTATAATTATAAATTCAAAGACTATAATAGGTAAACCAAATCAAATAATGGATCCCTTTTATCACGACCCCCTCCCCACAATGTGTATCATGCTTGGGCCAACAATGTGGAAAGGGAGATAATGTCCCCCGAGCCCCGCCTCCAGTAGGCCCCAGGTTGGCGACTCGCACTGATGGTATAATGAACACACAAATGGGAGGAATTTCCCTCTAAGATAACAAATGCGGAATAGAGAGATAAGATAGACACCAACCAACACTAACTCAAAACTGAAATATAAAAGATCCCAAGTACATATATAAAATGCCATGAAAAAGTACTACAACAAAAGGGGAAAACTACAAGTACCCAATGGAAAATAAAACAATTGCCACCACAAGCCCAAACAGCTCCTGCAACACAAGCTAGTTGTAACTAGCCAGATCTCCAATCTGCTCCAAGTGACCTGAAAAATAGATTATATAAATGTAGGGTGCGTATAACGGTATACTCAGTAGGATCCTCCCAGAAGTCTCTCGTGCAAAAGAATAGAGAGCATGATAAAGCACAGTAAACAACAAGTGAAACTAACTCATCACCTAAACATGTATACTAGGTTCCCAACCTCACCATAGATACTCTCACCAAGTAACACATACAAGAATATATCATATCATAAAGAACTCAAGGGTACCCTTATACTACTTCCCCACTGGTTTTCCACATTTCCCCAACGACATACATCATATGAATCTCTCTCCAACGGCTTGCCCATATAAACCTAGGCTATGCTCCACAATCTGCACCACGTGCACCACAATGGCTTCCCCGCAGACATGTGGGAGAAGCGAGACACCAATCTCACAACCAAAGGCAACCATTTAGTTTCCAGGAGCCACCACAGCTCGCATAATGCGTATCATACGTCATTTATTATACCTCAAGACATTATAGCCCATACACCAAGTAAAGATCCTCAAACCATCATAGCCTATACACGTTACAACTATAGTAGTCCATAGGATACTATATCCAGAATATATGTGTGTGAAAAATCCAGAATCCATTATAGCCCTCTACACACATATATGGAGAAAACTAAATATTATGCCTCATGACACTAGTATCTACCAAGCGAAGAGGGCGGGGTCAAAGGGGGAAGTCAACCATCCATCCTCCCACCAGAATGTTGGTGAAAACACACCCCGGGGCTCAGAATCCCCAGGGTGTTATTTTCCCTTACTGATAGGGTGGAGTAGCTTATAGAAACACAAAAAGTACAGAATATATTATAACTCACAACCACACTATGGGCATAACCTAGACTTAGAAACAACTATAGCTAACGTCTCTCGGACTCCGGGCTGCCACTTCTAATACTATGTATCATCTATGAACACAACCATTTAAAGGTATTTATTAGATTACTTCCTTCCCTTTTTATCAATTCCACTATCCGTTAATTATTTCTTTATAAATTATTTTACCATGAACAATTTTTCACATTAAATCCCATTAACATCACATCCAAAAACAATTGTCCCTTCAAAAGTCCTCAATCTCATCATTAAGTTCCAACAAACTCTAACCCCATGGGTTAACATCATTTATTCAAACACTCATTTCAAAATTACTTTCCCATATTCCCAGTCATTCTAGAAAAGAATCCTATGCTACTAAACACAAGGGGGATTAACACTGTGAGTAGACGTACTACCCATCGAGTCTTTGCTGTCAATAGTAAGAGCGTAGATCCATTATCCCTTGAAACGCTAAACATGAAAAGCATGTGGCATACCCCATCGTCCTCGCCTTCTTCGGAAGAAGGGTAAGCAAGACCAGCTGCCTTGACCAGTGGGGAAAAGTAAAGTAGATAAACAACCAAGAATCAACAAACATCCAACAATCACATACATCCCATTGCATCATCCTCGGTGTCCTCTGTGACACCCACATGCATAAACTGATGCATCTCACCACTCTAGGTGTCATCTGCTGCCACAACAACAAGGCCTCCCTACCTCCACATATCACAACACACCTCCATGGTCATATCATAGAACAAGATATCACAACACCCCTCCTGGTTCACAACACGACAAAAGCAGCAGGAAAACAACCATTACAACAAATGGGCTCTTGGCCCTTTATCAAGGCATCCGGCTTTTAAACAACAAACACCAAAAATCACATCAAATGGGCTTTTATCCCTAATTCATAACAATAGGGTAACTCCGAACCCTTCATGGTACTCAATCACGCAATTTAACTCACCTTGAATTAATAAATTCTATTCATTGGTACCAACATCCTGAACCAATTCAGTAAGCTATCACTGATGATTATACATGATTACTATGAATTTTTTTTATCAAAATCAAGATAGAACAACTACAACAATGGAAACAACCAGATTCATTTACATTACTCTTTATCCTTAGAAAATTAATTATCAATTAATTCTGGATTTACGTTCTTTATCAATTTACATCAAGAACAACATGCTAGCATGCAAGGCATATATATCACACATATCTAGAATATCAGGAGGCAACACGTTATGGTGGTACAAAGCAACAACATGTGATCAAACCAATTATATTAATCCAGTTCAAGTACATGATGAGGTCAATTCCATTGTGATCCAATGGCCAAATCATGATAACTCTATGATTTCACATAAACAATTAGAGAAGCCACTAATCCCCTACCTCAAGGGTTTTCGAAGAAAACCACAACAGTCGAAGAACGCCCACGAAACTGGGTCGATTCTCCTCGAATTCTCTGTAGATCTCCTCTCCTAACACAACCAAGACCAAAGATCATCACAATCGACATCCACACACCTAGATCTACCCATAACATGTGTAGATATATGATCTCGAGAGAAGAGGTGGAGAAGATCTAGGTGGATCTATGAAATTAAACAAAATGATTACATACCTTGAGAAACCGGCTTCGATTCCCGAAGAGAAGCCTCCAGATCGCCTCCAAAACGCTTGGGAGAGGTTCTTCCAGCTCTAAGGAAGGGTAATCCTGAGTTATGGCCGATTAGGGGCTTAAAATATTTGATTAAAGGCAAAATGAATTAGATCCAAATTTTTTGGATCTAACTTTAAGTTCCCGCATAGTTAGTCCACACGGTTTAAAAAACTGTGCCCTAAACTGTGCGTTTGCTTCTGCCTCAACAATAACTCCTCCCATGGTTAGTCTGCATGGTTAGACAAACCGTGCACTAACCATGCATTAGCCACTGCCTCCAAAGACCATCCTTGCACATTTTTGCTGCACGTTTTAGCCAAACCGTGCGCCTCTTGTGCGAAGGCCATAATCAATTAGATTTCCTTAAATGTCCACCCAAATGCAACCCAAGCCAGCTTTTCCTTCTAGAACACCTCTAACACCACATTTTCACAAAGGAATGGACCAGAGTGGTCTAGGCCATTATATTAGAAACCTCTCAAAACATTCTCGTCCTCGACAATTAAAACCCCACCTGAAGAGAAAAACAAACAGGGTCTAAACCACCACCCACTAAGATACCTCTCCAAACAGAGAAAGCCACCAAAGAAATAAAGGGTGCCATCTCATAAACATGAATGTTTCAAAACCAAATTAGCTACAACGAAACATGAAAAGATTTTAAAATCAAACAACTCTTGGTACTTAGCACGTATCTGTGACTCATGTTCCCAAGTACTCTCTTCCATGGAAACGTGTCACCACAAGACACGAACTTAGGAGGTGGAACACCCACACAGCACTTTCTCCTTGAGGTCTTGGATCTCCAAAGGTCGCTCCCCAAAGGTGGCATCAACATCAACATCGATCACTCCCCATTCAATGATGTGAGAGTCTTCATGAAGATAATGATGTAGCTATGATACCTGGAAAACATCATGTATCCGACTCATTGAAGGGGGAAGTGACACTCGATACACAACAGCTCCAACACAAGCTAAAACATCCAAAGGCCCAAAAAACCTGGGAGAAAGCTTACTTCCACAGCCAAAACTTCACTGCCCAGGATGCGGTGTCACCATCAGAAACACATGATCCCCAACATTAAACTCTAAGGGTCTCCTTCTTTGATTAGCATATGATTTCTGACGATCTTGCGCTATCTTCATCCTCTCACGAATCACCTGAACCATCTCTGTTGTATTCAACACTAGTTCCAATATGAGAATTGTTGACTCTCCGACCCCAGTCCAGCACATAGGAGAATGGAATGGCCGACCCTACAAGGATTCAAATGGTGCCATACTGATGGTGGAGTTGAAACTGTTATTATAGGAAAACTACACCAAGGGTAAGTGCCTCATCCTTGAACCTCAAAAATCATGAATACAAGAGCGCAATATGACTTCAAGAGTTTGGATGGTTCGCACTATCTGACCATTTGTTTGAGGACGAAAAGAAGTGATAAGGCATAACTGAGAACCGAAAGCATGTTGGAGACCTCTCCATACCCTTGTGGTAAAATGAGGATCATGAAAATAAATGATAATCCTAGGGACTCCATGAACTCTAAACACCTCCTCCAGATACTGCATCGATAATACATCCATTCATCTTTACTCCTAGATTGCTATTAAGTTGGATGATTTCGTTAAACGATCCACTACCACCCATATAGAATCATGTATTCCTGGAGCACAAGTTCAACATATAACAATGTCCATTGAAATATACTTCCACAACCACTGAGGAATCTCTTATGGATGTAGAAGACCACCAGGAATATGGTGTTCGGCCTTCACCTTCGAGAAAACTAATCATCAAGACACAAACTCTGCAACTGTATTCTTCATCCCAGGAAACCAAAACTGACTCCTCAAGGATTAGTATATCTTTTTCATGCCAGGAAGTACTGGTAAAGGCGAACTGTGCAACTATCAAAGAACCGTCTCGCGCATCGCCATGGGAACAAAAAGACTTCCATGATACAACATTCTGTGTTTTTTAACCTCAGACCAACCATGAGGGGCCTCACTATGAACAACTCGGTCTCTCCAGACCTCCACCTCAAGATCCCCCAACTAGGACTCTTCCACATTCTGCACCAGGGATGATTGCACCATCATCTGAAAAAGACAACCTCTACCCCCAAATTCTCTCATATCAAGATGCAATGCTGACAATTCATCCATTACACTCCAAGAATCACCAGATTCACGCATAGCATCACTGCGTGTCTTTCGCCTCTGCGCATCAGCCACAACATTCCCTTTCCCAGTTGTATATGATATTTCGAAGTCATATTCATGCAAGAACTCCATCCACCGATGCTGTCGCAATATCAAGTCATGGTGGGAGAAATCATACCTCAAACTCTTATGATCAGTGAAAACAACAATGCGTTCACCAATGAGGTAATTTCTCCACAACATCAGAGAAAACAACACGGCTGTCAACTCAAGATCATGAGTGGCATAGTTGAATTCATGGGGACACAACTATCAAGACCCATAAGAAACAATTGACATCTATTGCATGAGAACATAGCCTAGCCCCAGATGTCAAGCGTCACAAAAAACATCAAACTGAACTCCTTCAACTGGGAGATAAAGAACTGGAGCACTTACTAAATTATCTTTTAGATACTCGAAAGCTGCCTGACACTAATCAGTCCATAACAAAGCCTGATCTATCCTGGTCAAAGCTATCAGAGGAGTCACAAATTGTGAGAAGTTGGCTACTAACCTCCTATTGTAGACTGCAAGACTATGGATACATCACATCTCTGACACTATCTTGGGAGCTTCCCATGACACAACTACCCCAATATTTGATGGATCCACAGCTTCTCCCTGTTGGGACACAACATGCCCCAAGAAACTGACTTCTCGAGCCCAAAACTCACACTTAGAAAACTCCCCGAATAGCTAATGTCGACGAAGAACTCCCAAAACAGCTCATAGATGCTCTACATGATCCTCTTAATATGTAGAGAACACAAGGATGTCGTAGATGAAAACTACCACAAACTTGTACAGGAACTCACAGAACACAGCATTCATTAACCCATGAACATGGATAAAGCATTTGTCACACCAAACCGAATTACAACGAACCCATAATGCCCATGACGACAACGAAAAGCAGTCTTTGGGATACCACTCTGTCACAACCCCCTCCCCACAATGTGTACCCCTCCTGGGCCGCCAATGTTGAAAGGGAGATAATGACCCCTGAGTCCCGCAACCAGTAGGCCCCAGGTTGGACACTATCACTGAGTGTATAATGAAAACACAAATGGGAGGCATTACCCTCTAAGAGAACACATGTGGAAGAGGGAGATAAGATAGAAACCAAGAAAATCCAACTCAAAACTGAAATATAAAAGATCCCATGTAAATATATGAAATCCCATGAAAAAGTACTAAAAATAAAGGGGAAAACTACAAGTACCCAAAGGAAAGTAAAACAGTAGTGACCACAAGCCCGAATAGCTCCTGCAACACAATCTAGTAGTAACCAGCTTGATCTCAAATCTGCTCCAACTGACATGAAAAATATTTTATATTAACGTAGGATGAGTATAACGGTATATTCAATAGGATCCTCCCTGAAGCCTATCATGAAAAAGTAAAGAGAGCATGATAAAGCATAGTGAACAGCAAGTCAAACCAACGCATCACCTAAACAGGTATACTGAGTTCCCAACCACAATATGGCTACTCTCACCAATTAATGCATATAAGAATATATCATATAATAATGAATATCAAGGATACCCTATGACTACTTCCCCACTGGTTTTCCACTTTGCCGCAACGACATACGTCATGTGCATCTCTCTCCAAAGGCTTTCCCATGTAAACATGGGATAAGCTCCACAATCTGCACCACATGCACCACAAAGGCTTGCCTGCAGACACTTGGGTGAAGCACCACACCATCCTTAGAACCAAAGGTAACTAGGTAGTTTCCGGGAGCCGCCACAGCTCGCATAACGTGTATCATAATTTAAGTATTATACCTCAAGCAATTATAGCCCAGACACCGAGCAAGGATCCCCAATCTATCACATCCTATACACGTAACACCTATAGTAGTCCATAGGATACTATATCCAGAATATATGTGTGAGAAAAATACACAAGCCATTATAGCCCTCTACACACATATATGGTTAAAAATAACCGTTGTGCCTCATGGAACTTGTATCTACCAAGAGAAGAGAGTGGGGTTAAAGGGGGTAGTCAACCATTCATCCCCCCACTGGAATGTTGGGGAAAACACCCCCCAAGGCTCCGAATCCCTGGGGTGTCAGCTTCCCTTACGGACAGGGTTGAGTAGCATATAGAAACACAAAAAGTATAGAATATATTATAACTCAAAACCACACTATGGGAATAACCTAGTCTTAGACACAACTGCAGCTAACGTCTCTCGGACTCTGGGCTCCCACTTCTAAGACTATGTATCCTATAAGAGCACAAAAATTTAAAGGGATTTATTAGATTACTTATTTCCCTTTTTATAAATTCCACTATATGTTAATGAATTCTTTATACATTAATTAACCATGAATAGTTTTTCACATTAGATCCCATTAACATCACATCCAAAAACCATTATCCCTTCAAAAGTTCTCAATCTCATCATTAAGTTCCAACAAAATCCAACCCCATGGGTTTACATTATTTTTTAAAACACTCATTTCAGAATTACATTCCCATATTCCCAGACATTCTAGAAAATAAACCTATGCTACTAAAAACAAGGGAGCTCAACACGGTGAGTATACATACTACCCGTCGAGCCTTTTCCACCTATATCAAGAGCGTAGACCCATTCTCCCTAGAGGGGATAAACACAGAAAGCATTTGGCATACCCCATGTGTCTTCGCCTCCTTCGGAAGAAGGGTAAGCAAGACCAGCTACCTAGAGAATTGGGGAAAAGTTAAGCAGATAAACAACCAAGAATCAACAAACATCCAACAATCACATCCATCCCATTCCATCATCCCTGGTGTCCTCCCTGACAACCACATGCATAAACCGGTGCATCTCGCCACTCTAGGCATCATCCTTTTCCACAACCACAAGGCCTCACTACCCCCACATATCACAGGACCCCCCTCCAGGGTCATATCATAGCACAATATATCACAACACCCCTCCTCAGTCACATCACAACAAAATTTGCCGGAAAACAACCATTACAACAAATGGGCTCTTGTCCCTTTATCAAGTCATCTAGCCATCAAAAAACAAACGCAAACAATCACAACAAATGGTCGTTTAGCACAAATTCACAACCAGAGGGTAACTCTGAACCCTTCGTGGAACTGAATCTAGTTATTTAACTCACCTTGAATTAATAAATTCATTTCGCTAGTTCCAACATCATGAACCAATATAGTAAGCTATCACCGATGATTAAAAATGTTTACTATGACAAATTTGATGAAAATAAAATTAGAACAACTACAACAACGACAACAACCAGATTCATTTACATGCCTCTTTATCTTTAGCCAATTAATTTAAAATTAATTCCGGCTTTACATTATTTATCAATTTCTATCAAGATCAATAATCTGACAAGAAAGGCATATATATCACACTTATCTAGAAAATCAAGAGGGAAACCGTTATCACGGTAGAAAGCAACAACATGTGATCAAACCAATTCTTTTAATCTAGTTAAAGTATTTAATTAGGTCAATTCCATTGTGATCCAAAATCCATATATTGATAACTCTATGATTTCACATAAACAATTAGTGAATCCATGAATCCCCTACCTAAAGGGTTTTCGGGGAAAACCACAGTGGTCAATGAACGCCCAAGAAACTGGGTCGATTCTCTACAAATCCTCCTTAGATCTCCTCTCCTAACACAACCAAGAGAAAATATCATCACTATCGACATCCACACACCTAGATCTACCCATTACATGTGTAGATCTATGATCTCGAGAGAAGAGGGGAGAAGATCAAGGTATATCTAAGAAACCAAACAAAAGGATCACATACCTTGAGAAACCAACTTTGATTCGCAATGAGAAGCCTCTGGATCTCCTCCAAAAAGAACAGGAGAGGTTCTTCCACATCCAAGGAAGGATAATCCCAAGTTATGGCCAATTAGGGGATTAAACAAAGTGATTAAAGGAAAAAAAGATAGATCAACAATTTTAGGATCTAACTTTAAGTCCATGCATGGTTAGTCAACACGGTTTAACAACCCGTGCCCTAACCATGCGTTAGCCAGTACATCCAAGACCATCCTTGCATGGTTTGGCCGCGTGGGTTAGGAAAACCGTGTACCTCCCGTGCGAAGGCCATAACCCTTTATATTTCCTTAAAAGTCCGCCCAAATTCACCCCAATCCACCTTATCCTTCTATAACACCTCAAACACCACATTTTCCCAATGGAATGGACCGGAGAGTTTCGGTCCATTACACCTCTATTTCGCGGTGATTTGAAGCAATAAAACACAAAAATTCTTGTATATAATGAAACATCTCATACAAATTGTGTAATAAGTTGAATAAAATGGTAAAACCATATCGATACAATCCAATAAAATCCATTTATTCCCTAATGAATTAATAAATGAAAACAATATATTCTCCATGGTACCAATATCGACCTCTAAGCCAACCTAATCTATGAAAAATTAAAAAATGGTTAGACAAAATGCTATAAAATTTAATTCACTATACCTATATCCTTCAACTGAACATCTAGAACCAACCAAGTGAATATGCAGGGTGTGTGAATAAATCTCGATAGGATTCCAACATGTAATCTATACATGGTCACATATTATGAATGAAATAATTCTATATTTTTATTTAAAAGAATTTAAAAAAGAATTTTAATTAATCATGTTTTTATGTAAATCATTCTATCTATGGTTTTCAAAAAAATATTTTATATTCCCAAAAAAAATAGGATAAGTAGAAGTGATAAAAAATAAATCATATACATCCATCATGTGGTATGAAAGTGAAAACATTTTCATGAAATAACCTATCATGTTAAGCTATTTGATAAAACCGCATATTAAAACCTCTTAGAAACAATCATCAATAAGAAAATTATTTGATAAAAAACTATATATGAAATCAACCTTGTTTATATCCCAATCATATGGGAAAATGCATACTAGACACTCAAAATCCTAAAGAATCATAACATTGGATCTAACTAGTATAGAGTCCTCCGACAGTCCAATGAAATCCAAAATCTTACCACCTATTTGTTTTAACACACACTAATGCTACCCACAACTCTATCCTAATGCACCCATTGTTTTCAATGTTCTAATTGTCAAAATAGATTCTGAAACCATTCACAAAATTTAATACAACATTTTCAATTCAAACCCAATCAACTATTGTGTTTGAAAATCCATTTCAAAATAATAATAATATGTTTTCAAAGAAAAAAAATTTAAAATAATTTTCCATTCAAAACAAACATTTAAAAAATATAAAAAAATTAAAAAAAAATTAAAAACACAATATATTTTATACATATTGATGTAAAATTCAATAAGTTAACCTATTGTATAGAAGAAAATACATAAAAAATGGTATAAACAAATACGCCATTGATATCGGTGATAGGAAACCAGATGAACAACCTTAGAAATTAAATGTACACTATGTAACTAAAATTGATCCATTTAAAACTCTATCTAATAAAAAATATGACCAAAAAAACGTATCTAATATAGTTTATACTACTAAATGAGGGAGTAACAAAACTTATTTCATAATTGGAAAAGCACACCACAACAACCTTAATTATCAATTTTAAAAGAATCTGATTTGTAAGGGATGGTATCAATCAGAGACCCAAAGGGTGACATATCGGTCAAGAGAATGAGGCAATGGGTTTGTCGAAAATATTAAAACAAATACAACATCATAAAATAATAAATGAAGATAATTATATGGCATGTAACCCATTAAAAATCTTATAATCCACACATCACAATTATATTGAAAATCATTGGCCTTTTCTTTAAAAAATATTTTCTACCATTAACCATTATAAACATGTTATACATGAACTAAATATTTAGCAAAAAATATCATTTGACATAATCATTCAGGAGAAGATTACCTGAATATTTACCCCATTTACGTGGTGTTCTAATCCCCATCAAAATATAGAAACTCTTGGATTAGGTATAAAATCTTAAGGACCCCACATTGTGAATTCTATAATAATGGGATGAACCCTTATTTTACATTATCACATATATACCCAAATTCTAGTAATTAAAATAGATAAAAATACATGAATAGTTTTCTGTTATAACCATCAATGGGTATTCATCCATCAAAACCCCTAAACACACCCAAACAAGGATGATAAACAATGACAAAACATGGGTGTACCAGAAAACTGAAATGGGGAATTAAAATATCCCAACCATAAAGACTTTATTACCCCAGAAAGACCTTATATTCATATGATATCAAAAAGTGAAGGCCACTAATTCCTCAGCAAAAATTTCCCCTGATGCGTCTCACATTTATCCCATGCATACATCCATAGTACTTGTACTACAAGAGTAATTTTACCATGTAGTTCTGTCTTATGACAATAAATAATATTAATTTCATTATCAACCACAGTGATTTCAATATCAACAAAAATACCATCTCGTCCAATAACATGTTAGGAATCCATCAAATATATCTTTATATTAGAAAAATTAAAAAAATGTAGATATTTTTCAAACAAAACAAAAAAATACTATTGATGTTTCAATATTCCTTGACATACAACCATTTCATAGTTGATGATAACATCAACAAAAAATTACCCTACATACATAATGGATGACGTATAATATTTGGTGAAATGTTCATACTTACCTCATAACTAATTTCAAACTCCATTAGTTATTGTATACTATCTGTATAATATTCATGACAACTCTATGCCATGATCAATCTCTTACTGGTCAACTCCATCATCTTTAGCATCCCTAAAACATGAATCATCCCAACCAATGAATTATCCTCCAAATATATATATCATATGGTAGATCTCCACATAGGCCTCTAAAAATAATTAAAGTGTTCTATCCTAATCAATGAATTATAAATATTTTTATTGAAAAACTGATCTAGATAAAAATTATTTTCCCTATATGTCCAAAAAATCCGGAATACAAACTAAGAACATATCCTAAACAACATGGGTATCACACTATGTATATCCATCACTTGGTGGGTGATAATTCATTCACAATATAATATGTTAAACCATCCCATCATGATAATATTTTTACAACCTTTAAATTAACCTAATATACAAATGATAGGTCACATAATATCTTAGACATACAAGTCCCAAAGTTGTTCCTCCATCGCCATCTACATGATATGGAGGAAATGATTTGATTTCATGGTTTCACCAATCAAATCCCAAATCACAACATTCCTAATAGGTGTTTGTTGTAAGGAAAATACAAGATCCATGGAAATATCATCCCACATCCACACAGAAATGGGTATAAGTTGTAACCATTAATAAGTTCACTGGTGTTCCACCTTGATTTTTTGGAAATCATGATAATAATTTTTAATCAACTTTCACATTACCTAATATTTACATAGATGTATCAATTCCTGATATTTCATGGTAGACCCATGGTTCATGGGCCAAGAAGATAGTTGTTGTAAGAACCCGGTCTTATTTCTAAGGTACGAGTTTCCTCTTTTCACTTTTCATTAAGTGCTTTTTAGAAAATAACGAAAATGGGGAATATCCTGAATTTTGGGAGTAAATGTCGTGTACTTTTCCACACGCCATGTACTTTGGCCATGTAGGATGAGTACATAGTGTGTGTATGTAATACCCATAGATTTTATGAAAAATATTATTTTTAATTTCATTGATTTCTTGTGTTGTACGCTACATGAAAATTAGATTGCACTACACGCATCCCTGACTTGGCTTGCATTACATGAAATCACGACCTTCCATGATAGCGTATGTTGTACGCAATACTGAGTTTCACCAAACAACGATATGTTATATAATGTAGACATTATGAATAGTAAAACCTACTTTTTGAAATTTTATAAATTTTATCATTCAAAATGGACTTCATTTTTGGATTTGGAATATCGAAATTAGCCTAGAGTGAAATTTTGGTATTTTTCTGAATACTTCACATTTTTATGAATAGTGAAAACACTGACTTACTATTTAAAAACCGACTTTTTATTTAGATAATTATTTATTTTATTAAAATTTATTTTAGGTCAAAATTGATACATAATAACAATATATGTTCAATGTAATTCATTGGTGTCATTTTATAATAATTTTCGACAGATAAAAATTTTGTTGAACTTTTCACCGTCTTTTACCCACCTCCTAAGAGAATTTGAAAATTTACATAAAACATTATTTTACCGCCTCTGTGAGTGGAATTTAAAAAATCCGAGAGACACGGTTAATATCACGGAGTAAAATGTGGCTCACTAAGTTGAAAATAATTTTTGACGAATAGTAACCTTTTACTTTTATTTACTACGGTTAAATGTAAATAGGGTAATTAAGGGTAAAAATTATATTCCAATTACCCTAAATCATGTCCTAATTACATTGGATAAGTTTAATTCTCCCAAAAACAATCATAGTAATAAACTATTACCCTTTAGGTCCAACTTGATTAGATTAGGACATTTATTATTATTTTATTTAAAGAAAAGATAAAATAGTTAAAATCAATGTTTAATAATAAAAACATTTTTAATATAGGGTTATACAAATGATAAATTCTAATATAAATATTCATTATAAAGAAAAAAAATATTTCCTAAATAGTGGTATTTTATTTATAATGTTTAGATATTAAATAATTTAATTTATTTATGACACAATGATTGTTCAGAAATTATATTATTATTGAAATACTAACATAATTGATGTTATAAATACGCAAATAAATGTAATTTTAGACTTTTCATAAATTAAAATAATTTTATAAGTTAATATCACTTGTTATTATTTATTTAATTAACTTTTTTGAACTAATAATTTTGGATTTATATTCACCAAAATCAAGTACTAAATATTGTCAAAATAAACATAAAATAGTTTTTAAAACAAATATTATATTATTAATTGTTATTTTATTCCTAAAAATATAAGGTTTTTTAAAATGACTTAGATAAAGATATATATAATAATAATTAACCACATGGTGTTCATTTGTCTTGTTATAGTATGTTAATAAACCATATAGTGTAAGAAAACGAAAAGACACGGTAAAAGTTAAATTATTTAACTTAGAGTTAAATATAAATTAAATGGATAAAATTTTAACCTAAACTTGTCTAAAACCTATTTGTAGAAAGTTTTCGACCCAGACCCACCTTAGAATCGAAATAAATAAATTTGTATCTATTAGAAACCGAATATGAATTTATTATAAAATAATATTTTATGTTTTTCCTAAAGTGTCCCTATCCTCCATTATAAAAAGGGCACCCCTTCCCTATTCTCTTCACACCCTTTTGTGCCTTGAAGCTCGGAAAAACCCGGCCCATTTCCCTTCTCAACTTCCCTAGAAATATTATATAGGTTCTGTTATCCTCAATAGACCAACCCTTGTGCCTTAAGAGGTGGTTAAGAAGAGGCGTGTCCAAGAAGAGGTAATATCCTTTACCAATTCTTTTGAATTTATTTCTTCTTGTACTTATTCTTATTTATTTGTATCATCATAAAGTAATAACATAAGTATCACTCATATACTTATATGTTATTATAAATATGAAACAATCCAATTTCATCTTCTATCCATCCTACGGAAACGAAATCACAGCGCGTGTGTACATACGGAATACCGTCTCCTCACTGTTGTGTATTCTATTTTCCACCACCACCATACATGGATGGATATAATGGTGTAAATAAATAAATACATATGATTATTGTAATGTAATATTAATTCTCAAATATTATACATACATTACAACACAATTCCACGATCATGGGAATGATATCATCGCTCATGCGTACGTACGGACTACCGTCTCCACAAACGCGATGAGATTCATTTTCCATGACTAACCATTGAAGTATGATTATAAGGTATATATAATAAATAATCATAAAAGATATTACATAATAATGATACTCTATTTTTTATATATATGTATTTCTTCTACTTAATTCCATTCAAGTCAATAAGGAAAGAAAAACAACGTTCATGCGTACATACGACTTACCATCTCCATGAACAACGTATTTCATTTCATTTATCTATATATTATATATATATAATGAATATATATGATATATAAATCATGATTTACATTCTAGAAGTAATTAAATCATGATATAAGTAATAATCATATCATGAACAACAATTCCAGACACGTACGATAAATAAAACGATTTTACCCAAAACACTGCTTTAACATGGAATTTACAGAAGAACAGGTAATATAAAGTCATAAGTGAACCATATATGATATCATAAGAATGAATATGAATCTGTAATAATTCAATAAAAATATTTAAATCATTATATAGTAGGATCGGATACTTACGATGCATATCGGACCAAAGTTAAGGGATAACTATTCCAATCTCATTCTTATCCGAGATTGTTTATTTTCATGTATTTAGTGGGGTTATGTATATTATCCTTGTCCATATGTACTAATTTTTTTTCATAAAATGCTTAATTTACCTACATGTATGTTTAAAGTCATTTTTACACTTTTATGACTTTTACCATAAGGTTTGGAAGGAATCTTTCTGTTGTTTACCATATGAGGTACATTTTGACTTTACTGACAAAAGTACGAGGAGAATGTTTTTTAAACTTATACAGCATGAACGGATTTTTACGGTTTCATAACTCCTTATTTTTAAGAAGCTTACTATAAAATAATTCATGACTATTTTCAGCAAAATCGTTATCTTTTAAAATTTCATGGCATTTTGTAAAAAGAAAATTATTTTTACGAAGAAATGATATTTTCCTCAAGAATCCATTTCATCTGTTTTATCAAAACCATTTTCCATCCAAGATGACATTATTTAATATATTTATGATTCAAGTATAATGACTCAATGATTTACATGGTTACACTTTTCTTATGATGAAATGATATCCATTTTTTCTATGGAATATTTTTATGATGGGTTGATGTTTATGAAACCCATTTTTATTCATTGGGTTATGATTAATGGTTTATGTTTATGTTGTGGCACAAGTAAGAATGATTTCATTATGAGATGGGTGGGACCTATATCTCCCTCTAATGCATTGGGTAATGATTTATATCTCATGAGATAGAAATGGATGAAATTGTAAGTTAATCTGGTTCAGTGATACAAGACTGGAACGAGGAGTGAACTCGATTCAGAAAGAGACTTTGTCCACTAAGATGGTCATGGCAGCAACGCCTTGGATAATATGGAAATAATATCATGTGATTAATGTTTTTCCACAATTAAATGTTTTATTCCCATTTTATTTTTTCATGATTGATGTGCCTTTATGATCTATTCCTTACGTACTACCAAGATTTATTTCACAACTCAATATTTTGATGTTTAATGTTTATATTCATGTTTTGATGTTCAAAGGTATAAGGTTTGTATTATTTTATTTACTTTCTTACCCTTACAGAGAATTTGAGATCACCCTTTTTATGTTTTTCCCCAGGATATATATAATGGTTTTAGGTAAGAAAATAAAAGGGGAAGATCATTATTGGAGATGTCGAATATTATTCACCATGACTAGAAGATTATGTTCCATGTTTCCAAAGACACTAAAATATTACGGTCCTTTGGTGTCTGTTTTTGTTATGTATTTAGTATTCCTCCAAAGTAATGTAATGTCCATGTACGTCAAGATTTGGGTCTTCGTAGTTGGTATTAGAGGAAAGGTTTAGTTACCCTTTGGAAACTAGGATGCGAAAACGTTAGTGAGATCCCTAGAGATATTTCTAAGGTATGTATAGGGATGTCCCTAATGTTAAGTATAAGTATAGGTTATAGTACTAGAATTACGGTAACGATATTAGAATTAAACCTATGATTTTAGATATGGAAGTTATTCCCCCTTGATTATGATTTCGGGCTCTCACACTAATATTTTTGGGTTATAAAAAATTGCTGGAAACAGGAAGATTCATGATAATGGAGGATATGATATAAAATGGAATGATATTATTCATGAGCATCCAAATGAAATTGGATCTGGAAGTCCACCTATCATTATTATTCCTAATCAGCAATATCATAACATGATCAAGAATCTCAACTTTGGTAAGTTTCTCGGCTCAGCTAATAAGAGAAAGATGGAGTTTCATGATAATAATTGAGGAATGAAAGTTTAGTTTCTTGTATGTAAATCATGAGGGAAGAGGAATCAAAGAGAATGTTTCAAATGAATTGGAAGATGATATGGGTGTGGAAAAAGACACAATGACAGAAAGTGCAAAGGAAGAGGTTCAGTTTACACCATAGACAAGGATAATGGTATTGCTATGAAATCAACAATGATTAAATGTTTTCAATGCGGAATGTATGGGCGTTATTCAAACCAATTCCCTATGGGAAAGTCTCATAAAGAGAATCAGCATGGTCATATGGGTAGTATTTATGTTGATGATGATGAAGAGACTACAAATGATATGTGAGATGAAATAATTTTTGAAGCTCTGTAAATGGTTTATGAATGTAGTGGAATGATTTATGTTTATCAAGAGTTATGTTGTATATGTAATGATACTATGGAATAAAGACACATCTAAGGATTGTTACACTATTGTTTTTCCTAAAGTATTTTAATGTATATGTTGAATTGTACCGGAAATCATGAAAGGTTATTTAGATATTTTTGGAAAGTATATGATATGTGCATAATGAAGGGATATAAATATAATGATATCATTGATATTATTCATGAGCTCAGGACTGATATAAGGACTAAGTGATATTATGGTTTGAGTATATAGAGTTTATGGGATTATGGTATTTGGAAAGAGTTAACTTTTGACAACATTCATGTTTTCACTAATGTTCAACGGGTAATAATTTTCCGAGAGAATACATGATTAAGGTATTAATATATTTTTAATTTGACCAACAAGATATATAGTATGATATATAGGGGATAAATGTTTGTATTCACATGCTCGGTAGATCACATTTCTAGTAATTGTTTTCTTTATACAATGAGATTGGACAGAATTGTTTTTGATAAACCTAAAGATTGGAATCGATTAATTTAGACATCAGCTAGTATTTTTTAAGGCTAGAACTTTTTGTTATGTTATAATAGTATAGTTTTAGAAAAAGGACAACCTGTAGGATGGGCGTCAACCTATTGCATCAGACAACGCTGTGGGAATCGAACCCACAACCGAAGTGCGACAGTCCTTTATTTCCTACCACTGGACTACATGTTATCCCTAGTTAGTAGAAACTAGTTTTATTAAGCAGTACGATAGATGAAGTATAAGTCCATTTTTGGAATCATATACGATTAAACTCACCATAGATGGACTTATGTATATTTGATAACTTTTTCTAACCTTCTGTTTGAGACTTATAGAATGACCCATCATTTTATCACATAATCTGCTAAAACTTCATGAATGAAAAAGTCATCTTCTTTTCTTTAAGAGATGAAGTGGAAATTTTTCAAGGCACGAACAATGGTGAGATTATTCTAAAATAAAGTAAGTATTTCTTCTAATTGAAATTCTTCAAATTTAGTGAAATCAGCGTGAAAAAAAATGTTGTCCTAGTTCCCTTATATCTGATTAATCAGATGGTACCTTAGTTCAACACAAATTTATGGATTTTTTAATGTTTTCTTTGTTATAGCCATGTTCTCTACCACTCTCCATCAGAACATGATGGTTTGATTTCTCTTCCATATCCATATTTTCACCTATGTTCTCCTATGTGGAATCCCAATGATTAGTTAATTTGGTAAACCATTATGTTTCATACCTTATTTTTTAAAGCTAAGTTTTGGTATTCCTTTTTATGATGTGGGTTTCTATTAGAGAATCTTTTGAGTACTAAAAAATTTATAACCCCGACAAATTTCGAGTGTGAAATTCATTTTAAGGGGGTAGAATGTAATACCCCGAGATTTTATGAAAAATATTCTTTTTAAATTTATTTATGTATTTTGTTGTATGCTACAACAAAATTAGTTTTCACTACACACATCCTTGACTTGGCTTGCATTACACGCAATTTCGACCTTCCACGATAGCGTATGTTGTATGCAATACCAAGTTTCACTAAAGAGTGATATGTTATATAAACTAGCCATTATGAATAGTAATACCACCTTTTTGAAATTTTATAAATTTTATCATTCAAGATGGACTAAATTTTTGGATTCGGAAAATCAAAATTAGCCTAGGGTGATTTTTTTGGTATTTTTCTGAAAACTTTCATTTTTTGATGAATAGTGAAAACACTAGGTTACTGTTTAAAAACGGACTTTTTATTTAAATAGTTATTTATTTTATTTAAATTTATTTTAGGTCAAAATTGATACATAATACCTATATATGTTCAATGTAATTCATTGGTTTCATTTTATAATAATTTTAGACACATAAAAATTTTATTGAACTTTTAACCGTCTTTAACCCAACTCCTAGGAGAATTTGAAAATTTACATAAAACATAATTTTACCACTTTTGTGAGTGGAATTTCAAAAATCCGAGAGACACAATTAATATCTTGGAGTAAAATATGGTTCAATAAAATGAATATAATTTTTGGAGAATAGTAACTTTTTACTTTTTTTACCACCGTTAAAAGTAAATATTGTAATTAAGGGTAAAAATGTTATTAGTATTACCCTAATAATGTCCTAATTCTATTCGATAAGTTTAATTCTACCAAAAAAAACATTAGGAATAATATATTACCCTTTAGGTTCACTTGGATTAGATTAGGACATTTATTTTTATTTTATTTAAAGAAGATATAAAATAGTTAAAATCAAAGATTAATAAATAAAACATTTTTAATATAGGGTTATAAATAAGATAAATTCGACTATAAATGTAAATTAAAAATAAAAACATATTTCATACAAAATGGTATTTTATTTATAATTTTTAGACAATAAATAATTTAATTTATTTATGACACAATGATGATGGAGTAATTACCTTATTAATGAAATATTAACATAATTGATGTTGTAAATACCCAAATAAATGTAATTTTAGACTTTTTTGAATTAAATTAATTTTTTAAGTTAATATGACATGTTAGTATTGATTTAATTAACATTATTTGAACTAATAATTCTTTTATGATTTTTACAAAAAACAAATACCAAATAGTGTCAAAATTGACATAAAATAGTTTTTAAAACAAATATTATATTATATTATTTTTATTTTATTCTAAAAAATATAAGGGCCTGCCAAATGACTTAGATAAGGATATATATATATTAATAATGAACCACTAGGGGTGTTTTTGGATTTTTATTGTATGTTTATTAAACATATAGTGTAAGAATACAAAAAGACACGGTAAAAGTTAAATTATTTAACTTAGAGTTAAATATAAATGATAATGATAATATAGTAACCTAAACTTGTCTAAAACCTATTGGTAGATAGGATCTTGACCCATCCCCACCTTATCTTGGAAATAAATAAATTTTGAGCTATTAGAAACTGAATATGACTCTATTATAAAATAATAGTTTATGTTTTTTCTAAAGGACCCCTCTCCTCCCTTATAAAAACGGCACCCCTTCCCTCTTCTCTTCACACCATTTTGAGCCTCAATGTTCGGAAAAAACCTGACCATTTACCTTCTCATCTTCCCTAGAAACATTATATAGGTTCTGGTATCCACAAAAGACCCACCCTAGTGCCTTAAGAGGAGGGTAAGAAGAGGTGCATCAAAGAGGAGGTAATTTCCTTTAGTGATTCTTTCAAATTTATTTCTTTTTCTAATTATTATTCTTTATTTGTTTCATCATAAATTAATAACATCAGTACCACTAATATACTGATATGTTATTATAAAAATTAAACAATCCAATTTCATCTTCTATCGATCCTACGAAAACGAAATCACAGCGCGTGCGTACGTACGGAATACCATCTCCACGCCGTGGTGTAATCTGTTTTCCACCACCACCTTACTTGGATGTGTATAATGGTGTAAATAAATAACTATATATGATTATTTTAAATTGATATTTATTCTGAAATATTATACATACACATCAATACAATTCCACGATCATGGAAATTATATCATCGCTCGTGCGTACGTACGGACTATCGTCTCCACGAACACGATGAGATTCATTTTCCATGACTAACCATTAAAGTATGATTATAAAGTATTTATAATAAATAATCAGGAAGGATATTACATAATAATGATACTGTATTTATGTATATATAAATTTATTCCATCTACATAATTCCATTAATGTCAATAAGGAAAGGAAAACAATGTTCATGTGTACGTACGGCCTACCATGTCCATGAACATTGTATTTCATTTCATTTATCTATCTATTATATATATATAATGAATATAAATGATATATAAATCATGATTTAAATTCTAGAAATAATTAAATCATGATATAAGTAATAATAATATCAAGAACAACAAGTCCAGACACGTATGATAAATAAAACCATTTTGCCCAAAACGCAGCTTTAACATGGAATTTACAAAAGAACGGGTAATATAAAGTCAAAAGTGAACCATATATGATATCATAAGAATTAATATGACTCTTTAATAAGTAATTTATATTATTTAAATCCTTATACTGGAGGTTCGGATACGTACAAAGCATATCAGACCAAAGGTAAGGGATAATTATTCCAATCTCATTCTTATCTGAGATTGTTTATTCGTAAGTATTTACTGGGGTTACGTTTATTATCCATGTCCCTATGTTCTCAAAATGTTTTTATAAAATGTTTAATTTTCATCAATGTATGTTTAATGTCATTTTAACCCTTTTATGACTTTTACCACATGGTTTGGAAGCAATCTATTTTTTGTTTAACATACGAGGTACATTCTGACTTTTCTGAAATAAGTACGAGGAGAATGATTTTTTAATTTATATGACATGAAGGGATTTTTATGGTTTCATAACTCCTTATTTTAGAGAAGTTTACTATACAATATTTCATGACTATTTTCAGAAAAATCATTTTCTTTTAAAATTTCATGGAATTTTGTAGAAAATAAATGATTTTGATGGAGAAAGGATATTTTCCACCAGAATCCATTTCATGTGTTTTATCAAAACCATTTTCCATCCAAGATGACATTATTTCATATGTGTATGTATCAAGTATAATGTCTCTATGATTTTCATGGTCCCACTATTCTTATGATGAAATGATATATATTTGTTTTATATGGATTATGTTATGATGGGATGATGTTTATGAAACCTATTATTATTCTTTGGGTTATGATGAATGGTTTATGTTTATGTTGTGGCATAAGTAATAATGATTTAATTATGAGATGGGTGGGACCTATATCTCCCTCCATTTCATTGGGATAAGATTTATATCTCATGAGATAAACATGGCTAAAATAGTAAGTTAATCTGGTTCAGTGTCACATGACTGGAACAATGAGTGAACTCGATTCAGAAAGGGACTTTGTCCACAAAGATGGTCATGGCTGCAATGCCTTGGCTATTATGGAAATCATACCATGTGCTTAATGTTTTTCTACAATTAATTTTTTCCCATGTTATTTTATCTTGATTGATGTTCCTTTATGATATATGCCTTACGTACTACCAAGATTTATTTCACAACTCAAGATTTTGATGTTTAAACATTATGTTCATGTTTTTAAGTTCAAATGTATATGGTTTGTTTTATTTTTTTCCATTCCTACCCTTACTGAGCATTTGAGATCAACCTTTTTATGTATCCTTTCCCCATGATTTAAATAAAGGTTTTAGGTAAGAAAATAAAAGGGGAATATCTTTATGAGAGATGTTGAAGATCTTTCACCATGATTAGACGATTATGCTCCATGTTTTCAAAGACACTAAACTATTATGGTCCATTGGTGTCTGTTTTTGTTATGTATTAGGTATTCTGCAAAATTAATGTAATGTCCATGTACGTCAAGATATGGGTCTCTACAGTGTAGCCTTTTTGGAGACTAAGGGTGTAAAATCCAACTACACACCAGGTAGTGGTTCTTTACACACCGTGTAGTCAGTCAGAAGACGAAACAGTAAGGCGGTGGGAGCGGCCGCCAGTTGGGCTACAATACATGCCATGTATTCGGGAATACACATCGTGTACTCATGTCGATGGATAAACAGTTCGGCAGTGCTACCATAGGAACATTTAAATGAGCGAATTACATGCCATGTAGTCAAAAGTACATGCCGTGTACTTTGTTTTTTTCGCTTAAAATGGGCAGTAGCCAACACTTTTCATAGGATTTTCTTAGAACCAAATAGAATCTCAAGAGTGGATGACCGAATCTTCAAGGATATCCATATCAAGCGTCGAGAATAAGTTCCCACCACAGACGATCTCGTTGGAACTGTGCAGGTAAGCCCTCCCATCTCCTTGAGTAGTTCTTTCCAATTCCTCCTCTAATAGAAGTTATTTGAGTTTTATTTATAATTCTTTTACCTCATATCTATGATGTTCTTATGAGTTTCTGGAATCGACATTTGTGTGTACCGTTAATGGGTGTTTAAGGTAGGTGGCTTGGAGTTTAATTTCCCACTGTTGTGCATTTGTGTGAATTGTCGTTCCACAAACCCATGTCAGGGTATCTTGTGGATGAGGCATTGGCTGTTTAAACAACTAGAATTTCATATGTAATTACATGTGATATAAAAATGCTTTTTGGGATCGCTGCTTGGATCCAAGACCTCCTCGGGGGTGCGTTTCTCGGTTTAGCTGTTTGGCCCGGATACCCGAGGGTATGCCATTAACATAATGTTTATTAATTTTCCTTGAGGGGAACTGTTTATGAATTTCTTATTTACATATTGGTCAGGGCCCGATTACTTGCGCCTGAGGGCAATGTTCTTTTCAGCCCGAGGGCATTCTTTTTTTAGCCTGAGGTCATGGTACTGCTTAGCATGAGGGAATAGTTTTATTTCTCCTGAGGGAAAATTTTCATATGACTAAGGGAAAATACTCTGTGCCTGAGGGAGACACTTCATACACCTGAGGGCAATATATGTTACGCCTGAGGTAAATTACATGTGGGTTGGATTCTGATTACATGAGGGTAAGGGTTAGCGTGTCTAATGACACTGACTGTTTAAATATAAATTCACTATGGTGAATTATTAATAAAAAATAATGAAATGACTATTAAAATGTCAATATAACTGGTAAATTTAGTATCTTTTGAGTACTAGTTATTGTATTGCATTTAATTTTGCAGACTGTTGTTGCAAGTTTACACACAGTTGAGCACGACCCTTTGGTGGGTGCCTATTGAGATTATTTCTCACACCTTGTTTTGGTCATGCTTGTCGGCCCAAACAGATTATGTTTCTGCAGGTTTGGATAAGGTCAAGGGTCCCTATACAGGTACATGATTACTGCTGATGGGTAGGGGAGCATGGGACCGGGCTTAGGCTCATGATGCTACCAGCTGTTTTGATTTGTTCTGTTGTACTCTGTATTGTATTGTACTGTATTGATGCGTAACATGTTCTGTCTGTTTTCATAGAAGTTGAGGCATGTTGCATCATCATGATATACATGACTGTTGGTTGTTTTTACTGTAGTTGTTCAATTAAAATTGTGTATGCTTATTTTATTTCACTGTTGTTTTTGTATGCTATTTATTTATTCTGATGTGATACACATTAACTAATGAGGGCATAGTTTGCCCACTATCAGACCTGGGCTCTCACTGATAGTCGACAACCTCTCGTGTTTGGGAAAATGCACTTGAGTCCACATGTCGAACTAGATTCGGGGCACCCGTTGAGTGGCACCCGGAACCGGGACGTTACAAAAAGGTATCAGAGGAGAGATTCTTTTCCTTGAATTGATATTTGGAGCCTTAATCAGGGATAGGACGGGAACGGTAATTGGTAATAAGCTGTGCTCGGAAGTAGCTAACCCGTGTATTGGGAAAATCAAAGTTACCCTGTATTGAAATTTTTCTGATTGTAATCTTTTACAGTTGAATTGATAATCACCGAATGGTGATGCACTTCTGATTGTTCTATTGATATTTTATTCATTGGTTCTATTTAGTTGCAACCAGATGAGATGAGGGTAAGCCGTCTCATGCATCATTAGGCACATTATAGACATCACATTCCATGCACAATTTTTCATGCCATGAAGGTGCATTAGAAATTGCATGAAGTTGTGATAGTTATTGTTCTAGAAAATAATGATGTAGTGATAGCTGCTTGATAAATACCTGCTATGTGATAGGGTATTGTTGTATGAGCCTGTTTATATAATGGATGCCAATCTTTGGTTTTTGGGGAGTATGGGCCCTCATTGACCAGAATTTGTTGGATCGTTAGCTGTTTATTTTTTTATAACACATATATAATGTCAAAATTTGATTCGTGGGGAGTATGGGCCCTCACAGATTGGAATTTGACACTTAGGTGTTGTTATTCAGTTTTTCTGGGTTCCGGGGAAGTTTCTAAGGCATATAGTCTGGATATACCAGTATACATGTCGTGCAGTACCTTAAATACGCTGTATATGTTATTCTGTTCAGGAAGATAAGGGAAATTTTTAAGTACACACTTTGTACCCTCAGTACACACCGTGTAGTCTCTTCCCGTGTCACAAACAGTGTGGGCAGTGAAACGGGGAAGGGAAGAACTTGGGGCGAACCCACCATGTACCGGAAGTACATACAGTGTAGTGTTGACCCGGAGTCCACCCGTGAAACTAATAACACAGATGGAGGAGACTTTAAGACATACACGTCGTGTCCATTGTAGAACACGCCTTGTAGTCTGACCTGGGATCTGGCCATGTAACTAACAACACTGGTGGATGTAATCCTTTCATGTACGCGCCATGTGTATGTGGAACACGCCGTGTAGTGTGAGTCATGTTTCCAGCCGTGTATCGAAAAACACGAGTTGGAAAATCTCGTATAGTACACGCTGTGTACCTATTGGACATGCCGTGTAATCCTGTCCAAGGACTGACTATGTGGACTTAGACATGTGGCTGGGAAACTTGGTAGTGTATATGCTGTGTTTGGGTGTAACATGCCGTGTAGTATCAAGCCGAGCAGTCGGACGTGTCACAAACGACACGAGCAGTTGGAATATTACACCACACACGCTGTGTAGTTTATATATACGACATGTAGTTTTGTTCAATGGGATCTGTGTGGCTTAGCTATGCAGAAGGACCCGGGCAGGGAAGGGAAGTCAGGTATATGCCGTGTAGTCTGTGTAGACATCATGTAATCTTGTTGTGCAATTTTGAATGCCTTCGTCTTCATGTTCCCCTTTTGGTTCCTTCATTTCAGACTGTGATAATCTTGATCTAAGTGTGTGTTTGACCTTGTAGATACATGCTGCCGAGACGATCATGCGTTGTTTTCCATGAGAGAGACAATGATTATACTCTAGAGATGGAGGGTCCTGGGCTTCTAGTGGAACCTCCAATAGAGCCAGATATGGAACTGGCCGTTATACCAGACACAGGCGCAGAGACGCTGTTCCTTGAATGCTTTATGCGGTTCATGTAGACCATTCAGGGAGCACTACCGGCTGCCACATCTATGGCCAAGATGACCCGTATATTCCAGTAGCAGCATCCCCCTACGTTTTTAGGGGATAGAGGACCACAGGATGCAGAGTCTTGGCTGGGGTCGATGCAGACTATTTTTGAGCACCTTGAGATTCCTCCATGGTGCAGGGTCATGCTCGCGACTTATATGTTGCGTGATTCCTCCACGCGGTGGTGGGATGTTACCACCTAGTCAGAGCATCACAAATACATGGTGTGGAAAGATTTTCATCCAGTCATCTATGATTTATTTTTCCCAGAGATGCTGAGGGAAGATAGATCTCGAGAGTTCATTAACCTGCAGTAGGGCTCTATATCAGTGATGGATTATTCTTCTTGATTCACTAAGCTTCTACGTTTTTCACCCTTTCTGGTGGGCGATGAGACATTGAGAGCCAGACGATTTATGGATGGTCTTAGATATGACATCCGAGCACTGGTGAACGTTTTCAAACTGCCTTTAGTACATGCTATTATAAACCAGGTGCTGATTATAGAGAGGAACCTGCTGGAAGCTAGTGGTGTGGGCCAAGGAGGCTCAGCACCAGTCTGGGGAACTATTTAGACTGGTAAGAGGAAGAGACAAATGGACTTCTCTCAAGGTGGGGGTACCATCCAGAAGAATGTGACAAGTGGGCTGGTCACGTGCTACCAATGTGGTAAGGAGGGGCACAAGATACCTCAGTGTCCACGTGACCCAGTGGAGTGATGTACTTGCGGCAGGATGGCTAATCTTCAGTGCATTTGCAGGGCGTTTCCACAAGCGGCCAGTGAGAGGGGTTCTATGCAGACTCCTCGTGCGGGGAAAGGACCAACAGCTTCTTACCAGTCAGTAAACTGGAATACATCAGGGCATGCAGGCAGAGATGGTGGTCGTGGATGTGGTATACAGACACTAGGATCTCAGAGGCAGCAGGGCGGGACAACTCAGGGTACCCGGGCTGTGTCGCAGGGCCGCGACACTGGGTAGGCATATGCAGTGCAACAGACCCAACATGAGTAGGATCCTGGACCTTCTACTGTCATAGGTACTATTCTAGTAGATTCTTTTTTGTCTCCAGTAATTTTTGATATGGGTGCTATACATAGTTTCGTATCTGTACCCATGGTGGAGATTCTTGGGCTCTGTGTTTCTTATTCTGCTGCTATTATGATGCTAGAAACACTGTTGGGGACTAGAATGGCTGGTGTATGTCAGTGCAAGGAGTGCCCCATTGATGTGGGTGGGTGTAACTTCCTTTGGGACCTCTATGTTCTAGAGATGATGAGCTATGATGTCATTCTTAGGATGGACTGGTTGGTTCCCATTCGAGATTTTGTGGATTTCTATCGTCACAGGGTGAGTTTCACATCACCAGAGGGTGGAGTGTTTCTATACAAGGGAGAATGGGATGTTCAGGCAAGTCGAGCTGGACCAGAGCATCATGGGAGAGGTAGAGTCACAACCGAGATTTCAGGCTTATATCTGGATGACCAGGGGACTTGTCAAAAGTATTTCCCTCCAGTGGTTGATCATTTTAGGGATGGATTCCCGGAAGACATTTCAGGTCTTCCTCTGGAGCGTGAGGTGGATTTCTCTATTGAGCTTGTGCGAGGAGTAGCACCAGTGTCCATTCCTCCTTATAGGATTGCTACACTAGAGTTGCAGGAGCTCAAGAGACAGTTAGAGGAGTTACAAGAATAGGTTTTTATCTGACCCAGTACATCCCCTTGGGTTTCTTCGGTACTTTTTGTAAAGAAGGCATACGGTACCCTTAGAATCTGTGTGGATTATCAGAAGTTAAACAAGTTGATGGTTAAGAATCGATATCCCTTTCCAAGGATTGATGATATTTTTGATCAAATTCCTTGAGCACGATTGTTCTCAATGATTGAATGGAGATCAGGTTATCATCAGTTGTGTGTTAGACCATCAGATATACCTCTCACAACATTCAGCAGTAGTTATCACTACTGCAGAAAACGTTTTTGACGTCGGTTATTTTTCATTTTTTACATCGGTTTCTAGCCGATGTTAATACGTGCGACGTTATAAAAAAGGTTTTTGACGTCAGTTATTTAAAAATCGACGTCAAAAACATAAAATTGCGATGTTTATCACGTCGGTTCTAAAATAACCGACGTGATAAAGAAAATGGAAGGGTTTATCACATCGATTATTTATCAACCGACGTGATAAAAGTCATGGAAAATGGTTTATCACATCGGTTATTTATCAACCGACGTGATAAAAGTCCTGGAAAATGGTTTATCACGTCGGTTCTTTAACAACCGACATGATAAAAGGCCTAGAAAATGGTTTATCACATCGGTTATTAAACAAATGGTGTGATAAACAGGGGTGAGGGGGGTTTATCACATCGGTTCATATAGAACCGACGTGATAAACCGGGGTGAGGGGGGTTTATCTCGTCGGTTCTAAAATAACTGATGTGATAAACCAGGGTGGGCATGGTTTATCATGTCGGTTCATATAAAACCGGCGTGAAAAACCGGGGGAGGTGGGTTTATCACGTCGGTTATTGAATAAACGACGTGATAAACCATTGTCCCGACCAGTTTATCACGTCGATTATTGAATAACCGACGTGATAAACCATTGTCCAGGCCTTTTATCACGTTGGTTATTCAATAAT
Source organism: Viscum album (assembly GCA_963277665.1). NCBI lineage: Eukaryota > Viridiplantae > Streptophyta > Magnoliopsida > Santalales > Viscaceae > Viscum > Viscum album. Next base: position 2,063,725,020 of record OY728140.1, read on the forward strand.
CGACGTGATAAACCATTGACCAGGCCTTTTATCACATCGGTTATTAAATAACAGACGTGATAAACCATTCTCGAGGCCATTTATCACGTCGGTTATTAAATAAACGACGTGATAAACCATTCTCCAGGCCTTTTATCACGTCGGTTATTAAATAACCGATGTGATAAACAATTTTCCAGGCATTGTATCACGTCGGTTATTAAATAACCGACCTGATAAACTATTTTCAAGGCATTCTATAATGTCAGTTATTTAATAACTGACGTGATAAACCCATTTTTTTTAAACAGAATGCAGTCATCTTCTCTCCACCTGAATCAACCAGAAAACAAATCAAGAAATCGTACAAAAAAATAGAAGTAGATCAAAACTAAGCATGTACATTGATAACATATAAAACATACCCCCTAGACAGCCCCCACCATCAATTATACCCCATGGACAGCCCTCCCCCACCCCGTTAGAGCCCCCACCCTCATGTATACCCCCTGGACATCCCTCCCCCACCCCATTGGATAAAACATACCCCTAGACAACCCCCACCCTCATTTATACCCCATGGACAGCCCTCCCCCACCCCGTTGGAGCCCTCACCCTCATGTATACCCCCTGGACAGCCCTCCCCCACCGCATTGGAGCTCCCACCCTCATGTATACCCCTTGGAGAACCCTCTCCCACCCCATTGGAGCCCCCACCACACTCCTGGACTGCCCCCCGACCCCCGGACACCCCCAAACACCCCTCGACAACCCCCCACCCGCCTGAACAGCACCCCCTCACCCCCTCACCCCCTCACCCCACTTGACAGCCCCCACCACACCCCTGGACAGCCCCAAACACCCATGGATAACCCCACCCCCCGCCCCTGGACAGTACTCCCACACCACTGGACCGCCTCCCCACACCCCTGGACATCACTGCCACCCCCCAGGACTGTCCCCCACCCCATCGGACATCCCTCCCAGACCGCTGGACACCCCCCAACCCCACTGAACACACCCCCACACCCTTGGAACCCCTCCCCCACAGACCCAAATCCATACCAGAAAAACCATCAAAAGTAGACCAAAACAAGAAGTAGAGCAAAATTAAAGATTCACTTATATAACAATCAAAACATACACTGTCAACATAAAAAAAACTAAATCCAACCTAAACAAATACCAAATACACAATTAAAAAGACAATATTCAAAATTACATTTTACATTACAAACAACTAAAATTCAATCAAACCTGTAAAATAATTTGACCACTCCACTTGTACGTGTTTGATGTCTTCAGCAGTATAGGGTTGAGGGTCATCAAAATGCTAAAAATGAAAAAGAAGATAGTTAACGTGCATAATGAATAAATCAAATTGAAATATTATGGCAAAGTTTAAGAGGAAATAGTACCAGGTCAAAATTCACAACTGTCCCAGTTGTTATTATTTCATACATAAATCTTAACATATAATATCTTCATTCGATGACGCCTTGTTTTTCATGACAATTCTGTTTGAATGAGTTTAAATTCAATATATTATTTTTATGTAATTAATCAATAAGTACAAATTATAAATGGAAATTTACCTTCGCATTTACATATTTGATCTTTGCATTTCTTTTCTTTATGTTTTTTTGATAGTAGACCCTTGCACTGTTAGAAAATAATACGAATGGGGTAAATTTAAAATTCATTATAATATATAAAACTATTGAGAAATTGAAACTTACTTTTCCAATATATTCTTAAAACATTCCCGCACATCCCCATGAACAGAGCATATCCAATAAAGAGCTTTCTCCCTTGGGAAAAAATCCCTAACATCCAATGATCACTGATAAAAAGAAATTTAATGTTAGTGGTTTTTTATGTTAAAAGATAATTAACTCTTTTAGAGAAATGTGTTTCATACCTCTCACAAAAAGGCATCATCCAACATTGTGTGATTATATTCTTTTCAAATCTTTCAGCAATATAAACCATTCATTGTTCCTCATTCAACGCACATGCTTTAGGGGAAATCAATTGCGGGTCCATGAATCCATATATTTATGTCAGCTCATTCCTCTCACAAATTTTATAAAGATACCTAATACAAAACATACATATGTATACATTTTTAATAAATATAACACAGGGAAAAGGTGTTAAGACTTTCATGGAAACAATTTGCACCATGTTGATGCCTAACTTATCTCCAGTAACAAGCTCCATGATATTAGTTTTTGTAATCCCCACACTTATTTCACATCCAAAAACATGAGATTCCATTGGAAACTCATAAAAACCCAAGAAAAAATGTGAATATCTTGTCAATCTGTCAAGACCACTGGAATCTGTATCTGATGTCATAGCATGTTGTCTTTGTTGTTGTCTATACAATATTTCTTTACCTTTGAAGTATTCCTGTGAAAAAAATTGAAAAATATAGTAGTTTTTAAATTATAAAACAACTTTAATAAAAAAATAAAGTAAAAGATATAACATTCATACCTCTATGGTAATGAGTCGAAGAAGTCTGGATGGCCAAACTAAAAAATGGCCGATACTCTGTCCAATTGTCGCCACCTCATCTGTAGGTATTGGTACCCTATCTGATCTATCTATAATATCTTGTACAGTGACCCTCTGATTCTCTACCTCTAATTTTTGATGATGAACTGTATCTCCTATACAATATACCAACCCATATGCTACTATATGATGTTGAGAATCATCAACATACAACTCGCAATATGTAGGAAGCTGCGGCGGAGGAGTAGGATAAAACATGGGGTCCGCAGGCTGAGGTGGGGGAGTGGGAGCTACTGGCGGTGGTGGAGGATAAATAATGGGGTCTGCAGGGGGAGGAGGAGGAGTGGGAGCTGCAGTCTGAAATTGTCTTTGCAATTATGCAAACATAGACTGCACCGACTCTCTAATCTTCCCCTCCATCATCGCATTAATATTTTGAACTTCAGCCTCCAAGGATTCTATTTTTTTATAAACCCCATCAATGTTAGAAGTTGAAGAACGTGGAAACACTTTTCTTACTGACACACCTGCTGGATATCCTCTTACACGACCGGGATGTTCGGGCCTTCCCAATGCTGCAAATAAAATATCTTCCCTCCTAGTAGCTGTAAATGTCCCCTCTGAACTCTGCTCCTCAAGAGAGTCATGTATTAATTAATTGAACATTTCTGTAATGATTTAAACTTATATAAAGAAAAAATTTAACTTAAATAAATTAAATAGATATCTTACAATACTCTCAACTACGATTCTCAATTCTTCCAAAAGATATTTCCCATTTTTCCCTTCTGAGCTCTCTTCCATTTTTCATGTCTAGATGGAGGGGATGGAGGGGCCACCTCTCCAGAGCATAAAGACTCAGCTCTTAGTTGATGAAATTTTTCTGCCATCATTTTTTCTTCCAATAATGTATACCCTCCCCGAGATAAACTATGAGGGTATAAATTTTTAGATTGGATCTCATGATGAGATTTCCTTGTTTGCTGTAATTTAAGAATATGAAATCATTAACAAAACATTAATAAAATCATTTATATAAGAAAGTTTATAAAAGTTTACATTTCCCTTACCAGGAATGACTCTTTTTTTCTACTTTCAAAAAACTGTCTCCATGTGTCTTCATCTATAAAAGGATATATACGACATGGATTGTCATGACTCCTATGACATAAATGAAATCATATGAGATGGTTAATTTGAAATCCCTCCATCTCCTGGCATCCAACGATAAGAGTTTTTTCCTGACTCCTCCAGTGTCAGGAATATCAAATTTCATCTGATAAAGAAGAGGTTAAACATATTATATATACTATAAAAATTAAAATAATGGTCAAACAATGACAAAAGATGTTACCAAAATTGTTCCCACAACTGAGAGATAATATCTTTATCCACTCCTCTCCAATCATCATATAGAATACTTACTTTGTTCTTAGCCTGAGTTGCAACAAAATTCTTAAAATCATTGGAATTCGGACCTCTAGGAATATCATCATCATCAAACTCAACGACTATCCTATGATCCTATGTACGGGCGAGTGATAATTTTGGTAAACATGTGCACCCACGTTTACCAACCTTTGAACTCTTTTTCCTAATAGGAGCATGTGAATGTTCTTCCCCAGAGGTATGACCAGCAATATGCTCCTCTCCAGAATCATGTGGTTGATCATCTGAATGATCTGTCATTATCCTTCAAATCAAAAAAAAAACAAACGTCAGTTCACAAATATACAAATTCAAATATTTTAATACTACTATAATCATAAAATAGAAAAGTTTACTAAGTTACATAATAGTAAACATTGGTAATATGTTAAGCATGTTAAACAATGGTAAAGATGGCAAATATGGTCAAGATGGTCAAGATGGTAAAAATGGTAAAAATGGTAAACCTGGTAAACACTGTAAACATGGTAAAGTAATTGTCAGTGAACAAAAAAAAGCATTTTAAAATTCATGTAATGGTTATAAACATGATAAAGTAAACTAAACAAACTTAAAACAAAAAAAACATTTACATATTTTATTTTAAAACATCTTTTAATAAATAAAAAACTTATAATATCTAACATTTATGGAAAAAATAAATGTAAACAAGAAATAAACATATGTTACCTGTAATTTTAGGAATTTTGAAATGGATTGTTTTCCCAAATTCCTTTGTCGTGATCGTTCCTTATGGCACAAAATATGTCTTCAACATGATCATCATTATGTTCTGTTAATATTTCCATGGAAGTACGGATCTCACATAAATCTGCATATTCATCAAGTTCATCCTCACCAACATATTCTTTTTTCCCTTATAAAACAACATCCCACTGCATATCTAATTGATATACTAAATATAAAATTTGTTTTTCATGTGTTTCCATTATAAAAGAATCAACTATGTCTTCCAATCTATTCAGATTAACAAGTTTCATTCCAAATTCATCGTGTCTGACACTGTTGTTACCGTTAAACCATTTAATGTTAAAAACAGGAAATCTAATTTTAAAGTAATCAACCTCGTATATGTCATCAATCACTCTATAATATGCATTTGATACAGAAATTGGGTTTTTGTCCTTAGCACTCGAAAAATGCATTGCTTCTGTAAACACCAATACACCACTATTCTGAACTACACTTTTGTTGTCCTGAGATTTTGTATGAAATGTATAACCATTAATTTCATAACCAGACCATGTTATCACATTTAAACATGGACCACCCACTATCCATTTTAATGTCTCTGATACATCTGATCTACAAAGCAAATTATTTTTAATCCATGACAAAAAAGCTTTGTTGTGCTCATTCAAAATCCACATTTCATTCTTCTTTGGATGACATTGTTTCAACTCAGTAATATGAAATGTGATATAAAGTTGAGCATCAGCTATGTTATTCAAGATGTACGATTCTTACTTCTTCATCTGTTCAGCTGACAATGATTTGAATTTCAAGCTGTGAATCCCCTTTCCCTCATTATTAACTCATTCATGGCGAGATGGAGGCAAACCTATGTGTTGCACCGCAGCCAAGTAGCTCGTACAAAACTCTGCTACCTCCTCAGAAATATACTTTTCAATAATGGAGGCTTCAGGTCGATATAGATTTTTAACATACCCCTTTAATATTTTCATATACCGTTCAAAAGGATACATCCAACGAAGATATATAGGTCCACAAAGCTTTATTTCTCGAACCAGATGAATCATTAAATGCACCATTATATCAAAAAAAGTTGGAGGAAAATACATTTCCAATTGAAAAAGTATTAAAATTGCATCCTTTTCCAAAATGTTCAAAGCATTCACATCAATCACCTTGTAACAAATTGAATTGAAAAAATAACAGAACTTCATTATAGTCTTTCTAACACGAATGGGAAATATTCCACACAATGAAACTGGTAGAATTTATTGCATCATGATGTGACAATCATGTGATTTCATACTTATCAACTTCAAGTCCTTCAATGAGACAAAAATTTTTACATTAGAAGAATAACCTGGAGGCACTTTGGTATCATGAAGACACTGACAGAAGTTAATTTTCTCCCTCTTCGATAATGTATGACAAGCCGGGGGAAGAAATGTTCATCTTCCTTTAGGAGTGGGAGCTAACTCTAAACATATTCCCATTGATAGTAAGTCTAATCTTGCATTCAACCTATCTTTAGTCTTTCCTTTAATATATAACAATGGTCCAATCAAATAATCATAGATATTCTTCTCCACATGCATGATATCAATATTATGTTTCACTTCATGATACCTCCAATATGGTAGCTCAAAAAATTGATCTTTTCTACCAAATATGTCTATCATTACCATATTTCTGTGTCTTTCCCAATGTCACGTCAAGGTTTTTCACCCTCTCAAAATACAGATAAGGGGATAAAGTTTTTGGAGCAGTATCAAATTATTGTGAGCCATTGAATTCCTTTTTCAGTCTTCTATATGGGTGTTCCATAGGCAAAAACATTCGATGACCCATGTACACAATTTTCCTCCCATGATGCAATTGACAATAGGATGTCTGTTGTTCGCAAATTGGACATGCTTTATTCCCTTTGACACTGTATCCAGACAAATTTCCATACGCTGGGAAGTCATTTATAGTGAACAGAAGCACTGCATGCAGTTGAAAATATTCCATTTTATAAGAATCATACACCCTAATACCATCAGCCCATAACAGTTTCAAATCATCAATCAACGGTGACAAGTAAACATCAATATCCTTACCGGATTGATTTGGACCAGATATCATTTTACTCAACATGAAATATTTGTGCTTCATACAAAATTCAGGAGAGAGGTTGTAAATTACCAATAAAACAGGCCATGAACTATGTGTGCTACTGAGTGTTCGGTATGGATTCATTCCATCTGTGTACAACCTTAGTCTGCGATTTCTAATTTCATTTCCATATGTATAATACTGCACATCAATTTTCTTCCATTGTGGACAATAAGCTGGATGACGTCTTTTCCATCACATACCCTCTCTTCAGCATGCCATCTTAACCTTTTTTCATCATGTGAATTATTAAATAAATGTTTGAAACGATTAATTATAGGAAGATACAAAAATAACTTTGAAGGGAGCTTTGTAATCTCTACATCAATCTGTGATTTTTCATTCACCATATACCGTGATGTCCCACATTTAGGACACTCTGAAAGAATTTCATATTCCTTCCTATATATAATGCAATCATTTAGACAGGAATGTATTTTCTTGTATCCCAATCCCATCGGGCATAATATTTTCTTGGCTTTTTAATGTGAATCTGGAAGATCGTTATCTTTTGGAAGAATGTCATTCATCAATTTTAGCAGCTCTGTAAAACTTTTGTCACTCCATCCATGCTTTTCCTTCAGGTTAATCAATCTTAACACCACCAAGAAAATCATAAAATCTATACAACCGAGATATACTGGGTTTTCAGCATCACCATATAGACGTGAAACTGTCGGTTCTATCTCAATTTGTTCTAATACAATATCGCGAATCATTTCTTCAATTCCATCGGAGTTACCATCTTGGGAATCATCATCATCAGTGACATTCCATCCAGTTTCACCATGCCAAATCCAAGGGTTGTAACTCGGATTAAAACCATGACAAATCAGATGATCTTTTTTCTATTTACTTTTCAACTTCTTCATATTCAAACATTTCAGGCATGGACAGAAAAAAATGTTACTACTTGGAACATTACGTTATGAAAATTCCAATAAGGCATCAACACCTTCCTCAAATTCATTTCTCATTCGATGTTCTGTAATCCAACGTCGACTCGTTATTACCTATAACAAATATCACCGAAAAATATATATTTTTAAGATAAGATAAATTTATCTTTATATGAAAAAATCATAATTTGAATGTAAAACAATTTAAAATATAAAACAAATCAATAGGTATTTAAAAAAATATTCTTTAATATTATTTTTAAACAAAATATAGTAAGATATAACAGTTTTAGATTTCATTGAATCAAAGAAAACCATGACACCTACATAGTTGGATATTGATTTCAGTTTTGATGTTTTAATATATTAGATAAACTACCTATTTAACATGTTATTAATGGTTTTTGTAGACCCTAAATCCATTTGGTAAATATTTTCACACAATTATAAAAATCAATGAAAATGTTTTAGGGAGGAATATGTTCAATAATTTGATTTTTATTTCCTATATTCTATAACAAAAGGAAATGTGGATACCAAATCCCTTAGTTTGGTTTTTTATTCTCAAAGGGTTTGTGATGAAAAAGAAGAGTATAAGTTGATGTATATGATAAATAAAATACAACTATATTTTATTTATGGTTATGATAGAATGAATTCATAACATATCATTTCGGATCTACTCCCACCAAAAGTAACCCTCCTCGGTTCGAAATGAATAAATTTAGATAATTATGCATGAATTCATACAAGTATTGTTGTACAAAAACCAAAAAGAAGATTATTAGTACTAAAAGTAAAACTAGGAAGAAACAATAAAATATATATACTCATGAAACCTACTCCACAACACCTCCATGCTACTAACATCTATAAAAAACTACAAATTTCTTTTAGAAACCAAAAAAATTGTTTATATTTATGTATGGTGGGCATAACATGTATACATAGTAAGATCCTCCCTAAAACATCTCATGAAAATGTTGAGGAAGCACAGTAAATCCCTATGAAAAAAAGGAATCTAAATCATCACCTAAACAAGGAAAAATAGTTTCATATACTCACAATGGATCACTCACAAAATAATTCATATAAATAAACCTTTTCGTATAAAAAATTATATATATATATATATATATATATTAAAATTAAGATTCTCGGATACCACTTCTCCACTAGTTTTCCTCTCACACCCCAATACGCTACTCCACAACACTTCCATGCTACTAACATCTATAAAAAACTACAAATTGCTTTTGAAAACCAAAAAAATTGTTTATATTTATGTATGGTAGGCATAACATGTATACATAGTAAGATCCTCCCTAAAACATCTGATGAAAATGTTGAGGAAGCACATAAAGCCCTATGAAAAAATGAATCTAAATCATCACCTAAACATGGAAAAATAGTTTTATATACTCACTATGGATCACTCACAAAATAATTCATATAAATAATCCTTTTCATATAAAAACATATATATATATATATATTAAAATTAAGGTTCTTGGATACTACTTCTCCACTAGTTTCCCTCTCACACCCCAATGCTAATGTCATGGTCTCACCCCGCCCATAAATCATCCTACACCATGTGAAATTGTATCAATTCCATCAATGAATCATATGTATCTTAGATTATCTCATCACCATCTTATCAAAATAGTAATGAGTTGCATACTTGGAAACCACTACATCTTGTTTACATTAAATGTACAAAAATCGCAAAATATAATTATAGAATATCCGTGAAAAAAATGAACGAAATAAATTAATGGAAGGATTACTTCAATGTTGCGAGTTGAGATGATAGATCCGAGAGGAGTATAGAACATAAACAATAAAGTCAAAATTAGTTTAACGCAGGTCGATCGACGAGCCGATTAGGGTTTACCGCGCGAGAGAGACGAGCCAGAGGACTGTCAATCGAAAAATCGTAAATGACAGTCCACGGGGCTTTAATTTCTTTAAAAGTTTTATAACGTCGGTTATTTTAAAACCGACATCAAAAACCCCCCGCTCTTTATTTTTTTACGTTGGTTATTTTGTAACCGACGTAAAAAACGAGTTATGTACGGGTTTTTTACGTCGGTTATTTTAAAACCAACATAACCCCCCCCCCCCCCCCCCGTGCTTTGGTTTTTTACGTCGGTTATAAGATAACCGACGTAAAAAAGCCCGATATCTACGCATTTTTTTCGTCGGTTATCAAATAACCGACGTAAAAAACCAAAGCACGGGGGGTTTTTTACGTCGGTTATAAAATAACCAACGTAAAAAACCCGTAGAAATCTCGTTCTTTACGTCGGTTATAAAATAACCGATGTAAAAAATCCCGTGCTTTGGTTTTTTTACGTCGGTTATCACATAACCGACGTAAAAAACGCGTAGATATCGGGTTTTTTACGTCGGTTTCTAAATAACCGACGTAAAAAAGCCCATGCGCATTGGTTTTTTACGTCGGTTATAGGAAAACCGACGTAAAAACCAAACAGGCGCGATTTGTAACATTGGTTATGAAAATAACCGACGTTAAAAAGCTACTCACCGCATTTTTTACGTCCATTATATAAAACCGACGTAAAAAATGGTGACGTACAAAACGTTTTCTGCACTAGTGTATGGTCTATACGAGTATACGGTTATGCCGTTCGGACTCACGAACGCACCAGCAGTTTTCATGGCTCTGATGAATCGTGTGTTCCATCCTTATCTGGATTATTTTGTGTTAGTATTCATAGACGACATCTTGGTGTACTCTCACACTCTACATGAACATGCCACCCATCATGATATCATATTGAGTACACTGAGAGAGAATCGACTATATGCTAAGCTCTCAAAGTTCCAATTTTGGATAGACCAGATACACTTCCTAAGTCATATCATCTCAGAGGCAGGAGAGGCAGTAGACCCATTGAAGGTGAGAGTAGTAGTTTCCTGAAATTAGCCTAAGAACATATTTTAAATACAAAGTTTCATGGGGCTGGATGGCTAGTACATATGCTTCATACAGGACTTATCCCGCTTAGCAACACCGTTGTATATTTTGTCTAAAAAGGGTGTCACGTTTGTTTGGCCAGAGGCTTGTGAGATAGCCTTCTAGGAGTTGAGTGGAATGTTAACATCAGCACTGATCATGATACTCCCAGAGTAGGGGAAGATCTATACAGTTTATTGTGATGCATCAGGTATTGATCTAGGAGTTGTGTTGATGCAGGGAGACCGAGTTGTTGTGTATGGGTCTCGGCAGTTGAGGCCACATGAGAGAAATTACCCAACGCATGATATAGAGTTGGCTATATTTGTTCATGTGTTGTGATGTTGGAGACATTATCTATTGGGAGATCATTTTGTGGGGTTCACAGTCCACAAAAGTCTCAAGTACTTCCTTACCCAGCATGACATGAACATGAGACTGCGAAGGTGGGTTGAATACCTTCAGTCCTTTGATTTTGAGTTTGCCTATACACCTGGTAAAGGTAATGCAGTAGCAGATGCACTGAGCATGAAGATTCAAATACAGGCAGTGCAGGAGGCCAGTGGTGAATGGAAGCTTATGGCTTTGTTCTCGGAGATGCATCTGGAGGTGCATGACCGTCAGGGGCAAACCAATCATTCATCATTAGCTATGACCTCTTCCCTCCACGATAGAGTGAGGATGATACAACTATCTTATTCATAAGGCCTAGTTCTATGAGATTCAGTGTTAAGTGAGGAAACTCCTCCTGGGTAGACGATATGGGATGATGAAGTATTGTGTTTCCATTGACTAGTATGGATTCTAGTGGATATACATGCGGAGCTTATGTGGGATTTTAATGATTCAGCTTGTGCAGTTCATCCCGGAGTGACCATGATGTAACGTGACTGGAGACGTCAGTATTGGTGGCTGGGTATGAAGAGACATGTAGCTATTTTTTTAACGAGATGTTCCACCTGTCAGCAGGTGAAGGCATAACATTAGAGGCCAGTCGTACTATTACAACAGATGCCCATTCCAGAGAGGAAATGGGATGATTTCACGATGGACTTTGTGACTGCATTGTCGAGGTCACCTCGAGGCAATGATGCAGTGTAGGGTGGTTGTTGAAAGACTCAAAAAGGTAGCTCACATTTTACTGATCTGGGTGATCGTTGGAGTTGGAGATCTCATAAAGTTGTATATCCGGGAGGTCATACATCTTCATGGGGTCCCTCATTCTATCGTTTAATATAGGGAAAACCATTTTACGTCTTGTTTCTGGATGTTTTTTTCAGAGGGAACATGGTACAGAGGTGATTCTGAGCACATCTTACCACCCTCAGACCGATGGCCAGTCAGAGCGTATGATACAAGTTCTTGAGGACATGATGCGTGCATGCATCCTAGAATTTGGTGGCTCTTGGGAGTAGCATATACCCGTAGTCGAGTGTTCCTATAATTATAGTTTTCATGCCACTATATAGATGGCACCATACAAGGATTTATACGGTAGACCATGCTGATCATCTTTGTGTTGTTTAAAGGAAGGTGAGGCAGCTATACTGGGACCACGTCTTGTGCAGGAGACTTCTGACTAGGTCTAGTTGATTCAGAAGAGGATAGATACTGTGCAGTCTTGTTAGAAGTCTTATGCTGATCACCGTAGACAACCCTTGGAGTTCGTGGTCAGAGATCTGGTTTTCAGGCGTGTTTCGCCAAGGCAGGGACACAGGAAGATCAGGAGACATGGTAAAAATTCAATGTGGTACGTGGGGGAATTTGAGATTCTTGAGAGAGTCAGCCTGGTTGCCTATCGATTGTAGTTACCAAAGAGGTACGCAGCCATGCACAACGTCTTCTCTATGTCTCAGTTGCACCATTATTATTAAGACCCATCTCACGTCTTCCAGCCAGAGGAGGTTAAGCTTGAGGCAGATTCTTCCTTTGAGGAGAATCCAATTCGTATTGTTGATAAGAGCACGATGGTTCTCCGAGGCTGGTCAGTTCCTCTCGTACGAGTGCTATGGCAGCATGGTTGAGTGCAAGATGAATCCGGGGATCAGGAGACTGACCTACATGCTCAGTGGTCGGAGTTGTTCACAGCTATATCTTCATCACCCTTGGCAGGGAAATTTGTGGACGATTTTTTTAGGTGAGAAGTTTATAAGAACCCGGTTCTTATTTTTGCGGTACAAGTTTCCTCTTTTCTCTTTTCCTTAAGTCTTTTTGAGAAAATAAGGAAAATGGGGAAAATCCTAAATCTTGGGACTACACGCTGTGTACTTTTCCACATGTCGTGTACTTTTTCTGTGTGGGATGAGTACACAGGGTGTATAGCCTTGTTGGTGACTAAGGGTGTAAAAACCCACTACATGCCATGTAGTGGTTATTTACATGTCGTGTAATCAGTTATCATAAGAAACATTAAGGTAGTGGGGGTGGCTGCTAGCTGGGCGAGATTACATGATGTGTACTCAGAAATACACGATGTGTACTTATGTCAACAGATTAACATTTTGGCAGGGTCGCCTGAGGAACAATTAAATGAGGGAAGTACACGCCGTGTAGTGAAAAGTACACACCGTGTACTTTGTTTTTTCACATAAAATGGGTAGTAGCCAACCCTGTTCACAGGATTGCCTTAGAACCGGACAGCAGCTCTGGAGGGGACTGCCGAATCTTCAAGGATCTTCAGATCCAGGGTCGGGAATCTATTTACACCTTGTATGATCTCGTTGAAACCGCGCGGGTATGCCCTCCCATATCCTTGTGTAGTTCTTTACAATTCTTCCTCTAATGGAAGTTATTTGAGGTTGAATGAGAATTCTGTTACCTTATTTCTACGAAGTTCTTTGGCGTTTCTGGAATCGACGTTCGCATATACCGTTCATGGGTGTTTAAGGTAGGTGTGTTGGTTTTTAATTTCCAACTATTGTTCGTTTATGTGAATTGTTGTGCCACGAACCCATGTCCGGTTATCGTGTGGCTGAGGCCTTGGATGTTTAAATACCTAGAATTGCATAGGTAATTAAATGTGATATTAAAATCATGTTTGGGGTTGCTACTAGGATCGAGGAAAACCCTGGGGGTGAGTTCCCCTATTTAGCCATTTGGCCACGATACCCAAGAGTATGCCATTAAAATAATGTTTATTAAATGGCCTTGAGAGTAATTGTATTTGAATTGCTTATTTACATGTTAGGCATGGCTCGGTTACTTTCTCCTGAGTGCAGTGTTCTTTTCCACCTGAGGGCATTGTTTGTTTAGCTTAAGGGCATGGTACTGCTTAGCCTTGGGGAAACATTCTATTTCTCCTGAGGGAAACTTTTCATATTCCTGAGGGCAGAGACTCTATGCCTGAGGGCGACCCATCATACGCCTGAAGGAAATATTTTTTATGACTGAGGGCAATTACATGTGGGTTGGATTATGATTACCTGAGGGTAAGGGTTTGTGTGTCTGAGGACACTCACTGTTTACATATAAATTCACTGTGGTGGTTTTTTAATAATATATAATGAAATGAGTGTTAAAATGGCAATATAACTGGTAAAGATAGTTACTTTTGAGTACTTCTTAGAGTATTGAATTTAATTTTACACACTGTAGTTTCATGTTTACACAAAATTGTGCATTAGCCTTTGGTGGGTGGCTACTGAGATTATTTCTCACACGTTGTTTGGGTCATGCTTGTCGGCCCAAACAGATTATGTTTCTGCAGATGTGGTTAAGGGAAAGGGTCCCTATACATGTACTTGATTTCTTCTGAGGAGTAGGGGAGCATGGAACCGGGCGGAGGGTTGTGATGCTACCAGCTGTTTTGTTTTGTTTTGCTGTACATTGTATCGTATTGTACAGTATTTCTGTGTAACATGTTCAGGCTATTTTCATGGAACATGAGGCATGTTGCATCATCATGATATGTATGAATGTTGGTTTTTTTACTGCAGTTGTTCATTTAAAAATCTGTATTCTTATTTTCTTCCGCTATTGTTGTTGTATGCTATTTATTTATTCTGATGCACTACACTTTGACAAATGATGGCATAGTATACCTACTATCTGACCCGGTCCCTTGCTGCTAGTCGGAAGCCTCTGGCATTTGGGGAAATGTTCTTGGGTTCACGTGGAGAACCGAGTTTGGGGAAACCATTGAGTCGCACCCGGAACCGGGACGTTACAACTATCCACTATCCATCAACTCCTACCTCATTTACAGTTGAAAAACCAACCAATCATTGAATAAAAACCCACCACTATGAGATGGATAGGACTCACCTATGGTCTCACCAACATAAATAATTTCATTAAAGCATTGGTACTCATTTTATTTCAACTTATTGATCTGAAATTGCTTTTCCAAGAAGAGTCATCTTCCATTGAATCTATGAACACCAGTCCACCTACTTCTTCTATATTTAATCAAATATAAATAAGTAAAATCACTAGATATAACTATTCAATAGATACCATCAGATCTGGTGTAATTAATTTTCCACTCATTGCACCGACAACGACATTTCCCATTATTAGTGTGTATGAAATATCAATGTCTAAATTTTAATGAAACTCCACTAGAAATATCTGTATCAAGTTCATCTCCATGTGAGTAAAAATTATTACATAATCAAATTATCATAATAATTTGTAAAATTCTCCCCAAATAGGTAGTGACATCATTTTTTGGGGAATTCATAACTTGTACAAACTCATGATTGTTGGTAGGGTCCTTATTCTAGTGAGGGAATAACTAGTGTGAGACATAGGCCAACACATGAATCCCCTTCACCAAGACACATCACAAATCCATACCAGAAGTATCGTATAAAATCTTTATAATATGAATCTTGTTCCGAATGATTCAAAACTAGTGCTGAATTAAACCATATATTCATCTCTTAAAATGATATATAGTGATTCTCATTCCACACAAACATTACACCCTTACAAGTTATAGCAGACATCAAATATGTGATCATGGATAAATATTGAACAAACTGCATATAGTAACCAGAGAAACCCTAGAATCTACAGATCTCAAATGTATTTTTGAGTTACTTGTAGTAAATAACAGACTGTATCTTTCCTATATTTACATATACACCTCTCTCATTTGTCAAATTCCACGGAAATTGCAAATCCCATATCCAAAAATAGCATTAAAAAAAATATTGCCATATAGACAATGATCATTCAAGGGTCAAAGAATAATATCAAAATAGTCCCTTTTCTACTCCTCTATCTTATATTACAGTAAAATATCTCTCGTGAACACATTAAAAAAGTTGTCCTAGAACTAATGAATGATTCACTTCATTAAGGATATAATCACTAGAAGACTATTAGTCAAACTAATGGGATAAAAATAAACTCATTATTCACATAAAGGCTCTTAAACATTGTCTTTGGTTTTCCCTCTTATTGAACAGTCATATTATAGTACCTTGTCCATATATAAATCTTTTTAAACAATCATTCCCCTCTATGTGGTTAAAAATATCATAAATCATATCCAAAGGATATATGATCATAAATGTCACTCATTCAAGATCCAACATTTAATATAAAGTATTAGGATCTTGTGTTCCATCATATAAAAGACTAGAAGTGAAGTCCACCGTCACATGAAATGTTGAGTAAGTACTTCATATTATAGGTCCTTATGATGGAAATTATGATCAACCAACTCATCTAGTACCTGTTGATAGGATGGAATAGAAATGGGCATTATATTAGGGAGCATGTAAATAATTATATCGACCTCTCTATGGGATGATAATATATAAAAATCATCTCAATTACCACGAAAATATTGGAATCTAACAAACAAAAAATGTTGAATTTCATATAGAATCATCTCTAACCATTGGTAAAGTATTACCTCATCACAAGGAACAATATGTCATTCCCCTCTCTATCTACATTCCCACTATCCCAAAAACACATGAATGAAACCATTATTATATAATAGTTGTACTTGATGATGATAAAATCATATCTAGAACATAACAATACTAATATGATTCATACTATCAACCTTTTAATATATTTCATGATAAACCATCATTTAGTCACATTATAGCTCAATGTATAAAATCACCAACAAAGATGTGGGAAACAATGAACCCTCTTTGGCCCGCTTTCCAAAATCCCCAAAAATATCCAAATGGTACATAAAATTTTACAAACCGAAGAAAAACTTTTCAACTACTACAGATTATATAAAATAATTATTAGAACATGTATTAAAAAAATATAGAACTATTGAATATTATATAAAATATTTCCTATTATAGTTGCTAGAAAGTCATCAGATCTCTCTTTTATATTCTGAGTAGCATACTGTCATCTGATCCTAGACAGATGAACATCCCTACATGCCTAAGGATTTGACCCACCATAATTTTTTGAGTACATATGATCCCACAAAACCATGGAGAGTGTGTATCTTACCTTACACACCTAGTATATCCTTTTACACAAATGCATTAAACTGACCAATAATAGTTATCGTTGAATATTCCTGGGATCCTCTATATAATTATGTCTCATAGGACTAGACTGTACACATACATAAAAACTAATCTGATGATACCCTGAGAGAACCCTTGAAAATAGTCTTGAATGGAATTGAACACCCATATATTTTCATTTCTGTCCATAACATACCCTCTGGCTAACAACAACCCCAACTAATGCTCAACATAAACCAATCAACCTAGCTATGTCTACCTCATCCAAAGAGAAGATGTAAAATACCTAAAAAAAGGATCAAAGACACATAGTGATTAACAATGAACTAATATTATACCTAATTCCAAAATCAAACCACTAAGCCTTTAGGTACTCATTTGGGATATGAATTGGTGATAGATTCACTAGTTCATATAAATTGGTAGAATAACCCAAAATAGAATGATCTACTAATATACAGTCATAAATCATTGTCATTTTCCACACATAAGATCTTTTGGAAAAAAATAATGATGAAATGTATTTTAAAAATATGTTATGGAATGATACTCATGCAATTTAATTTTCAAAATCGATCCTCATCATCTCCTTCATAGTCCCTCGAGCATGTATGTGGAAAAAACCGCATTTGATTCATCATGATCCTTAATGGAATTGGAGATCCTCTCAATACACTCAATCTATTCATCATATTCTTATGGTCCTTTGATACTATAGTGGATGTGTGGATGGCTCTTAATAAATATATAATTATGAATACCCACATGTTCTTGTTTCTTGACACCCACATAACCTAGTGTCTAAATGGAGTGGATTACAACATCAACCAAGGAAGGTTCCCCGCAATAATGAACCTATGTATCATTTATCATATATTACCATCATTGTTTTGGATGTTATCATAAATGATTTTGTGTATAATACAAAATAGAAAATAACCAATTATATCATGATGGAATTCAAAAAATCTTAGGGAATACACGAAATTTATAATAATTCCTTTAAAACAATTTGAATTTTAAATAGTGAATAATTCATATGATAGAATTCAATTTTCAAATGTAATAAGTAAATATCATGTAGATTCCCAAAAATATAATTAAAAAGAAATCATACACCATGTCTCAAATTGGGGAAATGTTTTTTTTTCATCTATGTTAACTCAAGATCAGTCACAGAAGAGAGCTTATAGAATCCTGTCTTTTTATAACATAAACATTCATTAAATTACACAAAACTGAGGATCTTTAAGGTTTAGTGTCTTGGAAACCAGGAACATAATACATGAAAACAACATAAAGCATTCTTCTTAAACACTTGAAAGGCTTCTCCTTTAGTTCATCCTAGGTTCATTACTGCATCCCATAACCTGGGGACATACATCAAAAGAAAAGGTGAGCAGAAGGCCCAGTAAGGGAAACAAGAGGAACATTTTACATTTGAACTTGATATACTTCAATAAGGACATGAAAAGAACTTTAAGGCATGAGAAAGAAATCATGAGGAATTTCATAATAAAAATAAAATTTTTCATAACTTGAAGATGTGGCTACATCGCTTAACATATACAATCATGAACATATCACCAAGGTCCATCCCCAAGGTGTTATTTGAAAATTACCAAGGTTATTCACCATGGTATCGTGAAAATTGTAATCTCTAGTGGTTACATCATTACTCAATGCATTGGAGCGCTATCAGGGCGCAACCTTAAATTTGCCTTTATTATCATGTGAGCCACACATATCATCATCAAAAATTTCATAAATAACCCATATAGCATAAAATAAATGGGTTTCATTTCATAATCATAACGTTTTAAAAACTGCTATAAAGACATGATCTTTACGTCACTTTAAACCCACGGAAAGGGAAAGTGGGTTTCATGTATGTAAATAGCAGAATTTAAAATAGAACATTTTGATATATGTGTGAATACACCTGTAGAAATATGATCTCTTATTATTCACTTTATAAATTAAAATAATTCTGAGAAAAGATAGAGGAATTTTGAGACAAAAATTCTACAGCTTAACGACTATGCTTCGGAGTTTTAGAAAACATTGAAAAGAGAGGGGACATGGGTCACCCACTCATAAATGATCCATAAAACTCTAGGGGGACAGAATATAAGGGATTTAAGAACATGTTAATGAAATTTGAAAGATATACCATATGAAATGAAAAACGTGGAAGTGAGACAAAAATAAGATTTCTCTTATGAAAATTCTGCAGCCTAACGACATCACTTAACTTAAATAAAAAAATGATTTGACAAGATCAAATAGGGTATATAATCATATTATCATAATAGATCATTATGATAGATATAGAGATCATACCCCAACATAATAAAATTGAACTTGAATGATTTGACATGAAAATCGAACTTGAAAAATGAGAAAGGTGAAAGAATCACTTAAAAATTCGGCAGCCTAACGGCGTCACTTAAACTTTCATAAAACGAAATGATGAGAGTAAGAGGGGATCTCTCATCATATAAACATGAAAAGGGAAGTAAGAGGAATATAAAAGGACATCGTCTCACATAAGAACATGGAGCATAAAAGGAATGACATAAAAAAGATTACATGAAAAGAAAGAGAGAGGTCAGATCCCTTACCATAAAACATAACTCATAAAACTCAAAGGTTTAGACCTTGAGGGCTTGGGGGCACCTTGGGAGGACTCCTTGGGAGGTAAGGAGACCAGAAAATCGTTGGGGGAGAGTTGGGAGTGAAAACTAAAGGAGGAAAGGGTGGGTATTTATAGGGAAAATGAGGGGACAAGGGATTAATGGCCAAGGGACACCTCACAAGTTCTTTTCTCAAAACCATGTGCTCTCACTTGGCATTTACCATGGAGTTAGGCCACATGGGGCCCCCAAAACAATAATTCATCACCCTTGGCCGGACAACCCTTAAAATATCTCATGACATCATCATGACATAGTTATGATTTCATTAAACAAACCGAAACCCTAAAACTACATTTTTATTATTCACTGAAAAATTCATCTTACTCAGAAAAATCCAAAAATTACACCTTAACCAAATATAGATGCTCTAAATACATTTATGAACTCCATTTTATAAAAATAATTTTCTAAATAATTTTAATTTAATTTTTAAATTAAATCACTATCCATCGAAAATTCATTTTTTTCAGAAAAATCCCCAAAAATTACCATAACATAATATCGATGCTCTGAGTTCAAAAATAAAGTCCTTTTTATAAAAATAATTTTATAATCATTTTTAATAAATTTTTAATTAAAATAACTATTCACCCGAAAAAACTAATACATGACTAATAATTTATGAAACCTTTATTTACCCATTTTATTAAATCACATTACTCAATCTAGGTGTCTAAATTATATTAAAACTTTCTTTGAGTGAAATTACTAATCCATTTGGTCACATTACTAATCCTAAGTGTAAAATCACTATTAATAATTTACTATTCATCAAAAATTAAGTTGATCTTATTAGACTCCAAATTCCTTACTGAACACTTTTGTAGAAGACCATTTTTTGAAAATCATTACACATCATTAATTATTTAGGGTTTACATATATATTTTAAAATATCTTTTTTTCAAAATTCATCAATAAAATACATCCTAAAATTACCCGGACATTTGATGTTTCACAAACATCACTAAAGGAAGAAATCTCAATTCATTCATCCCAACGAATTACACAAAGAAGCTAGGGTCTCGTCACATATCCCCTTATAACACCGGCATATGACCTAAGTGTAAGGTGTGCTATGGTGAGAGAATCCAAGGGAGGCTCAGATAACATTTCCCTAGTAGTAATCTCTACTAACTTGAACATCTCCCGCAGGCGTTTCCGTTCAAGCTTGACACGCTGGAGTTCGGCTTGGGCTTGGTCCAAAGTGAAGCCCAAAGATGCCACCTCCTTCCCAAGCTCTGATAAGTGGGCTTCATAAGGTTCGAGTCTACTGGATGAAGCCATCGACTCCTCTTTCTGCATTAACCATTAACATCTTATTAAATCATTAAGAGTAAGTTAATATACTACTCAAAAAGATTGGGTTGTTACATTCTTCCCCCCCCCCCTTAAGAAATTTCGTCCCCAAAATTTATACATGAGGCCTAGTTGAAAAGGTGAGGGAACTTTTGCTTCACTGTTTCCTCAGGATCCCAAGTCGCTTCTTCATATTTATGATTCCTCCACAACACTTTCACAAGGTGGGTAGTCTTGTTTCGTAGAACCCTGTCTCTACGGTCTAAGATCTCCACTGGATGCTCCTCATAAGAGAGGTCATGTTCCTGTTGTACCACCTCTGGGTTCAGTACATGCGAAGGGTCGGGTATGTACTTTCTCAAGAGAGATACATGGAAGACATCGTGAACATGAGATAGGTTCGGTGGAAGTTCTAGACAATAGGCCACTGCTCCTATGTGATCAAGGATTTCATAGGGTCCAATGTACCTAGGGTTGAGCTTCCCTTTCTTCCCAAACCGCATGACTCACTTCCAAGGAGAAATTCGAAGGAAGACTTTGTCGCCAACACCAAACTCCAAGTCCCTTCGACGATTGTCAGCATAGCTCTTCTGCCGACTCTGAGCATCCTTTATGTGTTGTTGGATGGCATGAACCTATTCTGTCATCTCTTGCACAAGATCAGGCCCAAGAAGCTTTCTCTCACCAGTTTCATCCCAACAAGTAGGAGTCCTACATTGCTTTCCATACAGAGCTTTATAGGGTGCCATCTGAATATTTGAATGGAATCTATTGTTATAAGAGAACTCAACTAATGGGAGGTGTTGATCCCATCCACCTTTAAATTTCATTGAGCATAATCTCATCATGTCTTCGAGTGTTTGAATAGTCCTTTCAGATTGGAAATCAGTTTGAGGATGATAGGCCATACTAAAATTCAATTCAGTACTCATAGCATGTTGAAGACTTCTCCAGAATTTTGATGTGAATCTTGGGTCACGATCAGACACGATGGATAGTGGTACCCCGTGCAGCCTTACCACTTCCTTCACGTATATCATGGCGAGTTGATCCAGAGAGAAATCTTCCCGAATAGAGATAAAATGGGCAGTCTTGGTGAGACGGTCCACAATAACCCATATCGCATTGTTTCCTTTGGATGTTTTCGGGAGACCAGTTAAAAAGTCTATAGTGATATTATCCCACTTCCATACTGGTATGGGTAGCAGTTGTAATACCCCCTTAGGAAGTTGTCATTCTGCCTTTACTTGCTGACACACCAGGCACCTTGTAGTGTAATCAGTAATCTCCCTATTCATGTTATCCCACCAATAATGATCACAAAGGTCTCTATACATCTTAGTGCTTCCCGGATGTATAGATAAAGTAGAACTATGAGATTCATCCATCAGTTCTTTCTTTATCTCCGGAATAGATGGAAAACATAGTCCTGTACAAAATTTCAATACACCTTCTTGATCAATATTGAAATCAGGGAACTTTCCATCTTTTACAGCCTCCAACTTCTCCTGCAGCAAAGGATCTTCTTTTTGAGCCTTCTTGATCTTCTCTAGTAATGATGGTTGAGAAATCATTTGGGATAGGGTTGATGATGTCCCTTTCCTTATAATTCCCATGTCCAGTTTTACTAGATCTTTAATCAAGGGATCTCCTAGGATCCTCATTATTGCCAAAATAACAGGATCTTTCCTGCTTAACGCATCCGCGGCTTTGTTTGCTCTTCCAGGGTGATAATGAATTGAACAATCATAGCCTTTAATAAGCCCCAACCATCTCCTTTGTCTCATGTTCAATTCTTTCTGCGTGAAAATATACTTTAAACTTTGGTGGTTGGTGTATATATCACATTTCTCCCCATAAAGATAGTGCCTCCATATCATTAGAGCAAAAACAACTGCCGCTAACACTAGATCATGCGTAGGATAATTCTGCTCATGATTCTTCAACTGTCGAGACGCATAAGAAATTACCTTGTCATTTTACATGAGGACGCACCCAAGCCCTTTCAGAGATGCATCGCTAAAAATAACGAATCCTTCTCCGATAGAGGGTAGTGTTAACACAGGTGCAGTAACCAATCTCTTCTTCAGCTCTTGGAAACATTCCTCGCATTCCTTGGTCCAGATGAACTTAACCCCTTTTCGAGTCAACATGGTTAGTTGAATAGAAAGCCGTGAAATTTTTTTCACAAAGCTCATATAATATCCCGCTAAACCATGGAAACTACGAATCTCAGTTACTATTGTGGGTTGAGGCTACTCCTCGACAACCATGGTCTTTGTAGGGTCAACCGAGATTCCTTCATTGGTTACGATGTGCCCCAAGAAAGCCACTTGTTGTAACCAAAACTCAAACTTGCTGAACTTTCCAAAGAGCCTCTCCTTCCGTAGAGTTTTCAAAATAACCCTCTGATGATCTTCATGCTCCTCACGACTTTTTGAATATATCAAAATATCATCAATAAAAACTACCACAAAGTCATCAAGGTAGTCCTTAAAGACTCTATTCATCAAATCCATGAAAATAGCAGGATCATTAGTTAAGTCGAAGGGCATAACAGTAAACTCATAATGCCCATATCTTGATTGGAAGGAAGTCTTTGGAATATCTTCCTTCTTCACCCTCAGTTGATGGTAACCAGATCGAAGGTCAATCTTGGAGAAGAATTGAGCCCCCTGAAGTTGGTCAAATAAATCATCAATTCTTGGAAGAGGGTATTTTTTCTTCACTGTGATCCCATTCAGTTCTCTATAATCAATGCATAGCCGCATTGATCCATCCTTCTTCTTCACAAAGAGAATTGGTGCTCCCCAAGGAGACACAGTTGGTCGGATAAACCCCTTCTCCAACAAGTCTTGGAGTGGTTTCTTTAACTCTTCTATCTCCACATTTTCCATTCTATACAGAGTCTTTGATATCAGTTGAGACCTAGGTATGAGTTCAATGGATAACTCTACCTCTCTTTCTGGGGGAGGTCCAGGTAACTCCTTAGGAAATACATCCATGTATTCCTGAACAATCGGAACATCTTCTATTTGTATGCCCCCTTTTCCTTCTTCATCATCACCGATTAACTCCATAAAGAAAGCTATAGGAGGTGCTTATAGATAGGGATCAGTTCGGGATATCTCTCATTGGAAGATAACTGTAGGTCGTTCATTCAAGACTACTGAGATTTCCTTACCTCTGCATTTGATCTTAGCATTATACTTTGAGAGCCAGTCCATCCCTAGTATAATGTCAAATTCCATCATGGGAATGACTACTATATTTGCGATAAGATTGTGCTCACCAATGTAAACACTAGAGTTTCTAAATACTGTTGATGCAAGGATAATCCCACTTGGAGCCTTGACAGAAAACTCTACCTCTAGCAGTTCGGGGATTGATTCTGTATTCATTGAAAACTTGGAGGAAATAAAGGAATTCGTAGAACCAGAATCAAATAATGTACTTGCTAGTTTTGAGAGGACTACAAGAGTACCTGCTACCACATCGTTTGGAACTTCTACTTTAGTTGTTGTGATAGTGAAAGCACAAACTTGCTCCCTTGGCCTCTGCTGAGGTTGATGGTGATTCCCCTCCACCGCCCTCGGATTTGGACATTGATTAGAAAAGTGACCAAGCTATCCACACTTGAATCATGTGACTTTGAGTAGAGCCAGAACCATCTTTCCTCTATCGTTAGTGTTGGGAAGTTGTGGCTTCACATCACTACGATAATTTTGAGAAATATGGCCTTGTTTTCCACACCTATAGCACTTACCACATCCGATCAAGCAGTTCCCCAAATTCTCCATCCCACATCTACTGAAAGTGGCATGTTGCATATGCATTCCACCACTTTCCGGATCAAAACATCTTCCCAGGCTTGGTTCTAGAGTTCTCTTCTTCTCATTAGATTTGTGAGACCACTGTGTCTCCCCAAACTCTAGTTCAACTTTCATAGCACTTTGAACTATTTCTTCATAGCTATCATAGTCCATGTTGGCTAGATTCTTCCACAGATGAGGTCGTAGTCCACCAAAGAATCTATCAACCTTCCCATTAGGGTCCATGACAATGCTTGAGGTATAACAGGAAATCCTTGTGAAGTTCATCTCATAGGTTCCAACTGATTCATTCTCCTTCTGCTTCAGCTCGAGAAATTCTTTATCCATTGTCGTTCTCATCGAACGAGAGAAATACTTATTAAAGAATATTCCCCGGAACTCTTCCCACTCCATAGCTTCCATCTCTCCTCGTGGCTTCGTGTTTTTGATCAGTGACCCCCACTAATCAGCTTCTCCCTCTAGGCGGTAATCAACAAGTGTGACTTTTTCTTGTTCAGAACAAAGAAGTACAGAAAATATCTTTTCAATGGAGCTTATCCATTGTTCCACAACCAATGGGTCAGTAGATCCAATGAATGTTGGTGGTTGTTGATGCATAAAGGACTCAACAGAAAGTTGTTCCCTTCGTGGTGAGATCAGCCTCTCAGCCTGATTCATGTTATTACTCATAACTTGAGTCAGTTGTTTCATCATTCGCATGAATGTTTCCATTCCGGCTTCCATCAGAGGACCGTCAGCACATGGTGCATTGCGGTCACCATCGGCACAATTTCTCCTATTTCCCGCCATTTTCTAAAAGAATAAAACCTTAGTGAGAATCTTATTTCATTTATTAATCTTTTAACTAAGACTTCATGCTTAGACAATTACACTTCTCTATAATTCCTTCATAATGATTCATAAAAAGCTTGTGATTAACCAAACATATCCCCCTGGAGTGTCGTAACCAAGAGTGCAGCAAGGCCCATTATCATGCACCAGTTCCCGTTCGATTCTAGATCAAAGCGGTGTTTTCGGTTTTTAACCCTATGTACATCAGTGCCAGAGCCGCCTCTACCTGCTCGTATTCAGACAGGGATGTATTTGTTTGATAAACCACTTACTCAATACTTACCAAAATACCAGGAAGTTTTCCTATATTTAAACTTTTCTATAGGGTTCTTCCGAAAGTTTTTATATCCTAATTTCCACAAATAACTAAACCATCCTTTGATACCAACTATAGCATCCCATCTTTTTATAACATAAACTTTCATTACATTACAAAAAACTGAGGATCTTTAAGGATTAGTGTCTTGGAAACCAGGAACATAATACATGTAAACTATATAAATCATTCTTCTTAAAAACATAAAAGGCTTCTCCTTAAGTTAATCCTAGGTTCATTACTGCATGTCATAACCTTGGGACCTACATCAAAAGAATGGGTGAGCAGAAGGCCGAGTAAGGGAAACAAGAGGAACATTTTACATGTGACCTTGATATACTTCAATAAGGACATGAAAAGAACTTTAAGGCATGAGAAAGAAATCATGAGGCATTTCATAATAATTTTTTTTTTCATAACTTGAAGATGTGGCTACATCACTTAACAAATACAATCATCAACATATCACCAAGGTCCATCCCCAAGGTGTCATTTGAAAATTACCAAGGTTATTCACCATGGTATTGTGAAAATTCTAATCTCTAGTGGTTACATCATTACCCAATCCATTGGAGCGCTATCAGGGAGAACCCCTAAATTTGAATTTATTATCATGTGAACCCATATATAATCATCAAAAATTTCATAAATAACCCATATATCATAAAATAAATGGGTTTCATTTCATAATCATAACGTTTTAAAAATTGCTTAAAAGACATGATCTTTACGTCACTTTAAACCCGCGGAAAGGGAAAGCAGGTTTCATGTATGTAAATCCCAGAATTTAAAATAGAAAATTTTGATATATATGTGAATACCCCTGTATAAATAAGAGCTTTGAGTATTTGATTTATAACTTAAAATAATTTTGAGAAAAGAGAGAGGCATTTTGAGACGAAAATTCTGCAGCATAACGGCTATGCTTCGGGGTTTTAGAAAACATTGAAAAGAGAAGGGACATGGGTCACCCACTCATAAATGATCCATAAAATAGTAGGGGGATAGAATATAAGGGATTTAAGAACATGGTAATGAAATTTTAAAGATATACCATATGAAATGAAAAACATGTAAATGAGACAAAAATAAGATTTCTCTTATGAAAATTCGGCAGCCTAACGACGTCACTTAACTTCAATAAAAAAATGATTTGACAAGATCAAATAGGGTCTCTCATCATATGATCATAAGATATCCGTATGATGGATTTAGATATCATTCCCAAACATAATAAAAATTAACTTGAAATATTTGACATGAAAATCGAACTTGAAAAATGAGAAGGGTGAAAGAATCACTTAAAAATTTGGTAGCTTAACGGTGTCACTTAAACTCTCATAAAACGAAAAGATGAGAGTAATAGGGGATCTATCATCATATAAACATGAAAAGAGAAGTAATAGGAATATAAAATAACATCCTCTCACATAAGAACATGGAGCATAAAAGGAATGACATAAAAGAGATTACATGAAAAGAAAGAGAGAGGTCAGATCCCTTACCTTAAAACGTAACAATTAATACTCAATGGTTTGGACCTTGAGGGCTTGGGGGAACCTTGGGAGGACTCATTCAGAGGTAGGGAGACCAGAAATTCGTTGGGGGAGAGTTGGGAGTGATAACTAAAGGTGGAAAGGGTGGGTATTTATAGGGAAAGTGAGGGGACAAGGCATTAATGGCCAATGGACACCTCACAAGTGCTATTCTCAAAACCATGTGCTCTCCCTTGGAATTTACCATGGATTTAGGACACATGGGTCCCTCAAAACAATAATTAATCACCCTTGTCCGCCCAACCCTTAAAATATCTCTTGACATCATCATGACACAGTAATGATGTCATTAAACATACCGAAACCCTAAAACAACATTTTACTATTCACTGAAAAATTCATCTTACTCAGAAAAATCCCAAAATTTCACCTTAACCAAATATTGATGCTATAAATACATTTATGAACTCCATTTCATAAAAATAATTTTCTAAATAATTTTAATTTAATTTTTAAATAAAAACACTATTTATCCAAAATTCATTTTTTTCAAAAAAAAATCCCCAAAAATTACCATAACATAATATCGATGCTCTGAGTTCAAAAAATAAAGTCCTTTTTATAAAAATAATTTTCTAATAATTTTTAATTAAATTTTTAATTAAAAAACACTATTCACCCGAAAAAACTAATACTTGACTAATAATTTATGAAACCTTTATTTACCAATTTTATTGAATCACATTACTTAATCTAGGTGTCTAAATTATATTATAAATTTCGTTGAGTGAAATTACTAATCCATTTGGTCATATTACTAATCCTAAGTGTAAAATAAATATTCATAATCTACTATTCCTCAAAAATTAAGTTGATCATTTTAGACTCCAAATTCCTTACTGAACACTTTTGTAGAAGACCATTTTTTGAAAATCATTACACATCATTAATTATTTAGGGTTTACATATATATTTTAAAATATCCTTTTTCAAAATTCATCAATAAAATACATCCTAAAATTATCCAGACATTTGATGTTTCACAAACATCACTAATGGAAGAAATCTTAATTAATTCATCCCAATTTATTACACAAAGAAGCTAGGGTCTTGTCACAGAGCCCCTTATAACACCGGCATATGACCTAAGTGTAAGGTGTGCTATGGTGAGAGAATCCGAGGGAGGCTCAGATAACATTGCCCTATTAGTAATCTCTACTAACTTGAACTTCTCCCACAGGCGTTTCCGTTCAAGCTTGACACGCTGGAGTTCGGCTTGGGCTTGGTCCAAAGCGAATCCCAAAGATGCCACCTCCTTCCCAAGCTCTGATAAGTGGGATTCATAAGGTTTGAGTCTACGGGATGAAGCCATCGACTCCACTTTCTGCATTAACCATTAACATATTATTAAATCATTATGAGTAAGTTAATATACTACTCAAAAAGGTTGGGTCGTTACAGAGCTGGTCGGGACCCTTCTCCATGATTTCTATATGAATTATGAAATTCCAAACTCCTATATACCCATGAAACAGAACATAAAATATTCTATGTTAACAGACATTAGGATGATCCTTCAGTTTGATTCAAATTATTATCATACCAACTAGGGTCAGCAAAACCAAACATAGGATCCATCCTTCAAATTGTGTGGTTATACCATAAAAAAAACTTGTATATAATCAATCTTGTCTTACAACCATGGATCCATGTGGAAGAAATAGATAAATATATATTTATACAATCCTTGTTAAATAAGTAAATCATGAAATAATGAATTAATATAATCAAACTAGATCAAATGGAAATCAGAAAAGGAGAATCCAACAAATTGTGAGATGCCATTCCATTTACATATATCTTATTATACCACATCTATAAACACCCAAGGGGAAATGTAGGGCGTGATAAAAAAACCTCGTTGGATTCCACCAAAAAATCTATAAATAATGTAATATAATGAATAAAACAGTTGATTCGATGAGAAAAACCATTCTATGAAATCATTTTTCTACCTGAAATTAATTTCTAAAATGTTTTCCTTTTCTTTTCACCAAAACCATTGCTAATAAATTCAATATAAAAAACAGTTCTTAATATTAACCATAAATGACAAAGGACCTCATAATTATCCATACCCAATGGGAGAATGTGCACAAGACACTAAAAATCCTAAATAGACATAACGTTGATACTAAAAACATCGATTCCTTTCAAAATCCATTGATATCCATAGTGTTACCCTCTAGTGGTTACACACACAGTAAGGATACCCATGATTATTTACCAAAAACACCCATGTTTCTAATGTTCAAATTGTCATAATTCATTTCGATAGCATGATCCAAATTTTTTAAAACATTTTAAATGATAGAAAAATCATCATCATTGTTAAAAAATTAATTGCAAATCAAGTAAATAAATTTTAAAAATTAATTTAAAAAATCCAAAAAAATCCTAAAAAAACATATACCTTAAAATCATTGAACACACTAATTATTTTATAATGAATGATATGTATCTCATTGGATTAACCCATAGTATATATACAGAAATATACAAATGATATTAAGCAATAATCATTCTGAAATTCTTTTTAAAAACCCTGAGAATGTCCTTTAACAGGAAAGTGGCACCATGAAACAAAAATGAATCAATATAAAAAACTATTTGTTGAAAATATAGAATATAATATTTTTCTAACACAATTGCTACAACCATATCTAGAGAAAACAAGAAGGATTACATTCATAATGTGGTACATTGTAACATCCTTGATTATCAATCATTGGAAAATGTTATCTATATGGTAGGAAATCCCCAAAACCCACCAAGGGGTTGATCTACACCAATAAAGGGAGACGACATGTCAAATGATGTATTAACCACCCACACATCACTTTAAATGTAAAACAATCAAAAATTAAATGGTGTTCCATCCCATTTTATATCAATTAATCAACACAACTCATGTATAGAAAAAACACATAGCATTTTTATCAAAAAACATTTTTTGAACATTACATGTCATGAACCTGTTACATGATGTGTAGATTTTTCATTCACTATATTTTTTTTACAACATCAGTTTGACTATGAATATATGTTTTGTAACACCCTTAAACTACATATAAATCCCCTGTAATGTACAAAATCTGTTGGATTATGTAAAAATGATAATATTCCCCTCTATGATCACTATCAAAACCTATTATGAACCCCTCAGATATGTCAACACATTTTTGACCTTATAATTTTAATTTAAAAAGACATACAACCCAAAACATTTGCTTATTTTATCTAGAAAATGTGGTCCATCTTTGGGAAGCCAGTAAATTCACCCAAGAAAAAAAAAATAAATAAATAATAAACAAGAGAGTACAAGAAATGTATAATGGTTTGTTATAAAAAAATTAATATAATAAATAATATTGAATCTAAATGATCAATGTTCTTTTAGCCACCCAAAATGAACATACTAAGATATCTTAAAAAATTAATTTTTTATGAAAATCTAACTAAGAATCTACTGATATGATATTATACCTATAATTAAATAAATTTGTTTCTTCATCATGGTTGTATAATTATTTAAATAAAAAATTCATATACAATTTTTTTCATAAAAAATATATTGACCAATACATTTTTTTATTTGATCTTCATATATGGTACATGTAACTCCAAAAGAGTGAACCTGGAACCTTAGTAATCATTATTGAACTTATATTTTAGTACATTAACTATTTTGGAAGCGTTGAACTCATAAGTATATAATGATTAGAGAAAATAGTATACTGCAATTGAAAATGAATAGTAAATAAAACTAACCCTATTGATCTATATTAATAAAATAATTAGTAATGACTAATCATTAAATGTATATTAAAGATTAATATAAATTTCAGTACAAGTGAATAGGGTTATAAAACAACATACTAATGATTCTTAATTTATTATATAGACGCTTAGAGTGTATATGACCATATTGGAATCTATGATAATGGTTTCTTAGTCAAAATTTCAATTTTGTGAGATCTGTAATATATTAAGATGAAAAATTACTTTTATATAGTTTTATTTTAATTCAAAACCACAAGAATTTATTAAACTATATTTTTTATCTAATTAATTTAATATAAATATCAATGTAATGATGCTTCTTTTAATGGGTTTTTATTTAATAGACAAAAAATTAATAAGATTTTATTTATAATTCATTTCATTGATACATGTATTATATTATAAACTTATTTTATTTTTTATAGATAATGTACGTATATAATGTTATTGACTAAACATATGATTATAAACTCTTTAGAAATATCATAATTTTATTCATCAAGGTGATATCAAAGTAGTAGTGTATTTATCAATTTTATTTATCAAAATGATTTTGAATATTTGTTTATTTTGAATTTAATATGTTATGAATGAAAAAATGGTGGATGATATAGAAATTAATATAAAATCAAAAATTAAATTCCTAAATACATATTGAAATTTAGATGAATAAGACTCGATCAAGGTATCCTAGAATTCCAATTCCCCTGAATAATCTTGAAAATATTTTTTAATCGACACTAAACCCAAGTCAATGATTAATTTCATTATTTACTAAAATAAATATCTCTCCATGGAAATAATCTCCCATAATAATAAGGTCTCACATTATGTATAATAATCTCTTATACAATTACATTAATCACTCAAGGATATAATCATAGAAAAAATTTATCATCATGAAAAAAAATCATACTATGTTCATTCATTAATAAAATCCAACGTAAAAATTCATTTGACTGTAACTAATTAATAAATAAAAAAGGCTTAATGAGAAAACATTAAAATTTAGATCCTATATTGAACTCATTATTACATGACCCTTTCACCATAACATTAGGATATGAGATTGAATGAAAATGATGATATTCTTGATCATTGATTATTTATGAAAAATCGTGAAATAATTATTAGTATTTCCTTTCTATTTTATCCCTTAATTATTTTAGTTTAAAATAAATAAAAATTATAAAAATAGAACACTCGTTACACATGCAAGAAATAACAATAAAAACAAAATTATAGAGACATCTAGAAAAAAATGAGGAATAATGGACCTTTTATAATAACTCCCGACATTAGAAAAATTAAGTATTATTTTATTAATTTTTTTAAAAAGAATAATCCCATATATCAAATTATTAAAAGATGATCTACATCATTCCCTTTTGTAGATACTTTGATCATAAAAAATTATTATTGATTCTTCTCTTAAATCATCTTTCATGTCCAATGTTTTGTGCTTATATCCTAGATCTATATATAAAAATGGGGAAAATTCATACTCTCATTCATGGTGTCCTAAGAAGAACCCCTATAATAGAATATACCCCCCATGTGTGATTATTTATTAATCTATAAGAATATTATACCTTAATGCCTTTCCCAACTAAAATATCCACCATATTAGCATAACAGAATATTCATAGTAAATTTATTCAATGTATTGAGCTCCAAAATTTTAATTTCGGTAGTTGGGTATCCCTAGGAATTTTTAATAATTTATAGTAATTTTTTGTGATAATACCATTATTAGTGTCCTTTAATTTTGAGCTGACCAAAATTCAAGTACTAATGTTTCTTAGGTAATGTCATGTGAGTTTGGGGATGTTTTAGATGAACGGTTTCATGAGTGGGGTTTATCTTTCCACATGTTCATATATTCATGATTAAATCCTTATATAGCCCAATTACATGATGATTTTACCTTTATTTAGATTTCATCCACTCTTTGTATCATTTAAATAGCTCTCCAAGAATTATATATACCTTTGTATTTGTCATTTGAATATAATATACCGTTATATATTACACAAATAACATGTGTATAGAACATATGATGTTGATAGATTGTATACATATTTCTTGATAAATTGATGTTGGTTTGAAATCACCCTCACAAAAAACATTATCAAGGAAATTAAATTCAATATGAATGTGTAGTTATGTCAAGGTTTATTACACAGTTCTCAAAACAACGATACTACTTAAGTGCGAAAAGTATAATAGAATCTTTACCTTCATTCTAGTCATTCACACTAATGTTATCCTAAAATGAGAACAATATTTGAATATACCCATATAAAAATATTCAAAATAACCTTCACACTAGTTCCATCTCTATCATGTTATCCTTAGAAAACTAAAATATACAGAACAAAATTAAATAATTGAATTAAAACTACAAAATCATATTACAATTCTTTTTAAAAAAATGTTATAAAACATAAGAAAAGGAAAAAATAAAATTAAAAAACCAAAATACCCCTCAAATATACTCATAATTTTATTTCAATTAATATCCCAAATGTATAAACATAAATATTTCTTCTTAAAAAATTTAAAAATAAACAAACTGAAGAATTGAAAATATTTTTTATAAAATCACTTGTTAACTTAAAAACTCAATGAATTTAAATTTCATATGTTTATTGATAAGTAAGGAATTATTGACAATAATAGAAAATTTTAAAACAAAAAAAATTTGATCTTTTTAAAAACATTTATTGAAAATGAGTATTAAAAATAAGACAAATCAAATTTTCCAACTCTTAACTAATTTCATGTCCTCCGGTAATCAATTAATGACTTTTTTCGAAATTGATTAACTAAATATTTGATGTACTTACTATTAAAACACTGTAATATTAGAATAAATTCCTCTATATATTCCATCAATTTTTCAAATTTTATTACTCTCCACACAAACAATATTTTTTTGA
The DNA here is from genome assembly GCA_963277665.1 of Viscum album. NCBI lineage: Eukaryota > Viridiplantae > Streptophyta > Magnoliopsida > Santalales > Viscaceae > Viscum > Viscum album. Next base: position 2,063,759,415 of record OY728140.1, read on the forward strand.
AAAATATTATCTTGCAGTTTTATAAAAATGATTGGGTTATATTTAAAAAAATTAAATAATTCAAACTTTTATTTGATTTTTTCTTCTAAACATATCTATTATCCATGTTTTAAAGACTAAAAAAATTATAACACAAAATAATCAAACAAATTTTTTGATTAGATTGCTTTATAATTAAAAGGGAGAATAATTATCTCACTAAATTATTTTATCTTAAAGGATAAAACATTAACAAGGAATATGAGTTCATTTCACATCCTTTTTAAATGCATATATTTTGAGTATATAATGTATTAAAAATGATCAAAACCAATTACATTTTTTAGTCTTACTCAAAAATAATTAACAAAAGACAATCATTAGAGATAAATTCTTGTGATTTTACGGTATAGATCTTGTAGTAGAATTGAAATGTTTAATCATTATAATTAGAAAAATAATTCAAAATTATTAAAGATTGTTGAAAACCACTGAAAATAAATACATTTTCAAAATAAGTATTTAAATTTTTAAAAAAATCAGGTAGTTCTGATGTTTTTTCAATAATTTATAGCTTATCACAAATTGAAACCTCCCCACACTTAACACTTGAGATTTTCCCCAATGTTATGTTTTATGGTGAGTTAAATATTATAAAATAGTTTTGTTCAAAAAATAATTTTGAAATAACACACCTCAAATTATATTTTATAGGAGTTAAAATAAATTTTAAAATAAAAACTTTCCCACTCAACATAAAATATTCTCTGTCTTCCAATACATTTTCTAGCTAATTATTAAATTTAATATTTTGAATACGTTCATGGATTTCAATTAGTATACATTCCCAGAGATGAAGCTTAAAAAATCTTTTTAAATATGAAATAAATACATATCATGTAATTGTATTATTATCGTCATATAAATAGATTAAACTTCATGGAAATCCCAGTGTAAATTATTAGTGATTCGATAATGTATCATTAAATATAAATAATTTTAAAAAACCAAAATTCATTTATAAAACAAATCACTTCCCCTCACTAAAATGATTAGAAGAAAAATATATTAATCTAAAACACTATCTCCCCTAATATATTTATTTTCTCCTCTATGTATATAAAATGAAACACAACCCTTATATTAATCAACTGAGATCTCTATAATTAAAAAGATTCAGAATCTATATAAATAAGTGGATAAAAAGATATTCATGGAATTTAGATTTAAAAATAAAACTAAAATATATTTTGTGTTAATGAAAAAATAATTTATAAAATTTATTAATATGAAACTCTATTATTCAATGAATATAAATAAAAATCAAATAAACATGTTCTATAATATACACTCTATAATACATAAAAAGTATAAATTAAAATTCACTTGAATTAATAATTGGAAATAGAATACTTTAATTTTCATGGATGCTCATAAAAAGTACTGTTATTCATTAAATTAGAGATGTAAAATAGGTAAATAAACTATATTATAGATTTATCAAGAGACTAAATAAATTATTTCTTTTATATACAAGATATCAAAACTAGATTAATATTGTTTTCAATACATATTATTTATGTGATGTATTACGACACATATAATCTAATAAAAATATAGATTTACGATGAAATTTATTAAATAAAGGTTTAAAAATACACGGTTTCAGTTAATAATATTTATTATAATTAATTTAATATAAAAAAAATCTTACATGTTATATATTTCTAGTGAAATTCAATTCCAGCATCTATTTGGTTTTAAAGTAAATGATTTACCTACAACCAATTTTTTTAAAAACATCTGATATGAAGTTATAAATTTAATATGTTGGGATGGAATAATGTATCCTACTTTATAATTATTACTAAAATTAACCTTAATATTCTACATGAGAAAATATAAAACCTGATCTCATTATCTCTATATATAAACCAAATAACCATTAATTATTCCTAAAAAATGAAAATCTAAATATGTAAAGAAAAAAATGAAAACACATGTAATACCCAATAAAGGGTGATATATTTAGACCATACATCATTATGTATCCCTGAGTTCATCCTCAACCATATGCGGTATGTGGTTTATTTCATAACAAAAACAACATGCAGATTATTTAATTTCATTTTATTCTATAATATTACTTTAGATGTACATGAACAACAATTTTTTCATGTTCATATTTAAAATTATATATATGGTTGTCTCTACCTCACTGTATTAACTTGTTGTGTATTTTTTTTGCAATGTAATCGAGATACATTGTTAAGGAACGTTATTCCCATTAAAACCTCCCAATTTTTTTTCATACTAAAAATAGATTCATCCAATACGGTAAAAACATAATTATCATCAATTGAATTGATGGATGATTTAGAAGGAAAATATATGTTGGAAAAATATATTTCAATTATTTCACCTTAGTTTTCTCTCATTACACCTCATAAAAGCCTTCTATGACAATATTTATAATAATATGTAGGATTTATGGCCATAAATAAATATCTATAGTATGTTGTTCCACCTATCTCTCAATTAAATAAGAAATTTTAGCTGACTAATTGTAATATTCAAAGGATATGAAACATCAAGAATAAAATATGTATATTTTAAATTAAAAATAATGGAATCTTCATCCAAAAGGTATCTATCTCCTTCAAAATGGTCAACGATTTTTGTAACCTATGAAATCAATGCTTCTATGAGTATTTTTGTAGACATATAGAGGTATTCATCCACTCCTAAAATAAATCCAATTAAATTTTGTGTTAATTAATCAATAATATGGAGTTTCTTATTCTATAAAGTCATTTTTAATTGTTAAAAAATACAAAAATAAGTGAAAAATATAAACCTATGAGTAACCTAAATATAATGACCTCCCAACATATATGAAATTTTTTTATTTGGGTTTAACCTATCTTTATGTCCCCTAAAATATGTTTTTTATATTTTATTCTAACACCAATTATGAATGAAATTGAATCATATATTGAAAAGTGGGACGTATAATCTTGCCCTATAATTATTCATGAGATTTATCTTCAAATTCATTTTTGGATTGTGAACCTACCTGCTAATACTAAAGAATAGAGTTGTATTTTTCTTGAAATAAGTTTCACTAGTAATTAGATTTCACATTATTCTTATTTAATATAAATATAATATTATTTTCTTTTTAGTAAATGTGTCAAAATATGTTGTGTGTTTTCTATGTTGGTCTATTTGTTTATAATCTAATTGTGAAAGTGAATCAAAATCATGAGGTTATATCATTGATTTAAAAATAATTAAAATAATGATTAATACTTAATATGATAATATTTTATCAACAGAAATGTTGAATATAGTAATATCATGTTTTTATGGGCCATGTTAGAAAAAAATATAATCTCCCTAGATATGGAACAAAAAAATACCTAAGGTTAATCTCTGTGAGGTATTGTGTTCAAAAAAATGATTCATCAATACTTTTTTTTATTTTTCTCTATTTTTAGGGATTTAAAGAAATTATAAAAAAATGATGGAATATAGAGGAAAACAATAAGAAATAAAATAAACAATGTTGAATATGGAAAAGAAAGTACAATGACCTTGGATACCACTGAGTTTCTCTAATTTATAATTCTCATTAATATTCATATGAAAACAAAAAATAGTTAATTCACAACACATGTAATGAATTAATAAATTTTTTGACTCAAATAACTCATTCAATATGTAAATGAACATCCGTACATGGAATTACAACTTATATATGAAGTAATATAAGAAACTATTTCTAGAATCACTCAATATGATTATTTTATAATTAATATTCTACAAGATAAAAATGATCCAGGTGAATTCATCTAATTAATATTTCGCACTAAATACACTCATTAGTGTCAAACTAATTATGTTTTGGTAAATAATTAATTGTTAAAATTTTTAAAATAGATCATATATTGAATATCTTATTGAATTTCTATTTCACCATTAATATTGGATAAAATACTAGGATAGAATAATGATATTATTGATATTATAATCTCTTAAATATTTTAATTTACATCCTATGAATGTATTAATTTATTTCCCAAATATCAATAACTATTGATGAATAACATGGGGTAAGAAGACAAAAGTATTTTTTTAAAAACAAAATTATAAGATACTAAACAATTACTAAGTATACCATAATAAAAGTAGGAATACAAAATCCCCAAAAATACACACCAATTAATTGATAAAACAAGAATTAATTCCCTTAATAATCTATCAAGTAGAACAATCATCAAAATATGATCCCCAAAATGTCTTCATACTCAATATGTATAGATCTATTAATCCAAAAAAAATTATCCAATTTAATATGTAATAAATTATTTCACCAAGTTCTTGGGTTCTAAGATTCTAAAATATATCTCAATGTGGAGTTGGTCATTACTCATATCATTTAATGTGATGGACAATGTTAAACACATCAAATATATGTCACTACCCCAAATGGGATTTTTCCCGATTAATGTATATTTTACCTGGATTTAATTTTTAGATTGGTTCAATTTTTATCACCATCACCTGTTAAAAGTTTACCAAACACTCCACTCATCAACTAAAGCTCTTGATACAAAATTTCTATAGTTATGTAACCTATAAAATATTCAGTCATTTATATTTACATTTAATGATTATGATACATTTAGGAATTTCCTTTAAAAATGAGTTAACTTATTATATAAATGACTATGGACCGAGTACCTACACATTATTTGTTGATGCACGTGATATACAATATTCTGGGTGAGGATTATGATTCCATGAGGAATTGATTAATATTTATGTCCTCCTTTTTGTTCCTTGATCTAAATCATCTTACATATGGTACTCTTACCAAATGTAAATTTTTATTCATTGTGAATCATATTGAACCTACATGAATTTCCTGTCTCGATTCAATCATTATAAGCATCGCTAGGAAAAAAATTCCCAAACTATCTTCTCATCAACCCAATAAATAATTCAAAATTTTAAAATTTCTATATCCTAAGGAATATTTTGTTGTTTAAAAAGAATTAGAAATGATGATACCTTTATGGACATCCATTCCTAGTGAGGTGAACTTCACATATGTGTATATATGGAAAAGGTACCCATACATGGGTACATTTAAACTATATATATATATACCCTTATGTTAGGGACTCTTAATTTTTTTCCTATAAACATGATTGTACCCTTATATAGATAAGTTTAATGCTCATGTTACCATTAAATAGCCTACAAAATACATTTCATTACATTGATGTAGCTATACAACCAAGGAAAATTCCATTAAGCAAGTTATTAAAATGTAGTTAACACTTACTCAATAAGTACGTCACCTTTACACAGCATAAATAATTGTGAAATATTGTATTTTTATATGGTGGAACAATAATTTGAGTCTTCATTCACTCCCATATAGCTATTTAGTGTACTAATGACCATTATATAAGATATTTTGTTATTTTTGGAAATTTTATTTTGATCATGGAACCATGGAACTTCCCTTGCCTAACTAGATTCAAAGTATATTCACATTATCATGAATCATTTTCAATGAATTTAACCACATGGGAAACCCATCCATAGATATACCTTTACACATGTATTCTATATGACAATAACACAAGTTTCATCTTACTAGTGGTAACATTACATACCATAAAAAAGCTAATATTTATTCCTAAAAAATAGAAATATTGACAAATAACCCTTGAAAAATTTTTATCCAAAATTTAAATTTCTCATAAATATTAAATTGTTTACAATATAAAATATATGATGATGTAAACTGTATATATTTTCAACAAACCCATTTCACACCATATATATATTACAATTTTCGTAAAATGAATGCATACAATTGTATTGAAAACATGAAACATAAATCGTGTACAATCTCTCAGTAGTACATTTTATATCATTATAAACTATTTACTCAATATATTTAATGTTCCCTTTCTTATTATATCCTTCAATGTTTCATTATTCAAATGTAATAAAAGTCATAAGGGTTTATTAGACTCAGCATTATTTTTTTGTTACAATGATTCTTCATTTAATGTGTTCTTGTTAAATTATTTTCTAAATATATTTCACTATTTTGTATTGAACATTATCTTCATATATAGGGAAATTAAATATTTACTAAATATTATTATAGATTATTTTATTCCATTGTCGGTTAAAAAATAAGTTGTTGTTAAGGATAATTATAATTTTATCATATTGACTCATTCTTCAACATTTTCATATTAATTGTTACTAAAGATGCATTATATTTCTGTTCTGAAAGATTAATATGTGTTATAATATATATTCCTCATATAAATCATTTTCTATGTTCAAAAATATCTAAACTCTTCAGTGTTTTTTATTAAACATATTCCAAATCATAAATGGTGTTTCTTTTGACACACTTATATTTTTTTCTTTTAGTCTGCATTTATATTATTATTATTTTACCTATTCAAAGATACAACGTTATAAATTTTTATAATGTTTTTTTTATAAATATTTTTTTTGAAATTCCAGGAAAATGAAATTTAAAGTGACAAAAATCATTGAAAATTTTTCGAAATTATTATAATGTGTTCTGAAAACTATTTTCCATGTATTCAATATCATTTTCCAAACTAGTTTAAACATGTTATTTAATATATATATATATATATATATATATATATATTATCATGTTCATTATCGCCATTATATTAAAAAAATTATGTTGAAATTTTTGTTAAATAAATATATTTATTTCTGATGCCATGTTATGAGAGAACATTTAAAAATGATATGAAACACATTTTATTCCCTACAGTTTTTGGGCCTTGTGAAATTTTTTATTTCATGTCACAGTCATATGTATGTATTATCATAATGTAAATGTTTAAGCCATATATTTTTGTGAAATTAATTAGCTAATGAATTATATATCATGATATAATTATCATAAATGATTAGTGAAGCATCTTCATTTTTATTATAAAGGTATTGGCTCATAATATACTATATTATAAAAAACATGTACTAATTCTTCATCAACTACGTTATGATTAAGTTTGTATAAAAACTTGGAACTTGTTATGATTTCCTATTTATGTGCATGTATTACTGTAACACCCCAGGTAAATAAAGAATATGAAATTTTCATATTTATCCATATTTGTGAATAAAATATTAATATGACTTTAAAGGGGGACGCTATGCTCGATGGCGTACCCAACACGCAACAACGAGTTTCTTGGGAATCTTACGTTGCACTCTAATAATAAAATAATATTATGGTAGTTAACATGTAGCCGTTATAATGGAGGGAATGGATAGAAATAACTAAAATATTATTATATATGTTCTTAAATATTTTTACATTTATCCAATAAAAGATAAAGGCTTAAAATACAGAAAGAATTCAATTTTAGGCGTATATGCCCTAGTTTTCACTAAAGGTTCACTTATCGCCTTTTGATGGCGAACTGTCATTAAATATAGTTTTGTTCACTATTAAACATTTTTTTGGACCAAATAAAACTCTTATTAAGAATCGGGACATCAAAATTTACTTTGTGTAAATTTTTTGTATCTTTCCGATAAAGTTCATTTTTTTAATGAATAGTGTAAAATGTTGTATTTTAATTCAAAACCACTTTTTAATCTAATTTATTTATATGACTAGATTATATTTTGAATTGGTTTTATAGTTAAATTAGAAAATATTTTTACCATTAAATCCAATGGTGGTCGTTGGAATCAATTTCACATTGAAATCAGACTTAAACTAGTGTCAATCTTTTGATACTTATTATTTCATAAAACACGCTATTGGTCATGACAGCGGGAATTAATTATTAAATTAATTAATTTGACTTATATGTTTTGAATTTTGTAAAACGGACTTCATTTTTGAATTCATAATATCAAATATAGCTTAGGGTGAATTTTTGGGATTTTTCTGAAAAACTTCAGTTTTTGATGAATAGTGAAACCACTAAGTGGTACTTATAAAAACTGATTTTTCCGTTTAAATGAAATTTTTCCATCATTGTATTTTGATTTTCAAAAATCCGACATACATGGTTGTCATTAAGAAGTAAAATGTGGTTCAATGAGATTAAAATAATTTTTTGGTGAATATAAACTTATTAAGTTTTTAATCGCGATTAGTGGTAATTAGTGTAGTTTAAGGTAAAAATAATGATTTAATAAAATGAGATGAGCTTGACACATGTCTTACCCTCATTGGTTGTATCATGGCCGACCAAGATAAGCCATGGGTCAACATGGGGACCCCATGGATCCACTTTGGTTGGGAAATGACATAATCAACATTTTATTTAATGTAAAAGTAAAATTGACACAAACATGATATGTTTTACTAAAACAATTTTTAAGTGGGGTTATACAAGTCATATTTTTGATTATAAATATTTATTGGAAATCTAAAAATATTTCCTACATCATAGTAATTTTTTTTGTATTTTTAGACATTAAATAAATTAAATTATTTATGACATAATAATGATGCAGCGATGACATCATTATTTGACGATTTAAATAAAATGGAAAGATAATGTAAAATCTATAAACTAAACATGTCTAAAACTTATTAGATGAGTGGATTTAGAAGCCTTATCACCTTATCCACGAATTATATCAATGTTGGGCCTTTTGAAACCGAAACACATTTTCAAATAAAGTAATATTTCTTTACTTTCCAAAAGTGCCCCTCCTCTCCTCTTATAAAAGGCCCCCACCTCTACCTCATTTAACACACTCCTCAAGCCTTTGGCTCGGCCAAACCATGCCCATTTACTCTCTCCACATCCCTCTCCTCATCCTAGAGGATTCCCTTTGGGAAGAATCCTTTCAAAGGAATCCTTTAGGCTCAAATCAAAAGGAGTTACACTTTTAAAGGTAATTCATTCTCTCATGTTCATTTGTTTTATTTTGCTTCTCCAACCCCTAAACTCTTTTTATTTACTTCTTTTGTAACAACACCGGTATCTTAAATATACTAGGATGTTGTTATAAGATTTATTCGAGCTACACTCTCACACAACTACATCAAATGGTTAAAGAACATACGGTTTCCGTGGATGGTGAAATTCTGCCTCCCGAAACGAGGATTGTTCAATACTCATTTAACACCTTCAAAGGTGGCCATTATGATGTCACTATTTTTATATATGATATATAATATGTTTATGTTTTATTTATGCTTCTGTATTTTTCATTTTTGTCTTACCTTTATAGCTTCCATTATGGGTATACGCGATATCTTCATTTAAGGAAGTGCGGACTACCGCCCCCTCAAAGTGATTTGATTCGTTAAATACCATATGTGGGATATATAAAGGATGGAAATATGATATTATATATGAAATTATACTGGAATTATAATATACCTTTATATCATTATTATTCCATTCTATAAAATACGAAATAGAAATGAAAGTAGCGTTCATGCGTACGTATGGCTTACCGTCTCCATGAACGGTGCATTTCATTTCTTACCTCTAAGTGATTATGTAATGTTATAAATTCATGCATGTACTGGATATATATAAAATATATGATATCTACATAATTAATACAATTCTGGATATAATAAACATTTGGCCACACGAACAACATGTAATTGTAAGAAGTCAACTTTCGACTTAAGAACCAAATATCGGCAAAACAAATATTATTAACTTAAATGATAACATAATGTTTATGACATGGTAATAAGTGGTATAAAAGTAATAATGAAATTGAAAAAGGTTCTTAAGGAATTATAAATTAACTCAAGTTTATTATTCAGGAGATTAAAGAACGATCGAGTCAAGTCGGACCCGAGGTAAGGGATCCTACACCTCTCTTTCTTTTTAAGTACACCCTTTTATGACATTCCTTTTAAGCTCATATTTCTTATGATTGGGATGTTATTTTATATTACTCCTATTGTAATTATTATTTTCATATGATGAGAGACCCTATTTCCTCTCATCAATCCATTTTGGAAGTTTTGAGTGGCGCTGTTAGGCTGCCGAATTTTCGTAAGGGATTTTTCATCTCACTTTTATTCCCGTGAGATTTATGCTACATTTACCACAAATTCCATTTAGTGGTGTATGTAATTCCAATTATTCTACTCTTTGTGTAATATACTTTTGTTTATGATTATTTACATCAATGATCTATTGTCCTTCTTTCATGGGGTGTATGTTTTGAAAGATACCCAAGTCGGTAAGGGAACCTTTCAACCTCCTCTTTTTTTAAAAGACTTCTTTTGTTGGGTATTTTAATTTACATATTGTTATGTTGGGATATGTTCTCATATATCCTTATTGATGTAAATTTTATGTCCAAGTGATGAGATACTCTTTTTATCTCTCATCAACTCTTTTTGATGTTATGCCGTTAGGCTGTCAAGGGAACTTTTTAACCCAATTTCGATTTCTTTGGGTTCAACATGTAGTCATTGAATATGTCATCCATTGAATATGTGTGAATGACCTTTTATTGTTTTACACATTATATCCACTTATATTGGGGGTATTTATATTTGTCACACATATTTTTGAGATTGATTTGTCCTTAATTTAAGGATACCTTCTTTATAAGGGATTTCATTACATTTGACATTTCTATTGAGGGTTCATTGTTGTTATGCACCAATTCACTCTTATATGGTGTATATACTATCCTTTGGAGTATTATATCATGAATCCATTTATTCTCATGATATTATAAAGTTATGACTAAATTTTATTCCTCAATTATTGTATTCAAGTGTCTCTGATTTTGGTAAAACCCCTTTAACCAAAATATTGTTTTAAATGTTTTAATTATTTGTTATTATTAATATACATGTTTTCAAAATGGTTTTAAGGATTTATTTATATGGATATTAATGGTTTAAAATGTTAAAAGCTTCAAGGTGGTATGGGACACTTTGATTCAAAAATCTCTTTATTAAATGTTTTAAATGGTTTTGGAAATGGTTTCTTTTTGAATGGATTCATTATTTCAATATCCTAAAATGTTATATTGTGATTGAAATGTGGAAATGTCATGTTTCATTTATTCATGTCTATGTGATACGATTATGTTATGGTTCTTGGGCATTGTTATGAAGAACGGGTGGTTCCGTGATAAACTAAGGGCGGGTGAGCCCGATATAGCTCTCTAATGCATTGGGTAACGCGAAGGAGTGAAACGTTAAGGTTTCTCCGAAGAGATTTAGGGAATATACTGTGATGGGTATTCCAAACGTAACCAAGAGGGTTACTCCCTACGTAAGAATGTTATGAATGCCTCAAGTTACCTTTATTTCTTATGTTTTCTATGATTCATTCATGATTTGATATGCCTATGTTTTATGGGTAAAGTATGATTTCATTCATATGTACATATGAACTCATGTTTCCTTTCCATATTTTTATAACCCTTACTGAGCTTTTTTATGCTCATCCCAAGTTTTTGAAATGTTTTTCACAGGTCAAGGAAAAGGTACATGATGTGATGATAGTGTCAAGGATGTGTCAAGAAAGAATCTGTGTTTTTTTAAATAGGTTTCTGTTGATGGGAAGAATGAATATTGTCTTTTATGTAACCACTTTGTTTAAATGTGGAATGTAATGCAACTTTCATGATCTAATTCTCTAAAACTCCAAACCTGAAAAGATCCTCAATGTGTAATCTTCTAATAACTCAAGATTAAGTAAGGTTTAAGGCTGGGGCCTTATAATTTTAATCTCTATACAACATTCTAGTATTATGTAAGGTTTTTTTCAATATCAAATTCTAATGATATTCTCTAGGGGACATGATTATTGGACAATGTCTCCCCATTCATACAACATGGTATGTGTTGAAATATTTTTTAGGATTATATGTCCATTTGTGATGCCTTATAGAGATTTATTAGGGATTCATGATCCTTCAAATATGTTATTTATGGAATTATAACTTTTCATCACATGATTATGATTTGACCTTTTATGACTCATTCACAAGTTTTCCCTTAATGATAATTTTATTTTCTTACTATTTAACTTCCCCATGAAATTATATATAGAATCAATAAGTAGAAGAATTTTTTATATAGATATTTATATATGATTTGAATAAAAGTATTAATAATATATTTAGGTGGTTGATCATTAAAGACACTAAAATTTTATGATCTGGGATTGTGAAATTATTTTTGATATGTAATTATTTAAATGATAAAATTATGTAAAATATATAAATGTTTATGTTTGGTTATCAAAAATTTGGAAATAAAATTATATAATACTTTTTCAATATTGAAAGGAAAAACATAATTGAAGTGTTAAGGATGCTTAAATTTTGGAATGAGAATATGTAAAGTCACACATGTGGATCCAGCTAGAAATACTTCGTTGTATATTTGTAATTATGTTATAATATAAATATAAATATATATATATATATATTTAACAATGTAATTTATATTATAAAATTAATAATACATATTTATATGTATTTATAAATATTTTAAAATATTGAAATATGTATATATAATAAAATAAAATTTGAAGAAATTTTATATATTTTAATTGGAAATCAAGGATGAATGTCCTAGAAGTACAAAATCTCAGACAATTTACTATTTTATTTTCATTTTTACTATTGTAATGTATAATTATTTATATCAAATATATTTCCAAAATAACATTTTATAGTTTAATAAAATTATTAAATTACCAAACTATGCAAAATAATTAGCAAATAAATATAAAATTTAAAATGGTGTTATTAAATACTTCAAGAGACTAAACCAATCAAATTTTAATATTTATGGTCTTTAATTAGAATTAATTATGTGATAAAAATAATTAATTTGTGATATAATAGATTAATTTCATGTATATATGATTTTGAAGTTAATTAATTCTTATATTCTTATTGGAAAAAATTTATTTCAATGTCTTAAAAATAAATCAAACAAATGTGTTCCCTCGTTCTATTATACCAATAAACATTTCTTTAAACATTGATCACAAACTATAGTCTCTTTTATTTAAATTTTTATTATTTTCAATAAATCCACCTTGAGGTTAAGTGGTATCTGATTATAAAGAAAGAAACATATTAATCAATGTACTCCAAAACAACAAACAATCCGGATATAAATATCCAAAATCCACTAGCTGGGGGATGACCCTATGAAATAATCTAATCCTCTAATAAATCTCTATGATAAGAGATCCATGACCAATGTGATAGGACAACAAATTTTCATTTTTCCATTTCATTATAATATCTCCATTATCAAGATATACATCAATGAGAATTCACTATATCAATCACTCAAAAAAATTAACACATCATTTATAGATTTCAAGAACTTTGTAAATTTATTTACCAAACAAAACAGCACTATAAAATATTACCCATATAAAAAAAGAGAAAACCAATCACCATCACCATTTATATAAACCCCAATGAGATAAATCTACTTGATGATCATGCAATTAAAAATTGAGATCCAATCCACACAAAACTCCATAGTGACATTTGAATAATAACCAAACCACCCAAAATCAATAAAACACCATCTTATTCTACTAAAGTATCCTTTAAAATAGTGTTTCCAACACTTGAGTAAACCATATTTTATAAACATGTCTAAATAGATACACCAAAAGATGACTTGGATTAAATTCTCAAGGAAAAAAATGAGGAAATTAGAAATTACCCACCCTTAATTGTAAGAGAGAGAACCAGTGGATTAAAAATGATAAATGTGTATACATAATAACCAAATAAAATTGGTTATATGTCATCCATGCCAAAAAAACATCCCAAACCATTACAAAAATCCAAATATTAGACCAGGATTGGTTCCAATGTTACTTTTCAAAAATTCAAAGAAAGGAATGAAAAGGAAGATTATACCTCATAAAGAAAATGGTGTGTAGGTATGAATTTGATCAATGAATACTCCATTAACATCCAAATAATAATTTAATTCCACCTCACTCAATCATTAATAGGGTCAAAACATGTGTTGTAATGATGAGATGGAATCTTGAGATGGATAGGGAAATACTACAATGAACAAAATAGAACACCTAACCAACCCTAATAAAGAAGGGTCCACAAATCAATCCCATCAATGTGAGTGTCAGAGTATCACTTCCCATACAAAGGAAAAACCACATTTGAGTTCTAATAAGATATCATCATAGATGTTTGGATCTATATGGTTTAGATTATCCACTTTAATAGTTATGAAACTTATAATTGTGAAAAAAAATTAGTGGATTCTAGTGAGAATCCATCATCACTAACCTATATTTTCATCAAAATAGAGTAATTCAACCCCACTATGTCATAATTAGAGGAAAATAGAAATTTCCGACTCTAAATGCCCAATTGAACCAAAGAGATATCATGACGGGTGGGTCCTTATCTATTGGGGAAATCATATTACATAAAAATAGAAATAGATATGATGTCTAGATTTGTGTATTTTGGGACTGCATGTATTTTTTCACAAATATCATGCAATCTCTTATAATTTTCATGTTTTTAATTATTTTTACTAAGCTAGTTCTAAATGTAACATGGTTTTATTGTTTTTCAAAGATTGTGATATCATGATTGAGTTGATAAAATTATTTTCAAAATAGCATCAATTTGTGATGGAAATCAACATCAAAATACACATTTTAAGACACATATATCATTGTTTTGGGAATGTATTTTGGATGAGGTGTTATCCAATATATTAAAATAATCAAATAAGCACCCCTGGTTCATTGAAGGTGGAATGTCCTGAAATGTATTAAATGTAAATGTAATCATATCTGATAACAATATTATATTTTTTTCAAGGTCTTAATTCATGTTATGAGAGGGGATATATCCATGTTATAAGGAATAAAATGATAGTTATTTTTTGTTTTTTATCATCATAAATTATTATAGTATAGGTTTTATGATCATATTTCAAAGAAAAATTAAAAAAGTCAATATAATATTATTTGTGAGGATTAGACTATTATACAATATTAAAAAGGATAAAAATAAATCTCTCTTAATTAAATTGGATATATTAGTGTTTATGATGTTTAAATTTATATTTTACCATGTGTGGATAATTATAATGACCATATTGATGTGAATAATGATGTTTTGGTAAAATATGTTTTTGTTGATGTTTCTAATGCACCTATTGTTTTTATTTATTTAGTTATTGGAGTTAATAATGATCCCATTTCTCCAGATAAACAATAATCTAGAAATCATACACTTTTACTTGGTATTATCCTAATTTTATTATGGTTTTTAATGTATACAGAGAACCAATATAATTTAGTTAGTTGTTGGAATGTGTATAAGAGTTGGTGTTCAAAGAACAAATATTTTTGAATTGTATATATATATATATTCATTTTATTTAATATTAAGTAAACTACTTTATTACAGTTTTTGTTATTTATAGATTTAATTCAATAATGTCATAAATTATTTATTATATTGATAATGTCATATAATTTTACATATTTTGTTTATAACCTAGAAGGGATTTGAATATAATTTCAATATAGTTCCATGGTTGGATAATATAATATGATGGGGCACATAGTATTTGAAATGTTATGATTGAGTACTAATAAGTGTATTAAGATACATATCATGAGGTTCATTCTCATTAGTATCTATGAATGGAGATAATGAGATAATACCTTCTAATAATTATTATACATGTTCTTTGTGTCACTATATATACCTACCTACAAGTGTGTTTAATGGTACTTATACATTAATATTATAATTAATACTTGTAATGAATCTTGTACATGGATTTTCTAATGACATCTATCAGGAAATATG